>JASDFA010000012.1:5000000-5625000 GCA_035772735.1 Datura wrightii | reverse complement strand
CAAAATATTAAATAGTACCAAAAAATATAAGTGGGAAGCTTCCTTATAAATATACGGACAAAAGATCAAGACAACTCAAAAAACAAATGATTCAATTAATTAAGAACAAAGGGTGAAAAAAATAAAGAGGAAGAATTCCTTGCTTAGTACAATGGAATATAGTAATAGCAATTAGGAATTCCTTAAGTTGCAATTTTACTTTACAATTGCCAAGAAAGAGAAATATTAACTAAATTTTTAAAAAATTGGATGGCTAAACGGGTATTCCAATTGACTTAGTGTGCTTCACGACTCTTTTTTCCCATAGCAACCACTTTTACAAGTTATTATTCGTCATCTCATCATTCATTAATTCATCACAAAGTTGCTTAGCCAAAATGGTGAATTTCACCGGTGTCCTACTCTTTCAAAGACATAAATTTGAAATCCCAACATCAAGCTATTCTTCATTAGTACAGAAACAATATTTTATTAGAACATGCTGGAAAAGTTCAACATACACACTAACCGTTGAGTTGTTGGGAGCATAGATCCAATTAATAGTTAGAAAATAATTTTATTTTTCTGAAACTAGAAAGTTTAACAGAACAGAGTTCAACAATACTATATGGAGTGTAGCAGTTGCTCTCCATTCAAGACTATCCCGGAAAGTGAATTCATACAGGGCGGGGCAGGACAGGAAATTTCTCTGAATTAATCGGTTGATTTTTCAGTTGCTTCATTTTTAGAGGGCTTTCCGATGACCTCGTTTTTATGATTCTTTTCCTTGAATGCCATTGCTTTACGAAAAGAGAAAACAACAAAGAACAACATAAGTGTGTTAACTTCATTTATGATCAAAAATTCTTTCTCTATTTCTATATATAAAAAAATCCATCAAACATTCTATCACTATGAGAATATCATTATTTCTACTTATAAAAATATCCATCAAACATTCTATCAACACGTACGAGGTAATCATACCCTAGTTCTTCATGAATTTCTAGAAGGAAATGTAAACGACAAAGGGCACTAGGCAAACAAATTAAAAACAAAACCGCTCACTCCAAGAATTTTGTATTGTATGTGTCATTATTCAGACTGTGAACTACACATATACTTCAGTATATCTTTATATACATATATTTTTGTTAAGTTTTGCCACATCAATTGTCAGTAAACACAACAAACTCATGCGAAATTCTAGATCCGCTTTTGTCCAGCTCTATTATTTTTAAATAGAGAAATTCCATAAATACATGGAAGAAGTCATAAATCCATAAAAAATTTCAAACAGTTCAAAAGACAACTCAAAACCTCAAATACCTAAAGCAGAAGAATCTAGAGATATAACATTTATGTCTAGAAACTCAACTGTCACAGAGAGATCACATTAAAATGTAATTAAACACAAATAAAGAAATTAGAACAGAATAGAATACAAAAATCAAGAAATTGAAAAGTTACATTGAATTCCAACTCTTTTTTTTCTCTGTTGCTTCTTTGATAGCTATGAAGTGGAGTTTGTGTGAGTATATACTAAGGAGAGTAAGATACATGTGTTTCATTGGCACTTGCATGAGATGCAGGTGGTGGCCGACATATAAGTTTTCTTGAAAAGTAGTAATAGTTCAAAAAACTCTTGTATGTTTCTTCAAACAGTTGAAAGAAATTGATAATGAAGGGAGGAAGAAAAGGATTATATTTATTTAGAGAACAATTGAAAACTACCTTAAGGGTATGATAAACAAAAATTACTCTAACAGTATGACTAATCTTTTCTTTTTAGGAAAACTAACACATTAAAGAGAAACATATTAGATTAGGAAAGGAGTCAAATATATTAGACACCAATGTGTCATTTTCTTTTTCCAAAAAATCACATGCCAAAGCAGCTTAGTTTCTATTGACCTTTCAGAAGCAGTTTTAACATTGATGTGATACTGACACCTTGCACACCTTATATTAAATATGACATTTTCTTTGCGGTATTTTCGTCTTTCCAAATATTTCACTTGCCAAATCGACTTAGCTATTCTTTTAGAAATAGTTTTTATATCCTTCAGCAAAGTGACAGACCTTGTTAGGCTCAATATACAACCAAGCAAGAAACAAGAATTTGGTCACAGAGAAATATCAGCCTAAGGCAATTTTGGAAATTCTTTTTCGTTAAACATGAAATTTTATTCAACCAATAACAGAATCAACTAAATTAGATGATTAGGACCAAAACAATTTGGTCCTTTAAGAAAATATATACGCAACTCACCTTTGTCCACCCCCTCTTTCAGGCATCCCTTCTTTGTTATTGTACTTCAGCTCTTGGTAGTCCAATTTATATATTTTGTGAGATATTGCAACATCACCTCAAGAAATGATAGCACACTATGAGATATTGAGCCAGAGGAACATTTCCCGACTCAACTGCATTTACATCCGCAAAAATAAGCAGCCAGACTTCTAATCTTCATAATCAGTGGAGATTGAAATGCAGTAATTACCGATAGATAAGGGGAACTGCATATCTCACACCAAAATATAAACACATAATTTTTGTTTATTTAAGAAGAGGATAAATCTCTATCTTGCTTGGCCTCCCCAAAATGTTATTGCACCCACGTCGTATCTTCCAAAAAATGCACTAATTTTAGAGAATCTGACATGCACCCAATGATGTTTTGAAAATTTCGAGCAACATAGATATATCCAACATATGTTATCACCAAATAATAAATAACATAAATACTACCATGCTTGCTACAACAACAGTCTAAACATATATTTCGACCCTATTCCCCCCATACTATGTGTTGTTATTCGACTCTGAACAACATATATACTTGAGTAGATCTTTAAAAATATATATTTATGTTAAGATTTGCATCAACTGTCACAAAACACAAAGTCACGTAAAATTCTAGATACGCTTCTGTCCAGCTCTCCTCTAGTGGTTTTAAATAGAAAATTTTCACATATATACATGGAAGAAGTCATAAATCCATAAAAAGTTCAAATAGTTCAAAAAACAACTCAAAACCTCAATATCTAAAGTAACAGAATTTAGATATATAACATTTATGTCTAGAAACTCACTGTCACATCGAGATCACATCAAAATATAATTGGACGCCAAATAAAGAAATTAGAATAGAACTTAACATAAAAATCAAGAAATCGAAAAGTTATCTTGAATTCTAACTCTTTTTTTTGTTGTCTTTGTTGCAGCTTTGATAGCTATGTAGTGGAATTTGTGTGAGTATATAGAGGAGAGTGTGGTACATGTGTTTCATTAGCATTTGCATGATATGAAGGTGGCAGCCTACAGATGAGCTCTCTTGAAAAGTAGTAATAGTTGAAAACTCTTGTTTGTTACTTGATTTTGGGAAAGATCCATTTATTGAATAGCTCTTGAAACATACAGAATTGAAAAATTAGTATTTGTTGAAATTTTGTTTAGGGCATTTTAATATTATAAAAGAAAATGTTTATTTTTCACATTCATGATGATGAATGTGACCTTTACTATTCCATAACCTCCATTTCATTATTCTATCTCATTATGTCTTGTAACTTATGTAACCTATGTAACATCTAAGGCATAATTCTCCCGTTACTTACCCACTTTATTGCCCACATTCTTTCAATTTATTACAAGGAATAATTCTTCACCGATAAATAGCGGAAGTCTTGTCTTGTATTGGAGTAGAAGAAAAAAGATAAAGTGAAAGAAAGTGAGTAAAAGAGAGAGTTTTTATTTAGCTAAAGGAATGTGTTCTTTTTGTGGAGCTTTGGACTCAAAACTTGTCCAGAGTTTGTTGAGTCATACAGTTGTTGGGCTGTTGTATTCTGGAGGGGACAAGTCGAGAAGATTACTGCTGGATCGGTAAAATTTTGCTGCAGTGGGCTTGAATCTTCTTAAAGAGAGCGAGATATCCGCGCCTCAACCTGAAAATATTTATTTTCTTCATTTTTGTTTTTTCAATTGTAATTATAATTTCACCAACAATTTTAAGGAGATTCAACGGCTATAATTGAAAAACTGCGGATGTCAAGATGAGAGATCTTAACAAGCCATTTCGGTTCAACAGTACTCATTTCAAGAGATGAAAGGGTAAAGTACTTTTCTACTTAAGTCTTCTCAATGTCTCTTATGTGTTAACTGAGAAGAATCCAAATAAAATAGACAACTCTTCCATGAATGATGATGAACTAATTTCTCTTCAAGAGAAAGTAGAAAAGTATGATGATGATTCCTACAAATGTCGATATTATCTTCTTAATTGTCTATCTGATAATTTTTATGATTATTATGATAGAACTTACTCTAGTGCAAAGAAAATTTGGAAAGCATTGAAGAGTAAGTATAATACTGAGGAGACTGGAGTGAAAAAATACGCTGCTAGCAGATGTTTTCGTTTACAAATGGTGGACAACAAATCAGTAGTAGACAAAGCTCAAAACTTTATAATGGTTGTTGGAAACCTCAAGTCCGAGGACATAAAAATTGGAGATAACCTTATTGTTTGTGGCATAATAGATAAACTTCCACCTTTTTGGAAGGAGTTTCAAAAAACTATGCGCCACAAACAAAAGGAAACCTCACTTGATACATTGATAATGCAAATCCACATGGAAGAGGAGGCAATGGGCCAAGATGCACTTTTAAATCAGAAGAGAGCATCTCACAACAAAGATAAATTTAATTACTTCAAATAATATTGTTTCTGATACTCACAAAAATACTTCTATGAAACCTAAGAAGATGAAACCTAAGAAGAAAAACTTCAAGCAAAATAATGGTAGACCTCCCAAGAAAAATAATGGTGGTAATAACCAAACAAAAAATTAATAAGGTCAAGGTAGAGGACCATGCTTTGTCTGTGGCAAGAGTGGGCATATTGCTCAATTTTGCAAATTTTGAAAACTTGGTCCTACACCTCAGGCAAACGTTACCGAAGAGCCTTTTGTGGCGGTGATAACAGACATAAACATGGTTGAAAATGTTGATGTATGGTGGGTTGATTCTGGTGCAAACCGTCATATCTGCTATGACAAAGACTGGTTCAAAATATATACTCCTTCTGAGGAGCCCAAAACCATCATGCTTGGTGATTCTCACATCGCACAAGTTCTTGGAAAGGGAGATGTCGAGTTGAGCTTCACCTCTGGAAGGATATTAACATTAAAAGATGTACTTTTTACTCCTTCTATGAGAAAAATTTAATGTCTAGTTTTCTTCTTAATAAAGCAGGCTTTAAATAAATTATTGAGTCTAATCAATATGTAATAGTAAAAAAGGGTATTTTTGTGGGAAAGGGGTATGCTTGTGATGGTATGTTCAAGTTCAATGTTGAAATGAATAAAGTTTCTACTTCTGTTACATGCTCTCTTCTACTAATTTTTGGCATGCTCGTTTGTGTCATATCAATAATCATTATGTAGGAATCATGAGTAGTTTAGGATTATTTCCAATGGTTAAAAAGAATTTTGAAAAGTGTGAAGCTTGTAGTAAAGCTAAAATCACTAAAAGGCCTCACTTTCAAGTTGAAAGAAAAACTGATTTATTAGAATTAGTTCACACTAATATTTGTGAACTTGGAGAAATTTTAACTCATGGAGGAAACATATATTTTATCACTTTTATTGATGATTTTTCTAAATACACATATGTTTACTTGATGAAAAACAAAATTGATGCTTTTGAAAATTTTAAAATTTATCTCCATGAGGTTGAAAATCAATTTGGCAGAAAAATAAAAAGAATTAGAAGTGATAGAGGCCGTGAATATGAGTCTAGTGAGTTTAATTCTTTTGTTAGATCATTGGGAATAATTCATGAAACTATTCCACTTTATTCTCCTGCATCTAATGGTGTAGCGGAAAGAAAAATAGAACTTTAGTTGAGTTGATTAATGTCATGCTTATTGAATCAAGTGCACCTCTAAATTTGTGGGGTAAAGCTATTTTGACTGCTTGTTATGTGTTAAATCGGGTGCCTCATAAAAGGACCTACAAAATATGAACATATTAAAGGTAGAAATTCATATTAGTCTATGTTTGAAGGCAATTTTAGCAGCTCATGTTGTATCAAAATTTACAACAAATAAATAGAGTGTTCCTTACTATAGCAAAAAGTATGATATGATGACATTAAATAAATTTCAATCTGGAAAATACATCTAATAAAGTAAGTAGATGTCTTGACTTCACTTCTTATCTAGACCTCAATTTCCGAACAATGGCATACAGGAAAAACTTATTGTTTTAACCCTCACTACTAAAACAAAAGAAACTCTTAATGCAGTCTTCCAATAAACCTATAATATTGGAAGATACTGTCTGATAAAGGTAATTGCGTAAAAAAAAGAGTGATAAAAAATAACAACTACACGTTAATTCCGAGCAAGTTAGAGTCAATTTTCTACCTCATCACAATATGTAACAATTTTCTTTAATGTTTATTGAAGCCTTATTTGGCTACTCAACTTGAATTATTATTCTCCAAAGTCATATGTACTGATCTGATTTCTTACCTTTGAGATGAATGACAATATTTTCTAGCAGATCCTAGGTTGTCTTCCAGCCATGTACAGAAAAATGTCTAGCCAATTAATCGTAATAGCTGTTACAGGGTCAATTTTTGTTTTACGCAACACTGTTGACACTGCACGACTGTCACACGCACACAGCCGCTATGACTCAGCCTTCACGTTTTTCGTTCGACACTTAGACTATTCTGCCACAATCACAAAATAAGACACACACGCATATACGGGAAACACTCCCAAATTTGTATTATCAATCACATACAAAGAATACACAAGGCCTCAAAAACAGTTCGTAAAAGGATAGACTACACACTATCTTTTTTCCTCACTCTCTCTACACTTAGGCAGCATAGACTAGCTCAACATAAAATTAGCCCATGCCCCCTTGCCACATGGCTTACAGAATTCCCTCCCAAATTCAGTTGACATCCCCAACTGATAGGAAATTCAAATTCAAAATACGGAAGTTACAACTGCCCTTGCTGACTAGGCCACAGGCGGCCCAATTTCAGGAAACTGCCCAACCGCTCGCATGTGCCGCGCGCATGCCGGCCCTTGGCGCCAATCCGTGCGCGCCTTGCCTGCTTCGCGCCAAATACGCTCGCGTCTGCCTTGCTTCGCGCCATGTGCCTGCAATCGCGCCATGTCTGCGCGCCAAGTCCTCATGCCAGCACATGTCTGCCTCAGCTGCTCCGCACAGCCGTCCATGCTCAGTTTCCTTGCCACGCCTTGCCTAGCTCACATCCGCCCGTTGTCTTCCTATGCCACGGCAATGTCATGCCATTGCCTGTGTCAGCCTTGTCTTCATCATCATCAACTTGGCATCTAGCCCACCTGTCTAGTGCCCAAGTCTGCTGACCCGTGCCTGCCCTTGTCGACCTGCACCTGCGCATGCCCGGTTGGTCTGCCACAATGCCATCACGGTTCCATCAGCAACATTGAGTCATGTCAAGGCCCATCAAGTAAATACCTTGTCATGCCCATTTTCCCGCAAGCCTTGCCTTGCCCTCGGCACAAGGCCCTACGATCAAGTCAAGGGGCTAACACTAGCCATGGTGAGCATACTACCTTAATTCACTGTAACACTGTAATTCAAGCATCAAGTTGCTCAAATATATCAAGCATGACCTAGATTAAACCCCTTACATCTAATGTCTATGTTTATTCTCCTCATGTTATCATATAAGGATATAATAAACAAAATTAACTATGACAGTATGATGTTCAGCTATGTTCAGATCATGATTTCAGAAAATAGCATGCAACCCCTACTCTCAGAATCTTATCTTGATTATGTTTTGTAATATACATGTTTAATGATTTTACTTACTTAGCGGTTTTACTTACATGCACTGACCGCATACTCTATGTTATATCGTTTCATGATATAGGCTCCGATATCCATACTTAGTCCCGTCGCTACCCAAATTCCCAGCATTATTACTTTCGGATCAGAGTTGGTGAGTCCTCATCTTTCGAGGGCCTTTCTTATTAGATGTATTCCATATTTTCAGTTTTCAAACTATAATGAGTTAGTTGGAATTTTGTCCCATCAACTCGACAGTAATAGAGGCTTTTTGGACATAGTTTGTATTCAGCTTTAGACTTATGTATATATTCAGATGTTATGTTATATTTAGACTTTCACTATGTTATTCATTCTAATCTTCTATTTTATTTGAATGAGTTAGATGTTATGTTCATGCCATGGGTCGACTTGGAGCCTCTCGGAGTTGTTTGTCCCGTGTCTAAATCCGGACCTATGTTCGGGTCATGACAATTTAGCAATGTCAACCACTTTCTCCTTCACTTTCTCCTTCATATTCAAGCCCATTACAGCTTCTTTACTAGAAACATCAACAAGCAGATTCATTACCATATCACCATCCATCTTGCTCTCCTCTTCACCATATTCATCAACATCAATCTCTCAAGATTTATCAACATCCAATTGTAACGTTTTGCCACTTCGAGTAACAATGATCATACAATGGGCATTAGAGACACTTCCATTAATGCCTTTGGGATTCATTACCGTACCACTTCGTCCCTTTCCTCAAAGATTGGCCCAAGCTTAATCCTGATGCTAAATTGATAAACATATTGAGAGGTCGAAGGAGGCAATGTTGCGTGTTCTGTCCATAAAAAGATTTCTGGGTTTACTAAGTATCTTAAAGAATTGCTTCTAAAAAATAGGCTAATTGAAGAAAATACAAGACCTCCATGAATTCACTATCCCATGCACTATCAGTTAATATGATTGTTTGAAATCTTTATGCAATATAGGGCAAGTATCAACTTGATGCCACTTGCTATCTACAAGATAAAAGGTCTTACTGTGCTTAAATCCACCTTCATTAGGCTTCAAATGGTTGATAAATCCATAAGGAACCCGGTGAGTATTGTTGAAAAGATGTTGGTTAAGGTGGGAAAGTTTGTACTTCTGGCGAATTTTATTATGCTTGATTGTATTGTGGACAAACATTTCCATAATCCTTGCACGTCCTATCGAATCTACTTGGCCATGAACAGGTATCACCATACCAATTGCTAAAGTGAAAAGTCCTGTAGCGTTAGCTCATTAGCACATAACACCTAAAGATATTTTCCCAATCACCTCTTTCATATTTCCCCCGATGCTTGAAGACGCGACCAATAACCAAAAAGAGTTGAGCATCTTATAATTCCAACACCAAGTAGCAATAATTATATACACTTTTAAAGTGTTAAACATCTATCAGAGCTACTCATTTATTGTCAATATGCAAGTGACTCGAACTATGCGAAATCAACTAAAAGCAACTATAAGAACCAAGAATAGACTAACCAAAAAAAAATTAACTATTAATTATGCTATACATGTTGGTGCAAAGTGACAAAACCTTATTGAGCTCAATAAGGATAAGCTAGAAACTAGCATTTAGTAGCAGAGACAACTTCAAAAATCCTTTTTTATTAAAATATGAAACTCGTTCAACCAATGAACAATGTAAATTTAGAAGTCAAATAATCTGATCCTTTTTTTAAGACAATATATAAGATATTCACCATTGTTCCTCCTTTGTCCAATCATCCCCGCTTTGTTTTATTATTCTACTCTAGGCAGTCCAATATAAATGTATATATGATGTGTCAGAATTTTGCCACACATTTGTACTTCTTTTCATAAAGTTTTACATGTCTTTGAGTGCTAATTTAAGTAAATATTGATGTTATTTTACTAAGTTTCAGGAATTCTAATGAGTTGGAGGAAAGAGGCATAATTTACAAACTTCTACTAGAAAATGAAATAGACAGACCGCAAATTTAAAATGTGGCTCGCAGATTCAGCAGTGATTCTATCCAATGTGTTGGCAGCTGAAGACTCCATTTTACGGGAGAAGATACGGACCGCACATGCAAAATGCGGGTCGTAAAGAACAACCCCGCCTGAATAGACTCAATATGATTTGTAGCTTAGTGTTTGAATTGGGTTTCAATATTAATATTGTCAATACACGCAAAACACGCCGACTCGCGATAGAAAATTCTAGTATTAAACCTCTCAATATTTAATAGGTTATCAAAATGCTTTCATATAGAAAAAAATATCAATAATAGAAGAACAAGTTTCCTTTATGTCTTGTGTTTATACGTAAGTTATGATCCCTGTCGTCCAAGCCAAGTGGCACTTTACTTTAGGGATATGAACAATAATAGCTCCTCCACACCCCGAACCATGTTGCAAGTCACACAATGCAAAGTAATTTGATACCAAAATTTCAGTAAACTATTGAAGCTATCAGTATATGGATCATAATAGTATAAAAGGTTCACACTACCAGGTATTATGAGAAAGTTCTAATTAAGGTATATTTGTTATTAAAAAAAGATTAATATAAATAACTAGGTATCGATTCCGAGCTAGTTGGGGTCAATTCTCTATTGGCATATAAATCTCTAGTCAGAATAAAAGACTCCTTAAATTAAAGGTACTAACAAGACTAAAACTTAATCTTAATTATTTGTACAAATCCTTTTTCTGAGTTCTATAGCTTGAAGGTATTTTAAGACAACTTCTTTCCATATTACTTTAGGTCTACTCATCTCCTTTTAACAACTTTATCCACCAACCTACATACTGGTGCATATGGAGGCCGACACTGAACATGAACAGGCCATCTCAAGCAACCTTCTCTCGTGTCACCCTCTATATGTGCTCTTCCATCCTATCAAATGTGGTTATGTTTAATCCTATATATTTAATTTTATATGATTGCAAAATCACATAGAACGTATTATTATTCTCACATTTACTGTGTAGTATTGAATGTATTGTTAGTGTCCTATATATAGCAATCTATAATGAAGTCCAATTCATAAGTTAATACATTAAGAAACTTGATCATTAGTACCTCTAATAGCACTCAATTTGTCCCAACTTTCCATAGTTTTTTAAAATTAAAAACTGAGTATTGAAAGAAAGTTAAAAAGGTTTGAATGACGAACACAATACTTGAGAACAATAAACAAGTTTCTGGCATTCCATACTTACACTTAAGCAACTTGGGTTTACTCTCAAATTAGTGACAAAATATCAAAGGTCTAAAATTAGACATATCCATTTTCTGAATTGGTTTTACTCTATCTTTTTTGGATAAGGGAGAGAAGGATTGAGAAAGTAATTTCAATCGTTTAAACAATAGAATATTAGAAAGTGCTCAGAAATATAAGTGGGAAGCTTCCTTATAAATATAAGGACAAAAGATCAAAGAAAACTTAAGAAAAAAAAAGTTCAATTCATTGAGAACAAAGAATGGGAAAAAATGAAGAACTTCTTGCTTAAAAACACGGAATATAGGAATAGCAATTAGGAATACTTTAAGTTACAATTTTACTTAACAAAAAAAGGCCAATAAAGAGAAATATTAACTAAATGTAAAGTAGAAAAGAAAAATTGGATGGCTAAATTGGCATTCCAAATGGCTAACATATCGTGTTTCACGGCTCTTCTTTCCTATAGCAACTACTTCTGCAGGTTCATCAGTCGTTATCCCGGCATCCGTTAATTCATCAAAAAGTTTCTTAACTAAAATGGTGGACTTCACCGTGTTCAACCCTTTCGAAGATATAAATTCGAACCCCCATCACCATAACGAATAGTAAAAAAATAACATTTATTGGAACGGGCTGGAAAAATTTCACACACACACTAACCGTTGAGTTGTCGGGAGATTAGTTCTAGTCTAAAAGCTAGAAAATGATTTGATTTTCCTGAAACTAAAATATTTAACAGAACATCGTTCAACAATACTAGTAGGGGATCATATCAGTCCCACTCCCTTCAAAACTACCTCAGAAAATTCAAGAGATAAATAAATCAATTTGAGATGGACAGTGTATGTACAATACGATAACTACAACAACAATAAAAAAATTATGTTTCAATCCCTAACAAATTGTGATCGGCAATATTTAAATCCTCAGTTACCATGATTCTCCATTTAGATTCACCTCATACAACAAAGTTCAAGTACAATAAATTACATATATGAGGAAAGAGAAATTATAAATACATTGATAATATAATTCTAGACACTCAACCTTGGTAACATTGAATGTGAAACTAGTTCCTCAAGTAGAACTCAAAAGAAAGCAAAGTTCTTGTTTTTTCCCTTTAAAGAAACACTTGTGCATCTACACATTATCTAATATATCAATTTGGACTACATAGTTAGCCCAAATGTGCATAACTTTATAATGGACTAACTTAGATTGTTCCCAAATTGATCTGCCCAGGAGCGGATCTAGGGGCTTGGGAAGGTGTTTACCTGAACGCAGGTTAATATTTTTATTTTTCGAATCTTTGAATGAAAATTCTGAATGCTCCATAGGTTAACCGACCCTTACCAATGAGTGAGGCAGGAATCTCATCATACATTAGGGTGAGCCAACTTACAGATCAAAAAGAATAAGAACCAGAGCTTTTGACGACAGTTCATCAAAATTAAAACATGAAAGAATGAACATTAATCTGATATTCTCATCAAAATTCAGAAAAAAGCAAAAGTAATATTGAAAGTCTTGTGAAACACTAAAAAGATTACCTCTTTTTGCAATATTAAGTCCCAATCTGTCTCACACATTTTTTGGACACTGAATTTTGAAGAAAACTTTATTTGTTGTCTCTTCTCAAGAATTTTGGGCAACAATCTCTGTGTTCAATTTCAAAATAGGAAACTATTTCTTTTTTCTCTTTTTTACTTTTTGTTCAAAATTCAAAAAAAAAAGTAAAAGTAAAATTGAAAGTCTTGTGAAACACTAAAAAAATTACCTCCTTTTGCAATATTAAGCCTCAATCTGTCTCACGCATTTTTTGAACACTGAATTCTTTGTCTCTTCTCAAGAGTTTTGGGCAACAATCTATATGTTCAGTTCCAAAATGGAATACTATTCTTTTTTCTCTTTTTTACTTTTTGTTCAAAATTCAGAAAAAAACAAAAGTAAAATTGAAAGTCTTGTGAAACACTAAAAAGGAATTACCTCTTTTTTCAATATTAAGCCCCAATCTATCTCACACATTTTTTGGACACTGAATTTTGAAGAAAACTTTATTGGGTTGTCTCTTCTCAAGAGTTTTGGGCAACAATCTATATGTTCAGTTCCAAAATGGAATACTATTTCTTTTTTCTATTTTTTACATTTTGTTTAAAATTCAAAAAAAGCAAAGGTAAAATTGAAAAGTCTTGTGAAAACACTAAAAAAGAATTACCTATTTTTGCAATATTAAGCCCCAATCTGTTTCGCGCATTTTTTTAACACTGAATTTTGAAGATAACTTTATTTGATTGTCTTTTCTCAAGAGTTTTGGGCAACAATCTCTATGTTCAGTTCCAAACTGGAATACTATTTCTTTTTTCTCTTTTTTACTTTTTGTTTTGGAGTGCCACGCTTTTTGTTTTTCGTAAAAACATGCATTACAAATTATAATTTATTATTTTTTTCGTTCTATTTTAATTTTTAGATATATTAAAAATAACTTTTTCAAAATATTTATTAGTTTCAAAGCTCAAAAGATAATTTTGACTATGTTTTTTCAATTCCACCCTTAGTACTTAAAGCCATTCTACAATGTGAAAAAAGTTATTACTGTATGTTTTCAAAAAATTAGTAGAGTTATATTAGTCAAATTACCATCCCTATTAATTTTTTCTTAAAGGGTGTGCAAATGTTATCCTAACAATTAAAATAAAATAGAGAGTGTATAATTTATTACGTTTATTTTTCTTTCATTTATTATTTTTATCTCTTTTTATCCTTCTTTTTTCTGTCCCTTCATTTATTATTTTCATTCCTTTTTCTTATATTATCTTTATAATAGATGTCATTTGCTAACTTCTTTATTATTTATTTTTTAATTTTTAATTTTCGTTTCTTCTTTATTTATTTTTTTATTCTCTTAATTCTTTTTTTGGTTAGTTTATCTTCTTCTCTTCTTTTTTTATTCCTTTCTCTATTTTTTATTTTTTTAAAGATAAAAGTATTAATTAATAAATTTTAGATGATTAAAATATAAAAAAATTAAATAATTAGACTATGACCTTTTCTTATTGTCTTTTTTTCTCTTGTTGGCTCCTTTTTTTATTTTTGTTTTTCTCTTGTTAGATTCCTTTTTGTTTTATTTTTATCTTTTTTATTATTATTATTATTATTATTATCCATTTTAAGATACCTTGTTAGTATATAATATATACCATGTGGGTATCATAGAGGACTGAAAAGTGTCTCATTGAAATAGACCTCAATATATATTGTGGATATCATGGAGGACTGAGGAGTGTCTCACTGAAGAACTGAAGTAGACTTCAATGACAATATATAAATATACTGTGATGGTATCGTGGAGGACTGAAGAGTCTCATTGAAGGACGACTGAAGCAAACCTCAATGATACCACACAGTATATAAATATATTATGATGATATCATAGAGGACTGGAAAGTGTTTCACTGAAGGACTAAAGCAAATCTCAATGATCCCATGACAGTATATAGATATATTGTGATGGTATCATTGAAGACTGAGAAGTTTATCATTAAAAGACCGAAACATATCTTAATGATATCATGTCACTATATAAATATACTATGATTGTATCATAGAGGACCAAGGAGTGTTTCTTTGAAGGATAGAAGAAGACCTCGATGATGCCATGACGGTATATAGATATATTGTGATGGTATCATTGAGAACTAAAGCAAACTTGAATAGTACCACGACATTATATAGGTATATTATGATGTATCATTGAGGAACGAGGAATATCTCTCTAAAGGACTGAAATAGACTTAAATGATACCATAACAATATATAGATGTATTGTGATGGTATCATTAAAGACTGAAGCAGACGTCAATGATACCATGACAGTTTATAGACATACTATGATGGTATCATTGAATGCTGAAGCAAACCTCAATGAGATATACTTTGATGGTATCATTGAAGAATATCTTAATGAAAGACTGAAACAAACTGAAATGAAAATCACCAAAAATTAAAAAAGAAGGATAAATTAAAAAAAGAACAAAAAAATGAATTAAAAAGATTATGGAGAAAAAAATTAAACGAAATTAGTAAAAAATAAAAAAGGAAAATAAAACAAAAAAATTAAAGAGGAGCAAAAATTGAGTATGAAATTACATTATGATGAGAAAAATAAAAAATAATTGATTTGAGAAAAAAATAATGAACCAAAAAAAGGATAAAGGATAAAGAATTAAAAAAATGAGAAAAAGAAAAAGAGTAAAAAAAAAAGTTAAAAATGAACAAGGAGGAAAAAAAGGAAGAAAGAAAGAAGCCAAAATTGAGAATAAAATTAAACTTTGGTGAAAAAAAGTAAACCAATAATGATTTCAAAAGAAAATAGATGAGAAAAAATTTACAAATTATATTTTTTATTAATTTTAATTTTAAAAATTAAGCTAATGATTTTAATATTTCTTTGTAATTACTTTTTATTGTAGTCAAATTATTTAATTTTTTATTAGTCTAAAGATAGTTAGCTACTATATTTATTTTTTCTATTTTAAAAATAAATAAAATAAACAAAAAGAAAAGGCCAAAAAATAGTAACAAAAATTTAAACTAACTTAAAAAATAAAGAAATTGAAGAAAGAAAGAAAAATAATAAAGTAATATAATGATCGTGACAACTAAGACATAAACAAAGAAAAAGATGCAGTGTGGACATCAGTATGACATCAACCCACAAATAAACAATCGAAATAAGGCATTTTGTGTAATTATTTTGGAGGACATCAAACTAAAGGGGCATTTTCATGTAAATACTTTATTTTTTATGGGAAACTATGTTATTTTCCAAAAACGAAAGGTGAGGAAAAAAAAGAATTTTAAGTCATATGGCATTTTGGAATTTAAAAAATTTAGGATATTTTTTAATTTAATAAATATAGGTATGTTAATGAAAAGGGTAAATATGCATCATTTATTAGACAAAGGAGTATTTATGCACTATTTCCTAAAACATGGGTATATTCGCTCTAAATCATAAAGTTGAGGAATATATTTGTTTCTTTTTCCTTCTTCTGAATATATGATATATATATATATATATATTTATATTATGGCTTATTATACTTTTTAGGGAAAAGGTGCAAATATACTACTTAACTTTGTGATTTAGAGTTAGTATATTCCTCGTTAAAAAATAGTGCATTTATCCCCCTATAATTACACCAATGGCGCAAATATATATCCTTTTTTACTATCAAAACTGAAGATTTTTAATTTATTTTTTATTAAAATAAAAACCACATAGAGGTATATTTGATCCTTCTCGCAAAGTTCAGGAGTATATTTGATCTTTTTCATAAAATTCAGAGTATATTTAATTCAACAGCTAATTTAAATTTATTGTCCTTATTATCATATTTATTTTTCATTCATTTTCTTGTTAAATCCACCATATATGCCCTAGGAAAAAATCTATGCAGATACACCACAAACAAAAAAGATTTTTTCACTTTCATCCATCGAAAAGAGTATATTAGTGTAACAACAGGGGTTTAAATATACCAGTTTTTAATGAGTGATATATCATCTCTAAATCGCGAAGTTAAGGGGTATATTTACACCTTTAAGTAACATCCGCAACTAAATCAAATGTAGATTCTGGGCAACTAGAAAATAAGTGATTTTTTATTATATCGTATTTGGTTAGTAAGAAGAAAATATATTTTCAAGAGCATTTAGGTATAATCTGGGAAATACTGTGGTATGAAACCTCAACCCATGTCTCGACCCCCACCTGGCCCCATCACGGACTTGAGACACGACCTGATTCAAGACATGATCACCGATTTTACCCTAGCCTAACCCATGACCTGAGACCCAACATCAACTCTAAACCTAACTTCAATCTTAATCTCAAACAAAGATCGGAAACCCGACACTGAGCTAGGACTTGATATGGACATCAAGTTGGGCTGGATCGAGGTCAAGATTGGGAGTTGAATCATGGGGTCGGGTTCAAGAACCGGGCAAATCAGGATACCAGGTTAAGATCGGGAGTAGAGATGTTCACAGTTTGGGTAAACATCGAACCAACTGATTAAATAAATTAATTTTTATTTGGTTTGATTTTGTTACAACCCGTGAGTTTCTATCGATTAACCGATGCGTGCTTACGTATGTTGAGAGTTTTGGGAGTACAATGCATATGGAAAAATATTTGGGGAATGAACACACGAACACAACATCGAGCGAGCAGGAGGCCAGGGTCGGAGGCTAGGCACACTAGGCGTCGCGCCGCACCGGCCAACCCGGCGCCTTGAGTGACCCGTCGCACACCCTTGGCTGGCGCTACGGCTGGCGCGCCGCACACCCCTGTCTGGCGTGATGGGTTGCGCGCCACGGCCCCCTTTTCACCGCCTAATATTATATATATATATATATATATATATATATATATATATATATATGCCTCTAAGTTATATTGAATCATTTCACACATCTTCTTCAACAGAGAAATAAGAGGGGGCGACAATTTCACATGATTTTCCTCAAATTACGCCGACAAACTCCATCCAAACGCATTTTAACTTCAGTTAACAACTCCTAGGCCTATGGGAAGCATTTCTACAGAGTTATTTCTTAAAAATTCGCTTGGCGTACTGGAACTCCGCTGAGTAAGGGTTGCTGGAATTACTCCAAATTGGATTCTAAACGGCCACAGGCAATAGTAAGCATTTCTCCTTTCTGAACTCTCGAAAAATTGTGGGTTTCAGGCTGAGTTAAGCAGAGTTGAATTATAGTTATTATTATTATCGAAAGATATCATTGTTTGCCAAATTTTAGTATTGAAAATGGCCCTATTCTCTCAGCGTAAGGGTTGCAGTTGAGTGGAACCGTCGGTTACAGGTTGAAACTCTTCAGTTAAACAAGAATCGGCATTCGAGGTATGTTAAGGCTTATTCCTTCGGCAAGTTATTCCCGTCGTGTAATGATACGACCTATGTTTTTGAATGTAGACAACGACCCTACATGTTGTAATTAGCTGTTGCGAGAATATAAGGATCATGTATGTCGAGATTAGTTGCTATTAGTAGATTATGATTGCATATGTTGTGGATAGCTGCTAGAAAGAATATTAAAAGTATATGGAAGTATTCCTTGTCAGGAAAGAAGATGATAAGTGTGACTCACGCTAGAAGCGTCATAGAAACCCCTATGTTCTTCTGTTCACTATGTTAGTAGAACTGATGTTTTGCTATCATATTTAGGCTTTAGAAGTTTGTGGATAGTTATTGGGTCTGAGTTAGTAAATTGAACAGCATAGATGCAGTCGGGCGACATAACTATCAGTTTGGTGCCTGTATTATCAGCAAAGCTCGCCCAGAGGCCGTTGGCGTACCTTGGAGCCTCCAGGGCTAGAATTATGTTAGTATGGTCTTACCTTAGAGTCAATGGCATCAGAGTTGCCTAGTGAGTTGGGGGTCAGTTTGCCATATAGTGACTAACGCCAGCCTACTCTTATAAGATATTCAGGTACAAGTCGCCGAGAACGGCTAAGCCCAGATAAAACTTACCAACTAGCTTAGGAATCGCCTAGAGAAGGCATATGATATATGAACTGATCAAGTCAGTGTCTAAGGGACTAGAACCACAGTATTACAGTATTACCTTCAGACTAAGAATTATAATAAGCTGCCTACAAAAAGTTAGGGCTGACTGCTCAGGAGCATATCCGAATAGTAGCAACACCACAGTTGTTCTACGTAGAGGACAAGTATTCCAGAGTAAGCCTATTATGGTTAGCTGCTATAAGTAGAATTGAGTCGACAGCGATGACATAATGACCCTCTTCAGAGTTACCCTAGTCAGTTTAGTCTCTGCATACAATGTTTGGATTATTAGATGTTGTTGCCTATAGGGGCATACTCGCAGGGGCAATATGATGTCCGAAAGGGCTAGATTGAGGCTGTGAGGGATGTATTGAGTTGCACTAGATTGAGGCTGTGAGGACCGTATTAAGGTCTAGTTACCTCCAGAGCTTACATTATGACTCATAGCCTAGCCAAGGCTCGGGGTCTAGTTACAGCAGATACATTATGACCCATAGTCGAGCTAAGGCTCGGGGTTCAGTTACAGCAGATACATTATGATCCATATTCGGGCTAAGGCTCGGGGTCCAGGTACAGCTACCTGAGCCCAGATGACTCAAATACAGTTACAGGAGCCCAGATGACCCAGATATAGTTATAGTTACTTACAGAGTCTATTAGGTACCAATAGGGGTATATAGACTGATTGGCGCCTACCAAGTCTTATAGGGTCACAGGTAGGTTATTTCTGTGTTGCTTGTACTTTCTCGGCTTATGGGGGCCAGGTTAGGTTCTTGTCTATATATTTGTCTGTCAGTTATAGCTTATGAATGAATAGACATACAATTTTCGCTCGTATACGTGTAGTATTTTACTAGATGTAGGTTATTGATAAGAAAGCTTACAGGTTAACCTCTGGCCCAAACTATTGTTCACTTTCAGTTCTTTATCAGTTTTAGTCAGCTTATGTTATTGCCTTACATATTCTATACATATTGTACTGATGCCCAACTATGGGACGCTGCATGCTTGCCTGCAGGTTTAGACAGATAGAGTTCAGGACCTACATTAGTAGCGGTTCAGGATCAACAGTTTGATCAGCTCCTTTCGTCCGGAGTTGCTAGGTTGTGGAGATTATCGTATTTTATTTGGATAACATTTGAGTAGGCCGGGGCCCTGTCCCAATCAATATTTTTCAGTCTTAAAGGCTTGCAGACACTCTTCAGTTAGTTGTTGGTCGTGTGGGGCCCATGTATGTCCTAGTTTATGTGTTGGCCGTGTGGGGCCCAGTATAGCTGCTTGTTTTCATTTCTGTTATAACTAGACAACATGGTGGTCTTGTTGGCCGGCATAGGATCCCTGTTATTATGATGTTGTTGATTAGCTGCCTTCTTTTACATATGGCCTTATCAGTCGGAGGCTCTATTTACAGCCGAGATATAGCTCGTCATTTTCTTGAATTAAGTTGGAGGCGTGCACTAGAAGTGCATAAGTCCAGTCAGATTAGTCTAGATCTCAGTGTGGCACTAGGTGTCAGTCATTGCCTCCCAATGTGGGGCATGACAGATTTTATATTTTTAAAAATCGATAATATTTAATTTAGTTTTTATTTTATTTAAAATAATCGAACCGAACTGAATATATATATATATATATATGCATAATATATTATTTTCTATTACTAATTGAATTCATCAAATTTTATTTAATAAATAAAGAATACAAGTGTACAACCAAAAGAGAAATAAGAAGGCTCATATTGGGTCCAAGCCCAACAAAATACTAAACAAGGTTTCAGCACTAAGGTCATTATTGAGCTACTTCACATCCCCCAAAATATAAAAGAATTGCGCAACAAGTCATTTGGTCTTTGATTCACGACAGTGCGACGGTGCGGCGATATTTCTCTGACAAGAAGTTCAATTGAGGAAGATGATTGTTTTTACCTCCATTGGTGTTGTTTATTTTTGTGCTGGAAAGTTGAGTTGAGGAAGCAGGATTCATGTTTTGCAATTAAGTAACAAAATTAGTCAATATATTGCATTTAAGGTTATTGTTTTGAAAAAAATATTTATTTAATTTAATATTTTAAAGTTGTGTTAGATGTATAAAATTTTGGGTTATTGTCTTCTGTGATGAAAAGGTTAAAACAACCAACCACAAAAAATATCGTGTTATGCTTAATGTTGATGTTGTTTTGCTGGTTCTTCATGCAATGTACAAGTAATATTTGGTCCATATACATATACGGATATACCAAATTATGATTATTCTTTCATCTATTCATTCTAGAAATGTAGTTACTTCATTGATCGTGTAGTCTTATTGTTCGTTCCTTTTATTTTTAGGTATGATGAATAACCAAATAATTGAACCAAATCAAACCGATATCGGTAACAACCAAACCGATCGATTATATATATATATATATATATATATATATATATATATATATATATATATATATATATATTAGTTGGTTTGATTTTATTTTATGATCAATTTGATTTAATTTTGATTTTGATCAATAACCGAACCAAACTGGCCCGTGAACACCCCTAGTCGGGAGTTAAGTCCCGAGTTGAGGTTAGAATTAGGTTCCATGTCAAGAACAAATTTGGATCTAGGGAGTCAAGAAAATAGTATTACGTTGAAGAGTGAGTCTCAAATGGAGGCAAAGTAAACATTTAAAATTTTCTAAAATTACATATTGCAAAAGTGATTTCACAATAACGTTTAAATAATATAATATTAAAAAGTGCCAAAAAAATATAAGTAGGAAGCTTCCTTATAAATATATGCACAAAAAATCAAGACAACTCAAAAAATTAAAAAAAAAATCAATTAATTAAGAACAAAGGATTAAAAAAAATAAAGAAAATTAAATATTAAAAAAAAGGAAGAATTCCTTGCTTAGTACATTAATGGAATATAGTAATAGCTATTAGTAATCCTTTTAAGTTACATTTTACTATAAAAAAGGGCCAAGAAAGAGAAATATTAACTAAATGTAAAAATTTTAAAAAAACAAAAAATTGGATGGCTATGATATTCTAATTGACTAACATAGTGTGCTTCATGACTCTTTTTTCATATAGTCACGATTTTTACAGGTTATTATTCGTCGTTTCGTCATTCATTAATTTATCATAAAATTGCTTAGATAAAATATCAAATTTCATCAGCATTTAATTCTTTCAAAGACATAAATTCAAACCCCCGATACCAAACTATTTGTCATTAGTATAGAAACAACATTTCATTAGAACATGATGGAAAAGTCAACATACACATTAACCGTTAAGTTGTCGGGAGTATAGTTTTAATAATTTAAATAGTTAGAATAATGATAGTATCTTGTACCTGGACCGGTGGCTCACTTTTTCTAAGTAATGGGGAAGAGGACCGAAACGTGCCACTGAAAGACTCTACTGAAACAAAAATGGGTTGTCAAGAACGTAGAGGTAGGATGGGCAGTTGGTCAGATCTCGTATGGATCATACATGACGGTAGTTGGAGTCGACGGCTCTCCTTGATCTTTCTAAAACTATAAAGTTTAACATGACATAATTCAACAATAGTACTAGTAGGGAGTGTATCAGGTGCTCTCTCTTCAAAACTATTCCCGAAAAATCAAGAGATAATCAACCAATTGGAGATTGTCAGTACATGTATCTTGTGTCTCTGACACTTTGATACATATGGAAATAGCAAGAGATGATTAGTTTAAATACAATATTACAACTATAATAATAATAACAACAACAACAATAACAACGAAAATAACACTACACCAAAAGAGATTTTTAGCGGCAATATATTTACCTTTTAGCGGCAATTAAGATATAGTTATAACTATATCTTAATTCCAAATAAATTGCAATCGACTATATAAATTTTTTCGATAAAATTCATCTCATTCAACATAATTTAAGTATAATATATTACATATATGAGAAAAGCAAAATAATAAATACCCTGATATTAAGCTAAGTTATGTAGCTCACACATTTAGGTTGAGTTTCTAACGGATCGACTGCAATTACAAAGCTTTGTTTATGAGAGACTTGAGTTGACAAGTGAGGATTACTCTAAACATCTATTTTTGTAAATCGTAATCATTAGTTGAAACTCAAAAAGTTATTGATTTAATAAGGAAACCTTGACAAAATCCAAACAAAATTGTATCAAAAGTCGAGGGTTTTTTCAATATGTTATTTTTTTCTTTTCAAAGAATCACTTGTTTGTGCAGTAGAAAATCGAAGACTCGTTACTTATGAGTGATTATTTTGAATTGCTCTTGGTTGAAGAATACCATTACAACAATAACAATATATCTAGTATGATATCATAAGTGGGGTTTGGAGAGAGTGGAGTCCGGAGGGGGTAGGTATGGTCAAGGGATTCTTCCAGACTCTTTTCGGTGGAAAATTACATTCTTTATACATGGTTAAACTTATTTTTAGATATATATAGTAGCTATTGAATCCCTTAACAAAAATTTTGACTCTACCACACAAGGAGTGTACGAACTTACCCTTACCTTTGATTGAAGAACATTGTTGCAGAAGAAAACAAAATAGGTCTGTTGATTTTTGCACTATTTTTTTCAACAGGGTCAAATTTGAAATAGTGGCACCAAATGATTCTATATGTGCAAATCACTCAAGAGAGTCCAACATGTTAACACACTTGAAAAACATTCATTGTCACAAAATTGACTCGACATGAAATTATGCCCGGCCTACAAATGCGTAAAGGCTCCGATGCAAGACCCCAAATGAGTGAGGTAAGAAGATCATTAAAACATGAAACAGTAAAAAAGAATTATGTTGACCAATAAAAAGAAGTCACCTATTTAATACGCCATATTTTTATTAGTTGAGGGGCATTTTTGAATCTAAAAAAAATATTAAGAATATTTTTAATTGAATAGGTGAAATAAGAGCATTTTTTGAGCCTTTTCTGTTAAGAAAATAATATTTTATTTCTTTCGTGATTGGTCATAAGACTGAACATAAATATTAAAAAACTTGATCGAATAAATAACTAATTTGATACTTTAGTTTCAATTCTTAAATTTTTCTAATCCATTTTGATTCTATTTTTTCTAAAACTTTATTATTAGATGTGATTGTCGTTTATAGTCTCCTAATTCATCGATTTAACCAAATCTTTGTTATTAAAAAAATTACAGAGCTAAGCAAACTTTAGCCTTTGAATTATTTTTTTTATAGTGATAATTTTAAAAAAATTATCTAATTTTTAATTTTATAGCAGATCTCTAAGAATTTGTCCTAAAACGATAAAATTATTAAGCTTAATTATTAAGTAAATGAACAATATATTAATTTAATAATTATCCAAAAAAAATGTGATTTTGTGATATAAATAATGATGACTTTTTTTTTTGGACAAAAATTGAGAATTACAAGGCAGATAATTGAATTCTCACCAATAAAATAAAAATTCAGATAATCAACCAATTAAACTACTAAAAATAAATAGTAACTTACGATCACTTTATGTTTTTTTTTTCAGTACGACTACTTTATGGGGACATAACCCGTTCGGCCATAAAATTATTGACCTTTTTTCTGAAATAATTTTTCATTTTATTTGGAAATCAGTGTTTAACCATGAAACTTTTAAATTCAACTTGAATTTGTATTTCAAAATTGAAAAAATAGCTTATAATATGCTATCCCACTTTTCACTTTTGAAGTTATATACATTCAAGCGTAAACATTATTTTAAATATTCTTTGTAAAAAACCTGAGCAAATCCAACCTATCTTAACTTTAAAACTGAAGGAAAAAAATTGAAACGGACTATTTCATCTTAACTCAAATTTCATAAATTTCAAATAAAGTAAAAAATATTTAAAATCTATATCCAAACCCCTACAAAAATGTAACTCAAATTTAAGGATTGAAAAAAATTAATATTGATTTTGCCTGACTGTACTAAAAAAGCCGCACCGCAGGCAGCAGATATTTATTATATCAAATAATCCGGCGAACGTCCGGAAAGAATATAAGAAAGGATAAGAACTTAATTTAACTCAATTTTTGGATTTCATACTATTTAAAAAGGAAATTCTGTTTAGCATTCATTATTAGATAATTAGATTAACCTCAGTTAGGTTTGATTCTAATTTAAAGATTAATTAGTATGATTCAATCTCGTTCGAGTCTTACGCCATTAAAACCATTGATGCACATTTTTTTTCATAATCAATCAACTAATTATGAAATTAATATTTTGCTTAACCGACTCAGCACTGTAGCAAACTCAAATGGATTAAGCTTTTGCTCAAGTTGAGCTTTCTAGTCGGATTTGCTCCGCCGTCAATGTACAATGAGAATGTATAACATGCTCCTTGGACTGACGTGAGGAAGCAGCGAGGGATACGGATTAAGCTTTTGGTCAAGAGTTTTCTGGTCGGATTACTCCCCCGTCGTACAATGAGAATGTATAACAGGCTCATTGGACTGACGTGAGGGAGCAGGGATGGTTATATTTCTAGGAGCAAACTTGAGCTCAGTTCAGTACCATGGTAAACTCACATGGATTCAGCTTTTGCTCAACTCGGGTTCTTCTAGTAGGATTTGCTCCCCATCATTGATCAATGAGAATGTATAACAGACTAATGGGATCGACGAATGGGAGCAGGTACGATCATACTTCGGGGAGCAAATTACAGATGCAAGGGATCTGCAAGGCAGATTATACCATTTCCAAGTCCTAAAAGAAAATAATAACTAAGCTGAAATTTCAATATTAAGTTGGCATATAAACTTGCCAGAAAGAAACAGAGGGGTGTGGGAATTCAGCATACAGAACGAGCAGAAGAGATCAAAGTCTACAGAGTAGATTGAAAGAAAACTCAGGAAAATTGTTAAATAAGAATCAACAACATCAAAACTTTCTTCCAAGTGATCAATGAAGTTGTCAAACTCATCGATACTAGCTACCTTTTCATAATAAGAAAACAATGAGCAACTTCCGAATAAGATCCAAAAACAGCATCCAACCAAACATCGCCTCTCTCACTGGTCAGCAGGCAAGCTCTTAATAATATCAGAATCACCTGTAAACCAGGAAAAGTAAACGGGAAAGAGACTTAAGAAATCGACAAAGATAAAAACAACTCTTTTATGGTCGCCAAGGCGAGAAATACAATTAATTAAGGGATACTACAAAGAACTCAACTATATGCCCACCTGGGTCAATAATACTGAGGCAACAGACTCTGAAGTATTTACCACAGGCAGTACCCAAATCTACGTTGTCTGCAACAATGGAAAACATAATAAGCATAAGTTAGTTTCCAGTGAAAGGTGTTTGACAACATAATGTAGTTCTCTTCACAACTAATCTTTTGACGTCTCAAATCAAGGTGAATCAACAAGATCACAACATAGGAAACCGTAAAAGACAAGATAAACGATGCAGACACAACAGATATGCATCTGAACATAAGCTAATCTAGAGGGCACCTCAAATACTACATATCAAGCAGACCATTAAATCTTTAGTTAATAGTTAGCCCAGTGACAGATATCAGTTTTTTGACAGACGAATTTTTTGTGGCATTCCATCAAGATCACTATTATGAGCACCTTTATTGAACCCATACACAAATCCAAATAAAATCTTTCCAAGACTGTACCGATACAAGAACAACTTCAGACAGTAAACAAATGTTAAAGAAAGAATTACTAGCAAAGAGGCACCCAAAAGAAAGTAAATCACTTCAGTGAAAGCCAATATGTTGAAAACAATATCAAAAAGACTAAGGACACTTTGTGAGCACAAAGAGATATATTGATAGCTAAAAAGAATATAATGAATGACATGGACTCACTTCCGTTGTAGTGGTGAACTCCAACCTTTGCCAACATAGCATAGTACTCTATCTCGGACTTCCTGATAGGAGGACAGTTGTTGGCAATGATAACAAGTTTTGCTGTAATACTCAAAGCAAGATACAGAAACCCAAGTTAGAACGCAACAAAGACCAACTCCCTCTCTAACAGGGGAATCCATAATCAGTAAATCTATATCCTTCCCCTCTGATTTAAATAAACAAACAGTCCTATTAACCTCACAAAAATTTGCAAGTACCATTCACATGGAAAAGGAGCAAATTTCTAGATTGTGATGTGATATTTGCAAGAAATCAAAGGACATGAAAAGGCTGTTATGACAACAATCAAATTACGTAGACCAAACGAAGCAAAATGAATAGAAGATTCATACAATTGACCCCAACTATACAAGATTGATGATACAAGCACCATTGATATAGTCACAAATTCCAGATTTCTCCTATAGTTATTTATGAAGGCTGCTAGTAGTGATTGTTATCTTCACCTTCTCAATTTGAACAGTCTAGGTAAGAACTATGTGGGGTGATTCTTTAGACAGTGCTTATTACATTTTGGCCCGACAATTAACTGGTTTAATTAAACATTAAAACTAAGATCTGATTGGTTAAAAATTGATAAGTTATTTTCTAAATTAACAGCTCAATAACATCCACAGGAATACTAGCCAGCCTTAGTAGTTTAGGTTCTTCCTAATAATATTGTCGGGTCAAGAGAAAATCGCCAAATTATATGATACAAGAGTCATCAATAAGGGTTTATGTTAGTTTGTTGACTCGAATGCTTCTTACAGACGAGGAGTCTACTGAACAAGGATAAACCCAACCCTATATCTCAATTCGACATTAACCCTTCCCCGGAAATATCAGCTAAGCATGATATTCAGCTAAAGATCAGTCTCTGTTCTCAAAGTACACACATCCAAATAATACCAGCTGACTTTTTGCTCAACTGAAGAGTGGTTGAGTTCACTTTACATACCTTTGGAGGTTCTAATGGTCTTGAGAACAGTTTTGTATCCCAATGTATACTTGCCGCTCTTCATAACAAGAGCGAGCCTGTTGTTAATGCTCTCATGAGTCTTCTTCTGCGAAATTCACAACAACAAAACCTTGTTTAGCATTTACTACAAACAAACAAACACGCATTTTCATGATCTGATTCCAACACATATACTGATGAAGGAGATATATGCTTACGGTCTTCTTTGCAGCAACCATGGTGGATTCCGGTGTGGAGAAACGACGTTGGAGAGGTTTAGAAGAAGCAAATGCGGTCGACGGCGGCGAGCGAACCCTGAATTGTGGGGAGAGGCTCCCAATATATAACTGGCCAAAGCTGGTGAGTGCTCTAGGGTTTGGGTTGAGGACTGATAAGCCCAAAGTTCTAGTAGAGGTTTTCTCTTCTAAGCCCAATTTGCCAAGATAGTGCCCCAAAAATAAGACATATTTTCGTTAATCCGCTCGTATTTTAATGGGTTGAAAAAAATAATATTTTAAAATATAAAATTATATGTTTTGCTCTTTAAATTAACTAATATTTAAATTTTACCTAATTATTTAATTTTTAATATTTATTCTTTAGCAATTAAATTTATGTCTAGTGAGACATAAATTTTTTAGAAATTGAAGGTCATATCTGAATATAATTTGAGATATTATAATATGAAAATAATAATTTATATTCTGCAAAAATATTATTTGTTACGGGACATAAATTAAAAATCAGTACAAAGAGTCTGTTTGGATTGGATTAAAAGCTGGTTAAATCTATTTTTAATTTCTTTTTCAGCTTTTTTAAGTGTTTAGCAAAGTTAAAAACCGTTTAAAATAAGCAATAAAGCTATAAGTTGGGGTAATTTTTTGTTTGTTATAACTTTTAAGTACTTTTGCTTAAAAATTATTTTTTTAAAGCTAATCCGAATAGGTTCAAAATATGAACAAAAGTGGAAATAACTCAATTTAAATGGATAAAATATGGGCTTCAACCCATATTTAACTCGTAAAAATATGAATAAAAACAAATTTAGCACAGGAATTTTTAATTTTTAAGGGTCATTTTTATGTATTGTAGCATTTTATCCTAACAATTTTATTTGTTTGAATAATCAAATGTAATAGCAATGATTAAACATACTTTATTCAAATAATTTGGATCAATTTGTGATAGAAAATAAATAGGTCATTAATGTTTTTGCTTACATATTTTTCTTTCTTCTTTTATTATCCAATCTCAAATAAAACATTGAGAAACACTTAATTAACCATTTATATTTCAGCTAATTTATTTTTTATTCGTATTAATATTAAAAAAATTTAATTTAACTTATTTTTATCCATCCAAATTTAATCTGTCATTGACCATCAATAGGTGGGGATAATAATGTTGTGTTGTTATTCTTTTTTTCTTTTCTTTTTTTTTTGAAAAAAATATCAACTTTAATACTTAAATTATTATTTTCACAATTTTTATACCAATTATTTGATTGAGTACTCAAATCAAAGCCAGCCAAATTTTCTCTAAATTCATATATCAAATTTAGTAATTGATCATTTTCTTATAACGTTATTAAGTGATATTTTATTTCTATCATTATGTTTAACCTTAAATTAAATTAATTTTCTCTCCAAAAAGTTATCTATAAATTTAATCAAGATTAAAAAAAAAGAAATTTATTTCCTAATGCATGAAAGATATTGTTGCATAAGAAAATTTGAGAGGAAATTATGATAGTTGGTAGAAAAAATAAAATAAATTAAATTGAAAGAAGAAATAGATTGGTATTTTCATCACCAACAAAATTAATTAAATTTATATCATTCATAAGTAATGTTAAACTTCTCATGAATGGACATTAGCATTCAAGAACTTTCACTCAAACAACATACTTGCTAAGTTGCTATAACTGTTTAGTGTATAATAGTTGCTGAGAGGAAAAAATATTAAGAAATTTAGTTGCTTAAATTTTTAAGGGAAAAGATATTAAATGTATTTTGAAGTTGTATGGATAAGTCAAATACACATTTAAACTAATCGGGCAATTTATTAGCCCTCTTTCCTTATTCAAAGTGTGGCTTATACCACTCTAACGCACATATAATCAGTCATATGATAGGAGTTATTTTACTCTCGCACTACATCATTGTCATGTCACCACCACATCAAATTCTATGTCACATTTAAATTTTTTTTTTAAAAAAAAAGGCAACAAAGAGTCACCGCCAAATTCACCATTAAACCACTACCATTGTCGCTATCGTCGCCAAATTCAATCTCCACTACAACTAAATCCACCACCGAAATCACACCACAACCAATTCCATCATCAAAATTTGCAAACAGCCATGGCTAAATTCATCGTCGGAATCATGTCACCTCCATTTTCATCATTCAAAATTGCAAAGAACCAACAAAAATTCAGCATTCATCACCAAACTCACAGTCAAAATCACACTACTATCACTATTGAGATTAAAAATCACAAAAATCACTCACAAATTTCAACATTTAGCATCATGGTTACCATCGAAATTCATCACAACCATCACCATAAATTTTAGCATCTATCATCAAAATCATACGAGTATCATAGCCAATTATAAAAAGTTAAAAAACATATCACCCATCATCAAAATCACTAGCAAATATCACCAAAAGTGTAAGAAAAATTTCAAAAATTTCAAAATGGACAAAGTAATTTGATGACCGAATAGGTAACTTCGTTGAACCTCCAACAAGGTTCATATTAATGGTTAAAATAAATAAAAATTAGCAGTACCTTGTTGGAAGCCCAACGAGGTTTCATTACAAAAAAGTTGGCTGAATTGAAATATAATTTTTTAAAAAATAGTTTGAAGTTGAACCTCATTATACTTCCAACGAGGTTTGTCAATATATGTATATATTTTTAATTAATATTATGAACCTCGTTGACGGCCCAACGAGGATGATTTATTTATTTTTGTTTAGCTAACTGAAATATATAAATAATAAAAATAATTAAAAGCAACTTGTTGGATAACCAACAATGATTTGATTAAACATATAAACCTTGACATGATTAACTATATGGTATAAATATTTCTTTTATCAATAGTGCATATATAAACTCAAAAGATAAGTTAAAGAATTGAGATAAATCCTACTTTGATATTGTAAATAAATAGATTTTGAATCACTTATCTTATTAATCATTTATGTGAAATTTTTTTCATACTTCAACAGATACCGTGTAAAAAAAATAAATTTTGGGCCTAATTCAACCCCAAAAACTAGTTTAAGAGGGGAGAATTTTGTTACACCCCGTAAGTTTCTAGCAATTAATCGGCCTATTCATACGTTGTTTAAGAGTTCTAGAGTGCAACATGTATGAGAAAGGGCTCGGAGAAAAGTCGAATGAGCGTGGAATCAGGACCGTGCTGAAGAAGGCCAGACCAGCTGCCCAAAGGAGCAACGTGTCACGGACCCTCCCTTGGCGCGTTAGGCTCCGTGGCACGCCGACTTTTGGCGAGACAGGGTCCGTGCCACTGACCCCTATCCACCGCCCCAAGTATATATAAGTTCCTCCCTTTGATTTTATGTTATTCTCCAAGTTTACATACGGCCAGAGAGGGAAAACACGAGGGAAACAAATAAATTTCCTCCATTTACGCTGTGAAACGCTGCCTGAATTCAAATTAACTTCGGGTATTGAAGTTTAAGGCTGCAGGGAGCATTACTACGGAGTTATTTTCGCGAAATTCGCCCGACAAATCATAACTCCGGCGAGCCAAAGTTGTTGAAATTATTCTAAACTAATTTCTATACGATCACAGGCTTCAAGTAAGTATTTCTTCCTTCTGGACTTCCGAGAAATTATGTGTTTTAGACCGAGTTTCGTCAAGTTAAAATATAGTTAGTATTTATATATAAAATCTTCATTTTGCCGAATTTAGTACTGAAACCAGCCTCATTCTCCCAGTAATACGATTTTAGTTGAGGAGAGTTGTTGAATACGAATCGAAATTCACCAGTTAATCAGAAATCGACAGTCAAGGTATGTTAAGGCAAATTCTTTCGGCAAGTTAGCTTCTTTAGTATTATAACTCAGTTTAAATCTCAGTAAGAGGATCAGAAGTATATTAATCATGATCAGTTGTTCTTATTAGTCGAGACCAGTATTCTACGTTTAGTTTGGGATTTGACTTGCCCTATATAGCCCTCCATGATCAACCCCAGGGTTACTAGCTGTGTCGACGCCCGCCTGGTCTGCATATCGATCGGTTTCAAAATCCTTCGTTATCGGCGTAAGCCTTCCCGGATCCAGCTTTCTCTGAACTCTTCTGACCCCGCGGACCTTCTCGCCCGAGCTCTTTCTGATCAATAGGGGTGAGATGACGTCGCTCCACGGAGCTGTATGCCGTCTGCAAGGGACGAAGATGGGGTCCCAGGGCCTCATACATTCTATTCCATGACTAGACTATTATATGCCGTATCGGCACCATACCCCTGTCGAGCCTGGAGCCCGGGGTGCAGATATCAAGAGTCCACTAGACTCAAACACAGCTATAGTCAGGGGCCGAACGGGCTCAGTTGCAGACCCGGGGGACTGGTGGGACGGATATAGCTACTAGTTGACCCAGTGTGACCTTGCTAGGGGTATGTAGATTGAAGTGTACTCCCCAGGGCTTATGGGGGCCCTAGGTGAGTTATTCCGTGCTGGTTGTACCTTCCGACTTATGGAGGCCAGATAAGGTTCTTGTTTGCTTTAGTTACTGATAAATTAGATGATAGGAAGTTCAATTGTTCAGGTATGGTCTCTATCCCTCCATTTCAGTTGTTCTCAGTTTCATTTCCTTTACTTCAGTCATTTACGATTATTGCATTACATATTCGGTACATATTGTACTGACGCCCTTTTTGGGGCGCTGCATTACTTGCCTGCAGGTGCGGATAGACGAGGAGCAGATCCCTCTTAGCTTCCAGCCAAGATTAGCAGAAGAGTCGGCTCCTTTCTTCCGGAGCTTATAAATATAAGGTTTACTCTTTTTGATTATGCAATTATGAGTAGGTCGGGACCCTGTCCCGACCATCATATTACTCCTAGAGGTTTGCAGATTATTTCAGTTTCCCTTTGATTAGCTGTTGATGGCCGTGTGGGGGCCATATATTTTATTTTGTGTGTTGACTGTGTGGGGCCTTGTTTAGCTGTTAGTTAGCAGCCTTATCGGCTATAGCTTAGTTTAGTACTAGATTTGCTTTTCAGTCAAAACTAGACATCATGGTGGCCTTCCCGCATAGGGTTCCTTGCTATTATCTGTTTCTAGTTAGCTATTTCTTTTGCAGGTGGCTATAAGGTCTTGTCGGCCGGAGGCTGTGTTTACAGTCGAGATATAGCCCGTTGTTTTCTTAATTTGAGAGTTAGTATTAGCCCTGCGCCAGAAGTGCTTACGCTCAGTCAGCTCAGCCAGATTCCAGTAGAGCACCAGGTGTCAGTCATGCCTCCCAAGGTGGGGCGTGACAAACTTGGTATTAGAGCAGGTCGTATCCAGGGAATCTGCAAGCCATGCTAAGTAGAGTCTTGTCTATGGATGTGTTGTGCACCACATACTATAGGCAGGAGGTTGCGAGGCATGTTAAGGTGGTTGCTCCTCTTTCTCTTCCAGTCGTGCTATAGAGTTGTGTTGTATAGAGATGAGTCCCTAAGCTTACTATAATCTGCTTTTCTACAAAGAAATGTCGGGCGCACGACAGATAGCGACGGGCAAAGAGTTAGATACCGTAGCAGGGGAGGGCACTAGTAGGGTGCCTCAGTCAGAGTCAGCCCGATCTGAGGGCGACAGAGAAATTTCGTCTTGATCTCCCCAGCACTCTCCACCACGCCAGGAGCCACCCGGAGCGGCAGATATATCGACACCACCTCCAGCAGTTTTCATACCAATACCATCAGATCAGGAAGTTAGGAGTGCCATCTTTATGATAGCTCAGATGATGGCTGCACAGTGTCAGCCCGTGGCATCGGTGGTTGCAGAATCTTCAAGAGGGCCCGGTAGCTCGAGGGTCCAAGAGTTCCTTGCACTGAGTACCCCGCAATTCACAGGGATGGATCGGGATGAGGACCCTCAAGATTTTCTGGACCAGTTGCAACGAATTTTCAGGGTAATGCATGCCACACCTACAGAGTCAGTGGATTTAGCGGTATTTCGGCTACGGGACATCGCAGTAGTATGGTACAAGAGTTGGGAAAGGTCCCGAGGTAGAGATGTTCCCCCTCCGACTTAGCCCAGCTTCTCAGAGGCCTTTTTAGATCATTATTTGCCACGGGATATCCTCTAGGCCAGGGTAGATCAGTTTTTGCATCTGGAGCGGGGCTCGATGAGTGTTCGAGAGTATGCTATGAGATTTGATTCCTCAGCCCAATATGCACCATCCTTTGTAGATACTATGTCAGTCAGGGTACATCGGTTCATCATGGGGCTAAATCTAGAATATGTGGAGACATGTATTACAACTACTCTGCGAGAGGACATGGATATTGCCCGTGTTCAGGTATTTGCCGAATATCGAGGGGATCAGGCAGCGGGGGATGGAAAGGGCAAATCAGGAGCAGCACCGTAGGGCCAGGCCCAGTAACATGCAGATAGAGTCCCAGGTTGGACCCAAACTGCGACTGTCAGATCGACCGCATAGACCCCTACCTATACAGCAGTAGTAGGGGAGTAGATCTGGTCGTCGGGGGCAGTCAGGGCCTGGCGAGAGCTCACAGTCAGCAGGATTGCAACAACAGAGGGGGTTAGAGCAGAGTAGATTTACTATACCACTTTTCCCTATTTGCAGCCAAAGTCATTCTGGGGCATGCATATATGGTTCTACGACATGTTATGCGTGTGGACAAGAGGGTCATCGAATGAGAGACTACCCAGCCAGGAGTCAGAGGGATCGGGATCGACATGATAGATCTTCAGTGGGGTCATTTTCCCCAGCCCCTCCAGTAGGGCGTAGACCATCAGCTCCAATTGGCATAGACCAAGGTAGATTAGGGGCGTCCAGTTCAGATACCGGTCTAGATCGCACTTATGCTTTACCGGGGCGACAGGAGTCAGAGTCGTCACCGGATGTTGTGACAGGTTTGCTGGACATCTGCTCTCATTTCATGTATGTTTTGATAGGCCCAGGCTCCACTTTGTCTTATGTTACGCCATTAGTGGCCCGGAAGTTCGGTATCACACCGGAGTTGCTTCGGCGACCTTTTTCAGTGTCCACACCCGTTGGTGATTCCATCATAGCTAAAAGAGTCTACGGAGGGTGCATAGTAGAGGTCGTTGGTCGCCATACTTTAGCAGATTAGGTAGAATTAGAGATGATCGAATTTGATGCAATTATGGGTATGGATTGGCTAGCGCCATGTTAGGCTAATATAGAATGCTGGACCAAGACTGTCCGGTTCGACTTTCCGAGGGAGGTAGTACGGGAGTGGAAAGGTACTGCAGCTATGCCAAAAGGTAGGTTTATTTCCTATCTTCGGGCGAGAAAATTGATAATGAAGGAATGTATTTATCATATTGTCAGAGTTCAGGATGTTCGAGCAGAATCTCCGACTCTACAGTCCGTTCCAGTAGTCAATGAATTTCCAGATGAACTTTCTGGTATTCCCCCGGAATGGGAGATCGATTTTGCAATTGATTTATTACTAGGTACTCAGCTTATATCTATTCCTCCGTATCGAATCGCTCCTGCTGAGCTCAAAGAATTGAAAGAACAGTTGAAAGATCTGTTAGACAAGGGCTTTATCAAGCTGAGTACTTCAATGTGGAGTGCACCAGTTCTGTTTGTGAGAAAGAAAGATGACTCCCTCCGCATATGTATAGATTACCAGCAGCTGAATAAAGTCATTATCAAGAATAAGTACCCGCTTCCCCGGATAGATGACTTGTTCGATCAGTTACAGGGGCGAAGTGTTTCTCGAAAATTGACTTAAGATCTGGGTATCATCAGGTTCAAGTTCGGGAGAGAGATATCCCAAAGACTACTTTCATGACCAGGTATGGACACTTTGAATTCTTAGTCATGTCCTTTGGATTGACGAATGCTCCAGCGTGTTCATGGACTTGATGAACAACATATTCGGGTCGTACCTGGACTTGATTGTGATAGTATTTATTAATGATATTCTAGTATATTCATGCTCAGAAGTAAAACATCAAAATCATTTGTGAACAGTATTCCAGATTCTCAGAGATCGCACGTTATAAGCAAAATTTTCTAAATGTGAGTTTTGGCTGAATTCAGTGGCCTTTCTGGGTCACGTTGTGTCAGAAGCTGGTATCCAAGTAGACTCGTAGAAGATCGAGGCTGTAAAGACATGGCCTAGACCGACAACTCCAACGAAGGTACGCAGTTTCTTGAGGTTAGTCGGTTATTACAGAAGATTTATGGAAGGGTTTTCCACTTTATCAGCGCCTTTGAACAAATTAACTCAGAAAGCAGCTAAATTTCACTGGACTGAAGCATGTGAGATGAGTTTTCAGGAGTTAAAAAATAGGTTGACATCAGCACCAGTATTAGCTTTGCTAGAGGGATCGGAGGGTTATGCAGTGTATTGTGATGCTTCGGGTGTCGGGTTAGGGTGTGTTCTCATGCAGCGTGATAAGTTAATTGCTTATGCTTCCAGATAGTTAAGGAAGCATGAAAAGAACTACCCCACCCACGATCTGGAATTGGAGGCGGTAGTTCATGCCTTGAAAATATGGAGGCACTATCGATATGGTGTCCACGTAGATATTTTCACTGATCATAAGAGTCTCTAGTACATTTTCACACAAAAAGAGTTGAATCTACGGCAGCGCCGTGTTATACCCCATAGAATTCCCGGCACTTAGATGACCTATTCGCACGTTGGTTAAGCATATTTGAAAGCCATACGTGCTAGGGAAAGGCCTGGGAGAAGATCGGACGAGAAACCTGTCGAACCATCGCGGGAGGAGCCGAGGCAGAGCCCCTCCGCGATGGCAGCGTGTCACGGAGGTGAGGCCTCCGCGATGGCTCCGTGACACGTTGCCCAGGTTCAGGCCCAAGTATATAAGCCCCACTTCGGCTTAAAATTCATTTCTTCATTAGTAAATTTCCAGAAACGCTGTGAACCGAGGGAAGACGAAGAAAATTAAATATTTTCGTCCGATTACGCTGCCAAACGCTGCCCAAACCCAAATTAATCCTAGATACCAAGGTATTTAGCAGCAGAGAGCATTTCTACGGAGTTTGTTTTGCGAAATACGGCCGACGAATCGGCGAGCCGCCGAACTAAAGTAAGTAGAATTGCTCTAAATTAATGTCTAGGTGTTCCTAGCTGAGAAGTAAATAATTCTCCCTTCTGGGCCACTGGAAAATAGCGAGTTTTTGACCGTCTTTCGATAAGCCTAAGTTTAGGCTATAAATTAAATCGAAAGTAACGTCGTTCTTTACAATAATGTTGTATGTAGTATTGATTGACGTATTTATGAATGCAGTTGGGAGAAAATAGTTGAAGTACCGGTCGAGCCTCGTCCGACGGACGAATAGTCGAAGATAAGGTATGTAAAGTTAGTTTCCTTCGGCAAGTTAAGTAATATCTGTATAGCGTAATAAATTACGGACCAGTAGAATGTTCACAAGTCGAGTATTGCGTTATTATGAATGGTGGTACGATGTGAGAAACATTGGGTTGTAATGTGTATGAAACCTAACGGCATGAAATAGATTCTAACGCAAGCGTTAGAGATTACCCAGTATATTCAGTGTATGATGTAGTATGCCATGTTAAGATATTGTTGTGTTCAGTTGAAACCCCGTGAAGTAGTACAGTATCCGTAAAGCACTTCAGAAATAGAATAGCAGACTAAAATGAAGTTCAGAAAGCATGTCAGGATTAGTAAATCCTGTTACTATAGAAAGTTAGTATACAACGTAGTCTAGCAGAAAGATTATATTCGTACATACATATATAGTACTTCCAGCCTCAGCATGTATTAAGTATGTACCTATTTCTATCATTAGTCCAGCATATAGTGTATACAGAGACTTAGTAAACAACAGAATTTTCAGCAGAAACATTACCTTATAGCATTTGCTCAGTACAGCCCGGCAGGAGACTATGTTCATATTTATACATCTTTACCTGCCTCAGCACGTATTAAATACGTATAGATTGCTATCAGTAGCCCAGCATGTAATATATATGATACTTTACCCTTAGTAGCCTCAGCATGTGAGATACACAGATAGTATTACCAGTTGAGACCGTTGTATTGTTTGGGGTTGGATTACCTAGCATCCATGACCGCCCAGGGTTAATAGCTGTATCGACTCGTCCGCCAGAGGATGAGGATACGTTACTCTACGGAGTGGCATGCCGTCCCGCCAGGGGACGAAGATGGGATGCCAGTTTTTCCCCATATTTGTGCCTTGATCGGCCCTTACACACCCCAGTCGAGCGGATACGCCCGGGTGCAGATTCAGGAGTCCTCCGGACTCAGATGCAGTTATAGTCAGGGGCTCAGCGAGCCCAAGTGCATACCCAGGGGACCGGCAGGATGCTTACAGCCAATGTAGGAGATGGGTTGACCGGGGTAGGGGTATAGATTCTGTGTTGATTGTACCTCCCGGCTTATGGGGGTCGGGTAAGGTTGTGTATGCCATGTTATGTTATGTATGTTATGCTATATTACAGTAGATACGAGTAGATTAGTAGTAGAATGATACGTCTCCAGGTATGATTCCTACCCCCTTCAGTATGATTAAGAACAGGTACGATCTACACTATCAGACAGTTATCTACTCCTTCTTATTTCAGTTTTGACAGTTATGTTATTGATTTCAGATATCCCTTCAGTTCTTACAGATTCAGTTATCTCATACTATTCAGAATTTTTAGTTATATTACTTGTATTCAGCTATATTCAGTTTGCTTTACATACTCAGTACCAGCGGTACTGACGCCCAGTGGGGCGCTGCATTACTTGCCTGCAGGTACCCATAGACGCGCAGGCGATACCACGTGATCCCCATCAGCGGTCGAATATTCAGCTCCTGTCATTCGGAGACTGAATTTCTAGAGGTGTAGTTCAGTTCCTTTTGTTGTACAGTACGGGTAGGTCGGGGCCCTGTCCCGATCATTTCTATTATCCTTCTTAGAGGCTTGCAGTCTGTTTATATTCCCTGTGGTCAGATGAGCCGGTCGTGAGAGGCCGTGCAGTTGTATAGTTGCCTTTACTACTTCTTTCTTTTGTAATGGCCATGTGGGGCCATAGTTTACCAGTAGTGGTGACCTTGCCGGTCACGTAGCTTTTCAGTATGTTATGCTTGAGTTTGCAGATAACTAGACAGCATGGTGGCCTTGTCGGCCCGCATAGGTTCCCCTGAATTGCCTTGTTTCTGGTCAGCTGTAGTACAGGTACAGAAGGCTATAGGCCAATGGGCCGGGGGCTGTATTTACAGCCGTTATATAGCCCTTTGTTTCCAGAAATTTGAGTTAGAGCCAGCCAGGCGCTAGACGCGCCCAGGCTTAACAGTTCAGTAGGTCAGGTCTTAGTTGGGCACCAGGTGCCAGACATACCCCCAAAGGTGGGGCATGACACGCCGCTAGTTAGAATTATTGAAATACTATGATGTGAATATTTTGTATCATCCAGGGAAGTCCAATATTGTAGCAGATGCCCTTAGCTGTAAATCCATGGGGAGTTTAGCATACCTGAAGCCAGAACAACGGAAACTGGCCTAAGAATTGTATTAGTTAGCCAATTTGGCCGTCTGTATAGTAGACTCGGGAGACAGTGTAGCAGTGATCCAGAATACTGCAGTATCATCATTGGTTGTAGAAGTAAAAGAACGACAGTATGAAGACCCTAACCTAGTTCAACTCAGAAATAAGGCTTAGCGAGGGGAAGTAGCAGATTTCAAGGCAACTAAAGATGGAGTTTTGAGGTATAGGGGTCGTCTTTGTGTGCCGGATGCGGCAGGACTTCGCCGGTAGATCATGGGCGAGGTACATTATTCCCGTTACTCTCTTCATCCAGGTTCAACAAAAATGTATCATGATATAAAAGAGATTTACTAGTGGTCGGGAATGAAAAGGAGGTAGAAGAATTTGTAGCACAATGCCCTAATTGCCAATAGGTGAAGGCTAAACATCAAAAACCCAGTGGACCGACACAGGAAATAGTAGTGCCTATGTGGAAGTGGGAGGCAATTAATATGGATTTTGTAATAGGGTTACCTTGTATCAGGTGTAAATTTGATTCTATTTGGGTAATTGTCGATAGGTTGATGAACTCAGCCCATTTTCTGCCAGTCGGGGCTACCTTCTCAGTCGAGGACTATGCTGAACTGTATATCAGGGAGATAGTTTGATTACATGGTATTCCAGTCTCAATTATTTCTGATAGAGGGGAGCAGTTCAGAGCTAAATTTTGGCAATCCTTCCAGAAGGGTCTGGGGACCCAGGTTAATCTGAGTACATCCTTCCATCCTCAAACAGACGGGTAGGTAGAATGTACAATTCAGACGCTCGAAGATATGTTACGGGCGTGCATGCTAGACTTCGGGGGCAACTGAGATGAGTACTTACCGCTTATTGAATTTGCTTACAATAACAGTTACCATTCAGCAATTCAGATGGCGCCTTATGAGGCCTTATATGGGAGGAAATGTAGATCTCCGATTAGTTGGTGCGAGGTAGGAGAATCGGGATTAATTGAACCAAATATTATCCATCAATCAAAAGAGAAGGTGAAGCTTATTAGTGAACGCCTGCTGACAGCTCAAAGCCGCCGGAAATCCTATGTTGATATGCGGCGGAGGAACTTGGAGTTTGATGTAGGTGACTGGGTATTTCTGAAAGTTTCGCAGATGAAGGGCGTGATGGGATTTGGTAAAAAGGGCAAGCTCAGCCCGAGGTTTATCAGACCATATCAAATCCTCCGGAGAGTAGGCCAGGTATCATACGAGCTAGATCTGCCTTCAGAATTAGAATCTTTTCACCCAGTCTTTCATGTGTCGACGCTACGAAAGTACATAGGAGATCCACCCCAAATTGTGCCAGTCGAGGATGTCCAAGTCACTGGGGAGCTAGCCTATGAAGAGATTCTAGTAGCTATATTAGATCGATAGGTTCATAGGTTGAGAACTAAAGATGTCGCTTCCATTAAGGTATTGTGGAGGAACCGAAATAGAAAAGAGATGACTTGGGAAGCTGAGGATGATATGAGATTCAGATATCCTCATTTGTTCCAGGCTTAGCTCAAACCATGCAGCTAAGGTACATTTATTGATTCAGTTGCTGTTTTCTGATTTGTATCGTATATATCTGGTGTAGTTGACTCAAGCCTTGTTGTGAAATAGTTGCTATAGTACTGTGTGGAATACCTATGTTGGACTTTTCTGCATTTCAGGATTTTCAGATAGTCCATATTACAGGGGAGACTTGGCCGAAATTTTTCTAGGATAAGTAGTTAAGAGAGTTAAGACTCCTGTAAGCCGAAATTAACATTCGAGGATGAATGTTTCTAGGGGGAAGGATGTTACACCCCGTAAGTTTCTAGCAATTAATCGGCCTATTCGTACGTTGGTTAAGAGTTCTAGAGTGCAACACGTATGAGAAAGGGCCGGGGAAAAAGTCGAACGAGCGTGGAACCGGGACCGTGCGGGAGAAGGCCGGACCAGCTGCCCAAAAGGGCAACGTGTCACGGACCCTCCCTTGGCGCGTTCGGCTCCATGGCACGCCTGACTTTTGGCGCGACAGGGTCCGTGCCACGGACCTCTGTCCACCGCCCCAAGTATATATAAGTTCTTCCCTTTGATTTTATGCTATTCTCCAAGTTTACATACGGCCAGAGAGGGAAAACACGAGGGAAACAAATAAATTTCCTCCGTTTACACTGTGAAACGCTGCCCGAATTCAAATTAACTTCGAGTATTGAAGTTTAAGACTGCAGGGAGCATTACTACAAAGTTATTTTTGCGAAATTCGCCCGACAAATTGTAACTCCGCTGAGCCAAAGTTGTTGACATTATTCTAAACTAATTTCTATACGATCGCAGGCTTCAAGTAAGTATTTCTTCCTTGTGGACTTCCGAGAAATTATGTGTTTTAGACCGAGTTTCGTCAAGTTAAAATATAGTTAATATTTATATATAAAATATTCATTTTTGCCGAATTTAGTACTGAAACCAGCCTCATTCTCCCAGTAATACGATTTCAGTTGAGGAGAGCTGTTGAATACGAATCGAAATTCACCATTTAATCAGAAATCGGCAGTCAAGGTATGTTAAGGCAAATTCCTTTGGCAAGTTAGCTTCTTTATTATTATAACTCAGTTTAAATCCCAGTAAGAGGATCAGAAGTATATTAATCATGATCAGTTGTTCTTAATAGCTGAGACCAGTATTCTACGTTTAGTTTGAGATTTGACTTGCCCTGTATAGTCCTCCATGATCAACCCCAGGGTTACTAGCTGTGTCGACGCCCGCCGGGGGCGAGATGACGTTGCTCTATGGAGCGATATGCCGTCCGCAAAGGACGAAGATGGGGTCCCAAGTCCACATACATTCTATTCCATGGCTGAACTATTATATGTCATATCGGCACCATACCCCCGTCGAGCCTGGAGCCCGGGGTGCAGATATCAGGAGTCCACTAGACTCAGACACAGCTACAGTCAGGGGCCGAGCGGGCTCAGTTACAGACCCAGTGGACTGGTGGGACGGTTATAGCTACTAGTTGACCTAGTGTGACCTTGCTAGAGGTATGTAGATTGAAGTGTACTCCCCAGGGCTTATGGGGGCCCAAGGTGAGTTATTCCGTGCTGGTTGTACCTTCTGGCTTATGGGGGACAGTAAGGTTCTTGTTTGCTTTAGTTACTGATAAATTAGATGATAGGAAGTTCAACTGTTCAGGTATGGTCTCTATCCCTCCATTTCAGTTGTTCTTAGTTTCATTTCCTTTACTTCAGTCATTTACGATTATTGCATTACATATTCGGTACATATTATACTGACACCCTTTTTGGGGCGCTGCATTACTTGCCTGCAGGTACGGATAGACGAGGAGCAGATCCCTCTTAGCTTCCATCCAGGATTAGCAGAAGAGTCGGCTTCTTTCTTTCGGAGCTTATAGACAGAAGGTTTACTCTTTTTGATTATAAAGTTATGGGTAGGTCGGGGCCCTGTCCCGACCATCATATTACTCCTAGAGGCTTGCGGATTATTTCAGTTTCCCTTTGGTTAGCTATTGATGACCGTGTGGGGTCCATATGTGTTATCTTGTGTGTTGGCCGTGTGGGGCCTTGTTTAGCTGTTAGTTAGCGGCCTTATCGGATATAGCTTAGTTTAGTACTAGATTTTCTTTTTAGTCAAAACTAGCATCATGGTGGCCTTCCCGCATAAGGTTCCTTGCTATTATCTATTTTTGGTTAGCTGTTTCTTTTACAGGCGGCTATAAGGCCTTATCGGTCGGAGGCCGTGTTTACAACCGAGATATAGCCCATTGTTTTCTTAATTTGAGAGTTAATATTAGCCCTGCACCAGAAGTGCTTAAGCTCAGTCAGCTCAGTCAGATTCCAGTAGGGCACCAAGTGCCAGTTATGCCTCCCAAGGTGGGGCGTGACAAATATTTTAAATCTATTAAAGAAAATCACCAATCCCTTTTTTCATTATCAGATGTGAAACTCTTCAAATATATAAACTCAAATTAAAACTCATTAAGATAAATCCAAAGTTTTGAAACCACATACTTTTTTCATCTTTATATAAATTCAAATTAAAATTCATAAGATAAATTCAAGTTTTAGAACCATCTAGCTAGTTACTTTTTCTTCATTTTCATGATCACGGAAAAACAAAAGTTGTTAAAAGTGTGTTGTTTTTATTGCCTATAGAGTGGAAAGAGGTGAAGAATAAGAAGTAGTAGTAGTGTTAGGATGAGAAATGGCTGGAAATTTTTTGAAATCTTTTTAATATTGTTGATAAAATTAAGAAATACGTGCATGCATGGTGCCAGACGTTTTTGTAAAGTATGCCAACCCTTTTAATCAATCAAATCCTCGTTGGTTATCCAACAAGTTGCTTTTAATTTTTTTTTATATTTCAATTAGTTAAACAAAAAATAAACTAAATCATCCTCGTTGGGCTATCAACGAGGTTCATAATATTAATTAATATATATATATATATATATATATACACACACACACATATATTGACAAACTTCGTTGGAAGTCCAACGAGGTTCTACTTCAAATTATTTTTAAAAAAAAATTATATTTCAGTTCAACTCAAAAAAAAATTAATGAAACCTCGTTGGGCTTTCAAAAAGATACTATTAATTATTATTTTTTTAACCATTAATATGAACCTCGTTGGAGGTTCAACGAAGTTACCTATTTGATTATCATCAGATTGCATTGTCCGTTTTGAAACTTTTGAAAATTTTCTTTATTCTTTTAGTGTCGGACTCAATTATTATCACCATTACAAATTTCGTTCGAGCTCAAGGCGGAGAATGATGAAGAATAAGAAGTCAATTAGTAAAAGAAAATAAATTTATAAAAATGAAATGAGTGTGATATGAAAAAAGAAGGAGACTAAAATAAATTTATAAAAATGAAATGGGTGTGACAAGAAAAAGGAAGAAGAAGAGAAAATGAATGGCATGAAGAAAAATAAGAAGTGAGGAGGGTTGTTGATGGAGAACATTGTGTATTTTCTTTTTTTTTTCTTTTTCTTTTTGTTTTATTTTGACTCTTATACGTGTTTTTTTGCCATATCAATTTTTGGGGGGACATAAGTTGTATTTTAAAAAAGTTTAGGGGGGCTGATAGGTCACCAATTAGTTTAAGTGTGTATTTGGCTTATTTAGATAACTTCAAAATACATTTGATTTTTTTTTTAATTTTCAATAAATAAGAAATATTGTCGTTACTTTAGGTTTTTTTTTTTTTAATAATACATATAGAGATCCAACCAAAATATATACATTAATTTAATCCATTCAACTCAATTAACACTATATAGGATATTCAAGATAATAAAGTTTCACTATTCAAAATTATATTTAGATCATGATGATACGTAACTCTTTTCAACAGATAAATTAATCTAAGAGTATTAATGAAGCCAAGACATTATAGTAATAATGAAGTACAGTAATTAATCACAGACGAGATATCTCTCAAACTAATAAAAAATTTACTACGCTCTTTAACCGTCAAAATTTATGTCATAAGTCATAAGTCATACACCTGAGAATGGAATATAGAATTCTGAAAAAAAAAGTCTGACATTTGTTTGAAAAAACAACAAAATAAAATGATTCCGGTTATCAAGAACAAAATGGTAGCTACACGTTGGATCGCTTGTATGATCTTAGATGATCTTCCATGAAATTGCAACAGTCAATTCAACTTACACATAAAGGTATAATAAGTGTAGCGTGAGTACAAAATATATGCATACTCAATAAGTGTCATTGACTGACTCCAACAAGTTAGCGGCGAGGCTTGACCTTTCAAAATACTTGTGTTGAACATGTATTGCTTATTGAATCTCAATAACAACCGTACATAAGGTAAAATAATGCGAACAACATAATAATGCACATAATCAATATATCAAGATAATATGTGTCGCACTCTATTCCAAACGTATTCAAAATAGTTCACAATTTATTACTATTATACTTATGTAAATAAATATATGTGTATGTGCATTTATAAAAGAAGAAGTCGGACATAACTATTACACCATACAACTCTTGTAAAATAACTTGGGCCATTATACCAAAGCCTTAACAAGAGTTGCTTGTTAGACTTGTTCTTATTAAGCCAATTGGGAATTTGCAGTTTGGTGTGCCTCTTAAAAATTGCTTTGGATTAGGGTCCTAGATCTGAAAACATATTGTTGGTGCCAGTCCATTTGCAATGAAATTTAATCTTCATCCTTTTAACAAAACTCATTTCTTTTGTAACCTTCTCCGATGTAGTGAACGAGGCGAGTCGTGATTGCCGAATCTTTAAATTCGCTTCGACTCCTCTCAGATAGATTCATTATCAATAAAAAAATGAAGTAAGAGAACTAAAGATGAGAACTCAAAAATAATCTAATGAATACAATGGGATTTTTTTAAAATATGAGAAGCTTATTTACGGATGGAAAAATAATAGTAAAAGGGGATTTTCCCATTGAAAATTAGAGCTGTCAAAATGGGTTTGGCCGTTGAAGCTGGCCCAACCCAACCCGCTATTAGGGTAGGATTGAGTTAAAAAATTTTAAGCCAATTTAAACTGAGGCTTATAAGCCCAACCCAAGTCTGCACGCTGGCCCTTGATGCTTGACTGAGGCTAGGCCGCGGCTAGTCCCTTGGCTAAAAGACTGTTTAATTTAAATTTAAATTTAAAAAAAGATTGTTAAGAAAAAAGTTAAAACTAAGAATAGTGATTACCGAATAAGTGTTAATACCTTCACAATACTTTACTCATTTAACTTTAAATTCCTAATATTAAAATTTCTACTCACCACGTATAGAAATTGCATCCATCATGAAAATGTTCAAATACTTGTTGCAACTCGAATCAGTTGCATGACTTAACCCGAATTCAAAGAGGTAAGTTTTGAAGTAAATTTAGATATTATTAATTTTGATATATAGTTATTTAATAATGTTTACTAATTAAATTTGCATATGAATATAGACAAAAATGAGGATATTAATTAAGATAATTTTATCAGCGAATTCAAATATATTTGACGATGTGTGGGTGTTGAATATTGTTGAAGATATAACATAAAAGGGTAGTTTAGTCATTAACTACCTAGTTAGTTAATAAGTAGTTAGTTAAGAAGTTAGAATAAGAACAAGTTAGTTATAGTTAGTTATGTTTTGAATGTGTATAAATATTGATCTGATCATTCATTCAAAGTACAAGTTTTACATTCAATATACAACTTCTCTCTACATTCTATTCTTTCTAACTACTGCTTTCTTCTCTGCTTATTCTTCTTCTTTAATTCTTCTTCTGTTGCTACAGCTTACAGCTTTCTTCTCTGTTCTTCTTCCTTCTGTTTTTCTTTACTTTTCTTCTCTGTTTCTCAATCTTAACATGGTATCAGAGCAGTGTTAATCTGCAACAGATCGATCCAGATATTTGTCAATCTTGTTCGAAGTTCTTGAAGTTCAGAAATAGTGACAAATGAGGGAACAAACAGTGGAATCAATTCTGCCTCTACAGATGAGAGTTGGGGGCAAGGAGTAGTAATAGAACCTACTCATCCTCTCTATCTTGCCCTGGTGATACTAGTGGCATTTCGTTGATTTCTTTCCAGCTTACTGGAACAGATAACTACTCATTGTGGAAGAGGTCCATGAGAATTGCTCTTCTTGGTCGAAACAAGCTGGGATTAGTGGATTGTTCTTGGAAGAAAGAGAGGTTTAATAAAAAATTTGATTTACAGTGGGAAGGGTGCAATGCAATTGTGCTTTCTTGGTTGATGAACTCAGTATCAAAGAATCTGGTTAACAGTGTAGCATATGCTACAACTGCTTCTGCAATCTGGGAAGATCTAGGAGAGAGATTTGACAAAGTAGATGGTTCTCGATTGTTCAATCTGCACAGGGAAGTTACAACTTGCATTCAAGGTACCTCTACTATCTCTAGTTACTTCTTTAGACTCAAGGATTTGTGGGATGAAATTGATGCTGCAGAGCCTATTCCTAACTGTAACTGTGAGAGATCAAAAGAGTTCTTGATTCATGTACAAAGTCGGAAGTTATATCAGTTTCTAATGGGGCTAAATGATACTTTTATCCAAGCTAGAAGTCAAATCTTGCTTATGTCCCCTTTACCTAGTGTGAATCAAGCTTACTCCATGCTTATGAGTGATGAAAACCAAAGAGGCATGACAGCTGAAAAAAGTGTATTATGAGCAGGTCCCTCCCCAAATACTGGAAATTATGAATCAGCATTGTATAGCACTTCAAGAAATGGAAATGGATATTATGTAGGTAGTACTTCAAGGGTTAAGAAGGGTGGTGGTAATCTCTTCTGTGAGTTATGTAAACTAAGAAACCATACAAGAGAAAACTGTTACAAACTAATAGGATATCCATCAGATAAGTTCAAGAAAAAAAGGGGAATTTCTGCTTCAAATGCTGCAGTTTCTAAGAATGATCAGGACAAGATTGAGAACATCTCAGTCTTAGGACAAGAAAGTCAAATGGTTCAACCTTGTTTCTTCACAAATGAGTAGCATAATCAGATAGTGCAAATATTGTCTGCTACAAACAATGCTACAAATACAGATTTAGTCAATGCTGCAGGTATGGATACTGCCTTTGTTTCAGTTAGTAGTAGGAAAAATTGGATTGTTGATACAGGAGCTATAAACCATATGGTAGGTGATTCAAGACTGCTTACATAAGTTACTAAATTGGATACAAACAAGTCTAAGAAAGTTTTCTTACCTACTGGAGATGTGGTCTTTGTAACACATATGGGATCTAGTGTTTAAACAGAAGGAAATGCAGTTAATAATGTTCTTTATATACCACAATTCAAGTTTAATCTTCTATCTGTCTCACAGGTAACAAGAGCTTTAAAGTGTTTAGTTGCATTTTATCCTGACTTTTGTCTATTTCAGGATCTCTTCAATGGAAAGGTGAAAGCGATTGGTAGACATGAAGATGGTTTATACTTGTTGCCCTCATTCTCTGCAAGTTTAGAACAGAATGTGAAGTGTTCTCAATTTTCTTTGTCTGTTACTGGTGATATTGAAGAGGATATATTACTTTGGCATAAAAGACTTGGTCATCCTTCATCAAAGATTCTGAATAAGTTGTTGTCTAGTTCAAGTTCTCTAGATAATTGTACTTCCATAGTTAAACAATGTAATGTTTATCCTTTTGCCAAGCAAGTTAGATCACCTTTTCCTATCAGCAATACAAGAAGTTTATCATGCTTTGATCTATTACATCTTGATGTATGGGGTCCCTACAGAACTCCTTCTTATGATGGAAATAGATATTTCTTAACTGTTGTAGATGATTGTTCCAGAATGACATGGTTATTTCTTATGAAGCTAAAACCTGATGTATGTGTTGTGCTGAAGCAGTTTCTGACTTATGTAGCTACACAGTTCAATAAAAAGTAAAGTGTGTTAGATTAGACAATGGAACTGAGTTTACAAATTTAATCTGCAATTCTATGTTTAAAGATCTAGGCATCCTACACCAGACTTCTTGTGCATATTCACCTCAACAGAATGGTGTAGTAGAAAGAAAGCATAGGCACATACTTGAAGTGTGTAGAGCTATTAGGTTTCAAGGTCATATTCCTATCAGATTTTGGGGTCATTGTGTATTAGCAGCAGCTTATTTGATCAATAGAATGCCATTTTCTATACTTAATAATAAGTCACCTTATGAAGTTATGTTTGGTGGCAAGCCTTCCTTAAAACATATTAGAGTTCTAGGTTGTCTGTGTTATGCCAAAGTTGTACAGGAAACTGATAAACTGAAACCAAGAGCAGTAGATGCAGTACTTTTTGAATACTCTCACTCACAAAAAGGGTACATACTCTATGACTTCTCTAATGATTTATTCTTTGTTAACAGAGATGTAGAGTTCAGAGAGAATGTCTTTCCTTTCCTAAAATTGAAGGACCAGCACTCAGCTCCTTTTATGGATGTGTTTAAAGACACATTCATACCAACTACATCATATTTGCCAAGGCAAGTGTCTAACAGAGCTGCTGATGTTCAGAGTGTGCCTCAGTCTACAACAATTACTAATGATCCTGAAGGCATAACTGAGATGGCATTACAAAGAAAATCTACGAGAGCCAGAGTAGCACCAATCTGGCTCAAAGACTTTGTCGCAAATCAGAAGACTTCAACTACACCATATAGCATTGCCAACTATATAAAGTATGATCATCTATCAAGTTCCTATCAGCATTTCATTGCAGCCTCCTCAGTTGAAGTTGAACCTTCTTCTTACAAAGAAGCAATGTTAAATCCAAAATGGGTGGAGACAATGCAAGCTGAGATCACTGCTCTTGAAAGCAATAAGACCTGGACCATTTGTTCACTGCCTGCTGGAAAGAGATCCATTAGTTGTAAGTGGATGTATAGAATTAAACATAAGGACACAGGTGAGGTTGAAAGGTACAAAACTAGGTTGGTAGCCAAGGGTTATAGCCAACAAGAAGGGATTGATTGTGAAGAAACTTTTTCACCTATAGTTAAGATGGTTACAGTGAGATCTATATTAGCTATTGCTGCTATTAGGCAGTGGCATATCCATCAAATGGATGTGTACAATACCTTTCTTCAAGGAGATTTGTATGATGAAATTTATATGAATCTACCACAAGAATTTAAGAGCCAGGGGGAGACAAAACCAGTATGTAGACTTCTTAAATCCTTGTATGGCCTAAAACAGGCTCCAAGGCAGTGGAATGCAAAGTTGGTGGAAGCAGTTTTGCAGCTTGGATTCAAACAAAGCAAGTATGATCACTCACTGTTCTTGAAACAAGCTGGGAATGATCTAATAATTATTCTAGTCTATGTTGATGACATGCTGATAACAGGAAGCAACCTGCAACTTAATGAAGACATTAAAAAGGCAATGAGTCAAGCTTTTAAGATGAAGGACTTGGGGGAACTTAGATACTTCTTGGGGATTGAGATTGCTAGATCAAGCTCAGGTATTTTAATGCCCCAAAGGAAGTATGCACTGGAGTTAATCTCAGAATTGAGATTGAGTGCTGCAAAACCAGTTGCAACACCACTTGAACAAAATATTAAGTTAACTTCAAAGGAAGTTAATGATTTTGTGAAGGCAGCAGCCAAGGAAGAAGCAACAGTTGTGAATACTATAGAAGATCCTTCAACAGATGTAACTACCTATCAAAAACTAATTGGCAAGCTGTTGTACCTAACCATAACAAGACCTGATATATCCTATAGTGTACAGACACTCAGCCAGTTCTTGCAGCAGCCAAAAAGATCACACTTAGAAGCTGCAATGAGGATATTAAGATATATAAAACAACATCCTGGACAAGGAATACTTCTGTCCAGCAAAAGTGAGGAACAAGTATCAGCTTTCTGTGATGCTGATTGGGCTGCATGTCCAAACTCTAGAAGGTCTGTAACAGGTTTCATTGTTAAGCTAGGAGATTCCTTGATATCTTGAAAATCGAAGAAGCAAAGTGTGGTATCAAGAAGCTCTGCAGAAGCTGAATATAGAAGTCTAGCTTCTACAGTTGCTGAGCTTACTTGGATTCTAGGATTGTTGAAGGAAGTTGGAGTTCAGATTAGCCTGCCAATTCAAGTGAGCACAGATAGCAAATCAGCAAAGCAGATAACAGCAAATCCAGTGTTCCATGAGAGAACAAAACATATCGAAATTGATTGTCACTTTGTAAGAAAAAAAATCCAAAAAGGGATGGTCAAGACAGCCTACATTTCGACTACATATCAAGGCAGACTTGTTAACAAAGAGTCTAGGTAGAACTCAACATGAGTTCTTGTGTTCCAAGCTAGGAGTTCTTGATGTGTTTACACCTCCTAGCTTGAGGGGGATGTTGAAGATATAACATAAAAGCGTAGTTTAGTCATTAACTACCTAGTTAGTTAATAAGTAGTTAGTTAAGAAGTTAGAATAAGAACAAGTTAGTTATAGTTAGTTATGTTTTGAATGTGTATAAATATAGATCTGATCATTCATTCAAAGTACAAGTTTTACATTCAATATACAATTTCTCTCTACATTCTATTCTTTCTAGCTACTGCCTTCTTCTCTGCTTATTCTTCTTCTTTAATTCTTCTTCTGCTGCTACAACTTACAACTTTCTTCTCTGTTCTTCTTCCTTCTGTTTTTCTTTCCTTTTCTTCTCTGTTTGTCAATGTTAACAAATATGTTATAAGTTATCGTAAAATTATGTACTTTTATATAATCATATGTTAGAAATGTGAAAAAATTGTCACACCTATAAGTTTAAATGTATATTGAAAGGAAATTTTCTAATAAAAAATAGAAAAAAAATGAAGGGCTAGTCCCCCCCCCCAGCCCGTGGCTCTTTTAAGGCTGGGTTGAGCTGACCATTTTAAGGCTCTTTAAAATGAAGGGTCGATCCATTCTAACCCATCAAATTTCTTGATCCGCGAGGCTTGAGTTGGGTTGATCTATTTTGACAGCTCTACTGAAAATGTTTAAGAGAAAAAAATAAAGGAGAAGGAGATTTCTTTTCCACTCTCTAGCTTTAAGAGAAAAGACAGAGGAGAAAGGAGTTGTTTTGCCATACATAGCTTGTTTTTGTCGAGAGGTCCTCTCGTGGTTGCATTTATAGTGGAAATCGAGGCTCGACAGCTTCTGAAAGAATTAAGCTTCATAATTTGAAATTTTAAAATGAAAAAGAGGGAAAAAAGAGAATCAAAAAAGAAAAAGTGAACATCCCACCTTTTAAAGAGCTAAGGGTGACAGAGAGATAACCGTTGAGAGAGGAGATAGTGATCTTTGAGGCTTGCTAATTTCAAGTCTGAGAGAACGACCATAACGTGCGAGAGGAAAGAAGCGAGAAAGAGGAAAACTCGAGTGTGATTCCTGTCCCTAGTTTTTTTGTGAGGGCGACATTTGATCGGGGAAAATAAAGAGAGAACATGTGGATAGAAAGAAGAGAGGCACTAGGGTTTCTGCTTTTGGAGGGAAGAGGAGAGAAGAAAGGCCATGCTTGGTTGTTTTGGGAAATGGGGAGAAGAAGAGTTGTTTAGGTCGGAAAAAAAGTTAGGATGGGTTCGTATGGATAGGATTGGCTGTTTTGGATCGTATGATCATTTGATGATTAATTTACATATTTAAAAAAGTAATATAAAAATATGTATATATAAAATCTAAAAATATTTAAATGAGTGAATGAAAAAGAATTTAATGACCCAAAGTAAATGTGTTTTCTTGACAAGAATTTGTATTTCTTCTCTTTAATAACGTGACATTATATGATTGATTTAAAAATTATCACATAAAATATAATTAATTTTTTAAAACTTATAAATAAAGAATATTTAATTGACACATTAAAGAATAATATATGTATGGAAATTGGGGGATTTCCATCGAACAAACAACATTTCCCCCCATATAATTGAAACAAGGGGGTAAAAGTCAAAAAGCTCATTTTTATGTGGGAAATTAAGTAATTAAAGAACACTTTTGGGGAATAAACGAAAAACTTCTATCTCCTTAAAACTCCAAATTCCAAAATCTAAAATTTACTTTCCACCCCTCGCCAATCTCCAATTCTCCTTTTCTCTCTCCTAATTTGCACATCTACAAACAACACAGATACAGTACTACACTCTGAGCTAGGGTTTCTCTTCCCGATTTTCCCCCGCCCCCGCCTATGGCCGAAGTAATGGACGTTCCGGCGGAAGGCTTAGAACGCCGCCGTGAACGAAGCAAAGAAAATCCAAACAAGTCCGCAGAAGAGCAGCCGGTATCTTCTCCGCCACCGCCTCCTCCGCCGCCGAGGCGTGGCCGCGACAGAGATTCACGGGAACGTAGGGATGACAGGGATTTTGATCGCCGAGGTGGTCGTGGGGACTATTATGATCGTAACCGGTCTCCTCCTCCTCCTCCTCCTGTTCGAGAGCGTGACTACAAGCGCGGACGGCCTAGCCATAGTCCTCCTCCCCCTCTTCCTCCTTATCGAGACCGCCGTGGTGGATATTCTCCTCCTCACCGCCGTTCGCCTCCGTTTCCACCGTATAAGCGCTCGCGTAGAGATGACTATGATGGCCGCCGTGGAAGCCCTAGAGGTGGTTTCGGTCACGGCGATCGAAGGCAAGTCACGAAGCTTTCCCTCTTTCACTTTCTCTGCATTTGTTCGTAATTCCTCTTATAAACCTTCAATAATTAGTCTGATTAGCCAACCAGTAGGAACTTTTATGGATGACGCCGATGAGTTTGTGACTAAGTGTTGTTATTATTGTTGTAGCTAAGTAGTAGGACTACATAAATAAATAAGTGGAGAGTGGTATAGGCCAGATCCATGATTCACCTTGTTTCAAGCTGAAAAATTAACAGATTTCTTGGTTACAAAACGAAGAAAGTAGTAGGAACTTACTAAAATAAATGTGAGACATACCACTTGTTGGTTCATCATTGTGTTAGATTAGTATATTTAACTGGGATAAGGAGGGATATCATAACTATGCAGTACTGTATATTTTCCAGTTTTGGTCCGTCATATAATGTTCCAATTTTGGTCCGTCATTAATGTTTATATTTCTGTTGTTCAAACAACAACATTGGCTACACTTTAATCACGAAGTAGATAGGTTGGTTATATCAAACATCCATTCCGCTCTCTTTGTGTCTGTTTCATTCAAAGACTCAATAATGTGATCTTTATTTGAAGACTGATAGACCTTTTGTTTAATTCAAGCTCAAATACATGTTAAAGACGGATTCATTTCTGGTTGTGTGTGCCAGGATACATGTTAAAAGATACTGCTGACATAAGTCACTTATCAGTATGACTAAGAACTTCTTGCTTCAATTTGAGGCATAGGTCTCTTAATTTTCCAGAAAGTGCATGATTGGAGTCTAAGATTTGTGGATTCTCATAACATAGTCGATTTTATTACAATTCAGAATGTCATAAGTCCCGCCGCATCTGTACATGGGCTGCTTCCTCCCGTTGTTACCAAGCTTCCCTTACTTTTGCATGTGTTCATGAATCTTCCTTGGATCATAGTTGATATCACATTTATTATGTTTCATACTTCCTTAGATGGCAAATAGCCATTTCTTGTTCCCATATGCTAATGGTCCTATTAGATTTGATTGTTTGTATTTTGGTAGCTGGATAAACACCAAGTATGTAAAAACTACAACTTTTTTCCTGTGTTGCGCAGACTCTTTAAAAATGTCGATGGGTGTGTGTCGGATCTATCAGCAGCCTTTGATATGTTGGTGCAAGTTTCTTAATGTTAAGGAACTCAAATATGAAAACGAGAAACTGTTATTTATCATCTGGTTATAATTTTTCTTTAGTTTACTGTTTGTTTTGAGTTCTTGCATCCGGTGAGATATGGTAATTTTTTCTTGGATGAAGTAATGGTATTTCATTAGAAAAGCCATAAAGAAGATGCATAATTACAAAATCAGAAATACAAAAGTATATAAAAAAGAGTTTGTTAGCTCCCTTTACTATGTGTCAATCTGTAGATAGGGGGCTAACAAAGTCCAAAAAATGGTAAGTGCTAATTACGGTTGTTAACTTAATCCAGCAAAAAAAGGTTAAGCAACATTTAGCCTTGAGAGAGTGATTTGGAGTTGAGATTCCATAAAAACATCTCCAGTTCCTTTCATTATACGAACACCAAAAAATAACTGCAGGAATTATCAACTAGATTTTCTTGATGACCTTATCAACTCTCCATAAACTCCAACTTGTTTATGCCTCTCTGATATGATGTGGCATTGCCCAATTTGAACCAAAAATGCAGTAAGACATACTCCACAGGTCAGTGGCCACTGGACAATGTAGGAATAAATGAATGACACTCCCCAGGCAGTTGACCAGCTGGAAGCCTCTTCTGTGAGTTTGTGTCGTGTTAAACATACTCCATTTGGAGCAATCCAATTGAAGCATATAACCTTGGTGGGCAATTTAGTTTTCCATATCAGCTTCCATGGCCAGGGGTGATTAACCCGGTTCAGAGTACACATCTGCTTGTAGCATTCTTTCACTGTGAAAATGTTCTTGTTTCCCGAACTCAAAGTGTCAGGTAGGTTCTCATCAATGGTGAACCTCTCTATTCTGACTAACATGTCCATCAAGCTTTCCATTTTCCAATATTGTATTGACCTTCTGAGTTGCACATGCAAATACTGCCAAGTTCATTATGTGCAGTGGAAGAGTCCTCACTGAAGAATGACACACAGAGATCAGGAATAGATGAAAGCATGATCAACCATTTATTTGTTAAAATAAGAAGAAATATAAAAGAGGAAACTGATGGTTCCTGCCTATGTTTTTCTCGTATTTATATTGACCCTTTTCTAGTTTTCCGAAGTAGCATCATTCATAGTGATGTCTTTTTTTTTTCTTTTCTTATTCATGCTCTTTCTTATTCATCTTATTTGTCCTTTAGCATAATTCTTGTCCTTTATACCTTAGGAACTTATTGTTTTTCCAGCATTACATCTTTGATCTTTTATGTTGTCAAATTATCTTGCAAGTGTTCTTATGATGAGTGCTTTCGAAAACCTTTTGATATTGCAGATATGGTTATGATAATCAAGTCGGTTATGAGCGTGAGATGGGTGGTAGACCCGGTTATCCTGATGAGAGGCATCATGGACGATTTGCAGGCCGCTCGTCAGGTGGCTATCGAGGTGGTCAGTTTCATTAATATTTTACTCTCTTGGAGTATTGGCTTTCAGTGGGTGTTAAAAGTGTAGTATTTCTGCTATATAATGCTAACTATTAGTTTGAGTACTATATATTTTTAGAGTGCGTCGTATATATATACACTGCTATATAGGATTAAATACTTAGCAAATTTTGGTAAGTCAAACAAGTTATATCTTGCCCTTTATTTTGTTGTCTTAGAGGGTTCCTTTATAATCCATTTATGTCTCCAAAAAACTTGAGGAGAAGAAATGTTTATATCTGAACCTTTCTGATGCTCTTTTAGGTGCAGTCTGGTTGATTCATCTTCAGTTTTCCATTCTTACCTTTTAGTGACTATAATTCATGGTCAAATTATTTGTTTCAAGCTTCTTATGGCGTTTGGCATTTCTAGGGATGTACTTTTGATCTATTTTTATTTTTTGCTAGACTGGGGCCCTGGTCGGGGAGGATTTGGAGATACTTTTGGCGCTGGGAGCAATCAAAGGTACAAGTTTGTGTCATAAATCATTTCTATTCTAAATAGCATGTGATTCAAATTTTACTTTTACGAAAATAATGAAATAGTAAAATCTAACTAGGACACTTTTAAACTAGAAAAACATGTAACATTAATGTCACACTTCTTCCCAAAACTACCTAACGAAATATGGAAAGAAAGTGCCAAATTTGCACAAAAAATCACACGCCTAAACAGCCCCCTTTTGGGCTTGTATAGCCATTATTAGCTTGAATTGTAGCACTCTTTCCGTAGCATTCTCACGTCCACTTCAGCCACACTTTGGGCTTGATTTTTCAACCCAATTTGGGCTGAAATTTTAGCTCTTTGTTTTCGGCAGTTTCAGCTCCTTTCGTGAGCTTCACGTGGGCCACTCCTCTGGGGTTCCATGTGGCCCAATTTTCCTCCTCTTGGACCTGGACCATCAAATATGTGTAGTACTTAGCCCTCTCCTCGCCATAATTCTTGAGCTCATTTTTGGGTTTTTTTCTTCCACGATGAGCACCTTCTTGATCTTCCATTGAAGCTCATCAACTTTGTCTTGCATCTCAAGTCCTTTAATGAAGGTATGCCACCGTGATGCTATCATTAAGTCCTATACTACCCTATAGTAGGTGTCTAGGTTGCAAGGCTCAGCTGCATGGAGAATGCTACTGCTCCCATGTTATGATGATTGAATTCTTTGCTTCTGTTTTCTGTTTTGGCATCAAGAATGTAACAAGAAAATTGTCTCTTTCAAGAAAAAGTGGCTTGATGTAAATGAAAAAGAAAAAGGAAAGTTTTTTTTTGCAGGTTTGCTTGGATGGAAAAGACCCTCATTAAATCCACGATGATTAGCTCTTATGCAATTCCTTTTCCTTTTTCATTCAACCAAATAGTACCTTTATGCCTGAGAGTATGAGACTTCAAATGAATTGTGTGATTTACTTTGAAACGGAGGCTCGCCTCTGGGGTTCTGTCGATAAGAACGTGTCATGTAGGCTTAAATATAAGTTCTACAGTATGGTGGTTAGATCAACATTGTTGTATGGGGCAGAGTGCTGGCCAGTCAAGACCGTTCATGTCCAGAAGATGAAGGTGACAGGAGAGATGAGAATGCTCAGATGGATGTGTAGGCATATCCAGAGTAATATGATTAAGAATGAAGATATACAGGCGAAGTGGGAGTGACATATAAGATGAGGGAGGCGGGTTGAAGATTGTTTGGGCATGTGAAGAGGTGCGTGCTGTTGGCTGTAGTAGGAATTAAGAGAGGTAGAGGTAGAGGTAGACTGAAGAAGAATTGTCGGATGTGATTAGACGGGACATGACACAACTTCAATTGACTGAGGACATGATCTTAGATTGGAAGATTTGTAGGTCGAGAATTAGGGTAGAATGTTATTAGTAGGTAGTTAAGTGTTGTCGCACTCTATGCGAGAGGGGCTAGTCTCCTCCTCTCCTCTTTTCCTTTTAGTAGTTGTATTCAATTATTGCATAGTCTGTTATTCTTCATCATGTATATCTGTTGCTGTATTTGTTTTGTATCTTGATATTTTGTTGTCGTCTTTCCTACAATCTTGTTTCAAATGCTTTTCTTTTGAGCCGAAAGTCTATCGGAAACAACCTCTCTACCCATAAAGGCAGGGGTAAATTCTGTGTACATCCTACCCTCCCCAAACCCCACTTATGGGATTACATTGGGTATTCTTATTGTTGTAGTAGTATTGATGCACTCTTTTGAACATGTTGCAGAGAGGGATTGAAGTCTTATAAGCAATTTATTCAGGAGCTTGAGGATGATATCTTGCCAGCTGAAGCTGAGCGCAGGTTAGAATGGAAATGAGATGATATCTTGTTCTTTAGATGTTTCACTTAACTTTGTTGGCCTCTGTATAACTTCCAGTTTTATTGTTTCAAGTATATTTTCTCTCATATTTATGTAAATGTGTCACTGGTAAATAGTTGAGCTAATTCTCCTTATATGCAGGTACCAAGAATACAAGTCTGGGTACATAGAAGCACAAAAAAGAGCTTATTTTAATGCGCATAAAAACGAAGAATGGTACACTTCCAGCTCGCCTAGCTTCCCCTGCTATCTATATTTACTTGAGCTCTCTAATAATTTTTTTTGTATATGCAGGTTGAAAGACAAATACAATCCGACAAACTTAATTTCAGTTATTGAAAGGTACACGTTGATACCATTGCACAGAACTTTGTACGGAGAGCTTTGGAGATGCTCTTGTTTGTTACTTGGATTAACTGCTTTTATACCTTTTAGCTGTTCTAGTCAGGTGTATGATTTTGGTTAAACTGTTTCTTCTGTCTTAATGTCCTATAGGAGGAATGAGCTTGCAAGGAAATTGGCAAAGGATTTCTTACTTGATTTGCAGAGTGGAACTTTAGACATGTAAGATCTGTTTGTTCTTAACATATAGAATGTGCAAGATGAAATAATGTACTGCTAGCTGAAGTGATAAATCTTTGCATAAAATAGAGGCCCGGGTGTTACACCTGCTTCTGCCAACAAATCAGGACAGTCAAGTGAGCCAAATTCCGATGAAGAAGCAGATGAAAGTGGCAAAAGGAGGAGGCATGGGAGGGGACCCACTAAAGAATCTGACTTAATTTCAGCCGCTCCAAAGGCTCACCAAGTGAGTTCTGATCCCAGAAGAGTCCAGATTGATGTTGAACAAGCACAAGCACTCGTGAGGAAGCTTGATTCGGAGAAGGGAATAGAGGATAACATATTATCTCGGTCTGATAATGATAGGGGAAGCAGAGACAAGTCTCATGGTTCCTCTGGTCCAGTTGTTATCATAAGGGGTTTAACTTCAGTAAAAGGTCTTGAGGGAACTGAGCTACTTGATACACTTCTAACCTATCTGTGGCGCATTCATGGGGTGGATTATTATGGTGTGACTGAGACAAATGAAGCTAAGGGTCTTCGGCATGTGAGAGTGGACGGCAAGGCTTCTGATGCAACAAGCAATGGAGCAGAGTGGGAAACAAAACTAGACTCGCATTGGCAAGACAGGCTGAAGGGGCAGGATCCTTTGGAGGTAATGGCTGCAAAGGAGAAAATTGATGCTGCTGCTGCCGAAGGCTTAGATCCGTATGTCCGTAAGATTAGGGATGAGAAGTATGGCTGGAAGTATGGTTGTGGAGCCAAGGGTTGTACAAAGCTCTTCCATGCTGCTGAATTCGTCCATAAACATTTAAAGTTGAAACACCCTGATCTAGCGGTGGATCTTACTACTAAAGTGCGTGAAGATATATACTTCCAGAACTATATGAAGTAAGTGCAGTGCACTGTAGTATATTGTTTTTCCACCTTCCTTACTTTTAGTATCAAGGCTAAAGGTTTTAAATAATCTCAGTGATGTAAATGCTCCTGGTGGGACTCCTGTAATGCTGCCATCTATGCTGGTAAACTATCTGTTTCTCCTTCTTTATGTTAAGTAACATTTATTTGAGTTTCTCTACTCCAAGCTTCTTCTCATGCTTTTTCTAATGGTGACTAAGTAATGCTGTAGAATCCAGCTATTATGTCATGTGAACTCTGCTGTTTTTCTTCATTTTTAGTCTTCATGTTGAAGAATCTAGAAAAACAAGATGGAGAGTTTTGTCATTAATTTTGTGGCTGATGGATTTCCAGACAAATTATACATGGACTATAATAGAGGATTTTGGTACCTTGAATAATGACTGTTGGTTGTTTGTAGTCTTGTTAGATGTTTGATTAATGGTATTAAACATGATATATTATAATAACCTAAGCACCTACAACATTTGTTCTATTTAAATAGATACATATTTATTTCTAGTAATACCTTTGTCCCAAATAGAGGGAAAAAATATGGAGGCTTTATATGAAAGACTCCAACCAGTTTGGCATTGAGGTGTAGTGGATAGATTGATTGCTATCATTTTATTAAATAAAATAATTAGTGTAATATAATAAAGAGCTTAATAGGATGTATCATTATCAAGATTTTTAGTTAGCTCAAATAAAGAACAAAAAGAAAAATAAATTTTAAAACGAGGTAAAATAAGTCACAAGATTAATGAATGGTTAGGGTAGAGGGGAGGGCTCATTATTCATCAAGTTTCTAACCTTGCGCCGCTGGCCTTGGGGATTTCTTGGTTATTAGAAAAAGAGTAATTATGCTGCATTAAACACGGAACTAAACTTTCAAGACATTCTTATAATTTAAATTTAATACCATAAAACATAACTAGAAAAAAAATGAGTGGCAACAAGAGAATGATTACTTTCCAATTATGACGTGAAAGGCGCTGTTGTCATGTGCTTTTATGAAGGTACTTGCATAGCTATTATTAGTTTATTATTATTGGTGAAATCAAATATGGCAACAGGTACCTGATTATTGAACTTGTAATTTCATTCCGTGATTATTTTCAATAACATAAGGAGCGAGACAAACCTTTTAATTTGTCAAAGTGATAAATAGCTTTAGACTTGAACCTGCGACCTTCTATCTAGGCGCTGCTAATGATTCTAGCATCTTTTCTACAGGATAGGCATTGTGTTATCAAATATTGTAAGTTGCAGTTGATTTCATCTTCTAGAAACTAGTTATATAATTGGTAGGCCAGAAAACTGGTAAATTTAGCACATTCTCTAAGTCGTATCTAAGTTTTTCAACATCTTCAGCTCTCTGGTATCCTTGTGGTGGAAAAGAGCATGGGACTGAAGTCGAAGTTCAAAATTCAGTGTATCAAACAGATTAGAAACATGTACTTGTTATTGTCCCTGGGGCTTTGGTTCAATGGTAGAGATAGTACACCACTAAATGTGTGGCAGGCACATCTCATGAGTTGAACCAAATCTAGGATTTAAGTCGAGAAGGGAATGTTATCGGGCCATTTATCCACTAGAGTGTTGAAGCTAGAAACAACAGATTTTTCGATCTTAAAAAACATATACCGAGTGATAGCCCCGGTGGTTTGGACGAGTGTGCATCAGGACCTCATTCTCTCTCTGTTTCAATTTATATGGCATTCCTTACCAATGAAAAGGAAGTCGCAGGAGCAAGTTAAGAGTTATAATTCCCAGATTCCGCATGATCTTCCAGTCTTTCTTAGTTGACAACTTTATTGCAATTCTAAGTTCTCTAGCAACTCCTGCACAAGCAACAACATTATGTTATATGTAGTTTGACTGGGTACAAACTCCTTTGAAAGTCATGGTCTTAGATATGCATATCATTTGTATGGCTGAAAGACTGCATCTTGCTCCTTTGGTTTTGGTGTAATCAGATATATTCATATGACACTTTTTCTATTATAGATGTTTTAGACTCAATATAAAGTTAGGACAGTAGATTCTTGGAGTCCTATTGAATATATGGTTTCAGTACAACCCATGTACTGTTTTACTCATTATGATATATATAGACAAAGTTAACGATTTTTTTAAAAAAAAAAGGACTTTTGAAAACTTATGGCTGAGATATGCCACAACATTTTTGTGGTTATAAATGCTTATCCTTAAGGGTAAAATAGTAAGTTCAGGTTAAGCTTCTAAATATAGGTGTGTTTGGTATGGAGAAAAATATTTTTCAGAAAATGTATTTCAATTCTCTCGTGTTCGGTTGGTGAAAATTGAGAAAGTTTTAACAATGGTGAAGGATTCTGATTGATTTGTCCTTGTGTTAAAAGAATGTGCGAAGTGTTTTGCTTGGATGCAAAAAATACTCACACGTCAGGCCTGTCAGAAAATTGTTGATGATGAATGCATGTTTCGACCTTAAATATTGCCTTCACATGTGATGGCAGTTAGTGATGTTTAACGTAATCAGTCTAAACTGAGTAGTTTTGGGATCTCTGACACCAGCTAGATTGTTCTCACTCTTCTTATAAGGCTAGGTTCTTTTTTGGTCATCTGTGCTTCAATGCTGTTCATCTTTTTTTGTCTTCTTGCTTATGTGATACAGGCACATTGTCCTGAAGGAGCTAACCTAGTCCATCTTTATATATTAACTTAATTGAATAGTAAAACATTTTGATCTCATGTAGTAATGCAGTCCTTTTACTATGACTTCCAATCAGTGGTGATTTTAACAGCATGTGGGTTCTATGCAGAAAGAGAAGCCACTAAGGCGCCGACCTGGGCTAGATGGCCGACTGAAGGATGACAGAGGGAACCGTAGAGATCGTGATGGACGTGCTAATGGTGGTGAAAGGTTTGATATGTCTGACAATCCACAGTCTGGGGATTTTCAGTCCAATAATGATGGTGCCACTGGGGGAAATCCTGATGAAGAAATGTTTGATACTTTTGGTGGACAAGGAATTCCAGTTGCTCCTTTCCCTTCAGACATGGCTCCTCCACCAGTATTGATGCCTGTTCCTGGTGCTGGGTAACTTAAAATGATTCTTCCCATGACTTGTTAAATTTGCAAAACTAGGTCTCTGCCAGGACTTGTATATCACTCTTGATTTTTTAATTAGTTTTTTCATATTCACTGCACGTGCAGTCCTCTTGGGCCTTTTGTTCCTGCGCCTCCTGAAGTTGCAATGCGAATGATGCGAGAACAAGGAGGCCCTACTCCTTTTGAAGGTGGTAGAAATGGGAGGTCTGGGCCTGCAATAAGTGGGGCAGCTCCGATAATTGCTTTACCTCCTGGATTTCGGCAGGATCCTCGTCGTTTGCGAAGGTATTTTTGTGCGTTGTGAAGTATTTTCTGATTGATTAATGGTGAAATTAATAGTTAACATCATTCAAATGTCCAATCTCCCTAAAATCAGTAAAATGTGGTCAATTATGAATTTGGCACTGTGTCTGTACTGCTTGAGGAAATTATTTCTCTTGGGCTAGGAGACCGGATATGGGGTTTCCAAGTGTTGGTATAGTATATTGATGAGTTGTAAGTGTCGATAAAAAAGCTGATTTGAATGACTCTTTGGATGGGTTTGATGTAAACATCTTTTACAATCCTTGGAGAGATGGTTCACTAATAGACCAAGGGATAAGTCATTCGACTCATTCACATCCAGATTAAAGACTATAATGTTGCTTTAGGGTGTCTTGCTTGGTGTGTAGATGCAAAAAAAATAATGCTAGGAAATAGAAGGGCTGAGTTTTAGGTTGTGTGAGTAAGGGATCGGATCAACTTATAAATGGCCCCGGGAAAGTGGGTAGTGTTTTGGGAGGTCCACGTTGGCATTGCGCTGATCCCAAATACGACGTATTAGTTAACCATTACTCCCTCTGTCCCAATTTAGGTAATGTAATTTGACTGGACACGGATTTTAAGAAATATGGGAAGACTTTGCAATGTTTCAAAACTACCTTTAAAAGAAATGAATTTTTAAATAGACCAATACTTCTTTGTGGACTTTTTGCCAAATAACTGGGACTCAACATGAGTAAAATATTATTAGTGTCGTTAAAAATTTACCAAATAAAGAAATGTGTCATTCTTTTTGGGACTGACTAAAAAGGAAAGTGTTTCACATAAATTGAGACAGGGGTATAAATTTTGAGGTGGGTCAGATTCCACTTATTGATGTTTTCTATATTGATTGTCTCTTATTCTTTTGGGATCAAAAGGTGTCTCGGTCCAGTGGGCTTTAAACGTCACATTCTGAGACAATCATGATAGTATTGTGAGGCTAATACATCTATATGGTGGAAACAACCATGGATAGTTTTAACATTTCTAGCTGTGTATCCCTTACTCATCTAGAACCTTCTGTGCATGCTTTACGCCTGTTAATGTCTGTTACTAACCATAACATTTACTTTTTAAATTTTCATTTTGGTATTTGATTACACCTTTATTTGATATGGGTTTGTATGGTAATTTAGAATCTGTTGACTTAGTATAGTTTTATTTCCATATGTTATTTAAATGAATTTTTGGTACATTATTTGCTTTTAAATTTTATATATTTTCATAATTTTAAAATGTAATAAGTCAAAATTTGAGATACAATGGACATTGATGGGTATTGCGAACGGATGCATTATGTAATTGGGCCTTTAGAGGACGAAAGTGAAGATGCCGGTGTGGGATTTTGTTGCATGGACCATTAGCACTTACGTAGGTAGTATGGAGGGAAAGAAATAAGAGACTTGAAGCTAACGAGCTTCTGCTGTTTCCTTTTTCTTTTCTTTTCTTTTTTTTTTTTGGATCAAGTAAAGTGTAATTTTATTGATAATGGAAAACATGAGTTCCTATTTGTACAGAAGATCGGGTGTCTTCACAGAGAATCAGATGTTTCTGTATATTCTCTATTTTGTGGTACACCTCTTGTATACGGGAGCTTTCCTTTTATCAATAAAATTATACTTTACTCGATTAAAAAAAAAGAAAGAAAAGAAACCATGACGCTTACACTATGCTACGATTTGGAGCTATTGCCTCGTTCATGACTGCTTTGAAAAAGCAATTCTTGTGATTACTAGGTCATGGCGGGCCGTGTCCAAGATAGATCTGTGCATGCTGGTTTGTCTATCTTTGAAGACTAGGTTGAAGTAGAATTTTGATCATGGATTCCACGTTGAGAAAAAGACATAAAAGAAGACAAGTGGAGTCCAGTTTGTGTAAAGTTGTTCCACCTTTTCTGTTTATGTTCTCAAGGCAAGTCAGAATCAAGAAAACTTCTTTGCCTCCTAAGTAGATGGAGGAATGTTTATAACTGCCAAAATAGAGCAACTTCTGGAAATTCTTCGAAGTTATCTTGACTATTGATCTGTTAGCACTGATTTTCTTTTGGAGCTGCAATTGCACCCTTGTTCCAAAATATTACTACTTGAAATGAGTATGCTTCAGTTCCAGTGTGTAATGCTGTTTGTGTTACATATGCTGGAGTCGAGTAAGATATTTAAGGATTTGCAAATTGTTGGTGTAACATATGCTGGAGTCGGATGAATGAATATCTGGTGTGGAAGTTCTTCAACTTCGGATCTATTTACAAAATTGGAGGAAAAAGAGTGTGGCAGTACAAGAGAGCTGTAAAAGAGCATTGCTATATTGCCCAAGCGGCTAATGATCATCTATCTGGTTCTATCTTGGTAGCATTTTCGTTTCATTCAAGGGAGTTCTGCCCTGACTAAATCCTGGAAATGTAGTAGTTTTGTGTTTGAGTGGAGATGTGACTGACCTAAATGCATTTACGTGAATACATGCCATTGCATTTCGTGATTTAATTTCTAATGATCAAGCACTATCCTTACTTTCTTTGAAAAAGAAACTATCCACTCTTCCTTTACTGACTTAAAGTTCAACAATTTTGCAGCTATCAAGATCTTGATGCACCTGAAGATGAAGTTACTGTAATAGATTACAGGAGTTTGTAGAGTAGACTTGGAGATTGTTGTATTTCTTCAGGTGAGTAGTGGTAACCTGCATTGATGCACATGCAAATGTGTTGGCGTCGAAGCAAAGAGCAGAATCTTGATTGTCTTGGAAGTTACAAGGATAGATGGGACCAACTGTGATGACATGCATAGTTTTTCTTTTAGTTGAAGAGGAATTGTGGAGGGGGGACTAGCGGTTACGAGATTACTTTGGCGCAAGCAGTGCCTGCTTGCTAAGATATTTCCAGGTTCTGGCATTAGCATTTAAGCATGTGGAATTTCCAATTTTTTCTCCTCCCCCGCTTGTAGCAAAATTTCAGGAGATGCGCTAATAAGAACTTGAAATGGGTGAGACACAGACGTGAATGGCTAAAGGATATGCTGCTGTAAAAATTAATTTGCGACTAGATTTGTCAGTTTGTTTTGGTGAACTTAAAATTGAAGAGAAATTTTAACTCTTGAGATTTCTGATAACATGAAACAGTTCCTTGATTGCGTATGCTCATAGGATCCAGTTATTGTTTTATTTTTTGTTACCATCTGCTGAGTGAGCTCAAAATGGACAAAAGATGCAAGAAAAGAAGCGTGGAAAATTTTGTTATTGGGTTAGCCATACACCACATGTTTCTAGCTATACATATGACATCATCAAATGATCATTGACAATCTACTTTGATAGCATCTAGGGTTTCTTGAATAATGTGATATCTCCCCCCGGGTAAATCCTCAACTACGTAAAGCCATATACCAACTCAGATGACTCCAAACTCGATCATAAACAAGAACCATCACTGCCATAAGGGTGATGAGCGTCAGGCAGTTTGGATTGGATTATGGAAACATGAGTTTGTATTTTCAGTGTTGATCTTACTAGTTTGTGTTTTTTTTCTCTCTCGAAGATAATACATACAAACAAAATATTCATGTAAAAGATTCTTCATTTACATTATAAGTGGGCTAATAGGATATTAGCTGTTTCAGAAATAGCGATAATTTGAGTTTTAATCAAACATAGCTATAGTTTGGACAATTATCAAACGTAGCGAGATTTTTTGATTATCAATGATATAATAATTCTTTTTATATCAATGACATAACAATTCACCGTATATTGTTGTATCACTGATACTGAGCGAATTGTTGTATTACTGATATAGAAAGAATTTCAAAAATTGTTATATTACTTATATATGCGAAATTTAGAAACTATCACTATATTTGATAAATATATTATATAATTTTACCTGATTAAGTAATTATCTCTTAGTTTATTATTAGACTTAGGCCTCATTTGTTTTCATTAAGATTAAAACGTTTGAATCTGAATGCACATTTGAATGACTAAGATGTTGTCTTTAGATCTGAACACTGAATGATTAAGACTGTTTGTTTTTCGATATCTGAATGTGTATACTTTATTTTTTTGAAAATATATTAAATATACGATTCAAATAAAAAATAATTAAACATTAAAAATATTAATTTAACAAAATAAATTTATTATCAGATAAAAAATAAAATAATTATGTTCGCTATTGATGGTAGAGATGATTTATAGTGCTGGTTGTTGTAATGCATGGTGTTAGTGGCCAGTAATTGTTGTGGTGATAGTTGTTAGTAATGGTAGTGGTAATAGTTATGATGATGGGGGTGGTTGGTGCTGTAGTAATTGACATGATGATGACGGTTGGTAGTGTTGATTGTGATGGTGAAGTTAGTTGATGTCAGGAATTGGCAAGGTTGATGATGGTGGCTGAAGAATATGTGGTGATTGACGATGTGTTGGTAGTAGTTGGCGGCAGTGTTAATTGTGATGCTGAAGGTGGTTGGTGGTAGTGGTGATGACAGTGAATATAATTATACTAATGGAGGGGGTATGTGTAATAATGACTGACAGTAGTGGTTGACAACAATGATGGTTGCTTGTGATGTTAGGGTGGTTGGCGATGGTAATCATGGTTAATACTGGTGGCAGTGATAGTTGGTGGTGGTGGTGACAGGTAATTGACAACGGTAATGGTGGTGGTCGGTGGTTAATATGGACAGAGTGATGATGAAAATTATCCACACAAATATACCTTTTAATGATATTAAGACTTTGTTTAAGACCTATTCAGATGAAATAAATGCTTAAATCTTAATGAAAATAAACGCACTTAGTGGCCTAAGGTCTGAACAATTAAGATTCAGACCTCCATTAAGTGCAAACAAATAAGGCCCGGGTATTGGACTAACATCCAAATGATTTGGTTAAATATTGGATTACCCGTCGATTTCGAATTTTATCCTATATAGTATGTTTAGAGAAATAGATCTTATATTGCTCTCAATTGATCACTTCTTTTATACCATCACTTATTTGAAGAAAAAAATGCACTTTGTTTTTTCTTTTTTCTTTTTTTAAATTTCCCTATTACAAAGGGGGTGGGTAGGGGATATGGGGGAGGGGACTATAAGGTGGGGAATCGAATTCTGGCCAACAAGACGAAAGTTCAAGTAGAGTCAACCAACTAAGCTATTAAGATTTTTGAAGCAAAATGTAGTGCTCAATTAAATTTTCTATAGAAGCAGGACAATGACATAGTTGTCTTCCACTCCACAAAGATACAGTAGGATCCGGGTACATTTTACCTTCTTCAAATTCTATTTGTGATACTACATTGGATATGGAATATATTGTTATAGTCTTCTAGTTGAGAAGAAAAAGAAAACAAAACTTAAGGCTAATATACAAATTGGTGGGGAAGGAAAACAAAAATGGGTAATCAATTAACCCCCAAGTCAAGAAGAAAAATGGACAATATAAGTTCAATAAAAATCATATATTTCCTCTGTTTACAAAATTATTGAAAATAATGGAATTCTGGACTTTTCTTTTAGCTGCTGCTACTTGGCTCCTCTTCTTTTGTATTAGCTTCACTTTCTTCTGGTTCAGATGCAGTAGTTTCCAACTTCTCAAGCTTGGCAACTCGAAATATCGCCAAATTGGTATCCCCTGAATGACAAGATTGTTTTTCGGAAAGACAATCAACTCGGGGTTTACAAGAGTTTGACTTCTATATGCTGACGGTTTAAAAGTAACTTTTTAGAGTATCAAGTCACCTAACCCGTAATAAGTGTTACTAAGTAACCTAAAATAATGAGAACATGCACCAACAAGATTCTTTACACTGTTAGTGTATATAAGTTAAATATACTTGACAACCACTCCATGGACAAGGAAGAATCCCTTCCTTCCTCGTGGCCACTCATAAATCATAAGTATGAAAAAGAATTTCAGTTAATAGAAATGAAAGCTTGAAGATCTATTATAAAATATTCCCTTTTTGGTCACGAAGATGATGCAACAAGGCTTTTTCGACATACTTAAGTTAGATATTTGCTTCATGGAATTAGTAAGTGGATCTTGCGCAAATCTCAACTAATCACGAGGGTACCTGCTACCTCCTCACTAGTATAGATACTGACTGAGCGACTCTGTTCACCAACACAAGTATTTTTCCTTTTCTTTTTTTTTTTTTTCTAATCTAACAACATTTTGATGTTTCTCATAAAGACAAGGCACATCAACCATTTCATTTGGTTAATGCTACATATGTACTCCATAATCCACCACAACAGATTGATCATTAACACATGTTTTTCTCATGCCAATCTCATGTGGTCCAGAAATTTTCACGAGTTTAAGTTATATACCTTATATTATAAGAGAGTTTCCTAAACTATCAAATCACTTAAAAAAGGATAACTACAAGTAACCGTCTATAACAAGTGGAACTAGTTATCCGAAAAATAAAGTTGGCAACATGCTATAATAATTTAAGTTACAGTGATAACGTAAGGATTCTTTATATTGTCAGTGTATTTAAGTTAAATCCGATTATCCTTAATTTTAAAGAAAAAGGAAAGCAGGGCACTCTGAAAGTAAAATGTAGGATTGATTAGAGTACAAAAGCTTACCAAATGTCACGAGACTTCCCGGTAATGCAGCAGCAGCCACACCAGGTGTGAGCCTCTTGTCACCGATGAACGTGCCATTCGTGCTGTCTAAATCTGTCACGACGAGATACTCCTCCATGTTCTGCAGCCGAGCATGTACAGCAGATACTGTTTGTTTGAACATCAACAGATTTTCAGCCACAGTCAGAAACTAAATGTTTTGTTGAGCCTCTTTTCCTTTTCCTTGCTTTAACAATATTTTAAGATTTTGAACAATATATATATCAGAGAAATCACGAATTTTAATGTCGATAGACCATCTTGAATTGTGGTGGTAGCTGATCATGCAATTTTTCACCACGAAAATTTTAGTGAACAAACAAAACTGAACTTGAAAACCTTCAGCAACAACATCTTAAGTTTAGTTTATAACTGACATTGTTATATCTCCTATATAAAAACGCCGAAAGACAACCTTCCTTAAAGCTGCCCGAAAGGTGAAAAAAAAAACGAAGCATTTCAGAATGAGTTAAACTTCTATACACTAACAGTGTAAAAGAAAATTTTATACTATCAGGTCACCTAAAAGATAATTATATTACACGTGACTGCCTATAATAAGTGAAACTAACTAGTTGAGAAATAAGACAGGTACTATGGTCGAACTAATTACTCGAAAATATCACAAAGGCAACTGACTACAACATATTAAATTACGCTTATAGTGTAAAAAATTATTTAACTGTCGATGTAAATAAGCTAAATTCTTTCACAAAGCCAGTCGGATTACCTGTAGGCACCGGAATGACTACATCTGCCTTATCAGCAACACGTCCGACAGTAACTGCACCCTAAAGATCAATGTAACAGAACTTGCAGTTAACGTACATGAAAAGTACTGGATAATCGAATTGTTACAAAGGAGCATCACAACATAATACTTACGGAAGGTATTTCAAGAGAGCGTGGCTTTGCAGTTGGAGAACCAATGTGCCTTGTGTCTCCATCACCTTTAATTAATTGGATGCATTCAATATTTGGTAGTGAGTCAAAAGCTCTAAGCTAAACATAAATGGATGAAAAGATCACATCAAAAATCCTAAAAACTCCTTCGAATCTTTAACCATATCTCGAGTTTACAATAGTCTGCAGCTTATAACACAATTCTTTATGAAAGCTTCTGCAAGTAACATAAAATTTTAGGTTCTTGCTTCAAAGAATTAACAATTAGCCGTACATACAATGTACGATTCGTAGTAATGAAGTCGAGGACGAGGAAAAACAACAAACTAGAAGGGAAAATAGCGATTTTAGTTGTTGTAGGTGATATTTTAGAACTCCTTCTAACGACTAATGCATTTTGCTATCATTTTCAATCAGATGATCCATTTATAATCCTCCACTAGTTAAAATACTCCCCGAATCTGGTCCCTGAAGTTAACTTGAAGCTAAGGAAAGTTAGATACCCATTTTTGTATGATGCCTCAATCTTTGAGCTGCTAAAGTAGATTAAAATTGGTCCCCCCACCCCCACAACCCCCCCCCCCCTTTTTTTTTTTGGGATAACATTGGTGTCCGGGTCAGCTAGTGGCACCTCAACTATTTCACTGGATATATGCTCTCTCTTAATAGCATTAGTACTTCGAAACTCTATCCACCAACCCTTAGACAGAAAAGGAAATCACTTGCGCGGTTTTTGATTGTGCGGAAATTTGAACCCTTGTACTCTCATCATTTTCATCCACTTCACTGACCGTTAGGCTGCAACATTTGACCCGCTTCATTGACCGTTAGGCGATACCTTAAGGTGCAAATTGAAATGTTTTTTTTTTTTCTTAATTTCCCTTTTTTCTTTTAAGTACAACTAGCATTTCATTAAATTGATCCCTTTTTTTCCCATTCTATAATTCAGTATTAGGGCTGACAAAATGGGTAATATATGTGGTTATCTATCCAACTCAATCCATTTTAAATAGGTCGAATACATGATGTTTTTAAAATGGGCTAAATATGAGTCAAACCCATATTATCCATTTAAGATATGGTTAAGATGAATAAAACCTACAAACTATGCAACACATACTATTATTTGTAATGGACAAAAAAATTGAGCAATTTGTTTCTTCGAACAACTGGTAAGTAGCTCATGAAGCCAACATGCTCGGGATTATCCCTATTAAATATGGGTGAGTCAGGTATTTTATCCATTTCTATTTGACTCATTTTTCCACTCGTTTGCAACTCCCTGCAAAAAAACTCTTACATGTAAAAGACTGAACAGGTAAGAAAGAAAGACAACATACCTATAAATTCAAGAAGCCATGTTACTGAACCATTAGTTGAATTACTCTCAGCCACAGAAGAATGGATAGGTCCAAAATGCCTCAACTGCCTAGCAGCACTACATTTTAGCTGTGTGTGTTTGCAATTAAATCCAAAAAAATTTATTGAATTGGAAGAAGAAAGAGTAGCTCTAGAAGGGCAAAAAGACGGTAGTTTTGGGAGATTAGCATAGGAAAGAGACTGTGAAGTTGTAGTTAATTCCATCTGTTTTTTTCTTGTTTTCTTTTTTTGATTCACTTTTTATGACAGAGTATGTATATATATATATATATATGGTCTGTGGATAAAATTGCTTTAGAGGAAATTGTGGTTGAGAACTTGTTGGCTTATATAAAATGTTGTCACCAAGATTTTGGATAACAAAATTGTCAGGTAATACTACTCTTTTTTCTTTTCTTTTTAGAATCTAATAAGGTTGTTGCTTAAACTTATAAAATCAGTTTATTTTAAAAAGTATCTTAAAAAAAACCAACTTTTTTGTGTGTGAAATAATGTGTGTTTGATCAATAAATTTTATAAATATTTTTGTGCAAAAATTAATATTTGACCAAACTTTTTAAAGTACTTCTAAGTAAATTTTTATCAAAAATATTTTTCAAAATAAGTACTTTTAGAAAATTATTTGCTCCCTAAAAATACTTATTTACTGTTAAAAGTTTGACCAAACAACTTTTATTTTTTTTAAAAAAATATTTTTTTAAAAAAAAATAAATAATTTTAACCTCCTAAAAGCTTAACCAAACTGGCTATAAGCCAAAAAGAAAAAGGTAAAAAGATCTTATCACTCTCAATTAAAGAGCAGGGGACTCTATTTTCTTTTTTCAAATTGCTTTATTCTAAAAGACGGATTAAAGGTTGATTGAGATGAGTTGGGTCTATAATAAAATAATTTAAAATTTTTGGATAAAATTATAAAAATACTATATGCAAGATTTTTAGTCAGCAGTGTCGCCTTTTAAAAGGTGAAATAATAATAGAAGAAGCAGTAGAAACTAAAACTCACAACTTCAACTAAGAATTTAAAATATTTGGCCAATTGAGCTACACACCATTCATGTCTAAAAGTGTCACTTTACACAATATATTCTCTATGTTTACTTTTGCTTTTTAATCATACGTACATAGCAGTGTCACGTGACACTCCTTGAGCCTTAGTAAATCCATCCTTGGATGGGAGTAACATATGAAGGTTGAAAATTTGAGATCGTTTGGAGTAGATTTGAACTGAAGTTGAATTAAGTCTATCATGATATTTAAACATCCTTCGTTCATCACTATTAAACTTCTTCTCTTTCGAAATGCTTTTTCAATCAAAATTTAAAGCTCACCACTATTAAATCAACCTTAAAGTTTTAAGGTGGGTTCAAAAATTTGAATAAGATGTGTTGTTTTGAAGTGGGTGTTATATGGATTGATGAAAATAGTATTTGAAGGTTGAATACAGAATTAAGATGATTTGGAATTGATTTAGATTTTAGATTTGTATTGATTTTGAATCAAAATCTTTGTTGAAAATTTTCAAACATTCTGATAGATGTTTAAGCATCCAATGAGAAGTTTAAATAACTAAAGAAAGCATGTCATAACATTTTTAAAAAGGAACAATAACTACAACAAAATAATACGATAATAGAAATACAAGAAACATAAAATAGTAACAGAAATCGAATAACAAGAAACTACAAGAATAATACTATGAGAATAAGCGAGACAATACTCAACTATCTAACTGACCTTATACCTTAATATGTGTCCTCCATACTCTATTATCTAAAAGGTCATGTCCTCAATAACTGAAAATGCATCAGATCCTATTTAAAAATAGTGAACCGGCCTATGACCCACGTAAAAGTTAAATTGGGCTAACTATTTTATGTTTGCAATAATATTAATTATATTCTAAATAGAATTAAGGTGGTAATATGACGTTTACAAAGTTAAAATGTGTAAGTAATTAGTTAGAAAGGAACTTATACATTTGTATTATTTTTAAAGGAGATGTCCATGTTACAAAATTAAGAATTTACTTTTAAGGTTAAAAAGGGTAATTATGAAATATTATTGAAAAATTATTATTTGAAATACTTGTGACAAAGTATAGATATTAAAGAAGTTAATGTAATATTTCATACCCCAAATGAAGTAAGTATTACAAAGACAAATTTAAAAGAGATCTATGAAATTACATCTTTTATTTAAGTTATTATTATAATTTCCTCCTAAGAAATTAGTGGCCTACTTATAACACATAGTAGGTTTTGGGCCTAATTTTGGGCCTTCTTAAGCAAGCCTTTGGGCCTACCAAACCCTTATATGCCCACTGATATTTTTAGACTTTTCTTATATCCCACCAAACCATATTAACAGAGAAATCAACAATATAATCCTAATAATTGTAAATAGAATATTTTTCTTATTGTTTTATGTAGCACATGTTAAGTATGATTATTAAGAGCAGAGTTGATTATTTATTATCTTTGAATAGTCCAAACTTGAAAACAAAGTTACATTTTCAAAAGTTTGAATTTTCTTAGTTGATGATATTCTTTTTATATTGAATTATTTTTATAAACATAAAAAATGCAGAAAGAAATATTTGTTAGGTTATAAATGCAAATAATATAACAATAATATATTCAGTGTAATTTTATAAGTAGAATTTGGAGGGGGTGGTGTCTGCGCGGCCATACTCCTATCTTGAGAAGGTAGAGAGGTTGTTTTCTATATACCCATGGCTCAAGTAAAACATATCAAAATTGTGTAAAGTAAATACAGTAGTGAGAAATCCATACTAAAATGAATGGAGAAAAGAACAATAGCAACAACAAATAATATGATAACTGAAGTCAGGGAGACAATAAAATCGAAGGATAAGATAGTAGGAGAGTAATAAAAATGATACTGATAAGAAAACTAGACAATGCTCGACTACCTACTAACCTTCTATCCTAATCTTCGATTTCCAAATCTCCCAACCTAAAGTCATGTCCTCGATGAGCTGAAGATGTGCAATGTCCTGTCTAATCACTTCTCCCTAATTTTTTCTTAGTTTACCTCCACCTCTCCTCAAATCTGTCATCACCAACCTCTTGCATCTTTTCACCAGGGCATCTACACTCCTCCTTTTCTAAACTTGTGAGTTATTGATCAGTATACCCTACCCCCATGTAACATAGCTAGTCTAACAACTACTTTATAAAACAAATCTTTAAGTCTTGGTGTCACATTCTTATCACAAGAGACACCGGATGTCAGCCTCTCTTTCATCCTCCTGTTTTAATACGATGTATAATATCATCATCAATTTTTCTATTTTCTTAAATTATTGACCTAAGATACTTGAAACTTCTTCTTTTGAGATGACTTGTATACCAATCCTCATTTCCACATCTGTCATGCGAGTAACGTTAATGAACTTGCACTCCAAATCTTTTGTTTTAGTCCTACTCAACCCGAATCCTTTAGACTGTAAGGTCTATCTCTAAACCTTCAGCTTATCGTTAACTCTGTCATGTGTCTCCTCAATCAGAATCATGTCATCAACAAATAACATACACTACATCACCTCTCCTTGGACATATAACGTCAATTCATCCATCACTAAGACAAATAGAAACGAGCTAATAGTTAATCCTCGTGCAACCCCATCACAATTAAAAAGTATTGTGAGTCTCCATCCAATGTCCTTACTAGGATCTTAGCTCCATCGTACATGTCCTTAATCGCCCTAATGTATGCTATGTATGTAAGTCCCTTTTTCTCTCCCTGTAATGCTCTATCAATCTCCTTTCGAAATATATGACTTCTGTATTCAAACATCCCATCATGAATTTAAATTTGTTCTTAGTAATAGACACAACCTTCCTCATCCTCATCTCCGTCATCCTCTCTCAAACTTTCATAGTGTGGCTTAACAAGCTTGATACCCCTATAGTTGTTGCAATTCTAAATACCACCCTTGTTCTTATACAATGGAATAATTGTATTCCACCTCCATTCTTAGGATATTTTTGATATCTTGAAAATGACGTTGAACGACCTAGTCAGTCACTCCCTAGCTGATTTACCGCTCTTCAAAATTTCAACAGGAGCTCGTCTGGCCCAGACGCTATTTCCCTTCTCATCTTATAAATAACTTCCTTAACCTGCTCAAGCCTTATACCCCTACAATACTCAAAATCTCGATGACTCTCAGAGTGCTCTAAACCACCCAACACAATATTTCTATCCTCCTGCATTCAAAATTTTATAGAAGTATGTATGTCACATTCGTCTAACTGTGCCTCTCACACCATACTTTGTCTTGCTTGTCTGTGATGCACATCACTTGGTCCAAGTCTCAACCCTCCTCTCTCTTGCATTGGAGAGCCTATACAAATTCTTTATTCCTTATCCATGTGTTTATCCTCCTGAAGTTCTTCACACAAGCGTTCAAACGCTGTCATTTTAGTCGTTGTAACTGTTAGCTTCACTTTCTTCTTTGTTGTCTTATACCTCTCCCTATTTACTCTATTTTTCTCCTCATCTTTGTTCTCCACCAAATTCATATATGCATTTTTCTTGGCTTTCATATTTACTTGGACCGCTTTATTCCACCACCAATCTCCTCAATGTCCTCAAACATTACCTCTCGAGACCTCCAACACCTCTCTACTTCCCTAATATAATTAGTTGTCCTATCCTACATATTAATAGTATTCGCCACAACTCTCCCATTCCCCCATTACTATAAAATTCTCCCCCATCTCCTGAATTCTTGTAATAGTCAAGTCATCCCACTTGATCCTCGATAGGTCATACAAGGCTCATCTTCCTCTTAATCTTTAAATTCATTGCCAAGAACTTATATTGAGTTGTAAGATACTCACTCGGGATAACATTAAAGTCTTTACATAAATTTCTATCACACTTTTTAAAGAGTATGTAATCTATATGAGTCTTAGCTACCATGCCACGAAAGGTCATTAATAGCTTGTATAGCCAAACTTCTAAAATCAGCTTATTTTGATAAGTGTTTTTTTCAAAAGTGCTTATCAAAAAAGTACTTTTGATGAGAAGTAGTTTATTTTTGACCAATAAATTTAAAAAATACTTTTGAGCAACAATTAATGTTTGGCCAAGCTTTTGAAAAGTGCTTCTAAATAAGTGTATTTTCTCAAAAGTGCTCTTCAGATAAGTACTTTGGGGAAAAGCTACTTTTTTTAGCTTTTGAAAAAAGCTTGTGCTGCTCCCTAAAAGCACTTATTTTCTCCCAAAAACTTGGCCAAACACCTTATTCTTTTTTTAAAAAAAAAATACTTTTGGCCTCTCAAAAGCTTGGCCAAACAGGCAATAAGGATCCTCCTTCTTTGGAAAACTTGAATTTGCTACCACCAAACCAAAAGCTTTTGCAAAGTCCAAAAGTGAAATTTCTCCTTCGTTTCTATCCCCAAAATCAAAATGCTCATGCGCATCAATATACTCCCTTGAAGTTGTTCTGATGTGACCATCAATATTCTGTGTTGTTCTGATGTGACCATTGAAATCTCTTCTTATAAATTCGTCCAAATCCTACCAAACTACTTTTTAACCTCCTCGTTCAAGCCTACTTATGATACGTATGCACTAATTACATTCAAGATAAGTCCTCTATTAACTAGCTTAATCACCATAATCGAGGTTATAAATGCAAACAACTTTAAAAAAATATCAATTGATCATTGGATAAGAGTTCATTTTACAAGGTTTAACTAAAAATATCTAATATTCTTCTTTTGACATGAAACTTTTTATTTCATTTTTTTTTCTTCAAAGTCAAATTAGATTTGATAAAAGTCATATTTGTTATAATAATTATAGTGATTGAATTTACCATTCAAAGGAAAGTACTTCTTAAGGACTTCTTTTAATTGCTTTGTTTACTATAATTAAAAAATTAAATATTAAAAATTAGTTCAATTAAATACTAAGGATTATAAAACAAAGCAAATCATAATATTGTTTATATATTCAAAGGGGTATTAGAGCCACACAAAAACATGGGTGTAGAGAACTAAGAATAAAAGATAGCCCGCATAATTTAAGTATGTAAAGGGTTTTTTTAGGATGTTTTTTTTTTTTGGATGATTGACAATATTTTCTTTACAAATTGAAAAGAAGAAAAATTGAAGAGGGATATTCTTTATGATTAGTCACCAACTATAGAAATCAAATAATTAACTAATTCCTTACCATTCATATGTCCTCACTATTCATGGATGATGATGATGATGTCCTCTTCCGATTCATAACACAATATAATTTTTGGGCATGTATATAGAATGAAATATTTCGCTCAATCTCATAAAGCAAATTCATATGCACGAGACTTAACATATACTTGCCTGTTTTATATTCTATTAGCCCAATTTACATATTAGCCCAATTTTGAGATGGGTTGAAATGGATTTGATTAAAATGAATTGAGCTAATAAATAATTGAGTCTTTGATCCGCCCAAGCTTGAATGGATTGTGCCGGTTATCTATAATTGAAAATGAGATTTTAAAGTCCAAAATATATAGACCAATTAATAAATGATGTAAATCAATATCTGAATTTTGTTTGTTGCTTGAGTTTTACGTAGGAATTATTTACCTTTACATGTCATCGATATATATTTATTTTACTCCTATAAAAATTTATAAATTTTACATCCTCTTTACTTTTACGTGTTCTAGTAGTTAATTTGCTCTTTTTTTTTTATTTGTTAACGCATATAAAATGACATGCTGAGCAAAATCTGAAGTGCATGTCTTTTGTGCAAAATCGTCATTATTGAAATAAATTTTTATATTTTTTAAGGATATTTATAAAGTTTATATGTCATTTTATAGTTATCATGTCTGCATGCAATAACTGCTTGAAATAACGGAAAGCTACTATAACAAGACCAATTTTATGACTATTCAACAGACGTCATTATTAAATAAAATAATATTTATTAGGTTAACGATGTTGTCATGCATAATTAGAATATCGTTGTCATGTCAAATCAGAGTACTAATCAAGATTAGTAGAATAAAGCGAAGATCCGAAGGAAATATGAGGTCAAAATCTTTCAAAAGAATACCTTTAACTTATAAATTAAATTTACTTGGGCTGACGGACTAAATATCATAGATACTTAGCAAAATAATCAATACTCAACAAAACTAATCAATTTTTCTACTATAAATGATGTGTGATAAAAGTATTTTAGCAATTAAAAAAAAAATGTAAGACTAAGATAGAAACTAAAGCATATGGTAAATAGAAAAAAAAATCTTTTCGATTCATAACATATATTTGTTGGTAATTTATTTATATTGGCAAGTGTTCTAAATTTAATAAAAGTTAGCCATTTGTCCTTAACACATTACCTTAATTCTTGTTATCAAGAATATTTTTTGATAGATATGAAGATTGAGTAGTTTAATTTAAAGTTCTAAATTATTAGGCAACTTTTTACTATTAAAAAATAGAAATAAGAACTTAGAGGTCGTTTGAACATGAGTTTTGTTTTTTCCTCTTTTTTAGAAACTTTTTCAAAATACTATTTGGTAATGCATTGGAATATTTTTCGATTAGTTTTAAAGATATAGTTTTTTAAATTTATTGATAGGTTTTTTTAAATAATTCTTTTCACTCACAAAATTTTAACTTTTTTTCCGCATGAAATTCATATTCAAACACAATTTTAACTTTTAAGTTTCAAATATCGTTTTTTTATTTTGACTTTAAATACTACTTTTTCAAATATCACTCAATTTATCTCAAAATGCCTACTTATATAATTGGATATAAGATTCTTACTACATTCCTAACGTAATGACCATACAAAAATAAAATGAAATAAAATATTGATTTATCAATTGAAAAAGGTCAAATAATGAAACACAAGATTTTGTATGTAATTGAAAGATATATGTGTTAAGTTAAAGAAGGATAGTTTGGTAAATATAAATTTATAATAAAAGAAATTTTATCTTGAAAAAAAATTAATTTTCTACTTCTAATTCTGCTTCTGGAAAAAATAAAAATTTATAGTAAGAATATTTTTATCTTGAAAAAAATTAATTTTCTACTTTTTATTCTGGAAAATAATTCAAAAATCATAGTTTCTTTTCAAGCATCTCTTTTGTTTTGTTTGCCAAAACACAACAATTTTTTTTTATAAAAAAAATTGATGTTAACCTCCAAAATATTTGATCAAACAAGGTATGATAATAAACTAGTTTATCATTAATTAATACAAATTATATATATTACATATACAATAACACCAAGAGTTAAATAAATAATACTATAAAATATTAATACACATGTCCTTCACATGGTTTTCAACTAAAGTTAAAACAAGAGACATATTTCATTCTTGAACTTTCATGTTTGTTTGCTCTTATTTAGATAAATATTAGGTATATGTGAAATGAATATTTGAATTTCACATATACCAAACATATTTCCATATATACAGAAAGATATATATGGGTGTATTCAAAATAACCTTTCTTCTTATCATGTGTTTTTTTGAATAAAAAGAGTAAGTTGATTAATTACTCTATCCAGAATTTGTGATATATAATTTGAATTTTTTAAGTTGGTAAGTATGAAAATCTTATAATTTGTGAAAATTATTATAACTTTCTCAACTTTTATATAATTTTACAGAATAAGCAAACCATAGTTCATAACAAATTATAATACACTACCAGAAGACTTTTCTAAAAAAAAATATTTATTGATCGAACTTTAATTCAATAAAAAAAATTGGACATGAGTTGTGGTGTAACTAATCTTTAATTTAATTCTCCCACATGGTACAAATAATTTATTCACATCGAATATGCATTTTACAGAAGTGTGATTCATCGAAGTAAATATATATGGTTGGTAAATATAAATATGGCTAGTAAGAGTAAATATGATTGGTAGATAACAATATATTTACCAACTTATTGATCTTTTTATTTTTAGAATATAAAAAATGAACTTATGGATCAAATTTTATATTTCAAAAAAAATTAAAATCACAACATAGAATTTGAAATCTATTTTTTGAAAAATTTAAGATTTGAAAGCTGCGCAGATTTCATAAACAAACGCTGATTTGAAATCAAAACTTGAAATCAGATCCCAAATCCTATGGGCAAACACCTACTAAATATATACTCCTCTTATCAGATGCATATACTCCTCTTTTTTTATTTTTTTTATTTTACTTGACTCTTATACTAAAAAATCAATTTTTTTTATGCCCTCTATTTTATTTTACTTGGCCCTTATTCTAAAGATAGATTTTTCTTTTTACTTGTCCACTTTAGCAAATCAAGATAGTTTTATTACTTTTTTTTCATACTATCTTTAGTATTAAATAATTACATAAAATAGTAATAGTCAAATTTAGAATATTAAAATATCATTAATAATGTTAGTTTAGTAAAATACACATCTAATAAAAGTATTCTTAAAGGTTGTGTTAAGTCAACGTCGATCAAGTAATATGAAAAAGAGAGAGTACTTGTTCGTTTTAGCAAATTAAGAGGAATTTATCGTTTTCTTCTAATCTAACCTTTTTTATTAAATAACTACATAAAATACTATTCTCCGTCCATCTTTACTTGTCTAATATTGATTTGGCACACTTATTAAGGAGCAATAATAGAATGACAATTTTGTTTTATTATTCTTTCAGTATAATAAATTCAATACTTCACAAAATGCATTGGAAATAACCATAGTTAATAATAAGGATAAATAAGAAACTAAATCATAAAATTATCTCTTGATTTTCTAAACTGAACAAATAAAAGTGGACATCTACCGTAAATATAGACCCGAAAAGTAATAGTTAAATTTAAAATTTAAAAATATAATTAATAAATTTAATTTAATAAAATAAATTCATAATAAATACTTTTCTTTAAAAAAAACATCAAGTTAACATGAATCAACTAAAATAAAAATCATTATGAGTATACATAAAGACATCTCAGAGTTAGTTATGTAACTCCCAACTCAAATTGAAACTTAGTAGGAAAAAGATTTTACCTATACTTCCAAAATGATGCAAGAATTTTAAAAAAAATATATGAAAAATATATTTTGTAAATATTTTTCCATAGTTTATTATCTTAACTATCTTTACATAATAAAAAAAAATAATTAAAGATATTTCTTGTCTGCATTATAGATACTTGAAGAATATTAAGGTAGTAGTACAATCTAGCATAAAGAGTAGTACTAACTATAATTGTCACTGACTTAAATTGTTATTTTAAATTATTCTCTGACTATGTTTCTTCTAATTTGGTGTGTTGTATGTGTGTGTTGGGGGTGGGAGGAAGTGACTATGAAATTATTTTTTTAAAAATCTTATAGTTTTTTTTTAAATTTAAAATAAGCGATATTTTATATCATCGAAAAAATATTAATTTTTTAAAAAATTTATTTATATTTTGATATATAGAGTTTTACGTAATTAAAAAACTATGTTAAATAGATATTACTTAATTGATGGTAAGTTAGAAAAAAACACTCCTTGCTTTGTAGGACTGGTGTATCGAAACTAATTAAAATACCACTTAATATGGTTCGGAGAAAGTAATTATTACTCCCTCCATTCATATTATTTTCAAGGTTACTAGAAATATTTGTCTCTAATTTACTTTCTTTGTACATTTTTACTTATTCACTATATTAAAAATAGATGTTTAAATGGTGATATAATAAACTTATTATTTTACTTATTATTTCTTAAGGGATACGCCAAGTCAATACAGGACAAGTAAAAATGGACAATAGAAGAACTTTTCATTTTATAAAATCAAAATAAAATTAATTATTTTTCTCACTTTTTACCCATAGCATTAAAATTTTAGTTACTTTGAAATATTTATAAGTATAAAATTAACATCTTATAGCACTTTCTTGTATATTTTTAAAAATTTCACTTAGATAAATCAAATTGTCAGGTAGAAATGCATATATATATATATATATATAAATTAGAAACTTTTAATTGGCTAAGTTTTTTTTACTTTTTCTATTTTAATTAATTTATTTTGTTTTTCTTTTTAATCTGGTAAAAAAATACAACTTTTTTAATTTAATAATTTTTAAATTTTAATATCTCATATGACATATGTAACATCACAAAATTTTAAGCATATTTTAATATATTATACATATTTAGAATCTATTTAACTATAAAAATTATTTACTTTTCTCCAAAATAATCTTTCACTTTTTATAAGAATCAGTGTAAATTGTCTATGAAAATTCAAAATTTGACTTAAAGTTGGATCCCAAATTTGAAAACAATTTATAGCATGTTTTTTAACTCTATTTTTATAATTTTAAATAAACTACTCTTCTTTTCTTTGCAAAAAAATATAATCAAACATAATTTATCTTTAATTCTAATCGTAAAAAATATTTAAAATTTATAATGAAATATTAATTTTATTTAAAATTACAAAATTTAGATTATTTATTTTTTAAAATTTTATATTTAATTAAAATGAAATAAATAAATTAAAACAAAGAGTTGCAACAATATTCAATAACTTGGTTAAAGGGGGAGACTTTTTAATCATGTAATGCCAAATTTCCTTCTTTCTAAATGAATTTCTCTTTGTTGTGTTATGTGGACCCCACAAATTTCTTTCTAATTTTTAGTTAATTAATTAATCATTTCTTAATGATTAACCCCATACATAACTAAGTGGATAACTTATTTGTTTTCATTTTAGGTGGTATTATTTTTTAAATATTATTTCAAAAAAATAATTTTGTTCTAGTTTTTTTGTTTTACCTTACTTTTTAAAAAATTTATAAAAGATTTAAAATCATAAATTCTGATACTTTGTCTGATCAGACTAAGTCACATGACTTGAAAATAAATAGAGAAAATAATTCTTTTTTTTATACAATCCCACATGTTAAAAACTCCTCTATTTTTTCTGTGTTTTTTTAAATTGCAAAGCAATCCAAGATTTCCTTTGCTAAACTCTTTTTTTTTTTTTGGGTTGAAGAAAGAAAGAAAAAATGGTGAAAAAGTATAGAAAAAACAAAAAGGTTGAAAAAGCTTCAAATTAAAGAAAGCAAAATGATTTCTTTTTTCCTTAATTTAATGATGTGGGTGTACTGTTATCTATCCCCTGATCTTTCTCCTCTATTTTCTCTCTCTCTCTTTCTTGTTGCCATGTAAACCTCTTTCTCCTTCTCTCTCTTTATTTTCACCTTTTAGCTTTTTTCTTGAAATTCCTTAAGCTGCTGATACCTTAGCTATCTCTTTGCTGTGTTTCTCTTTTGTCAAACTCTTTTTTCATTAACAAGTGGATCTTGATTACTTTTTCTTCACCAAACACAATTTGGGTTTCTCAAAAGATTCTTCTTTTTTCTTCATTTTACCCTTCTTTTAAAGTTTGGATTTTTTTTTTTAATTTGTGCATTCCCATTTCATCTTCCAGTTCAGTTTTATGGGTCCTTACGAAAAAAAGTCCCAGTCTTGGAATTTATATAATCCATATTTTGGGTTTTGACTTTATTTTGTAAAGGGGTTCTCGTTAATTTATATTGGGGTTTTAAGCTTACTTTCAGTTTCTCTGGGTTGAATTCTGTTATTTATTTATTTATTTGTTTATTTATTTATTTTTTTTGGTCTTGAGTTTTGTTAAGGGACTGATTTAGTGGTGGTCAGTACCTCCAAGACTCTTGTGGGCTGCTTCAGTAGCTTTCTTTATTCAGGTATGATTAAATGTTAATTGTGTGATGAAATTTTAGTTTGAGCTTTGTTATGTTTCCTGGTTTTGTTAGGCCTGTAACTTACTCACCATACCCCTATTTGGGGGTATTTTCTTTATTTGTATAAGCAGTCTGTACTAGCATGATTTATAGGTCTCTTGAATCTTGATTATGAAATCTTCATAGAGTGTCTTTTTCTTTTTTTCTTTTTTTTTTTTTTTGGGGGGGGGGGGGGAGGGGTTGGGGGGAGGAGTGAATGTGATTTTATTGGTGTTAGTGAAGTCTGTAAATTTTAAACTAGGTGTTCCTTTTATATTGATTATGAATCTCTTTCACATTCATTGTGAGCCATGCATTATTGGTTTGGTGCAAACCTCGAGTGTGAGTAATTATTTTGATGTGGTTAAGAGCTAGCTCACTTGGTGAGCTCTCTGCCTTCCAGAGTGGAGGGGGAGGCGAGGGTTCAAACCCCATCAGTAGCGTAGCTTCCGCTCCCCCATCCCCTAATGTAATAAATAAATTTTAAAAAGTGTAGTTGTCTTAAACTTTTTTTGGCTAAGGTTATGCTGTGGACATTTTGTGCATTTTTTCTTACGTTCTTTTACTCATAATTGTCATAGTGAAACCAACAAGAGTCTATTGGTGGAAGAGTTCTGCCGATGAAATTGATTTCCTTAGCAACTAAATCATTTAGTTCATGATACGCTGATTTTGAAGCTAAATGATTGGCCGATACTATTGTCTGCTTCTTTTATTTATTTGTTTTCAGAAGTTAGCGGCTTATTTGTTTTATTCAACAGTTATGACGTATACGTTTATTTGCTTTTGTCAAATCATAAATTTATTATTTATACCTTGGATTGAGCTCAGTGAATTTCTTTGTGGACTTTGTATATATATCTTTTACTTCCTCTGTTTCATTCATTTTACTCCAAATAACTAATTGTGTCGTGTTATTTGGTAGTTGGATGAGATAAGGTGGTTTGATGAGTTTTTAGAAGTTTGATGCCCTTAATTATATATCGGGAATTCAGAATAAGTTATTCCTTTTTCATCATTTATCGTTTTCCCTTTATTGTTATTCTGTGAGAATCTATGTCAACTTGCTTTCTGAAGTTAGTGGTTTATATATATCATTCTATTTTGTAACTTCAACACTTTTGTGGTGCTGTTTGAATAAAATCCTTTTACTTATCCCAAATTTCTTTTTTGGCAGTTTCTTTATTTTCAACAATTTCAGATATTAAGCTTGACCGGCTTCGTCATGAATGAGGTCACTCATTTGGAGCATATCGCCGTCATTTTTCCCTTGAATTTATAACAAACAATTTCATGTCTCCTTTTATTGGCACTTACATGCTATTTTTTATTTATTAAACATTTTAGGATATGAGCATCACGAGTGAAACCGATGATAGGATGGCATCCAAAGTTGACATGGATTCGCCAGATGAAGCTAGTGGTGGAGAAAGTGTACCACTTAAAAAAGGTCCCTGGACTTCTGCGGAAGATGCGATTTTAGTGGATTACGTCATGACACATGGTGAGGGGAACTGGAATGCTGTCCAGAGGCATTCAGGACTTGCTCGTTGTGGTAAAAGTTGCCGTTTGCGGTGGGCCAATCACCTGAGACCAGATTTAAAGAAAGGTGCATTCACTCCAGAGGAAGAGCAGCGGATTCTTGAACTGCATGCTAAGATGGGAAACAAATGGGCGCGAATGGCTATTGAGGTTCATCTACTATCTCTCCATTTTTTTCAGTACTATTGGTTATTACAACTATTTGCAGCTGTCTTATTTTTCTCCATATATTTGCTTAGATAATCATAGGGCATAAATGTCGTCTGCTTCCGTAATCTTATTGAACAATCAGTTAAACTGACAGTTCAAGATTTGGTTTTGGTCAAAAACCATTCATTGTTTTACACTTAGATTTCTAAATATACAGGATTGTAGTATATTGACCTTTGTGTCATTTTCTTGAACAAAAAATAGCGGGAAAATCATATTAGTATCTTTTGGTTTTTTCGTAAAATCTTCAAACAAAATGTCTTTAACTGGCATCCTTCGTTTATGTTTTTACTTCATATTAGTTCCTATTTAAGTTGGATGTCCTACCCTCAATAAATTCAAGGTCTCTGCCATTCCCGTGGACAGAATCCATATCATCACTCCTTCCGGACAATGTCTAGTAGTCCTTGATAAGTACTCTTTTTATTACTCCCTTTATCAGATTTTTTGTGTTATATTTTCCTTTTTAGTCTATCCCAAAAAGAATGACACATTTCTATATTTAGAAACAAACTAACTTTAAGCTTCCTATTTTACCCCAATGAGATGATTTATTACTACAGAAATGTCTATGACTTGTTTTATGCCTCAACTCCTCAAGTTTCAAAAGTCTTGTTTTCGTAAACTCCATGCCAAATGGGATGAAGGGAGTAATACTTAATTTTGAATAAATAATTAGTACTCCCTCTGTCCCAATTTATGTGGCACCGTTTGACTTGGCACAAAGTTCAAGAAAGAAAGAATGACTTTTGAAATTTGTGGTCTAAAATAAGTTTTAGAGATTTGTGTGGCTATAAATCATTTTATTTAAAGGTAATAGGGGAATTTTAAAGTTAAGTTGTTTTTAATTATAGAAAAGTGATATTCTTACTGGGACAAACTAAAAAAGGAAAGGTGCCACATAAATCGAGACAGAGGGAGTATTATTTTGATCAGGTCGTCGTCTAATTATGATTTTCTGCTAACCTTCAAATTTCCAGCTGTGTGTCAGGGGACGTTGATCTGTTCAATCTTTTTGAATCAGATTTAGCTTATCCCCCTGCTTGTAAGCATGCTATCCCAAATTCTATATTTTGTTTTTCCTTTGTTGTCAACTTTGGTGTTATCATATGAAATTATAATAAGTAATCCTCAATTATACTACAATGTACGACTGCAGTCTGGGGAAAAATACAGTAACTAAAAGGAAGGAGGATACAAACTGGTGAGTAACTATACTCTTCATAAAACCCGTCCTGATGGCTGGTCCCTCTTGTTGGACTGGAAAACTGCCCAATTATTTATCAAAGAACTGGCAACTGAGCTAACATTGGCAGTCATCCATAGCATCAGTCATGACAATAGGCTATCTCTAGTGCCAGCAGGAGTGTCTTTAAACAGAAAACCCTCAGTTGGAACTTAACCTCCGGAAATCAGAATAAGAGAAAGCCCTCATTTCCTATTTTCAACCTATAGCTCTCGCTTAAAGTCGTCCATAGTTCTTGTTGACACTTAATGTTGTGCAATCAAACACCTCCTGTTTATTGATAAGAGTTGGCCGTCCATTTAATTTGCTATGTAACTAGAGCTGCAGGTTCTATTTTAAATCCTGGTCAGGATATGAAATGAATTCCCTAACTGACAGACCTGTTTCGCTTATTTATGTCGATTGGACTCATTTTAAGTGTTGAAGTAGACTCATATTAATCTATCTTTTGAAAATGAGATTTGAATATTTAGAAATATAAGAATATTACTAAGAGATGCAAATTTCTTATTTCAAAATGATGAAATCTTAATGAAGATTGTTTTGTTAACTCCTAGAGGCATAATAGGACTACCACTTTGGAATACAGAGGTTCTGAGCCTTAGAAATCCAAAATATTATATCTACTCAGATGGGGCATTCCGTTAGGGGTTGATAATGTGACAAGTGTAGCTTTGCCGATCATACTTTTATCGGCAATTGTTTTTATATTTCTCTCTAAAGTCTAAATAGAACTAGTCATTAAATATTGAAACTTTCATTGTCTGAAGTATCTTGCTGCATTTCTTTTGCCTCTATGTTCAACACTAAGGGCTGTCTAAAATCCACCTAAGTATGCCATGATCAGAAGAGATATGACATGGACTTAGAGATTCATATACCACCTTAAAAGTTGCCAGAATCCAAGATGTAAAAGGTTTCTGGCTCAATGAGACTTATCGCATCATCAAGTCTCATCTACTTTAACAGATTTGTATTTACATTTAATATACGCCTGGTTATTGTCCCTTGACCACGACAGAAAAGGTAGACAAAAGTGTTTGCCCGGTAAAAAGGTGAGAAGTGAAGTTACAAATAATGAACGCCCATTGTCAGAGCCCCTCTTTCTCCCAAGATGATTTTCTCTATACTATCTGCTGTCACTTGTAATAGTTACATTCTTCTGTCATCTTGATATACATGATTATGCTTTGGCCTTTGGGTGATATATGTGGTATATCTTGTGCGATAATGTATAGTGCTTTTGTGCTTGGTAGAACTTATACTTTGTTTGATATTTTTCATTTTTCAGAAGAAGTCTCATGACTTTGTAAGAATCTGTCTCAACACTTTTTTGGTCCTGTACTTCAATAGTCTATTATGGAAAAAACACTATGCACACACATTTACTACAAAAGGTTCAAATTCTTTAAAACATTAACCTGTCGTTTCCACATTTAGACCCGCTTTCTATATAAATACCATAATTTCAACTCTTATTTCAATAACAATTAAAGAGACAGAATGTTAGGCTGGAGATATTATTAATTAGGAGTGTGATATCTTCAAATTCTCAGTTGGATAACCGGTGTCATATGATTCATATTAACTTTTGTTATGCCCTTTCTACCCTTTCAGTTGCCTGGCCGCACAGATAATGAGATAAAGAACTACTGGAACACCAGAACAAAGAGACGACAGCGTGCAGGCTTGCCAGTTTACCCTCCAGAAATTTCTTTCTTGGCAAGTCAGCACAAACAAAATGAGGAGTTGGGTGCATTCTCCTCTGCAGATGCACAAAATCCTAATTTCTTGGGAATTAACAATTTTGAGATTCCTGCTGTGGAGTTCAAAAATTTGGAATTCAATCATCTGTTGTATCCGCCACCACTTGGTGAAATTCCTGTAAGTAGCTTTCTGGCCCAGGGTCATAGAGCTCCCTATAGTAGTACATATTTCCTTTCCCCAATGCATCCCTCAAAGCGTATACGAGGATCAGAATCCATGTTCTCCGATTCAAATGGTGATCTTATCCTCACCTCCTTACAATATCAGAATGACGGTTCTTTGCTTGCTCAACCCTCGGGGTTTTCTTCATATAGTCATAATTTAACATATGATGATCACCGATCATTCTCAAGTGTACTTCCAGGCGGCCATGCCTGTTTAAATGGCAACTCCTCTTCTTCAGAGCCCACATGGGCAATGAAGTTGGATCTCCCTTCACTCCAAAATCAGACAGAAAACTGGGGCTCACCTCCTTCCCCTCTAACTTCACTGGAGTCGGCAAATATTCTGATTCAATCCCCTCCAGCTGGACGCAGTGAATCAGGTAGTCTGTCGCCAAGCAACAGTGGTTTACTTGATGCTGTGCTTTATGAATCCCAAACTATGAAAGCTTCAAACGATAACTCACATCAAGGGAAGGAGACATCTGGTGATGCAGTCAATAATTCATGTCCAGATCTCAAAGGATGGGAAACTTATGAGGATCCAATCTCTCCTTTAAGTCGTTTCTCTGCATCAGTATTTAGTGAGTACGCCCCTATCAGTGGAAGCTCATTACACGAGTTCCCATCAATGGCCACAATGCCAGGTGAGAATGGTTTATTTACTGACTGCTCCTGAATGTCTGCATAGTTCAACTTTACTGTGTTTCTATAATTGGATTCTTTCATGTTGTTGAAGGATGCAAGATTAAGCAAGAGATTGGCGATCTATCCCCCTTGGATGAGAAAGATGACACGTCGAACCAGACAATCTTTTCCAGCCCCAACACACAGCATGCTAAGAACCATCTGGCATTTAAAGATGCTTTTGGTTCTGGCTTTTTCGATGATTGTGGCTGGGATTGCAAGCAAACCCATGCAGTAGCCACATCATCAGGTCAAGCTTGTGGACACAATTCTTGTTCTTGGGATGCCATGTCCGCTGTGTAGTCAACAATCCGAATGAGATTATGGTACTTTTATAGTTTCGATAACGTCTTTTGCCACAAAACTTAGTTATCTCAGCTATTAAATGACAATGAAATTCCATGTAATATTTTCCATAAGATGGAAACACTTCTGCATGTTCCTGCGTGCATTGGTTTAAGCAATCTATAGACAAAAACAATGAAACATTTTTTTTTTCATGTGGCATCAAGTTGATTGCAGTTTTCATAATGTTAGACCGAGACATGCTTTAATTAAGCAACATGGACAGTGAGCATTCATGTAGCCTCCCCTAACTTGCTTGATACCGAGTGTTAGTTGATTAATGTTGTAAACCAAACTGTGGTTTGGTGAGATTGCAGAAGGTACTTGTGTGAGACAGTAAGTTGTACCTCATGCCAGTGGCGGAGCCATCTTATGTTAAGGGGTGTCATTCCTTCGCCGGAAAATGGAAATTTACACTGTTTAGCTGGTCAAAATTTTAGTTTTATATTTATATTTTGTATATTGACTCCTATTTCCACGCCTGACACCCCTTAGTAAAATTCCTGACTCCGTTACTGCCTGAAGCCCGAGAGTCGGTCCTCAAAACCTGAATTTGTGACAAATTCTAGTCTAGAAAGTTTGTCACAACTTTAAATGGGATATGCTAGCTTTTTTATTTTTCGATATTCCATATCGAAAACAAGCAGTTGATAGATCACGGAAGCAATGACTTCCAGTGCATAGATGCATTAGTTAGCTAATTTGAAATAAAAGGTAACCAGGTGCACTAAATTTCTGCTTTCCGACGAGATACCAAAAAAGTTGAATCACATTGGGTTTTTTGCCCTTTTTGCAAGAGGTTGTTTTCATAACTTGTAGGTGTGTCCTCTGTGTTACATGGGTGAAACTTTTACTGTTGTGTTAAGGCTCTCTTACGTGCCACTAACAGGTTCTTGCATTAACTGTCTCTATTTTGGAGTGGTCTTTAATTTTTATCCCTACTATTAATTTAATAAAAATTTATTGTTCAAAATCTCCTTAATTATGACTTAATTTCGCTAGGCAAATCTTTTTAGAGATTGTTTGTCTATAAGCATAAGTGTTATCTAATTCGCAAAATAAATTTTTACCCTTGATATTATAAAAAAAAAAAATCCCTTAGGCACATATTAGTCTTGAAGACACAAGGTCATAAGTCTCGAAGACACAGGGTCATACTACTGAACTTCTGTCCAAGGCATAAGTTCATGCTAGTGAACTTTTGCCGTTAGATACAAGTTCATGCTGCGGAACTTACGCCTTGAGGCATAACTTGTGCTAAAACTGATGTCTTGCGATTTATTTATTTTTCTTTTAAAAGTATTTTCGATAATTATTTTATCACTTAAAGTGTGTCGAAGGACAAAAATTAAAGACCACTCCAAATTAAAGGCACTTATGCAAATTAGCGGGTTCTAAACTTTGCTAAGTATCCATTTAGAATTTGAATTCATAACCTCCGCTTAACTCGAAATAAAACCCTTCACATCTCGAATCAATTTTTCCTTACAATCAATATAAATAATATAATCTCATAAATAAAATCTGAAAAAAAATAAAATGTACGCAAATTTTACCCTAACTTCCGCATAGCTATACATAGCTATATATAAACAAGTGACCCTGCCATATCTAGGCTCTTCGTCGATAAGATGGCACAAGTTCTAAACTCCACTCTGAAATTGTGTAATAGAAAAAGAAAAAAAAAACACTCATTTTACTTTTCTATACCAAATTCATCGCATTGGCAGGAAATTTAACATTCGTGTAAGTTTATAATCTTTAATTTTCTTTTACTTCCAATTTTCTTAATAATGCCTTTGAGGGTGTGTTTCGTACGAAAGAAAATATTTTTCAAAAAAAATATTTGAGAAACAAGTTAGTTCTAATTTTCTTGTATTTGATATGCAAAGTAAAAAGTATTTGTACAAATTTATGACAATCACGAGGATGAAAATGAGGCAGGGTAAGGGTGATGAGCATTGGCATGAAAGCTATGATTGTAAACCAAAATCGAATTCATGAAAGCATTGGTTTATACATTACTCTTAGTCTCGACTTTAGGGATAATTTTTTTCGCTATCTTCTTTTGAAAACTGCGTAAAATTTCAACCAAAAAGAACTAAAAAGGTGAAATAATTTTTCATTATTTCAATTGAAGTCCTGAGTCAAAAGGCTCAGTACTTCAACTAATCTCCGTGTTTCTCGAATGGATCTCTTAGTTGTTGAGATGGTCGCCAAAAGCAGTATATAAGGCATACCTAGTAAAACTAACAAGTAAACTAGATATAAAGATGGCAACTAGGATCGGTGGGTGGGGTCAGGCAGGGGACGGTGGTGGGGGTAGAGGTGGATAGTTACGAAAATAGGGAGAAACAATATGACTTGTTTTCCCTACTTTATTATGAGTCATTTTCCTTACTTTTAAGGAGTTTGTTTTCCTAAAGAAAATATTTTTTAAAATTTTTGACCAATCAAACACAAGAAAATAAGAAAACATTTTTCAGAAAATAGTTTCATCCGTAGCAAACGCGCCCTAAGTAAGTTTCGAACTTCCAATAGGTTCGAAGAACAAAATTACACATTTGGATAAATTGAAGGCTAAGAAACACAAGAACAAAAATCAGAATAAGGCAATGGTGTCAAAGGCTATAAATCACCATCTCCACTATTCAAACAAGACATGAGGAAAAAGAATCAATCAAACAACTCATATCAACAGAAGAATCAACTCATTTCTCCCTATATATCAACTGCTCCCGTCTTGCTTCAACAGCTTAAATGACAGGTCCTAATTCATTATGTGAGAGACTTTACACTGAATGTAAAGAACACAAACCAGTAAAAAAAAAAATTGAAGCTAAGAAAGAGACTTGTCTCACAAAGTTCCGACTTCCGGAGCAACAGCTAATTAGGGATAGAAGTTACAAAGTTTATAATGGCAACAGCAAAGGTACCGAACTTCCCACGATCACATCTTAACCCTAAATAGTCTACTGAAACCCAAACTTGGTGTCGGTTTAAACGGAAAAAAAAAACTCAGTATGCAGCAACTTCCAGGATACTGGTATTACAAGCAGACTCGCTCGGTATTTCAGAACACTATGGTACACTTACCTTTCCTGTAACATTTTCAACAAACCTTCCAATGTACAGAACAATAAAATCAGGGTTTTCTCTATCTAAAATCAGGTCCGTTGCCTTACCCTCCTGCCATTGGTATCGCCACCATCTGAAAGCTGGGCCCAGACACTTCTAGACTTTCCGCCTCCACTGCTACAATCATCCTCGCAACCAGCAACGGTTTTAAGAAGCTCTGACTGAAGAGCAGGGCAGTTTTCTTTGAGGTATTCAAATCCATCTGATTGCATGACAGCTGCGAAAATATGCAAAAACAAATAGATGAGGGGAAACTGTAGTGCAAAGAAAACATGGACGGAGGGAGTAACATAGAAAGGTCCCCAAATGGTCGATGGGCTAATGTGTGTGCAATTAAAATAAAGTATATGATTCACTTCATCATTTAGTTTATTCACCAAACTAATACTTTAAATTTCTTTGAGGTATTAAAATCCATCTGATTGCATGACAGCTGCGAAAATATGCAAAAACAAATAGATGAGGGGAAATTTAGTGCAAAGAAAACATGGACGGAGGGAGTAACATAGAAAGGTCCCCAAATGGTCGATGGGAAAATGTGTGCGCAATTAAAATAAAGTATGTGATTCACTTCATCATTTAGTTTATTCACCAAACTAATACTTTAAATCCATCTTAGCAAGAAGTGCCCCTCCCAAAAGCACTCAATAACAAAACCAGAAAATAAAAACATAGATCTGTAATTTTTTTTAGGTGCCTTAATTCAAATTTGACATGCCCTAACTTAGTGAATTCCAAAACTTTTGATGTGGGAGTTAGAGGCTCTTTGATGCTTTCTGTTTTAAGAGTTTACAGTGGTGTGGCTAAGTACATTTTTCCTTTCAGTTCAGAGAAAAATCTCATTGCTATTTAATGTTCATATGCAACTCATTTGTTTTCCAACTAAGAATTTATTTTCACTTGAGTGGATTCCATGATGCACCCATTAACAGCTCTAGAGAAAAGCAAGCTAACAGACAGGACAACGGAAGCTGGAGTTTGACAGTTAAATCGGACTTCTTTTGGTGCTGCATCACTTGAGTGGATTCCTTGATGCACCCATTAACAGCTCTAGAGAAAAGCAAGCTAACAGGCAGGACAACGAAAGCTGGAGTTTGACAGTTAAATCAGACTTCTTTTGGTGCTGTGTGGAGTGGGGGTTAAGACTTGAGCTGCATGGCTGGGTGTAGTCTTGTTGGTGCAACAAAAGGAGATTAATGAATCCATAGGAGTTCAGTTGATATCACCATCAGGCGAAATCGTGTTCAACGGAATTGAAGTTGGCATCTATAACATCTGTGGCAAGATGTCCATACCAAATTCATGAGCACAAGTTATAACAATTTCCCATCCCTTGACCAGGGCAGGATAGCAATCCACTTCACCAGCATAATTGCTGATTTTGTGTTGCTTCCCACCTCTTGGTTTCTATATTTCATAAACATTTCACTGGAGATTTTAGAAGATGCTTTTTTGCAATGGGCTTGTTACATTGTCTATAGAGGTACTGATCACATATATAGCCTGGGATGACATGCAGCTTCTCGTGTTTGTAAGAAGGGAGGCAGTGAAAAAAAAAACCAAAAGAAGACAAAAGAAATACATCATAGAAAAAAGCCCTTCATACCCAAGTTTAACTCTTCCATAGAATATCTCTAAAGCCCCTCTTTTTTCCAGTTATATCTAGAGAACCTCCAGTGTGAGAGAATCCCAAACTATTGAATATAGGAATGGAATGGGTCCAAATGGAGCTAGATGGACACTGAGGACTCATATAGGCAACCCAACTAGCTAGGAATCAAGCAGAGGTGATGTGTTTGTCGTTGTTGTTTAGGATACTCTAAAAGCAGCTACAATCTGGAAATATTCTAAGCAAACTGCTCTTATTCGACCTGGCAGCTGCACTTTACAATTTTTGGTATTTTTCCATGAGAAGAGAAAAGAAAAAGGAGAACATTCCTAGTAAAAGAAGAAAGACTTATTTTCTTTGCTCTGATTGTGTGCTATCAGGCATAAAATATATGGTCAGCTTCAGGAAAGAAGTATAACTCCTACTAAATAGGTTTTGCAAAGAGAGAAGGGAAGACACTCGACAGACATGGGAAATGGTTAACTATACAGACAAAGATAGATTCGATAGATAATGTTGGCATGCTAAGGGTCCACTTTACACCACAGCTTTCTGCTCAAGAGAACAAAAAAGATGACAAATAACCCACCCCAGTCCCAAAAAACAAAAGCAAAAAAGGAACACCAATGCACAAGGTTCATGCTAAACAAACCAATTCTCATTTGGTGCAATCCAAGACAAGGAAAATGCACAGGTTTCAGTTAAACAGTTCAGGGAAAATGAAGAAATCAGCTGCAACAATAATATCTCTCGTACCTGCAAGATTTTCAGCAGCAAATCTAAGGCAAACTGCTTTGAGTTCTGTGGCATGATAAAGGTCAGCTAAAGCAAGAATTCTGGAAACAGAGTTCACCGAGATATCTTTGCAAAGATGAGATTCGCACACCCGCCTGAGTCTTGTTAAATTATACCGATCGGCTGCTGATAGCAGTTTCGCTGTCAATGTATCAGTCACAGAAGGAATAGAAGCAGAACTGGTATCTTCTAGCTCTTCTTCTACAAGAGAATCTCTGTATATGAAGTGCAACATAGCCTGTTTCATGCCACAAGAATAGGTATATCAAAGAAGGGGGAGTGAGAATTTCATGTCCTGTTCTGAAGAATTTTAATCTTTTTCTGCCAAAACACGAAGTTACTCTGGAGAAACAAATACAGCAAGAGAGATGGAGAATTGCCACTATCTGAAGCAATGAGAAATTCCGTCTTCTTTGACGGCACAAGTAAACCCAATTTAAAATAAAATGATTAACAAAAAGAAAAAAGAAAAAGACATCGATGCTCACTTTAAAGACCCTGGGTTCCATATCTGTGACAACAATCTCCTTCTTATCCCCCTCCATTTCATCAAACAATACAGTGCGGAATACAGGAGAACGAGCAGCTAACACCAGCTTATGGGCATGAAATTTTTCACCAGCCACGCTGAAAACAACATCAGAGCCTTCCATATGCTCTAGTAGCATGCCAAATTGTGATCCCATATCAGAATCTGGAACCTGGATTGGCTGTAAGCTCGAACAATCAATTGTAGATCGAACAACTCCCACAGTGCAATTGATTTTCAAACAGTCATCCTTAAGATAATCTGAAGTCTCAAGCACCACTCGTCTAAAGAAACGTTTGTATCCCCTGCATATCACACAGATAAACAATATAGCAAATTTTGTCTTAAGTCGCAAGAGAAAATATAAGGCTTAAAGTGAAAGGGAAAAACAAAGCTCGATTATGCCTAGACACTAATCCTAGTTTGTATTTTCTTTCTTTTCACATTCATGCCAAAGAATAGAAAATTTCAAGAAAGGAAGAAACCTAATAATAGAGCATGTGCCAATCAAGGAAATGCATCACTATCAGCAAGTACCTACTATTGCCCATAAATACTTCAACTTGGTTAGATGCCTTAATATTCAATGAAGATCCATGATGATCATTGTCAACATCTTGGTTTAATATATAGAAGATAATTAAGTGTTATGCACCTTGATTATCAAGTTTGACTATATTCAACCTATCTACCTCTCCTTCATTTTTCTTGTATAAAATCTCCAAGCGACAGTTATATTACATTATACAAATGGATTTGTAATATTTCTCAATTTATGTAGCCAGTGCTCAAGACAAGCATCAACTGCTACATACATAGGGCAACTTTGGTAACAGAAAAGACCCTTGAGACATACCACAACAATCAAACTTGAACAAATCACTTTACCCAAATTACTTTTAAAAACCATTAACATTGAGATGTGTTAAAAAATATAGACATTAGGTCTAACTCAACACCAAAAGTTAGTTCATGAAGTGAGGATTGTCCAAGATCATATAAGGAGACATCCAATTTCCTCAACCCCTACACTCCAAGGCCTAGACATTTGGACTGTGAAGAAACGGGCCCAAATTTGGTAAACTAAGATTGGAATTGGTCTAGCTCTTCTGCCATATTACAAAAATAGACATTGAGCATACTCAAGCACAAAAGCTCATGAATTTAGGATTACCCACAACTATCATCAATAAAATCATATTACCTTATGCCCTTATAGAAAAGAAGTGTTGCCCAAAACCAAATAAGTAGACAACTTATTCCTTCAGCCAATGTGAGACATTCTAATAAGTGAACCACATCATCTAAAAAGTCAAGTTTTAGAGTGGGACACTTTTATTTATTTAATTAACTCTTCAAAATCCCTTATGTATGAGTTCGGTTTTTTTTGTTTATTTATTAATTATTGACAGTTGATAGAGTAACCCAAGACCTCTTAGTTTTAAAAAAAGAAATAAACTTTCAAAAAGGAGTAACCCAAGACCTCTATAAATAAATTTGGATGCCCTTTACCAGGGGCGGATCTACTAAGGAGGGGGAGGGGTGCCACGGCACCGGCACACCTCAATCGAAACTGTGCATATATATTATACATATAGGAAATAGGATAAATATATAAAATGGAACCCATACTAACAAATGGTCATTCGGCGCCACAGGCCGGGTGCTGATTTTCTACCACAGGGCACGAGATCGAGCCCAGCCTACAACACTTCTTATAGAACTATTTTGTCTTTTGCATTTAAGAAGCTTACAGCAGATTAGTTCTCCTTTTTCTTCCTTTCCTTTCTTTTCCTTGTTTCTTACTTTCTTTCTTTTTCTTTATTTGTTGTTTGACACCTTTTTCCTTACTAGTTTAGTATACGTGCATTGCACGTGTGTCTCGCGTCAATATATTAATTTTAACATATACAAGAAAAGTAAAATATTGAAAAATAACAATTGATGTCAAAATAAATATAGTATTTGTATTAGAAATCATAATACATGTTTTAAGTGAATTTATTCAAGAAAAATAAATATGAATATTAAAGTGTGCAAAAATGCAATTTTAGACATTTATGATAGATGTGCTTTTTTCGTTTGATTTGTTTCAAATGTACTATTTTAGACTGTGTCATATGAATGACTATGAATTTAAGTTATAAAACATATGTTGTCCTCATAATTTTCCGCACATATGACATGTTGAATTTGGAACTCTTCTATAAGATTCTTTTTCATATAATTTTGGTAAGAAAAGTAACATGAAATGTTTTATATTATGTACATATAAAAAAAAGTAACATGAAATGTTTTATATTATGTACATATAAAAAAAATTATTAACCTTCAAATTCTAATTGAATCTAAAGTCCTTAATATTAAAATTTCCAACATAGCTCAAATAAGGAAAGATTTAACAAGCCAAATTTTAGTTGATTCTAAATTTTGAAATATTAAAAAATAATTAAATGACAATTATGCCATAGTTATTAACTTGGGTAGAGGCCACGAGAACACAGGCCACCGCCATACTGTCGGATACATATATTTCTCTTTGATGTGATTTTATAGTCATCTAACTTTTGATTTTCCTTTGCATTAGCCAATGTGGGACATCTTAAATATTTCAGAAAGAAGTTAAATGACAATTCTGTCTATGTACATTCTTTTAATGATGGGAAAAAAGTTCAATCAAGATTTTTAAGGACCTTCGTGCTTTTAATATAGTATAGATAAGTTCCTTTTGATTTTTTGAAAAAAGTTATTACTTCTTTCTTCTGTTTAAATTCATAGAGTTTATAAGCTTTTGCTTTGAGCATCTACATATGCATTTATAGTGAGTTCTAGTTCTAGACGTCCATCCTTGAGTCGATAGTTGAAAGCTCAAGAATATGAAAATTCGTCGAGGACAATTATATATACATAATATATTTTTGTTGATATTCGTAACATTATTGAACTTTTATGTTTTGTTCAAAATTGTCATAATTATTAAATTATTTTGTTCAATCGGCTTGTCTATATAAACCAAAAGGATGGATAATCCTAATCGAAGCTCAAAATAGATAAAGTCGAAAAATAATGTGGCACCCGAAATCTCAAAATCCTGGATCCGCCTTTGCCTTTTACAAACAGTGTGGAGATGTATACATCTCAACATCCCCCACAAACCATTTTTGGAGTTCAAACATGGACTTGATCTGGACTTACAAGAGAGAGCAGGCTTACAATGTTAATGTGTGAACCATTTCCTGTAAAAACTAAAGGGATTACCTATAATGATACTTGCACGAGGTGATGTTAACTCATTTAACTAGATGATTCAATGATATATGATTCTGAATGTAGTCTTCAGAGTTGAGTCTAATCAAATAGCAGATTAGAATAAAACCAACTTATTTTGTTGGATATTATTAAATGATATTCTATAAGTAAGAGACACATAGGAAGCGCTAGAACACAGTAAGTATCTCATTGTCATTGATAAATGTAGGATCCATATCACTGTTTTTTCCTCACTCTGCTCCCTTCCCTCTTTTTCAAATGGAGTAAAAGATTTCATTGTGGGAATCAAGAAGGTGCAAAAGGATAGTACGTGGATATTACAGTTGTCATCACCAAAAAAGTATAGTAGCTCCTTAAAAGTGTTTTTCATCCTTTAGCCAGTCACGTATAAATTGGAATAAACAAACAATGATGCACCTCAATTAAATAAATGAACCATCCACATTCATATTGCTCAAAAATCAAATATGATTGTATGCCAAGTATATAACTAAGCAAAAGTTGTTATATTTTTATATGAAGAAAAAATAAGTTTTAAACCATAGTAAAGTTTTTTTTATCACCGGGAGATCCATCCAAAGCCAACTCTTAGGACCTACATCATTCAAAACTCGAGGATAATGGGTCCGCCCCTCTAGCATTCCCCACTTAAATACCAGAATTAATTCGCTTGTCAGAGGGCTTGACCGGTGAGCTATGTCACAAGTCCCTTAACCTTTGCCGACTGAGTTAAGCCCTGGGGACCAAATCGTAACAAAGCTTTATTAGCCTTACAGCTCTTCTCTTTCCAACCCCTTAATGTTTTTTTATCAGAACTAAATATGCATGAGTACTTGAATTCTGCTAATCACCCACATTTCTACTAGACATATGCAGTAAGCTCATACTGTTACTTATCAAAGATAATTGCAATATCCTCTCAGAATGACAAAAAGAAAAGACCAACTAATCTGCTTAGCTTCACTTACAACCAAAAGTCTCAGAGCCTATTTAGTTGTTCACCATGAAATTGCAGCAATGCATCTAAATACTAAAACAAAAATTGTCAAACCTAACAAAATCCCAATTGAAGTCTGCCTAAGCGAGATTACCAAAGCATAGCCAGTTCTGAAGCCTGGTATAAAAAGGAGTGTTGCAGTATGACAGCCAACATAAAATCATCTAACTGTAGTTAATACTCCTAATACTGAATCCTGAATAAAGTGGATGGAAACATAATTATAGCCAACCACAACTAATTTCTCTGGTAACTTCACTTAAGGCAGAGGAGTTTGATCATTTTGGAGCGATGGTGGAAGAATAGACTGGGTAAGGCAGGGGTCTATCAGAAACAGTCTCTTTACTTCTGAGTTAGGGGTAAGGTATGCGTACACTATACCCTCACAGACCCCATTTTTTGGGACCATACTGGGTGTGTCGTTGGTGGTGGTGGTGGTGGTAGAATAGAGTTGTACAAACAAAATTCTAATTGACACAAATGGAACTAATACTTCCCAGAATGCTCATAAACAGAAGCAGCAGCAACACATCTTTCACATAAACCAATAGAATGAAACAACTAAATTCAACAGTAAAGCATGAAATTCACTGCAAATTAAAGCTAAACTACATAAGCTAAAAAAATCTGTCATTTTACCACCGCCCCAAGGCTCTCCATCAAATTAAAACTAAGTTGCAGGATTAAAAAAAATTACCACATGCTGCCGCGGTACTTCAAGGTATATGGCCCACTTTCAAGTGACCGATCAAAATGACTATGAACCTTATGCTTCCCTTTACCACTCTGATCAACCAGCGTCAATTCAAACAAAGCCCTAACATCCGTTCCTTCACTCGCCAAAGCAATGAAAACTGAAACGTACGCCGAATTATCCTCGGGGTTTTTCCCATCAGGATAAAAGTAAATAGCCCATTGATGACCACCAACAGTGAAATTATCACTCGCGATGTGTTTTCCAACTCCCATTCCTTTTGCCAATGAATACCCCTGGATCATGAACCGGTGTGAACCGTTGACGGTTTCCGTCACACACCGGGAACTCGTCGGACGGCTCAACGGACTCGTGTTTTTGTCGGAGACATGGGTGATTATCGGCGCCTCCGACATTGTGAATTGTGATTTTTTTTTTTGGTTTCTAGGGTTTGGGAAAGGGGAAATTCATGGAAGGGAGAAAGGAATTTATAGCTGGAAAGATTGGAGGCAAAAAATGGTAAGATTGAGAAGAAAAATTGTTAGGGTTTTGGATTTTGTTCAAAGATGGAAGGTAACAGCAGCAATGGTCGGAGATATTCGAATTAATTGGGTGGAGTTGTATCTTTTGGAGGAAAATATGAAGAGTGTTACATATGTACTATGAAGTTAATACAATACTTTTCTATTTTTCCTGCTCCGGAAATAAAGGGATTGTTTACGATGAATTCTCGATTCGTGAAAAAATTAGTTCAGAGCATAATACTAGCTGATAAATTTGAAAAACAAACCAAAGCATAATACTTCTTTATTTGTTGCACGAAAATTTTTCAAGCGGTTAATGTGTTAACACCTTATTTGGAAAGCTCACATTCGGAGGTCTGTGTGATAAGAAGGTGCCACCGGAACTTATAGGCGAATTTTACAGAATGATGGTTGGATCAACTATGTTGTATGGAACGGAGTGTTGGCCGGTCAAGAGCTCTTATGTTCGGAAGATGAGAGTTGCAGAAATGAGAATGTTGTGATGGATGTGTGAGCATAGTAGGAGAGATAAGATTAGAAATTAGGATATCTGGGACAAGGTGAGAATGACTTCAATGAAGGATAAGATGCAGGAAGTAAGGTTGAGATGGTTCAGACATGTATAGAGAAAATGCACGGATACCTCACTGCGAAGGTGAAGAGCTTGTTGATTAATGATTTTACGAGAGACAGATGCAAACCGGAAAAGTATTTGGGAGAGGTTATTAATAGGAGTTGACGCAGTTTTAGCTTACCGAAAATATTGCCCTATATAGGAGGTCGTGGAGGACGCGAATCAGGGTAGCAGAATATATAGTAGGAAGTTAAGTGTTTTTAGCTAATCCGCACATACTAGTGATCGTAGTATTACTCCTATAATGTCTTGCCTGTAATTTTTATTATTATTTATTGTTCCTTGTACTTTGAGTATCGTATTGTTTTGCTTTAGTTAATATTTGTCATGTTTTGTTCAATCCATTATTTTTTTTTTCTAGATCATTTTAATTTATTTATTGTTGAGCCGAGGATCTATAGAAAACAATCTCTCTACCTCTGGGCTCTGAGGTAGGGGTAAAATGTACATACATTCTGCCCCCAAAACCCAATCTCTTTGCCTCCGGTTTGGAATATATTATTGCTATTGTAATCTTTTAATATAATGTAATAATAATAATTTTATCACAACTCTTAAAGAATGTAATGACATAAATTGAAATTTTGAATTTTTTTTGATTTTTTAAAATAAAATAAATATTAAATTAACATTTTAGAACACATACACATATATATAAGAGAAGTTGTCATTTGTTGGGGGGAAAAATGCAAAAAGAAATAATTCTAATGAATGACAAACATTTTGAATATATTTTATATCACCATATTGTGTCATTGTTATTTTTTTATACTTTCATGTTTTTTATATTGTCGTTTTTTCTCTTCATGACTACTTTGGGTTGGTGCTCTTGAGCTGAGGATCCTTCAGAAATAGTCACTCTACCTCCTCAAGGTAGGGGTAATGTCTGCATAAACTCTACCCTTTCGAACTTCACTTGTTAAATTTCACGATTTATGAATTGCATTCATCAAATATGATTTTCAAATCGCATTCCTGAGCACGATTTATAATCGTTTTCCTTAAACACGATTTTTAAAATATTTTTTATTGTTTTCAATTGAAATTTCTTTTGTTTTACAATTTTCGAGCAAAGATTCATAGGCTAAATTGTGAGTTACAGACTAAAACTCCGACAAGACCTAGAGCCCGAAATCGCATTCTTTGAACGCGTCTTATAAAATCGCATTCCTCAAATATGATTTATAAATCGTTTTTTTGGGAATTCGAATTCTTAATATTATTTCTGAAGCATTCGTCAAACACGATTTATAAATCGCATTTCTGAAACATGATTTGTAAATCCTATTCCTAAAACACATAAATTGCCTTCTACAGACTCGGCTTATAATTGCGTTTGATAAACGCAATTTATAGACCAACAGGATTTATAAAATCGCATTCGACCAACATGATTTATAAATCGACTTCTAAAGACGCGATATTGCATTCCTCTAATATGATTTATAAATCGCATTCCTAAAATATGAATTATAAATTGCATTCCACTAACACTATTTATAATTCGCATTCCATAAACACTATCTATAATTCACATTCTACGTACATGATTCATTAAAATCACAATAGGCAAAGACGATGTTCAAATGAGAAAAAATTTAAGAAACAAAATTTTAATCAATTTTAAAATATTAAATATTAGGAATTTTTACTTTTCATATTACTAAATATTATTTTAATTTCAAGCTTCAGAAACCGGCTTGAGAAGTATTTCAAATGGAATAATGATTTTTACTCATAATTTTTTTTCCCAGTGAAGTTCATGTCCAAGTAATTTCAACTATAAATATCTTTTTTTTTTCTTTCCAAACTTCGACCAAATATCCGAATATTTTTTAAAGGTGTTTTTTGTTTAAATTTTATTTTAAAGAAATTCATTTTTTGAATGATTTCCAAATGGAATTTTTAAGAAATATAAAAACTCATTTTTTTTTGTTGTAAATTTTGAAAGTGGAAAATAAAGAAGGAAATCTATTTCTGTTGGAAGAAAAGGACAGAGAACCAATCACAAAATTTCTAACTCTTGGAATCTTTATCTTGTTTATTTAAGTTAAAAGGTAAAATATACCAAAAATATCGTGATTTATTTAGTTTCATATATGAATTATTATACGTCATATTTTTTTGCCTGATCTACTATTAAATATTTATCGAAATACATTTAAAGTATCAATTATTTTTTTTTCACGGAAAAAAAATGAAAATATTTTAGATAGAAAAAATAAATAATTAAAATATATTTTAATAAATATTTAATTAAAAAAATATAAAAAACTCAAAAAATCTAAATATTTAGCTGTCCTTTTAATTGTTGAGATTTTATTTATGTTTTTTTGAGTAATTTGGAAAAAGAAAAAACTTGTTGGGGTATTTATAAATCCTTGGAATGTTCTAAAACCCTCTCTTATTGTGGCAACTGGCAAGTACTACTTCATTGACTCGTTGGAGTGTTGAAGAGCTAAAAGAATGGGTGAAAATGGAGGAACCCAAATCTCAACTAACACAAACAAGATGATATCTGTTGAAGAAGCACTTGAGATAGTGCTAAATGTAGCTCAGCGGCTGTCGCCAGTGACTTTGCCAATTCAGGAAGTTTTAGGCAAAGTCTTGGCCGAGGATATCACTGCGCCTGACCCTCTTCCTCCATATCCGGCATCTATCAAGGTATTTTTTCACACCTATGTGCTGTTTTATCAATTGGGTATTGCTCCGTAATGGTATATATGTTGTACATGTTAATGTGTATTGACTGTTTTTGGTGTTTAGTTGTTGAATCTTGTAATTATGCCATGGGTTCTCTGGGAAACTTGTTATCTTTCTTGAGAGTGCCTTCTTTGTGCCCCTATTCCCAGGTTGGGGTGCCTAGACTCAGGGGTTGGAAGGGTTAGGTGGTGAAGGAAGGATAATTGTCCGTATATGGACGACCTGATGGTTAAGAGGCCGCCACCGTTTGAATCTAGGAATTATGCCATGGATTCTCAGGGGAAGTTGTTATCTTTCTTGAGAGTGCCTTCTTTGTGCCCCTATTCCCATTTCAGAGTGTCTAGACTGTCCACGGGTTGGAAGGGTTAGGTGGTGAAGGAAGGATAATTGTCCCTATATGGGCAACCTGATGGTTCTGAGGCTGCCGCTGTTTGAGTGATAGTATCCTGGGTTTCAAATATGGTGGCCTTTTGGCTACTGCTGTCCAAATGGGTTTTCATTTACCCTTGACCCTTGAATCAATCGATCAACTAGGGCTTGTTTAAAGTAGATGGGATTGGTAAAGTAAATGGATTTTGACGCTAATTCGACCAAAAAAAGCTAGCTCGTGTGGTGAGAGTTGCTCAAGATCATAAGGAGATAAAAACCCATTCAATCGACCAATGTATGACACTTAACAGCTTAACTATGCCTATATGAATCTTCTGTAGACTATTTTTCTTTTTTCGGGCCGCAAAAATGATTTTGTTTCATAGAGTAGCAATCAATCATAGTCCATAATAAAGGCGGACGGTTATGGTAGATTGATTGTGTACCTAAAAATAGTAAACTTATAATCAGTCCTCTACCTTGTACTCGAGTAACTATGTTCAATTAAAAGGTAGACTAATTGTTGGTTGGCTTGCTCCTTTTCCAATAGTGATCAAGAAGGAATTCTCAGTTTCCCACTTCTAAACTTGATACATATGTCCCTTCCCTATAGTTTTATCCACTTAATGGACTTAGGTCTCAGTTGTTTGCTCTTAATGAAGGTCTAATGTTAATTATTAAGATCTCAATCATCAAATACATTTGTCGTTTGGGTCTAATGTTTAATCATTCATATTTTAACTATTATATGCATTTGTTTTTTTATTTTTATGTTACGACCACTTAATAAGTCTGAATAGATTTGAATGATTAACATCGGTAATAAAGTCGTAATATTATTAAGAGGCTCTCCATTCAAGGATTTTTTTGCAAAAATGACATTTCATCACTGCCCATCCAGTTTCACTGCTAAACCACCATTAATGCAGCCAACCACCATATCAACTATCATCACCGCCACCACCCATGATTATCAATACTACTACCCACTACCATCACTCACAACCACCATCCTTAGCCACAACCGCCATACTACCACCCAGCACCTGTTAATCACTACTGCTAGTGAAAATCACTGCTAGCTAATATCTACAACCACCACTGTCAACCAACCACCACTCTCACAGCTTGTTTGGATAGTATCGTACTGTATTGTTTTGATTAACAATATTTGAATAAATCTTATTGTTTTTCATCGTTTCAGATTGTCATGCACCAACAGTTTGAAGTATAAGCTTATAATATTACAAAAAAGTAAGGTGCATTGTAGGATTACTATCAAAAAGGGTTGGATAAAGGATAATATAGGATTATCAAATAGTTAATAAAGGAAAGATTAAGGTAACAACAAATTCACACCTAATGTGTCGTAGCATAAAATGAGACTTTTCATCAATACATAAATACAAATTTAATAATACGATACATTAAAATTTAAGTTACAACCAAAACAAATATTGTATTTAAAATAATATTACAATACAATACAATGAGTAACAAACCATCCAAACAAGCTATCAGTCGACAACCACAAACGCCATTGTTAACCATCCCCACCGCCAACTATATAATTTTTAAAAATATTTTTTGATATAGCATTAGATCAAATTAGTAGTTTATCTGAATTTTATATTTGTTGTTTCTTGAATGAAGAAAAGTTTTATACATTCGGATGTTAAGAACATAAACATTCTTAATTATATAGTATTCCAAATCTTAATGCAACATCCTAATCTTAATATTCAGATGGTTATTCAGATTCATTAGTCTTAATATTAATAAAACAAACGAGGCCTTAGTTCACTAGCTCTATTCAAACTTGTGATCTGCATCTAACACACATCCCACAATGTACCATCTTTGCTGCTGAAGCAACCTCGGATGGCCTTGGTTGTTGGCTTACTTTGGTCCATAAGTAAAGCTTAAGAATAATATTTGGACTAGAGGGTGATGGAAATCCCCTAACCATCACAATTATAAAAAAAAGGTCATGCGCCATCACTTAGGTAAGTGAAAACATTATCTATAATGCTTCTTTTACGTTTTGTTGATTAAAAATTTCGCATGTTGATAAAGAGTTTATTTATGTTGTTGCCTCTTTTGAGGGGTATGGTTAACTTTCTTTTGGTGGACCTATTGTAGGACGGGTATGCCGTTGTTGCCGCTGATGGACCTGGTGAGTATCCTGTAATTATTGAATCAAGAGCAGGAAATGATGCAGTTGGTGTGACGGTTACCCCGGGGACTGTTGCATATGTTACTACTGGAGGTTTGTTTTGTTCAGATATTGTGATTCTATCGATATCGTTAAACTTTATACCTTTATGCCTAGACAATATATTTTAGGGCTGTGCATCGGTTGGTTCGATTCGATTTTGAAAGTTATCGGTTATTAGTTTGTAGATATGCTGAATCATTAAAAAAACGTTAAGATATCAGTTAATCGGTTATTCATCGTTATCGAGTAACCGTTTAGATCTCACACGAAAAATCTTATATGTCATAAGTATGTTTAGGTCGGAAAAATATGGGTGAAAAGAGAAAGAGCATATAGAACTAACCTAGCTAAAGCAATCAACCTTTACTTTTCACTTTTTATTGATACCCGATCCATCTTCTTGCTAGAATACTTTATATATTGAAGGCTAAAATTGTAATTTAATAAATTATTATCGGATTATCGGTTCACGCGTTAAAAAAAGTAGTCAAATCAATAACTGAATCAATAACCCAATAACTTGGGATACTAAACTGATAACCAATGTTAAACCAATAATCCCAATCACTAATTCAATAACCCAATTATCAGTTTGGGTTAATGGTTTAACCGTTAATTTGCACAACCCCAATATATTTGCTCTTATTGATCTTGGTAAGATATTTAGAATTATATCTAAAAAAAAAGCAAAGAAACATCCTTATAGGGAAATATTGATGTTTGACATCTAACCATCACATATTGTGTTGGGGGTAGATGCTGGTGCGGCCACCTGTTAGATGCACGTTCAAACTAACTTCAGTTTTATTGAAGCTCTAGGGATAAAGTGGATGCTGGTGCGACCACCAGTTAGATGCACGTTCAAACTGACTTCAGTTTTATTGAGGCTCCAGGGATAAAGTTGAGGCAGGTGAAATCTAAATTGGCCTTGAGGTTTTCTAGAAAACATCGACTCCTATTAGGCATGAAAGCTTAAAGTCCTATTACATGATATCCTCGGCGATAGTCAGGTTCTGCCTGGAGCTTCAGGGTGTGAGTTTTGCGGCTTGATATCATTGAAATTGGAAGGATAATAAAATTGTTAAGGTCTGGGCAAGTAACTTGTTAAAAGATTGATTCAATGTTTACTGCTGCCATTTATGTTTTCTTAGGATATAAGTCTGAAGAGTCACAGTTATGTGCTGAATCTATATGTATGTCCCCTTGTTCTGAGACTGTGAAATCATTTTACTGGTATATGGACCGAGACTTCATCATTTTCACTATACCTTAAGCCTTTGCCTCTTAAAACGCTACTTACGTTGTTCTAATATTATGAGTCATGGTAGCCACTTGTTTTTACATATTTTTCATACTAGAATATGGTTCTGTAAGTAAACATCCAAGTTGGATTGTATCTGTTTTGTCGTCGTTGAAATGGTTTGTTGAAAGACACAATGTTTGAGCTACATGTTTGCAAAGGGAATAGAAGGCAACAACCAGGTTTTTTGTGTTGTCCCATTGCTTGGCAGTTATGGGGATTGTTTTTAGACATATTTGATATAAATGAGTGATGCCAAGTGTGGTGACCTAATTTTTGACTGAGTCTAAATTTTTACACCATTTTAACACTTAAATATTTATTTTTTCGAGATAAAGGTAACTACTTGTATTAATCAATAGACCTCAGCTTCCAAAGAAAAACTGAGATGTCAAACTTTACAGACACCAAAAGTATAAGGGTTCTCCTTTCCAAAATCTACTGGCTCAAACATTGCCATAACTTTGCTAATTCTCCTAACCCCCCCCCCCCCCACCTACCACACAAACATTATTAGATGAGATTGCTAGTGTTTTCAAAGTGTCTTGACTTCCTTTATTTCCAAACTGTCCACCATATACAAGCAGGAACAATCTACAGGTTCTAAATGAAGATCTAAGTGTGCTGGAGAAGATTTGGCCCAACTAGAGGCAAAATTGGAGGCTAGAGTTAGGTTAGCCCGAAAAAGGGTTGGACAAAGACGATCACTCTACCATTCAGACTGTCATGCCCGAGCCTCGGGAGGTGCAACTGGCACCTAGTGCCATACTTGCCCCTGAATTGACCTAGTTGAACATGTATGTTATTGGCGCGCATCAGTTACACACAACAAATACAAGCAATTATATCTTGGCTTATCAGAAGCCCCGACCGGCAAGAAAATCCTTCACTAGTGCTAATTCAACTAATCTAACAGTTCATACAGATATTGATATTCACTATGCGGGCCGTCGAGGCCGCCATGATATCTATAATCGCAAAACAATATGCGGGCCGTCGAGGCCGCCATGATATCTATAATCACAGAACGCTATGCGGGCTGTTGAGGCCACTATAATATCTAGGAGTACAAACTACAAAAGGATATATATATACACACACACACACACACACACACACACACACACACACACATATACAAAGGCCAATAAGGCCGTCATGCCGATAATATAAAAGTCACAAGGCCGACAACGTACCGCTATACAATCCAAGTCTGCAAGCCTCTAAGAGTAATATACTTAGTTGGGATAGGGCCTCGACCTACCTAATAGTTATCCGCAAAAGACCGACAAACCTATGGATCTGGAAACTCCGGAAGAAGTGGAGCTGACCAATCTACTAGAACTCGGCTGCACTACTGGGGAGGCCTGTATATCTGTCGGCTAGGACTTGCAGGCAATAGTGCAACGCCCCTAGGCAACAGAGCGTCAGTACGAAACAATGTGCCGAGTATGAAAGACAGCAAAATAACTGAGCAGGTATCACAGTATACTAAAAGTAATCGGGTAAGGGAGTCAAGAGTCATCTGAACGTACTAACCTGCTTCAGAGTCCAAGCATACAAACAAAAGTAAACAACAACCTACTTGGGCCCCCATAAGCTCGGCAGGTACAAATAACAATACTACCTACCTTGACACCCATAAGCTCGATAGATACAATTCAATCTATATACCCTTAATATAATACTCTAGCCCCGTAGGCAACCATTATATCTCAGTAGCCCCTCAGGCACACTTGGTATAGCCCCAAAGGCTATGGTTATGCCCCAATAGCCCCTTAATTGTTATGTGTATAGCCTCTTCGGCTTTCTGTATATCCAAATAGCCCCTAAGGCATTTTTTATGTATAGCCTCTTAGGCATTGACTATCTTCTAATAACCCTTTAGGCATCAATATAACCCCTATAGGTAGTAGGTACAACTTGTAGGCTTTGTACATGTTTCAATAGCCCTATAGGCAACCTGCATATAGCCCCGGTGACCCAAATCTTTTTGCAGCTAACTACAATAGCCCTGAAGGCAATAACAACAATCGTATAGCTCGGAGGCAAGCTACGTGGTTATAACCGACCTATACGAATAGTTCTTACACCTTATCTAAGTACGGGGTAGCTACATATCCCGGCGAGAGATTGCTATATCAACTCCAGCAGCCAACACAATTGAATAAGGCCACGAGTAGTTTGGCTAGAACAACTAGCCATATCTTTCCTAAGCTTTAAGGAAACTTGCCGAAAGAAAAGGAATAACCTTAACATACCTTATGCCCGATTTCTTGGCTTTAAACGAGATCTAGCTCGTACCTCTTGTAGCTATTGCCACGCTACAACCCACAACACCCACAACGGGTTCTAACAATTTACGACGAAAAAAAAACAAGAATGCCGATAACAAGAAGTTCTTCCTCGAAATCATTCTAAAACTCAAATCAAGAACGGATCGAGGGTTTAGAACCCTTACCTCTTGATAATCAGATCCTAACACTTGAAATCAGAATACTCACAAAGCTGCCTCTTCGAATTAGCAACAGTTGAAACTAAAATCGATGGGAGAAACACGTACTAGTCGATAAGTTCGTAGCTCTTGGCTCGAATCTAACTTGGAGTGATCTTTCCTCTTGAATTGTATCATATATATGAAAATATATAGAGAGAACGCAGCTGCTGCCTTCTGGAAAAATAAAGAACTGAAATCAAGTGAAGAAGATGGGAGTTTTTTATAAGTCTCCACCGACCTAGGTCCCACCTCTTCGTGCCTGCTTGCGCAGTCTCGCGAAACCGCAGTATTTCTCTATTTTGAAGTCGTATCGGCCAACGGTTTAATGTGTTGGAAACTAGACTCATAGGTCTTCATTTTGATAGGTAGTAGGCCCCCTAGCTCCTTATAGATTGAGAGAAAAGCTCCGAGACATTTGACCCAAATTTTAGGAAATTTATGAAAGTAATTTGCTACAACTTTTGTTGACTTTTGTTTTACAACTTGCTTGACTTCAAAACTTAACATATGACCATTGTGCGATTCGAATACCTCATAACACATCCTTCTTAGCATATTAAATACTCTTAGTCTTACCCCAAAAGTACGGGTTAATCACTTTAATTGTAAGGATGTTACACAAACATTATATGAGGTTTTAGGCATTGTCAAAGAAGCCATGGATCAACAGTAGCTGGAATTTGATGATCAGAGAGACCACTTTAATAGGGAGAAAACCCTATTTGAAGATGAGAGAGCTCAATTCATGGGATTACATGCCCAACAACAAACTACTCAATTCATGGCATTACATGCCCAACAACAAACTAAGTTTGATGAGCTGAGGAAACACTTTGAAAAAGAGGGTCCATTGGATACACTAAACACGTTCAACTGCGTGCACAATTGAAGGAAATGAGAAGGCACAACATGGCCCAACAATATGCAAATTTTGAGGTGAAGCAATGCCAATGGAGGATTCAGAGAGGTATATTAAAGAACCATGTCAAAGCATATGAGCGAAGTGAGGCTGAAATGAGAGACATCATTCATAATACTCAGACATGGTTGCATACTTGTCACATAAGTATGGAGCAAGTCGAGTGACCTTGGCCTCTACTCTCCTCCCAAAGTCTTGTACATATTCTGGAATATTGTCGGTAACCGTGGAACAAGGGCACGTGCATATCGACCACTTCTCTCATCAACTACATAACAATGATTAGTGTGAATGTATGCTGCTCTCTACCACCTGAAGCACTTGCCCCCCGGCTTGCTCCATACTTATGTGACAAGTCTGCAACCATGTCTGAGCACTGTTAGTGACGTCTGTCATTTCAACCTCACCTCTCTCATGCTCCTTGACATGGTTTGTTTAATATACCTTTTTCAATCATCCATTGGCGCTGCTCCACCTCAAAATCAACATACTGTTGGGCCATGTTGTGCCTTCTCATTTCTTTCAATTTGTGTATGAAGCTAAGCATTTGAGCATATTCAGTGGGCCCTCTCACTTTCAAATTGCTCCCTCTGCTAATCAAACTTTGTTTGTTGTTGGGCTTGTAATGCCATGAATTGGGCTCTCTCATCTTCAAATCGGGCTTTCTCCCTATAAAAATGGTCCCCTTGCTCAATTACTCAAAAAATATGGTCCCTTAGCTCATCAAATTCCATTTGTTGCTAATCCATGACTTCTTTGACAATGCCAAAATCCTCATTTAATGTCTGAATGGTGGAGTGATGGTCCTTCTTAGCCCTTTTTAGAGCTAACCTAACTCTAACCTCTAATTCTACCTCCGCTGGGCCAAATCTTCTCTAGCACACTTTATATCTTCATTTAGAAACTGTAGAGTGGATTGATAGTTTCCTTCCACATCTAACCGTGTTTGCCTGATTTTTAGTTTACACTCTGTCTGTTGTTGGGTCAGGGCTGTTTTAGCAAGCTTTAGATTTGCTCTCAAAGCCTGGGCAACATGGTGATTGTGCATAGCCATCTCTATCTCTTTATCCATTTTAGCCTCTTGATCTACTGGTCCTTTTGTAGATCTCTTGGCTCTAACTTTCAAAGGTGATTGTTTCTTAAATCACGTAGAGTACCATGAGTGCATTTCCCCCTATCACACTCTTTAACCATTGTATCGAGTCCCAAAACTTGACAATCATCCTAAATCTTTTGCGTTAATTCCCCGGGGAGGGGAATCTCTAGTCTTACCTCAAATACAGATTCTTTCATGTCCTAAGTTAAGGTTATTATTTGACGCCCGCCTAACTAGTGTAGAGCTCGCTATGGTACATACGATCGAACACCTCTAACACCCATCAACAACAAAAGAGTGTGATAAGAAGACATGTATATGACTTCCTTCCAAGGGAACCAAGGGTAATTTCAGGTGATCTGATTTGCCGTCAATGAGCGAAAACGTTCAATCCAAGCCCTAACCCTTCCGGAAAATCTTAACCATCCACCCTCTCATAGCTTGTAACATAATGTCTCCGGTCATGAAGGAGATTTACCACATTACAATGTTTGCGAAAATGCTCTACTATCCACATTTGCAATAAAATGATACACCTTCAAAGAACCCCGTGCCATTTTGGCAAACTGCCAGGGCATGGTAATTATCGGCCAAGATTATTGGCACAATGGTATGGTTCTCTTTCTTAGTTTTGACTTCCACTAGTCCAGATGAACGAATTTAGATCTTTCCACCCCTCCTTGTGAAGACCTTCATTCCTTAAAATGTTAAAAGCAAAACATCTAATGCTAATTCTAAGTGTCAAATTTTTCTTTATTATTGAGTTGTCTTCCAAATTTCTCAATTTCCTCTTCTCTCCCATACCTATCATACAAAAACATCAAGGAGACCCAACCTTTGTCCAAATGTTAAAGTGGGTGCAAGAATTTGTTAACAAAAAGGTTTCTTCGGGCCACAAGCTTCTTACAGTGTAGGTCTTCTCCAAGCCCGGCATAACCGGCTTTTTCCTTCGAGGTAGGGGTTACCTTGAAGTCTTAAAAACGGAATACGCTGTTTATTGGGTCCTAAAAGGTTATCAGTGCTTCAATCACATCCCTCACAAGGAAAGAAAAACAATCCAGCTTCAAAATACAATTTTTATTTGGTCGCATAAGAAAAAATAATCTTCATTTATCTAATGCAAATCTGGTCAGTGGTATTAAACTTCACATAGCTGAAGTAGTGTTTGGTTTGTAGTACTAAAATTCTGCATTGCTAATAATATAAATTATGCAACAATCTATCTATTATTTTAGGTGGAATAGAATATGGAATAAAAATTCATGTGTTAGCAATACATGGGTTGGATTCTGTAAAGACAAAAGCTGCACTTAAAATAAGCAATCCATGCATAATTCAAGTATTAGTACTCACTAAACATTTTCTACATTCAATCCCCGCATTATGTTCACGCAATAATTCCTGCGTTATAATCCTTGGACAATTAGTCCCGAACCAAATGAACCCTTAATATATTATTCCTCCGCTTCAATTTGTTTGTCTGGTTTTGACTTGGCACGGAGTTTAAGAAAATAAAGAAGACTTTTGAATCTTATGGTCTTATGTTAAATGTACCAAAAATGCCCTTTAGTGTTGTGGTCTTAAACATGCCATTTGGAAAGTTAGAATTAAAGAGATGCCAAAAAAAGCAAGAGGCATTCTTTTTGAAACAAACTAAAAAGGAAAGTAAGACAAACAAATGGAAATGGGGGGAGTATTAACCTATTGCAACTGGAGCCCCTTGAAGATACTGAGCAATCAATCTGGTCCTGTGTGGTGGATGTAATTTTTATTTTTGGTGGGTCTAGAAGCTAGATGACTATTTCTTTCGACAAAATAGCCATCCAACTAGTACTGTCTTGGGTTTCAATTGATTTCTCCATGCTGTCCATCTATCCAGGTCCAGTGCCTGAGGGTGCTGATGCTGTTGTGCAAGTAGAGGACACTGAATCAATTTCAGTTGCTTCAGCTGAACGGAAGCAAGTGCGAATATTGAAGCAAACTAACCGTGGAGTCGATATTCGTGCAGTGGTAAGAACTTGATACTGTACCTTGGGTATGTCTTAAGCCTAGGTAGAATGGAGTTCGGACTGCAGAACTGTTTTATTGTTGGTTTGTTCTTAGTGTTATTTTGTTTTCTGGAAAATAATGTGTGTTTGAATATGGTTTTGAAATTGGTAGCTTGTAGGCTGGAAGAACCTTTTCGACTAACAACTTTTTGATAGTGTTCCATTCTCTGAAGAGCAAAATTTTTGCTGTTTTAGAAAATATAGGAAACGACTGTTTTTTTTTTAAAAACAAACAGATGAAGTAGTGGAGATTAATTGGCCAATTGTTTTACCATGTGATGCAAAAACTATTTTACTTATATGCATGTATGTGTTGATCGCAAGATAGAGCGAATGGCTGATGTGGCAGATTGCCTTCCCATATCTGGATAGTTGATCGATAGAAATCTAGATATTGGCAACAAAAAAAAACACTATGTGATTTTTCTCTTCTGTCTAAGCCTTGGTGGACAAAGTTACCCGGTAGTTGTGCTGGTTGGGGTAGCAGGTAGCCAGTGGAATTAGTCAAAAGTGGGGCTTAAGCTGACCTGGCACCACCTCATAAAAAATGAAAATGAATTCATACAATGTCTGACAAATGAGCTGCACCCTCAGACTTTATGATACATTAAGCTGACTGAAATCTATTGCTGTCCTACTGCTGATTGCTGTGGCCATTGGGAATTTGTGCCACCCCAGGGTAGTCCATATGAGGGACAAGTGAGCTTAATAGGCATTTTGTTCTTTTTGCACGTCTGAACTAGGGATAGCTTACAGGCTAATAGTGCATGTTAAGTTGTTATCTTTTGCTCGAGTATGGCAACCCACTGATTTTGAGTCAAGTCAGTTTTACTGCATCATCATAAAATTCTCTTGACCCCTGAGAGCCAACAACAACAACTACAACATACCCAGTATAGTCCCACAAGTTGGGTTTGGAGAGGGTGGGGTGTACGCAGACTTTATGACCCCGGAGAGCCATAAACTGTATATTCTTTGGGATACTGCATATTTAAGAATTCGTTCTCCCTATAGCTGCTTAAATTTTATTATTCGGGTGTTGTTGAAAAGGAGGCTATAGGCCTTGTAAATGGAACCATTGCTATCAATTACTTACTCCTTATGACTACCACCATGATTGCTCAATTGATCCTTTTTTCAACTGCTCTGGAATTGTCTTTTCCAGGGATCTGACATTGCACAAGGTACTATCGTATTAAAATCTGGGGAGCGATTAGGTGCTGCGGAAATTGGTTTACTAGCCACAGTAGGTGTTGTCACAGTGAAGGTATTTGTTTTATTTCCTTGTAGTTTCAACGTTTTAACCCAGAATGAATGCCTATTTCTTCCTCTTTTCCATGCCATTTCTTGTGCAATCATGTTGCATTTTGGATTGCTGATATACAGGTATACCCTAGTCCAACAATTGGTGTCTTATCAACAGGGGATGAGCTTGCAGAACCAACAATTGGGAGATTAAATCGTGGTCAGGTTGTGGAAGCTACTATATTCTTTTTTTAAAAAAATTATCTGATGCTCATTGTGGCAACTCAGTTGCCATGATAATGACACTTCTGTCTGCATTAGCTTGTGACTTCAGAAGAAGCATCTTCATCCAAGTATCTATTTTTACTAAAAGGAATTTTACAAAAGGGTTAACATTTGGTCATAGTACTTATGTGATTCGATCAAACACTACTGTGACAGAGTATTTCTACCCAAAAGCTATTAGAACCTCTAATCGAATTGACAAGTACTTATGTCAAAAAGCACCTCTCCAAGAAAGGGCCCCTGTGGGTGGTTGAATAGGTCAAGCCTATGAGCTTACGGTGAATTAACAAAATCTTGAAACATGAATTTCACAATCTTTCTCTTTCCTCCCTTATTCTAAAAAGGGAAAAAAAGAGAAGAGGGGGAGAGGCATTCATTACCAATATTTGATTGGATCTCTAATTTTCTTTATTCCTTCCCGTGACAAAACTAGAATGAAAGAATCTATGTGAAGGTCCTGTATTGCTATGCTATAAAACAATCTTGTTGCCTTGCATCATTATGATGGTTAGAAACTGTTATATGGGATGGTGTAGCATTCTTTGAAGCCAAATACACCAGACAGTAGCAAGCATAGCACAATTCCATAAAAAATCTTTCCTTCTCTATTAAACCCAAAAGCAGTGGTCTTAACTAAAAAGAACTCAAACTGCTAAGAATAAGCCATGATTCTTGCATGCTTGAAAGCGATGTCCTCATTTCTCGTGCCAAATAACATCGATAAACGAATATGGGTGAGACTCATGGTATGTTTGAACGTCATTTACCAGACATGAGAAGTATCTTTATTCAATTTTCTTCTTTATCAAGAAATCTTTCTTCTATTTTTCAAATTTGTAGCAAATAGTTGCCAAAATATTATCATTCATTAATTCTTGTCTCAAACTACCGATATGTAGTTTGTGTTCATTGCAATGCTGGACTCCTTGTGTAAAAATTGTATATCAATTGACTTCAAATTCCACTCCATTCGGGCCAAGTCATTCAAACGCTAAATAATTTATCTTTCAAGGCAAATTAAGGGGAATCGCAAATTGGAATCTTTGAGTCAATCTTTTAATTTTACACTGACATACAAGTCTCCGACCAGAATAGAAGAACTTTGTCAGATATTGGATCTAATTTTAGTGTAACAACAACAATTGACCCTTAATTCCAACCTGTTGATATTGGCCTATTTGAATAATTGGTTTCCATTTTTTTCTATTCTTTGCTAAATTCGAATTGATAATGCTGCTCCATTAATTATGCTCATCATAAATCAATATACAAAAATAAAAATAAAATAGAAAACATAGATATCTTTGAGGAATTAAAGACTCCTAGAAAACAGAGGACCCAAAGTAAATGTACTAACATGATTAAACATATTCCCAAGTATTTACCCTCACCTAAATAGATTTTTTCCTTCCATTGTGTCCTATTTTTCACCAAGTGTGCATGGATTCTAAGAGATTGTAAATCTTTTGAGACAACTTCTCTCTATGTGATTATAGGTCTACCTTGTCTCCTATTTAATTCCTTCATTCACCTGGGTTCAACACCTACAGACCATTGTATCTGAAGGTTGGCATAGGACATGACCATGGCATATCTAATGACCTTCTGTCGTTTTATTGTTGATGTGTTGTGTTATACGTACACTTGCTGCCGAATGTAGTTATTTTTAATTTTGTCTAATCTTGTATATGACACCCATCTTAGCATCCACATGTTTGTGATATTCATTTTGTAAACGTGGTAAGACTTTAGTAGCTCAACATTCATTTACATGTAACATTGCTGGTCTTATAACTATCCTATAAAATTTACCTTTTACTTTGGTAAACATCCTTTTAACGCCTGGGTAACACTTTTCCATTTCAACCATCCTATGTTTGTTATATGTATAATGCTTCCATCTATCATACCATTATCCTAGAACATTGAGCCTAAATATCTGAATTTTTTGCTTTTGGGAACCACAAGCCCATCAAATCTCACTTCAACTTTCACTTCTTATTTTGTCTAAACTTATATTTAGTCTTACTCATGCTTATCCTAAACTCCTCAAGAGTCGTTTGGTAGCTGGTTAGAGTTATGCAAGTATTAGTAATACAAGGATTACTTATGAAAGAATCTATCTATTATTTTATGCAGGGTTTAGTTATTCATGTATTAGTTATTCCATCTTCTATCCTGCATAAAATAATACATAGATTCCCTCGTAATTTATACATGTATTAGTTATGTGGGTTTCTACATTGCAAACCAAGCACCCTATTAGGTTTGTTGAATCTTATATATAACAAAAGAATGCTACCAAACATGGTATTACTTATGTAGGATTTGATACATGAATAACTTAGCTCCTAACCAACTACCTAACAACCCCTTGCTTTCTAGCTAAGGTGCACGGGCTCTTCACTTTTTTTTTTTTTTGGAAATTGGTAACAATATATTTCTATAATTGTCCAGAAGAACAAACAGTACATGGGTTGTACTGAACCATATATACAGCAAAAGACTCTTGAGAAACTGAATCCATTCTATTTTCCTATAGAGAACCTAGAACATCTAGAATTTCTACAGTTTCTCTTGAGTAAGATTGGCTACAGCAAAAACAGAGACAATTCATCTTAATCTGCTGCACTGAGTTGCTTCTGTTCTGGAAACACCTAGCATTCCTCTCTTTCCAAATTGTTCACCAAATACTGGCCGGTACTATTCTCCAGCTAACTCTGTCTCTGGCATCCGAACCTGCTTCTTCCCAGCTTGCTAGTGTTGCTAGTGTTCTGGAAGCTTTTGACTCTTCACTTTTGATGCTGCACCCGTGTCGGATTCTCCAAAAATATACTACTTTTGGAGAATCTGACATGCACCTGTTGACATTTTTGAACAGTTCGAGAAAGAGTGCTTCTCCATGGTACAAGCTTTTGGTCGACACTCTTGCTGGTTTCGTCAATTAGCGCGTTATCATCAACAAATAACATACACCTGAGACTTCTTACAATTATAGAACAATTACTTGTACATCCAACCGTATGGTACTTGTCAGACTGGCTATTATTCTTTCGTTATCTTGCAGGTTTGTTTTCAAGGATATTCTTCACTAAATATTCATTTTCTATTATTCGTACAATGATAAGTTTTCGTCCGTGTGTTATTGAGGAATCTGTCTTTCTTCCTTTCTTTCTTGTTATGCTCAGGTATCTCATAGATAATCCTGTTTGTTGCATGATCACTATTATACTCGTAACTGGACTAGATTATGTGCAGACGTTCGCCTCTGGTGTATTTTACTTAATTTCAATTTATCATAAGCAGATCAGGGACTCCAACCGTGCAATGATTCTAGCTGCTGCAACACAGCATCAGTGCAAAGTTCTTGATCTTGGTATAGCTCGTGACGATGAGCAGGAGATTGAGAGGACATTAGATAATGCATTTGCTTCTGGAATTGACATCCTTCTCTCCTCTGGAGGTGTTTCCATGGGAGACCGAGATTTTGTGAAGCCTTTACTTCAAAAGAAAGGGAGAGTATTATTTCAGAAGGTAATGCTGGCAATATCTGTATACAGATTTTGGAAGCTTATATTTCCATAAGGTAATGCTCCCTGTGTATGCTTATAGGATTGAGCTGGGAGCTGGTACATATGTACCTTGGCGTTTCTTGTTCGTATGGACACGCGTCTTGCGTCTATAAATTCAGAAAATAATTTCTTACTGGCATTCTTTATAAATCAGGTTCTCATGAAACCAGGAAAGCCTCTCACATTTGCTGAGATCCTTCCCAGATCATCTGACAGGACTTCCAGTAAGATTCTTGCATTTGGGCTACCTGGAAATCCTGTGAGCTGTTTGGTCTGTTTCCATCTCTTTGTGGTTCCAGCCATTAGGCACGTCTCTGGGTGGGCAAACCCTCATCTTCCAAGGTTGCCAAGAGTTGACACAAGAAGTCCTCTTCTCTCTCTAGCCCCTCAATCATTTTTCTATTCAACTTTTGGTTGATTTATAGTTGTCCAATCTCAGTAAAGCAGTATCCATTTCTAATAATTGTAGAGTGCAAGCTCGTCTAAAGCATTCAGTAAAGGCAGATCCTCACCGTGCAGAATTCCATCGAGCTGTTATCTCCTGGCAGTTGAATGATGGGTCGGGTTATCAAGGGTAAGTGTTGTATTTTCTGTTTTTATTTCTCTTTCTTTCATAACATTCAGTTCCATCCAACTAATCCTTCTAGGGTAAATTTTTGATGTTTAGTAGTTCATATCATTTTCCAAATGCATTGATCAAATATCATTTTCCAAATGCACTTACTGGTGTCATAGAGCTGGTTCTCCTGGGTTTTTAATCTAAGAAGCTCCCTTCTTATTTACTCTTTGTCTAATGTATCACATATAGCAAATGGCGGAAGTGCTTGATATATGAGCTTTTAGTAACTTAAAAATCAGTTGATGTGGATGCTATTTTTTTTTTTGATCAGGTAAAGGTATTTAATTCATAAACAAGGTCAAAACTATGACCATTTACAAGAGTATCACTTTATATGTGCTTTAGTATCTATAAATTGATCAACCAGGAAAATCAAGCACCAAGTCCCTTCTCCTTACAGCCCAAGAAACACATACCAATATAGATCTTCAAATGGAGGGTTCTTCGAGAATCAATTATTCAATCAGAAACATTGAATAGAGCATAGGTCTTTGCTTCGCCGTCTTGAATGTACAATATTCAATTGTTCCAAAATTTGACCTATTTAACGATATTTTGGTGCCTCCCTACGTTTCCTTTTCATATAACGCGGTTCATGGATCACTAGATTGGGCATCTTTTGCTTCTTTCGCTGTTTCGCCTGTAAAATCCCGGCTTTCTCAGAATGTGTTGGGGATGGATTTTAGTGTGACTGTGCACATTGTGATTTCTGCGATTAGAATTCTTGGAAAAGAATAGTAAATAAAATTGCAAATCCCTTTTAAATTAGTTGCTGAGGGTGCTCAATCTCATATATAGTTCATATTATAAAAGTAATGAGACACTCAGTTTGTGATCATCTGATAAATTTGTAGGGTAAATATATATGTCTTCATCATATTTTGTGATGGCTTTGTTTCCTTTTGTGGCACCAATGGCTTTCCTTTATGTATAGAAGATCGGGTGAGGTCGTCGAAAACCATATCATTTTGTAGGCTTTCTCTTTTATTATACTTCTTGTATAAAAGCATTTTTGTGTCCAAACACTTTAATAGGATTGTTATTTTATCAACAACAACAAAAAAAAATACACACACTCTCTCTCTCTCTCACACACACAAACACCATATTACACATTTATTAGCTGTATCCAGTACCTGCACTCTATACTCATTCATACACCCGGCTCCTACACTTTAGAAGATGTCAAAACTGATTTTTGGATTCATATTTGTGTCCAATTCCGGCAACTGTATCCATGTAGCGTAGCTTAAAGACTTGTATGTTGAGGTAGGAACTAGATGTGAGATTTAGAGTAGTTCCAGTTTTATATTACTCCTAGTTCGCCTTATAAGATAATTTATTTATTACTGGAATGAAATGGGTCTGAATAATGTAAAATGGATATAGAAGATTCATTTAGTAGAGCAGTTGATTGATATGTTGGTTGATAGTTTTTCTTGGGGAAAGAGGGTCAAGTTGAAGGTGTCCAAGAGGAACGTGAACGAGAAGGTAATTTGCATATGTTACAGGGTGAAAACTATTGAATATACTGCAATGAGGGACCTAAGCTAACCTAGTTACTGTCAGGAAACCCTAACTCATCTGCATGATATATATAGAACTTTGAGTATAGTGTTTTTCTGAAGAACTGCTTTTCTTTGAATCTCCTATGAGGCAAAGCCAAACTTTTATTAATTAAAGTAATTAGATTTTGTAATCAATCATTGAAGGGAACTCAGGAGTATGAAGACCCAATATTAGATCAAGTATAATACCTCATTCATGCTCTATTAGCAAACTGTTGCAGTGAATTACATCAAAAGCTCAAAAGCTTCTTTTTCCCCTTCATGATTTACAGGTTCATAGCTGAGAGTACAGGTCATCAAGTTAGCAGTCGACTTCTGAGTATGAAGTCAGCCAATGCTTTGTTAGAACTTCCAGCTTCAGAAACTTCAGTACCTGCCGGTGCTTCAGTGTCTGCAATTCTAATTTCTGATATAAGCAATTCCCCTGGGAGCAGGAATCTGCAATTGACAGACTTAAGTAGCACCCAACAAGGACATAAGCTAGAAGCTGCAGATGCTGGCAGTTCTGAATTATCTGAATTTAAGGTAGCTATTCTTACAGTAAGTGATACTGTTGCCACAGGACTGGGGCCTGATCGCAGGTAATTTCTAAGTAGGAAGCTGCTTCTCTTCTATTTTTGCCATTTGTATCAAGTTGCTCCGTCGTTTTGAACTTATATTTCATAGTATCTTATTATAGGGGGCACTTCTCTTTTCTCCTTTCTTTCTTCTGCTTATTTTTCTAGTCCCCTATTTCCTTGTTATTCTGCATTCAAGCTGACAGTTTAGAGGGAAGAGTGGATTACTTCCATTTTGCATGCTATATCTTGTTAGCTAGTAATTTGTTAATGACATGCATATCCTATATCATTTCTCATTGATGTGCTTAGATTGGTTGTCTTGAGATAGAAAGAGGGCATTAAGACCATTTTGGCATGTTTTTATATGTTAACCAGTAAATTCTTAAAGCAAGCACATCATGAATTGTTCTTGAATGGTCATTTTTCAATCTAATTGAAACCAACTTTATTTATTATTGAGATGCATAGATTGGTCATCGTGAAGACCATCTGTGACTCCTCATTTCTGCATCAACTAGGGGATTCTCCCCAGCTAGCCGTCTAACAAGGAGTGACATGTTTTTCAACCTTCATAATGAGCCAACCCCCTAAACATACACGCATTCACAAAGAGAAAGAAAAGCTTCATCATCTAGATTATATTGTGTCTGGATTTAAAGTTTTAACCTTGTTCAACTGAAAGTTACTCAGGAAAGATGGTACCTCCAACTATTAGAGTCAAACTATTATTTCATTTGCCTCCATGGCCACTATAATGACTATACTATTTCTTGCGTTTACCACTCCTTGTGTGAGACATGACGGTGCAACTGACACATCAGTTCTCAGTTCCTGGAATTGAAAGAGATGTGTCGGGATACACCTCTCTACCCCCACCTTTGTTTATAAAGAGTGGTCGCATCAGGATACACCTTTTTGGTTCGTCATTCCAAAAGGGTCACTTTGGTGATGCGCAAAAGGAAAACAGGCAAATCTGATATTACTCCGTGTAAAAGTGGAACATGTGAGTACACAGACTCTTTGCTACATATATTAAGCTACTTCATATTACTTGGTATTTGAATGGCTCATGTATCATTAATTAGGATCATATCACTTTACTGCTTCCAGAAGAGGCAAAATTTACCATTCTACATGCCTAAATGATAAAAGACAAGTTGAAACTCTGCAGTGGGCATCTTTACTTTCTTTGTCCTATCGGGATAGGTAGGCCCAAGCCTTTTCCTTCCCCCTCCCTCCATAAGACCCTCTTTCTCTTTCCCCATTTAGAAAGAAGATAGGAAAAGATTCATTATATTCTTTCATGTGAACGGCCCTATCTTGTATCGAAAGGTTTTTCGTGCTATACACCATATTGAGAAAGACCAACCTCCTATGTATCGTTTGTAACTTGAAAGGGGTGTCCTCCTCATGACGTAGTTCAGGTTCAAGTTGGTTTAGTGAAGGCAACCACGAAAGTCACCAAATGGGTCAGTCTTTTAGTTCTCTCAGATTAGAATATCAAAGGAGGATGTTGCAAATGCGCGGGGTGGACATGACTTCTTCTAAGGCTAGAAGACCACCAGAAGACACCCAAGACTATAGTATGCCGTAAAAGAAGCACAGCGGACCAGGGTGCTTCGACTGTGTCTTTGGGGCACAATTGAATGTAGATATCATGAACGCGAGGTGGTACTTCTAGCTCCACTTCTGTATTCTTTCTATTTTTGCTTGGTTTTCGCATAGTTAAGAGAATTACCATTTTACAATTGATTAGATCGGCTGATATTTCTTTAGTTTTCTGGTTAAAATATCTCATCTGCAAGTGAACATTTTGTCAAATGCTTAGATATTCTATTTTGAGTTCATCATAGTCTGGTTTTTAAACAATTTTTGTTTCCCTCTTTTCGTTCTTTGAGACACTCCTTATTTCTCCATCCACTAGGGGATTCTCCACAGCTAGCCGTCTAACAAGGAGTGACGTGCTTTTCAACCTTCAATCTGACAACCCCCCCACCCACAAAAGAGAAAATGAAACGGAAAAGCAGAAGCTTCATCACCTAGATTATAGTGCTTTTGGATTTAAAATTTTAACTTTGTTGAACTGAAAGTTACTCAGGAAGATGGTACCTCTAACTATTTGCAAGAAAAGAGGAAGTACCTCAAACTTTGTAGTCATTGGCAACCATTGATAAGAGTAGAACTATTATTTTATTTGCCTCCATGGTCACTATAAATGACTTCACTGTTTCTTGAGTTTACTGCTCCTTGTCGTAGATATGACAGTGCAACTGATGCAATTCTCAGCTCTTGGAATTGAAAGAGATGCATCAGGATACACCTCCCTTCCCCCACCTTTTTTATAAAGAGAGGTCGCATCAGGATACACCTGTTTGGTTCGTCATTCCAAAAGGGTCACTTTAGTGATGCAAAAGGAAAGTGACAAATCTGATAGTACTCCATGTAAAAGTGGAACATGTGAGTATACAGACTCTGTGCCACATATATCACTTGCTACATATTCCAAAAGGTTACACAGACTACTTCATATTACTTGGTGTTTGAATGGATCATGTATCATTAATTAGGATATCATCACTTAGTGCTTCCAGAAGAGGAAAAATTTACCATCCTAAATGCCTAAATGATAAAAGAACCGGGAGGATGGTATTCATTATTTGACAAGTTGAAACTCCAGTGGGCATGTTTACTTTCTTTCTCCTTCTAGCGCTACTTCTGTGTTCTTTCTATTAGTTTGCTTGGTTTTCACATAGATAAGAGAATTACCATTTTACAATTGATTAGATCGGCCGATATTTCTTTTGTTTTCCGGTTAAAATGTCTCATCTGCAAGTGATCATTTTGTCAAATGCTTAGATATCTATTTTGAGTTTATCATAGGCTGATTACTTTAATGGATTTTTGTTTTCCCTCTTTCCTTTCTCTGCATTAACACTGTTTTCGCGTTGGATAGAATTTACATGGCCACTTGATATTTTCTTTCTCCCATAATATGCTAGATCCCATTAAAAAATCTTCCCTTCATTGATTATTATATGATCTGAGTTTCTTTATGCTATTTGATCTTGCAGTGGTCCAAGAGCAGTTTCTGTTGTCAATTCATCATCAGAAAGACTTGGAGGGACAAGTATAGTTGCAACAGCTGTTGTGCCAGATGATGTGCAAAAGATTAAAGGCATGTTGCAGAAGTGGAGTGACGTTGACAAAGTGGATCTTATTCTTACCCTTGGTATGTTAATTATTGTGGTCATGGTCCGTCTCTTTGTCAAGCAATAGAATATTTTATGAATGACTTGCTGGTTTTCATTCACTAGTATCATTTCAATGGCTGGAGTAGCAATAAGTCTACCTATTTTCATTTTTCTGCTGAAATGGTTCTTTCAGAACATAAAGTTTTCATCTAGAGCCTTCATTATTCTTCTTGTTTCTCTCATACTCTTACTTGATGAGTCAGGTGGGACTGGCTTTACCCCAAGGGATGTTACTCCTGAAGCTACCAAAAGTATGATACAGAAAGAAACACCTGGTCTTCTCTATGTTATGATGCGAGAAAGTTTGAAGGTATCAAAATTCTCATATCACTGGTATTGCATGGACATTTTATTCGACTATATATGTATTACTGGTGATAAAATTTGGCAGATATTTTAGACACACTTGTTTGTATAGCCTTCATCTAGTTGATTGCTGAAACTGTGGGGGTGTCGAACAAACAATGAAAAAACAGAGCGAGGTGTATAACGACATGCTCATGTCACAAGTTCTTTATCCATATTACCACTTTAGAGAAGAAGATAATTTATTTTACAAGTAAAAGATAGGATAAAAAGACATTCTACGATGGTGTATGGAGACATCAGACCATGTACTTGGTTTCCTGAAAGCCAATCTTGTAATCTATCCCATCAGTGTGTCATTTGAACTCCAAATATAACACAAAAAAACACAAAATACGGTGACTTTTGTCTTTCATGAGGGAATACTATTTGAGAGCTTCCCCACTGCTATGCTCATAAAAGTTCAAGGCATGTGTTGCTGCTGACATGCTTTAGCATCATCTGACCTCTTCCTCTTCAGTGCATAAGTGAGTGAGTGAAGTCTCTACCTGATGATTCTTCCTTCTTTTTTCCCTTTCTTTATTAAAAGATTCTGAAGATAATTGGCAATTGAATCACATTCCACATTCTCCAGATGTAAAAATAAAACTCGCTAGCCACTCCTGGAAAATGGGATTTTATGAGATAGCATTGCTTACATATTATTTACAGTGCATTTCTATTGCAACAGTGAAAAAGAAAACAGATAAATCTATTTCCTAAGCAATAAGCATACCCAAAGCTTAAAGACCAAATTTGTATGTGGAGTAATCTTGAAAATTGACCACACTTGGGCTTACCTCGAGGTCGATGAAATTGGAATTAAGACCAGAAGATTAGAGTTTAAATACCTAACATAGGCGAAATAGTTAGTTGATTTTTTCCTTGTCTGCGTAAGATAGCGGAGTTATCCAGTGGATAGTTGAGGTGCCTGTAAGTTGGTCTGGACACCACTGATATCCAAAAAGTATATATAAAGGGAGAGAAGAGCAATCTTTGAAAGCTGACTTTTGTCCTGGCCCAAAATGAGCCGTGTCCCAAACTGCACCCCCAACCTCTCCCACCCCCCCACCAAGGAAAGTATCATAATGAACTAGAGAATTCAAGTTAACCAAATGGTTTTCTGTTTGCCTTTATGGTGGCCTAACAACAATAGATGTGTATTGTTAAACACCTAATGAAGTGACTTCTTTTGATAACATCAGATATTTAATCTTTGGCATGCTTTTCTTAATTTTCTTGATCACTTATCTGGTGGTTGTAACTTTTGCATGTTCACGTAAGGAAGCTATGAAATTTGCATGTTTATGTAAGGCAGCTATAAATTTTGCCTAACAATCATGCATCTTACTTCACACAGGTTACGCCTTCTGCAATGCTCTCACGTGCAGCAGCTGGAATAAGAGGATCAACATTGGTAAGTCCAGAAGAACAAACTATTGTATTTTGACTATCATGCACCACAAAACACACCAACATGAATCAGCCGACAGTTTCCTCATATAGTTAATAAGCTCAGCTTAAAATGTGCCCTCGACCGACACAGAGGGAAGGCATTTGTAGTTTTAGAACTTGAGACAACTATTACAGTTAGACCAAATTACGTTGACTAAACTAAAAAGATAATTAAATTTGTACAAGCTTGCACTTTGAGTTGAATAATGCTGAGTAACTAAGTTGACATACTGAGCTAAGCATACATTTTCACAGGCACATTGTGCTATCATTTCTCGGATTAATATGTAAAACTTGATTTTAAGGCTAAGTTCTTTATCTTTACTTGGAAGCTTGTGGCATCTTAGAGCTATAACAGTTCTGCTGCAAGTTTATGTGAAGTTTCTGTGTATATTTCTCCTAAAACCTATTTTGAGCAAGTCCAAATCATTGTGCTGAAGAGGTTTTAATTATTTTATAGGTCTTAACCAGGTTTCAGTTTTTACTCTACTCAGTCGCTAGCATTTGAGTTTAACTCAAAACTAGGGATGTGTGTCATCAGTTGTGATATGATAGGATCTTCTATCTAGAGGCAAGATATTGATTTACTAGCAAAGGTTCTGTCTTTGTAATCTTAGTCTTCCACTTGACTTAACTCCTTTGCTTAGCAAGTCGAATTTGAGTGTTGAGTTTTAAACTATGGTTCGTCTTTCATTTCACTGAAACTCCTTTGCTTAGTAAGTCGAACTGAGTGTTAAGTTTCTGAACTGTGGTTGTATTGGCATCAATTTATACATCTTCTCTCCCTAATTCAATGATCTCTATTTTTCTGTGTGTGTTGGTTTTTCTGTACATTCATGTTTTAGGTATACAATGTTGCAACTCCGGCAACAGTTGTCACACTTCTGATTATATTTCCATAGTTGAAAGAAACGGGAAAGAGAATGATGAAAATCTTCAATGTAAAATTACAAGTAGTGGAAATTTTAAAGTGTTGAAGTGTGTGACCATCTCATCTAAAAGCTTAAGCCGTTTGAGATAGCATACTCTTATTACTTAATTATATTCTCAATACGCCCCCTGATTTCTTTTTTCATGGGCTAAACACGTAAAAATTCTTTTTGATAATGGGTGGCGGAGAGATTCGATTCCAAGACCTCTGCCTGCTATGATACCATAATAAAGAAATGGACCTTCCCCCTAACTCAACCTCAAAAGCTAACACATAGGGAGGATTGCCCAAGATCATATAAGGAGATCAAGGACCCCTTATCCCACCGATGTGGGGCTCCAACAGGAAGCCAGTGATAGATGTAGACAGTATTTTCCTTTATTTACTTTTCTTTCTTCTTCTGTTGTAGTTGGGGTTGGCTGGGCTGTGACTCCATGATAGTTTAAGGTAGTTAAGGATGAGGTACATATGCAGGGAGAAGTACCTCGAGTTGAGGGTGAATCTCATCTCAAGATGCAAGTTGTTTTCGTTTTCAACTTGGATTATTTTCCCTTTCAAAATACTTAAGTTGAGTATATAACCTACCAAAAAGTAGTGAAAACGTTCATTGGAAGTGTTGGTTGTGGAATATTATTAGACTTCACCAAATGCAAATGTTGTTTGTTTGTTGATGGTTGCAGTATATTATCAGAAAGCTCCTTCCAAAGTCTCAACTTTTGCTGCTGTTTTTACTTTTAAGATGGGTATCCTGGTATCATTAGGATATTCTCTTTTGTCCAATTCATGTTTTACCCTTAATACTGGAGACTGAGGGATTGATGCATGCAAGGTTAAACTGCTAAATAGTATGACTGTCTACCTGTTAGGAAGGGGACTGGCTTGAGGACGCGAGGCAGACCATCTAAGTGAATAGGCTAACTAGTAACATTAGTGAGTTGCCTTGCAGATTTTCTTCTTTTTACCAGGAGAGCAAAGTGCAACCTGCATTATAAGTTCCTTCTATGTACAGAAAGTGCATTCAAATGTATACCTTCACTGGTATCTTCCGGACCATTATAAAATTTCCAAATACAGTTCCTACTTTTGTCTGGGGTTTCCTAATACTGCTCCTTCTTGTTACATGAGCCCCTTAGAATTTTACCTTATGTATATTTCACTTTTTCAGATCATCAATATGCCAGGCAATCCAAATGCAGTCGCGGAGTGCATGGAAGCTTTGCTGCCTGCACTTAAACATGCACTGAAGCAGGTAAGGGGTGACAAGAGAGAGAAACATCCTCGTCATATTCCTCACGCACAAGCTGCTCCCACAGATACGTGGGAACGCAGTTACAAGTTGGCTTCGAGTGGTGGAGAAGAGCATGGTTGTTCGTGTTCTCACTAAAATGTATCTCAGTTTATGAATACTCTCATGTGAATTTTCCAATGAGTTATGTTGTCCTATCTTGTATATACTCTGATGTAAGGTAACATGGTTTATCCTATATTAAATATCTCTTCTGTTTATAATGTCGTCCTCGTTGGATTTTATTTTATTTTTTTGCTTTGCTTTCTGGAAATGTTTATGAAGATATCTTTGATCAATTTCTTGTTTGAATGGGCAACAATATCTATGTAACATTTTACTGCATTTGAATTTGAGATTTTATTGAAGTTCCCATGTGTGAAATAGAGCTGTTCATTGTCTTACAGGCCAGATTATATAAAGTTCAAATTAAGACATGCAGATTGTGGAAATATGGTGTGTTCGATATCAAGGGAAAATGTTTTCTAGAAAAATTAGTGGGGTTTTTTTTTATACTTATTTTGTTATGTTCAAAATTATAATAACTATTGGGGTATAAAGCTAAGTGAAAGGGTGGTGGAGTTGAGGGCGAGAAGGACGTGACTAATTTTGAAGGAGCAGTACTGGATGAGACCTAGAAAAGGTTTACAACAAAGTTCCAAGAGAGGTTCTGTAGAGATGCTTGTAGGCTAGAGGAGATTCGGAGCAGTTTCGATTTTGACGGGCCTGCTCCAGAGATCATCATTTAGCCCGTTTCTAATGACACAACAAATTCAGCATGAGGTACCATGATGTTATTTGCAGATGACAAGTTTTATTGACTAGACTCGTGACAAAGTTAATCTAAACTGGAGGTTTAGAGACATACTAGAGTATAAAGGGTTCAAAGTTGGCTCGAATCAAGTTCAGTGATGTGAAGATGGATGAGGACCATATCATATTAGTGTAGAGTGGATGAATGGAAAACTCACATCTTCATACAACATTAGAGAGGACAAAGTTTATAGTTCCAAAAAAACTTTGCCAAAGTTTAATTACGATGTCATTTGTTGGATGGACAACTGAGTTCATGAAGCAATCCTGGAGAAAGTAGAAGTTTGTCTGCCAAAGACCATTACTGTCTTTACACAAGGCTTTTGAGGCAGTAAACAACTAAGTTGGAAGAAAACAAGAAAAAAGCAAACAAAGAAAGTACTAATTACACATTAAAGAATGATCCAACTAATTGTATTCACAAAAAAAGAACATATTGAGGATTCTTTACATGACTTCACTAGTAGGTAAAATCATAAACCATAGTTTCTCCAAACGTTTCATGACACTCCAAAACCCAAAATCACACCAATTGTCTAAAAGCTAGAGAGATCACAACATGATCTCAAAAACCTTGCCAAACTAAAAAAACAATAACAATCAACCAGAAGAGATAGTAGTAGTAGTAGTAGTTGGTGGTGAAAGATTTCTTGCTGGTGGGAAGAGGGCAACAGCACCTCTATCTGGACTAGAGAACTTCCTGTAAATTGCCTTGAGCTTATTTTCTGCAGCACCCAAGTGATAGCTAACCAATTGCTTTGCGCATTCCATCAACTGATCTTCTGAATAGCCAGTATGGTGCTGCAGAGTTTGAGTCCATAGAGGACTTTTGTTGAGAGTGCTACGAGCAGCGTAAACAGACGACGCTGCCAGCATTGAAGGACAGCATGCTATTGTGGTCTTATAGTTCATCAGACCAAGTTCAGCAAAGAAAAATGCTATGTTCTCCATCTACATCAACAGAATGAGTTAATTAGCCACAGCCAATATAACACCAGGAAAATTTATGCTAATAGATGAACCAGAATGATTTAGTACCTCCTGATCATCAGATGGTATTGTTGCAGCTTTAATGTACCTAACCAGAAACACATATGGTGTTGGAACAGTCAGATACCATTCCAACTTCCCAAGAATTGCTTTCTCCATCTGAAGTATCTGGTCTCTGGCATATGCATTGTCTGATATATGGATGAAATCATTGACCTGCAAGAGACGAAGAGATCAAATCAGAGTTCCATCTGGCACACAACAGAATAACAGACTACTAATAATAGGTTTCAATGGGAAATCTGGATTGTGCATTATATACCTCTGGTGCCCAAATCTCTTCATACTTGCAAGCAATTAGCATTGAGCTAATGCCAACTAACTGAAGTTCCCTCCTGGGGACTGTCTTCACCGAGAGGAAACGGTCCAGTATGTTAATTGTAAGGTGAAGGCTTTCAGGCATTAGCTCAAACTTCCTATGAACTTCTATTAACCAGTCCACAAGAATGGCTCTCATCTTATGATTCAGCTCTGGTTGAAAATCCATGTAGTCGTTCACTCGACCTTCGTCCTGGATTTAGTAGACACAATTCATTTAGCAGATGAGATTCTAAAAGTGGGACACAGAGAACAGAACAAAAAAAAAAGAGAGTCACCATATACACATATATACCTCAGTGAGCTTGTAGAAGCTGTAGATATCCTCAACATACTCCACAGCAGCCAAATGATTGTCAACATCCGCAGCATCAATATTGACAATCTCATTCTTTGGTCTATTGGTAAGTCCACAAGCAGCCTAAGAAAGAACAAATTTTTTCAAAATCTTGATATTGCTTAGAACTACACTAAAGACGGAAAATCTAAATGTATATACACCTTGCTTCTTGCAGTGAGGGTAGAAGTGAGAGTCTTTCCAGATTTCTTTGTTTTTCTTCTGCTCAAGGGACTTTCCTCAACAATAGTCTTCACTTCCTTAGCAGGGCTTGTGACAATTACAGCATGTGCAGAGTTATTATCTGATGCCATCTTCTTGACTGGTACCTTTATTGGACCAACTTTATTGACAACTTCTGCAAGTGGTTTCTACATAAAAAGAACAAAACACAAATTACATCCACCATTTCAAGAACCATGAAAAGATTTATAAAGCAATTTTTCAATGTATTAGGCAAAATTTTCACCTTGTTCTTGTCTGCTTGTGCATTAGCTAGCAACTGCGCACAAAAGCTCCTAGTAGCAGGACGAGTGATCTGAGCTTTAGGCTTTCCTTCGACAGCAGGAGCTGTCACAAGGTTGCCTATGTCTCCGAGCACACGCCTATTTTTCCCAACCACTTGCCCAATTTTCTGTTTTCCTCCCATTTCTCCTATAGATCAGTAGAATTCTCATGAGACAAATGATACTATACTATCCTTTCAACATAAATTAGAGATTTCAAATTTGTCAATCAATCAGCATCGATGTCAAAAGAAAATTGGCTATAAAATCATGATACCTACAGCACTCACCATCCAAGAAGCCAACTTTAGTCAATCAATGAGAAAATATAACAGTTCAGTTATATGATTTCTCTGTACTATTATTAATTCAAGAAACCCACCGTCAGAAACCCAAAAGGAAAAACTTTTTCTTTGATGTCTGAAACAATTTACATCAACCAAAATCCAAAAAGAAACTCAATTTGAGAAACCAAGTCAAAAGAAAAAAAATTATACCAATAATCTATCATGCCCATTTTCATTCCGACATCAAATATTTCAAGAACCCCACTAGTAAGCACACAGAAAAAGAACATCTTTTCGTCTTAATACGAAAAACCCAGATGACATTCAATTGAAACAGAGTCAAAAAAGGGGAGTAGAGAACCCAGAATTTCATGCTAACCTCTGGGTAAATTGTGAGGAACAACAGCCTTGTTGTTATCCATTTCAGGTTCTTTTTCTTCTTCTTCGGACTGATTACTCTGGCCAAAAACTCCACCAAGACTCGTCAGAATCGATGACAGAAAAGAATGGAGACGACTATTCCCCGTCTCTCCTCCTTCTGTACTATTTTGGGTCGCCACTATTTCTTTCTTCAAGATATATATCTCCTTCCTCCTTCTTCAAAGCTTTCGATCTTTCTTCTCTTTCTGGGTTTTGAAATTTCTTTCACAGATTTGTGAGTGTTTAAAGAGAAATTCTGGTGATACTATTTGGGATTTATACAAAGCAAAAATGGCGAAAGGAGCGTTTTTTGACTTTTTAACGGTCATATTCTTTGCTTTTGAATAAGGACCGTTGGATGGAAACTGATCGACGGTTGAGATGTGTTTTAGTAGCATAAAGGCCTTTTTTTTAACTAGCCGTTAGATGGTAGTGAAGTATATGAGAAGACACTAGGATTGTTACCGTTTGGTTAAAGAAAAAGGTAATTATTCAGATTTTGAATTTATGTTATATATTATACCGATGGTTTTATATAAATTTAGAGGTAAGGTCCAAAAACACATTTGAATTATATTGCTTTGCGAATTTAGTAACTCAAGACAAACTTCGCATAGTTCAGGTGTGTTTTTGAACCTTTACTAATTTTAATATTTTATACTACTAGGGGTTGTTTGGTTGGTAAACAAATTATCACAAGATAAATTATTCGGGGATTAGTTATTTTGAAATTAGTTATTTCGGGATTGTTGTCCCATCCTCAATGTGGAATAAAAATAACATTTAATTTCGAGATAAGTTATTTGAGATTTTATTCCAACCAAATATGAAATAAACCTATCTAAATATTAATTTTAAAATTATTTATCTCTTATTCTTTATACCAAACAAGCACTAAGTATTAAGAGAAAATGATCTCCTATATTCAGTTATAATTAATAACCATATAAGATCTCAAAAAATAGTCTTATAATTAAAATAAATTTTTTAATGAACTATAAAGTCAAACATCACATAGTTTTAATTGGTGGTAACACGTTATTTAGTTGGCTTTTAAGAATTTAAATTATATATATTGATAATGTATAAATTTTTACTCCTATAGTGTAAATTTGTTTATATAATAACAATAATATATTCAGTAAAATTTTATTGGTGAAATTTGGGGAGAGTAGCATGTATGCAGATTTTATCTCTATTTCGTGAGAGTAGGAAGGTAATAAGACAATAAGATAAGCAAAGTGAAAGAAACAATCAAGTAGTACTCGAGACTCAAGAATAAGCAAACGTAAAAACGATACTAATATCCCTGGTACACAAAAAATGATACTAATACGCTCGACAACCTATTATCCATCTACTCCGATACTTGATCTTCACACCCTCCTATCAAGGTCATGTCCTTGGTAAGCTGGCTGAGTTACGTCCTGCCTAATCGCCTCTCCCCAAGAATTCTTCGATTTATCAGCCTTCTCCTTAGGCCCCCCATGGCCATGTCTTCTCCTTACTGGGACATCGACAATCGCCTCTGCACATGTCTAAACTATTTCAACCTCCCTTCCCACATCTTGTTCACAACGGGGGCCACTACTCCCACCTTGTCCTGCATCCTTCATTCTTAATCTTATCTCTTTCGGTATGCTCACACATCCATCTCAACATTTTGCTACTACCATTTTTTGGGTATGAGCTTTTCTAACTGACCAATATTCCACTTCATACAATATAGTCGGTTTTAACCACCACTCTGTAGAACTTACCTTTAAGATTAATAATACATTCTTATCACACAAAATACCGAATGCGAGCCTTCGCTTTATCCATTCCGCTTTAATATGATATGAGGCATCGTCAATCTCCCCATTTCCTTAGAGTACTGATCCCAGGAATTTGAAACACTCTCTCTTTGGGATGATTTGTGCATAAGTCTTCACGTCCTCGTCTACTTCATAAGTCATATCACTGAACTTGCATCCGAGTATTCTGCCTTAGTCCTGTTCAACTTGAAACCTTCGTATTCCAAGGTCTATCTCCAAGCCTTCAGCTTCACATCTATAAATAATATGCACTATGACACTTTCCCTTAAATATGACGCATCAATGCGTCCATCATCAAGACAAAAAAATACAATTTAATTAATTACAACACGTTGTCACTTTACCTTTCAACTTGTCATATATACTTAATGGTCCACTTATTATGATAGGTCAACTTTGAATTTAAATTTTTTTAAATTTCTTTTGTATAACAAGTACGATCATTTAACCAATAAAAAATTGAGTAAAGAATGTTAAACTACTTTTGATAGTCTAAAAAAAAATTTAGACTAATTTTATATATATTATACTAAAATATTAATTTAGATTTATTAAAGTTACCTTCCACCTAGTTTAGTAATTTCTTCTATTTTTTAGGTTCAGAAATTACTTTTCAAGAAGTACATCCTCTCCTAAAATATTCACCTAAAAGATAATTATACCCTTCTTTACACACTTATTTTCATCCTTTTTAAAAAAAAAATTAGTTATGACATTGTAAAAATTTAGCCACATTTCATATTTATATCAAATCATACTAATTTATGATAATTAAGTAATAAATTAAAAATAAGCATGTATACTAATTAACTATGATTTAATATCTATTTATAAAGATATTTATAATTTATTCATTAAAGTGATATAAATATCGAGTGCAATGTAAGTTTATATCTATATGAACAAGGATATCTTAGGGGACAAATATAGTTATATCTTTCTCTTATAGGTTTTCATGTATATAAATTGAAATAATTGTGTTCCTTTGGAAGAAGTAGCACTTTTTAATTTCCTTTAAAACGCAATGTAGGAGCGTATATTCTATTCACTTTCGATGTCACTTATAAAATTATATTCGATATGTTGTGTTGTTGTTGTATGCAATGTAGGTGCATAGCAAATTTTATTAGTGAACTACTTAATTCTCACATCTCTTTGATTTTACTCATACGACTAATAATAAAATAAATTTCTTTTTTGATTACCAAAAAATTATTTTTAATATTCCACTTCTATCAAATTAAAGAATTAAATTATTGATTTAAAAACAATTTCATGTATGACAAACTAAAATTACTAATCGGATACAAAATTATTCATAATAAAAACACCAATTTAAACAACAAATAATCTTAGTCTAAACAAACTCATTAACAAATCATTTAGTTAGTGTTTAATTTCAAAGAAAGGGGTACTTGGACATGAATTTCACTTCTAAAAAAAAAAGAGTTAGGGGTTGTCTAGTATCATTCTCATTAGTTGATACCTCAAGGGAACTTTAAGGATCAAAATGGAGTCATGAAACTTTAATTACTGAATCGCTTCCCAACGGTCAGAAAGTTTGTGTGAAGTTTCTCATTATTTCATTTATGGCTCGTTTGGTATGCAGGATGAGATATAGATAAGGATATTTTATAGAATTAACTATCCAACTTTATATATGGGATAGTTAATCCCATCATTTTAATATATCTCCTGAGATTGTTATCCTTTATCCCACTAATCAAATAACAACAAATTCAGTATACTCTCAAAAGTGGAGTCTGGAAGGGTGGTGTGTATGCAATCTTACTCATAACCTTGCGAGGATAGAGATATTTTCGATAAACCCTCGACTCAAACAAAGTATATTAAACAAGTACGTATGGCAAATATAACGCCGAAGAAAACAATAGTAACACAAATAATACTATAATTAAAGCAAAGGAATAAACAACAAGTAATATTAAAAATCAAAGAATAAGTTAGTCGGAGAGTAATACTAACAAAACTTAAAAGAAAATTAGACACATTTGACTACTTACTAACCTTCTATCCTAATCACATCAATCAAATTTAGGGTAAAATAATCTTGTATTTTATTTCAAAAATGGTATCTTTTATCCAATATATCAAACGAGTCCTTTAGAATCTTTAAACTAGTATTCAAAACTTTAAAAGTTGATTTTTGTTTTAAAAAAAGAGTAATGGAGATGCGGGGGATCGAACCCCGTGCCTCTCGCATGCAAAGCGAGCGCTCTACCATTTGAGCTACATCCCCTTTTATTGTATGTGTTGTACAGATTACTATACTACATTTGTCTTTATCCATAATTATGGTTATTTATTGTTAGTAACTATGACAACAATATACCCAATGTAATCTCATAGGTGAGATATAGATAGGGTAGTGTATATGCAACCTTATTTCTACCTTGCGAGGTAGATAGGTGGTTTTCGATAGGACCTCAACTCAAGTAAAGCATATCAGAAAATAAGTATGTAAAACAAATATAGTAGCAAAGAAGTCGTGCTGAAAACACTGAATAAGAAAACAATAGCAACGATAAATAATAGTATAATTGAAGCAAAGAAAAACATCATGTAATACTAAAATTGAAGAATAAGAGATAGTAAGACAAGTTGCGAGAAGCAAGGCTGAGATGGTTCAAACATATGAAGAGAAGAGACATGAATGCCCCAATGGAGAGGTGCGAGAGATTGACTATAGATGATTTTAAGCGAGGTTGAGGTAAGTAAAAGAAGTACTAAGAAAAAAGTGATTAAACAAGATATGATGCAATTTCAGCTTACTGAGAACATGACCTTGAATAAGAGGCTACATATAGAAGACACAGATTAGGATAGAAGGTTAATAGGTAGTTGAGTGTTGTAGCCTGTCCTTCCATACTAGTACTCACAACAGTACTCCTGTAATTTCTATTTGTTATTTCTTATACTTCATTTATCATATTATTTTGTTATAGTTACCGTTCAGACTACTTTGTCATGCTTTCTATTGTATTTTGTCTTAGCTCTTCACTATTGTTATTTTTTTTTTTCGAACTGCTTTGAGCTGTTTTTTCTTGAGCCAAGGATCTACCAGAGACAGTCTCCTTACCTTTATGTGGTAGTGATAAAATTTGTATACACTCTACCCTTCTTAAAATCCACTTTCTGGAATTACATTCGACTTGTTATCATAAAGTGAACCAACTTGTAAAAAAGAATATAGATTTACAAATAAAAAATATTATGTATGTTAGCTTTTTAAAAAGAAATGTTATCTTAGTCTTAAGATTAAATCATCATTAAAAATAAAGTAGAAAAAAGAAATTACAAATGGAGATGCGGGGGATCGAACCCCGTGCCTCTCGCATGCAAAGCGAGCGCTCTACCATTTGAGCTACATCCCCTTTTGACGTTTATGCTATAGATATTTCTATATATATATGTTTTCTTGTCCATTATTTAAATGAACTTTCGACAGTGTCAAGTTTTTGGTTATTTATTGCGTATACATACCAAGTGTAATTTCACAAGTAGAGTCTGCGAGGGTGGTGTGTACGCCATCTTATTTTTAACATGTGAAGGTAGAGAGACTGTTTCCAGTAAATTCTTGATTCAAGTAAAACATATTAAAAAATAAGTATGTAAAGCAAATATAATAGTGAAAAAGTCATGTTCAAAACAATGAAGAAGAACATACTAGCAATGATAAATAATACGATAATTGAAGCAAAAGAGATATCAGATAATACTAAAATCGAAGGATGAGAGATAGTAGAAGAGTAATACTAACAATACTGAAAAGAAAACTAGAAAACATTCAACCTACTAATCTTCTACCCTAATTCTCGACCTTTATATATTCCTAAGTAGATTAGCTTGCTTAATTTTTGATATGTTATTTTAAGATTTAGACAAACTTACATGCATTAGTATATTAGGTTCACAAGTTTTCTTAATAATAGTTGAGTTTATTTGAAGATATACACTTTGCATTAATCCTCTTTAGAGTAGTTTCAGAAACCCTCAGATATATAGTTACTTTTAAGAAAAGCACAAATAATAGTACTTTTAGTGCTTCAAATATTAAAACAAAATGATTCTTTCCTTGTTATTTATTGTTAAGCATATTTTAAATTGCAATTAATTAACATGAGCACTTTGGGTCCATTCTTATCATGTTAAACTTCTACTGTTACTCCGTATTTGAAGGTAATATAATTTTTTTTTAAAAAATCTAAATATCACATATGTCAAATATAAAAAAGGACCAAAAATACACATTTTATTTAATTAAAGATTAAGTGTGCTGAGCCAAATACTATAATTTTATCGGATGTTATTCGTAGAGTGTAGATTAAGATGTTATTAGGAAAATTTGTCCAATAGTAACAAAGGGTGTCCTGAAGGGAAAGCCAAATACTAAAAAGACCAAAATCAAAATTTACCAACAATTGAGGAATCAAAAATACAATTACCCCATAAGAGTAAATAAACTTGACATTCTTACCAAATATTATTCATGCATCTCTAAGCATGTATAAGTTGGTCCATAGTGTTTATCCATGTTTACAGGTTAATAGGTGCACCATTGTTTTTGTTGCTTGGGTTCATTGCAAATGGTGGTCCATAGTGTTTATTCAAGAAAAACGTTATCAAAAATGGATTTGACAAATACAAGAGTAAAAGCTATGGTGAAAATACAATAGCACAAAACCGTACTGACAACAAAAAATAGTAAAGATAACCCAAGTGAAAGAAACAACAGTAATACAGACACATGGGAAATGGTTGAGAAAGGGTATGATAAACCAGAAAAGAACTCTGGGTAAAGCTAAAAAGAGAAATTTGCTAAAATATTGCTAACATGAATGCAGTGACCCACTTCTGGGGATCATCTTTACTTCGAAGCAACTGATCCTTTGTAAGTATCAGCCAGTGAAAAATTCACATCTTTTTTCTCAAAAGGCCTGTCAAATGAGAAGTCATTGCAGAAAAACAAACAAGTCCTAAACGGATGTATTCCCCGATTCTTTGCTGGGGAATGGGAGCTTGGTTCTCTCTTGAGTTGTACAATTCAAATGTTGCGGACATTGTAACGAGCAGCAAATGCTCTAGAACAAAATCTCACCCCGGAAGACAAAAGAAAAGGGTTGAGAGTGAAAAGGGGACATCATTCCCCAATTTATACAACAGGCAAAGTCGTTTGAATGTCTGTAAATGTGAAGATTGCAAACCTATTGTCTTTTTGGCAACGGAAGCAAGCAATCATATATCCGTTCCATCCGTGATATAATCCTGAGTTTGTGTGCAGTTTGAAAATCTGGCTTCGCCAGATCAATGATATCCTGCCTCAAACTGTTCACATGCAGATGTCATATTAGAGATAGAATTTCAGAAAACATATTATGGAAATCCATGAAAGTTCTCATGCCTTGAACAATGCATAGCTTAAGATAAAAGACGAAGAGAAACAAACCTTATCCATTCACCAGTCGCCCTTGCATGTCCTTCCACACTACAGTATAAACGATCCAGATAATATAATGCCAACCCCAACATGCATTGAGCATCTTTTTCCTGAAGAGTGGAGGAGAGAAGAAAACAGGGAAAAGAAAAACCAAAAACAAGAACTCAACTCCAAGCAATGGCAGTATTACATGCAAGCACCAAGTATTTATCTAACAAACATGCTGGAGAGCAAAAGATATTTATTGCATTACTGTTAGAGAGAAAGGAATTGAGTAAAGGGTTCTAATTTACTAGATGAAAATGGATTGTATGATATTTGGAAGAAATATGAGATTCTCAAAGGTGCAAATATTATTGTACAAAGATTTAATAAAGGAACTGATAGAGTTCAAAGGGCCTTACTTGTCCTAGATCTTTGCAGCTTTCTAATTGCATAATCTTTCTCTCTACTTCCACAATTAGCAGTCGTCGTTGAATTCGGGCAACCCTTCCCCTGCCTTCTGCTTTCTTATCCTGATTCCATTCAAAATTTAATGGTGTTATATGATTTTTCGCACAGCATGGCAAGACTCTTAAAATGAGAGACCTCTATTAACCATCATATACCTCAACCAGTAAATGTAATTTCCTTTATTGGTAGTTTCAACTAATAATCACTTCCTCATGTCAATAGCATTAGAAGGGTAAAAGAGAAATGAAGAAAATATCTGCTGAAGCTGTTCCGAGCCACAGCCGAGTCCACTTTTTAGGTTTAAAATGGAACGGGAAGTGCCCAAAACATAGGATCTAACACAATTGCGTACAATTATGAAGAATACATCATTGTATAATATCATAAAAACTATTTCTGTGAATTGCATAACAAGCCTCCCTCATCAGAAAACTCCTCCACTCCAATTTCTTTCTCAAGGAAACTCCTTCCAATCTTTTTCTTTGATGACATCAGAAGTAGATTCCTTATTTCCTTCCATACTCCAATACTCCGTCTAGCAAACTCTCTGAATTTATGACCAATCTTTCCTTCAATAATCTTACAACAAATAGGATAGCAAAAGAAGTAGTAGTAGCTGAACCAACTGACATAGCTCATCAAAAGCAGACGCTTCAAGAACTGCGTGAACATGCCTAAATTCCTTGACTCCTCGATACTCAATCAAATCCTCATTTTTGATGACCGATGTGTTTCTATAGAGTGGGTGGAAGAGAAGAAAGCCCTTATACAAATTAGCACAGCTAAGCAGTGAGAGAAAAGACACCCTGCTCCTGCTCTCCCCAGAGCTCCTCCTCTTTGTCTCTCATGCGACAAAAATCCTGATCCCTTTTACAATTAGTTTTAATAGAATATATATATGATGCAAAAACTCAACTTCTTTAGTCCTCTGGGCTTCTAACAATTACTTTGCCTTCTTATATGTTTCTCAAGTGATAATGGTTTCAATGTGATGCTGCACCGATCTGCCTTAGGTTATTCCTGATCAATTTTCTGAATATGTCCTCAAGAAAAAAGGAGGGTCCAAGCAGGGGATTCAAAAGATTATTAATATTCATCACGTCACTGTGAGATCAATTCTTAGATCGAAGTCATATAAATAGCTATGCCCTACATACAGACAAAAAAACGAAAACAAGCCACTCTACCTGTTTAAACCAAGCGCGTGTCAACATGATCACAATGAGGGAGAGGAAGAAAGCAGGCAAAGCAGCTAAAATAGCAAAATTGATTTCATTGGCCCTAAGAATTTGATCCAGCTCCAGCATAGCCCTGTTTTGAAAATATGAAAATCAAGAGAAGAAAACAAGAAACCCCTTTAACTCTCAGAAGTTCGGACTCCAGGATAAAAGTATCAGTTTCTCTCACTCACTCTTCAATGTCAAGCTTCAGCTTCTGAACCTGTCACGCAGGGAAAAAAATGTTACATGCCAAAACCAGAAAGAATTGATTGCAGGTCTGCAACAAAGTGGAGTATATACCTGGATAAGAAGAGCACGAGAAAGCTCCCCAGAAAGAAGATTTTGAATTGGATGCATCAATTCCTTCTCATACCTAACGTGAAAAGCAAGCTTACTTAACAGAGAGACACAAAAGCACACACCTAGTTGTACAGTGGACCAAACTGCTAGTAATGTGAGGAAAAAATTAATCTGATTCAAACATGGTTTGTTAAGCATATATTCCAACTAAGCAATAGACTTGTATTATTGCTTGGTTAAACATGCAACGAATACGAAGAAAGAAAACAAACTTATTTGAAACCCTAGCCAGCTAACTAGAGATGACAAATAGCTAGTCCATCCAGCCATCATACCCAAAAGGTTCAAATCTTTCAAAAAATACCATCCTGCAGTTTGTCAACATTGAAAACCTATTATATCTCCACAATAGAACCTGTAATTGGCTGAGCAGGCAAGCACTACAGACAAATTCTCGGAACATAAGAAGAATTGCCATTATAATAAAGTTGCATGGATAATTGCTTCTGGAAGAGGAGGAGGACCATTAGATAAACTATATAATATCAAAATTAAGCATGCCTCCTTTTTTTTTTTGATAAGGTAAGTGCGCCTCCATTATAATGCACATAAAGTACTTTATCAAAAAATAGAAGTGCACATAAGTATTTTTTCTTTTGTTCATCAAGAAAAATACTTGATGTGCATTTTTTTCTTATGCAACAAGTAGAATATTATCTTTGTCAGACTATCAGCTTCATAGACAAAAATGAGGAAGAACGGGGGTTCCACATTCACAATAAGTGCTTTCTGTGTGAGAGAAGCAGAGAATGTAAATCGCCTTCTTCTGCACTGTCAAGTGACCAAACAGATCTGGGACATGTTTCTTAACCATTTAGGGTGGTGCAAGTAATGCCAAAATCATTTAAGGAGCTTATATGATGCTGATCTGGAAGAATGTTGGATCAAGACATCAAGAGCAGTGGTCCACCATCCCCTTGTGCAATTGTAAGTAATTTGGCTGGAGAGAAAGTACAGGTGCTTTGAAGGAAAGGCAAAACGAATACACAAGCTTAAATACGAGTGCTTGTAATTTTTGGTGCAAATAGGTAAAAGTATATGACATGACTTATATGACATGAAAAGTTTTTCAGAATTCCATATTTCCCCGCATTTATAACAGGGATTGAGTCTTTGCTTGTACATTCTTGCACCAACTTGGTGTAGTTTCACATCAATAAAATGTTTTCTTAATAAAAAATATCTTTAGTCAGATTAGGTTAACTGTTTATCTCCATGCTCAACCAAACTATGTCACATAGAACAGGACAGAAGGTATATAAATCTAGTGCTTCCCTTCAGATCTGCATACACAGAAGACGTGGGGAAAGGAATGCCAGATTGGTGATAGGACAAAGATTACAGGTGTGTTTGAAATGGAGGAAAAATATTTTCAAAAAATTACTTCCAATTTTCCCATGTTTGATTGGTTTGAAATGTTTTGAAAAACATTTTCTCTAGGAAAACAAGTTTCTTACAAAATCAGGAAAATGACTTCCTTAGGAGTAGGGAAAACAAATTTCATACGTGGCATCCGAGCTGATTGTCTCCTCCTTAAGCCCCCACACACCCACACATAACATCCCACCACCTCACTTGTGATGCCCCTAGCGGAGGGCGGATCAAGCAGGACTAACAAACTTCTGCGATAACAAGATTCTGAAAATGAGGTGCACGTGACACCTTAGGCGAATCCCACATCGGAATGGAGAGGAAAGTGAAGAGCTTTATAAGGCATAACTCAAATTCATATTGTACGCGCGCTTTTGAGGCTCGATGTAGCATAACCTGGAAGACAAATGCGTCAAGGCCTAGGCCCAAAGCGGACAAGATGTGACATGGACTTGGGTCATGACATCACCTCTAGTGTTTACCTAGATTATATATAAATGCTCTTGGGACAATATTTTTTGCTTACTTACAAAACACCAGAAAATAAGAAAGAAAACCACTTATATTCCGGGAAAAAAGAATCAGGAGAACATTTTCCTTCATACCAAATATACCCTAGATGTAAACATATTCTGGTAAAGAGATTAGGGAAAATGATTAGATTCAAACACATGCTACACATTGATGAATAAAACAAAGAAGTTTGTATACGCTGGAGTCCAAATAGTTATTAATGAGTAATTAGCTACGAAATTAACCCATATGCTTAAGTGATTACTGCTAGGCTTCATACTTCTGTTTGTCTTAGTGGCCCTTCATACCTTTATTAGCACCACATGTTGCCCCATAAACAGCTATATAGCTACGAAGTTTTAGAGGCCATTGTACTATTCCACAGTCTACCACCCTCATTGTCCCATCTATTAACCTTCTAGCTCTAATGACAAGAATCAAATGCTGACAACATCGAATATCCTCCTTTCTGTGCAAATATTATAATGCTCATCCTGATTTATATCTCTTTCCCTAACTGGTAGTTCCTCATCCCAAAAAGATAGAAACTAAAGATGCATGTGATTACAAGCAATTTAAAACCTGTATAGCCAGTGCCTCATAGCATCCGAAAAGATCAAAACAAAACATGCAAGTATCCTCTTTAAAATCTAAAGAGCAACAAGGGAGAAAAATGAATCTAAAAGGTTACAATCATAAAGTGCAACGTAAGGCAAATAGCATCCTCTACACTATTATACAATCTCTACATATTAAACAAGCAGCAAACAAAAGCAAAAGGAAGCCATACCTCATCATTACTATTTCAAGCATTTCCTGGTCTGTTGCATTGGGTGGAGCCTTGTCACCCTTTGTCTGCTCAGTGAAAGCTTGCAACATTCTGCAAACCAAGAACATAGCAACAGGTTTATACCATAGCACTAAATGCCTGGAAAAACTCACTTTCTGAACTTAAGAAAAAAAGATAACATGGTAAATAGCATGCCTAACGCTGCGTTAAAGAGTGAAAGATAAGAAGCACCCCTAGAGCATCATATTGACCACGAAGCAGGCAGGTTTTTTTTTGACAAGGACCACATAGAATATTCTATGAAAAATATAAAAGAAAACGCAAATGGAATACACATCACTTTTCCGCCAAACAAATGGAAGACACATTTGTTACAAAGTTGCAAAGATAACTAAGTAACAGAAATTTGATTAGTGAACACTCTGGACAATTTCTCAAACATCCATTATCCAACTAAAAAGCCCAAGATTAAGATAATAGCCAGCATAGCCAAATTATCCAACTAAAGGGCATCTCTGTTATTCTTTGGAACTAGCTCTCTTTTAATTGGAATTACTTTTCAGAAGCTTTTAACATGATTCCTACATTTCATCGGATGTATCTTTTTGATCAAAGCATTCCATTCTCACATATACATTGTCTATGATGGAAACAATAACCAGCATTCTCAAACACATCTCAACATCCATTATATCATCATTTCTTAGTAGGTTCTAACCATAGCGGTTTTATTTTTATGTGGGGTTTTGTGTTTTTTTTCTTATTGTGCTTGTTTTTCTAGGGTCCTTCATAAGAATCCCCTTCCTTTTTTCCAATATTTTATTTCCTTAAACAATTAATTGGTCATTTTCCTTCCTTACCATGTTTAATCTTACATTTTCTTAGTCTTTCATGCTAAATCCTTTCCTTCATCCCATACTTGTTTATTTCCATGTTTGATTCCTTCCTTTCTCTTTATTTACTTCCTTAAATAATCAACTGTTTTCCATACTTGAACCTACTTTTATTCGTTTCCTTAAATGAATTATTTTATTTCCATCATTAATCCCTTTCCTTTTACCCTTACTCGTCTCCTTAATTAATTAATTTACCTTTCGTGTTAACATATTCTTGTCTTGTTTAACTTACTACCTCCATTCACACCCCTTTCCCTTTTTCAATTTCTATTATTTATCATCTCTTTAATATTTTTATTACTAACAAGTTTGTTCTTTGTTTGCTTTGTCGCTTTATTTAATGCTTTTGTATTTTATCGCTTCATATAAACTGTGTATTTTGTTACCAATTTCCTTAATCTGCTACATGTTATTGCTTTCCCTTTAATTGTCATTTCATTCATATTTCCTCCACTTGAGAACTTTACATTCACACACTTGATAACAATTGTGTGATTTCATAGTCATTCACTATTAAAACACCCTTTGAGAAATGTCTCATGATTTGATCAATCAGCGGTGCGTCGACAGTAAGAAGCTTCCCCACTCTCAAGTTATCCGCTTGAGAGAACCATATCATAAAGCCACTCCATGCTCTTTAGATCTTGACCGTGTATCTCTTTACTAAGGAATGCACATTTTGTTAAACCAAAGAATGTCTCGACGCTCATGGCGTGTCAAGATTGGTAGTAAAACTTTACCTTTAGTTCCAAGAGATTTTCAATCCTGAAAAGGATGCCTTCATGATTTATATGCATTTAAGAAAAACGCATGCTCAAGTTGTGTCATTTTGCTCCTAGGAAGAGTAGAATAGTCTAACATTTTTGTGGTGCAGCAGGTTCAATATCTCCTCCTGAATCATATCCGAGGTTTAGTATGGTCTGGTGCATGCCTGGGCAATTGAAATCTTGGTGGATCAATTTGGGACAATATGGTAAAGATGAGGTAAGCAAAATATTGTGGAACTTGCCTTTCTCTCATGCAAGTTACTTTGTGCAGAAAACTTATCGAAGCCGCTACAGCGTTTTGGGATGAAAAACGAGTTGTATTCAGATTCGGCGAAGTTGAGATGGCACCACTCACAGAGGAAATTAGGGGTTATGTAGAAAACGTCAATTTACTGTGAAGAAACAAAAAACGGCAGAATACCGAAATGACCATACCCAAAAATGTCACTTTAGAAGACATCCGTGAAAATTGGGACTGCAAGGTAGCTAAATGGTATCCTATGTGATGAAAGCAAGGATCCCGGAATCTTGTTTGACAAATTCGATCATGGTTCGGCTCGCAAGATATATGAAATAGAGAGTCCAAATCTGAGTTCGTGGGCCAGCAAAAGAATTGTTACTTTCATGGTTTATTTTTTGGGGCTAATAGTATATACCCGAGGCGCTGAGGAAGATATTCACATTCGCCTCATTTTAGTTGTTGACACTCTATGCAATAGTATCGAAAAGGGTCCCTGCGCAATCGTCCCAACAATTATGGTTGACAGCTACCGAGCCTTAGGAAACTGCATGAATGGGGTCAAATATTACGAGGGATGCAATTTGCTGCTGCAATTATGGTTAATTAAACACCTTCAAAAGGTGTGTGGCACACCAGCACTACGCCAACCTACAGGGGCTGACCATATTGCCGCTCAACAAGTTAGAGTTGCTATGAGAGTTAAGAAAATCAAAAGGCCAAACGAGGTAGAGAAGTGGGGGCAAATGCTGAGTGCTCTGACTGAAGACTCGGCGTAATGGATGTTTGATGGGTTCCCCAAGGCTGATTTCGTGATACAAGGGTCATTACTACTTGGTTCTGATAGGACTTCGCGGTCTCCAATCCTATTCTCTGATGAGGGTAATGCATTAAGCAGGGAGGAAGCAGATAATATCAGCAGATAAAGCCCAGGGTGACCAACATGGATGCATATCGAGTGGATTATTAAGACAATTTGATTCCCCATGCTTTTAGATATTGTCAAGGCATGGAATAAAAAGGCGTTCCTCGATGAGAAGAGCATATAGTTGGACAGGTACCAGGGGGGCTATGTGACTAGTTACATCGAATGGATGCATGCAGAGTTGGAAAGTACTCAATCGCAAGTGTCAAACGAGGCAAACACGTGGCTGACAAAGAGGCAGAGGCACAAACTTTGTACCGCCATTTCAAAAGGAAAGCCTGGATTCTGAGGCTAGACATTGGCTGTTGCATGATGATACTGCCAAAGAGATAGCCAAGATGAGCAAAGAGTTAGTATTGGAAGGAGCATGCTTTATTAGAAGAAAGAGTGCAAGAGCTGCGCCGATGAATTTGACAAACATGGAGAGGAATGCCTGGGCATGGACCTAGGAGGAAATCGAGCACTAGCCTACTTTTTGACCAGTCGTCATCGTTTTGACAAGGAATCAAGCGAGGAGGATGACATGTTTAGGGTTTAGCATTCTGTTTATTTATTTCAAATTGAAACAATTTCCATTTAATATAAGTTTTATCTTTTAGGTTAATTTGGGAGCTAAATAATATTACTTTATGGCATGTCTCTCTTCAAATCTCGTTAGGCTTAGCTCTGGCATAAAAGAGGCTCCAAAATTAGAAAACGCGTCAACGTGTTTATTTTATTTCAGCCCTAACTTTAAGCGACATTATTTAATCTCCATTACTAACTTTAACTTTGTTTAATGTTTATTTTTATTTTCCTTCCCAAAGGTTGATCTGTGTAATCTGACATATCACACTCAATCCAAAGGGGTTCCTCCTACTAGTCCGAGTCACAAAAGAAAAGGCAAGATGGACGAGAATAACAATAGTGCTGACAGGGTTGGTATAACTGCGCCGAGAGATTCTGTGGAAAGTTCAGAGGGAGGGTACCCACCTGGTTACAACGAGGTATTAAGGTTGGAATAGAACATTATGGAGCTCGAGGGTGAATTGGCTCATATTCATAATTTCACCAATTTGTCAATCTCATTTGAACCCCAAACCGATGTCACCACCACTATTAAACCCCTCACGAGTTTTCCTATAACCTCCCATCCTATTGCCTACCCCCAGAATACTCACCCACTATACCTATACAACGCCTCAAAACCATTAATACCCAACTCCACATCAAGCTCAAGTTACCTTACGAGGCCCACCTACTATATCACACATCCATGATTTACCCTACCTCTGGCCTCAACATGTCATATGCTCATGCGCCGGGAAACCACAACTTGAATCTCATCTATGTTGAAATTGTGCCATTCACCCTTCACGTGGAGGAGTATGAACCTTCAGAAAAAAGATTTGTTGATACGATCTATGGTCGAGGAGCTGAAAAGGTTGAACAACAGAGTACAGATTGTCGAGGGGGTTAAAGGAATAGAAGATTTGAACTATGAAGACCCATGCATACACACAGACATTAACTGTCAGAGAGGTGCAAATCTCCCAAGTTCAAGATGTTTAATAGACCCACGTTTGTGGACCTCGAAAGGTGTCTAACACCTTCCTTTTGAGGTAACTTGAACCCTTACCCGATCTCTGGTGACGTAGACTAATAAATGGAGTTATCTATTAATTAGTTTAGAATGGTGCCCTAATACACCTTATAATTCGTTAGCTGGCGGCTCTTCTATTTAAATATCCTAAAAGAGTTGTCACATGTTGATGGGCCGTCTATCACGAGAAAAATGGAGCACGAAAGTCATTATACTATCGTAAACAAAGTTCATTCAGGTCTAATGGATCTCAATGCAAATATGAAAGAAGCTTGAAATGTACATTTTTGACTGAAGATCTACGTCTCAACATTTCCTTCTTCCCAGCCCATAACTCTCTCTCTCTCCATGATGCTAGTGCATATTACACTGATGATGAAAACTGGACATGCACTCATGATTTAATAACTACCACTCTAGAGAGTATACACACATAGAACTTCTCAAGAAAATATATAAAAGAGCTTGTCCAACTTAAAACTTTCTTCTCCCCCCAAGACTACTTTATTTCAATTGCTAAGAGCTGTGAGCAGCAAAATCAGTTCGAACCCAAGGAATAAATGGCTTATATAGAAGTCACTAATTTATCAATACCTTTGAAAGAATTACAGTGAATTACAAGTATAATAAAAGAGACTCATGATAAAACATACAACTGTATCTTGTGACAAACCTGAGCTTGCACATTGTGCACAATAAGTCAATGAGCTATAGTTCAATAAACTAACCTGTGCAGAGAATCAGCAGTTAACTGCACTTCTTCAGGTTCCATTGCACCCTTCTGCCTCTTCCGAAATGTGTAGAAAAGATCGTCTCTTATAGAGATAAGCTGGTGAAAACAAGACATCCAACCAAACATTTACCGATGGCAATGAAGGTAGTTTAGCACCAAAACCTAAACTAAACCTGATGAGCCAACTCATATCAGCCAAAACATAGAAAACAGATTAAAAGCTTGGTAGTTTCAAAAGTCCATCATGAATAGAAGGATCATATTTAAATGATGCAAAATTTATTATATACATCTAAAAAGATAAATGAGAACTAAAATGCAAGATGGAATCATATCAGCCGAACACCAGCGAAAGAAGTATTTCTAGCAAGTATGATGAGACAAACAAAAAAAGAGAAGAAAAGGAGTGTACATTCTCCAAGTGAAATATTCATGTACAATGTTAAGAATCTAGATGGAAAAAAAATTAAGTTATCTTGACCTAACATCAACAAGAAAGAAATCAATATAGTCCTAAAATTTACAGACTAACACAAACGAAAAATCAAATCAAGAATTTATGCTCTCATTAAAACTTGAAGAAGTCCTATATATAAGCGATCGGGAATATGTGCTCCAGCCCTATTTATGTGCATTATAGATGTAGAGGATTTATAGAGCCGACCCAACAGATTTGGCATTGAGGCATACTTGATGGATTGATATAAACACTCTAGAAAAGATTCCTATAGGAGAATCCATCTGAAAAGAGTTCTTCAAAGAGAAGTTGCAATACACATCCTTTTTATGGTAATGCAAAAGAAAAAGTTCTAATTGCAAGAGGTGAGAGTTGATCTTGCCATAGCATTCTTATTGTACAAGTTGTATAATACAACATACATCAGAGCCTTCAACCAAAGAGGAAATCCTGTTGCAGGATGCAGTCAGAGAAAGACAAATTGAAAAGGCAATTTGGACTCAAAATGTCGATGAGCAATTTGCATTAGCTTTGTCTTTTTCATGTCAGTTAGATACTAGAAGATAGTTATAACAATTAAATCCTGCAAATTCATATTATTAACATCCTAAGTATTTGTGCAGATAAATGTTTTCATATTTTGGTTGGCATCATTAGAAATGTGTGACCATCTCATTTAAAAGTTTAAATTATTAGAAAAGGACACATTTATTATTTATTTCAGGTTTCAAAACGCCCCATCAAGTCAGGGCCTGATTCTTTTTCTTGGATCAAGCACGTGACGAATTTTTATTGATGGGTGGCAATAAGACTTCCACCAAGGATTTCTGTCTATTCTAATACCAGGTAGAAATCTATCACATCTAAAAGCTATAGATCACTTCTTATGTTCATTCAAGGTCTTCAACATCATAAATTCCAACTCTCATCTTGTTCATGGATGGTTTCGAAAATAGAAGGAAAAGTCCACTTGAATACAAAGATAAAGAATGAGAACCCCACCATGGTAGATTCATATAATTCTTCCAATCAGACTAGCTTGATACATTTCCAGTCTAGCATCATGAGAATATTATATGCTTTTACACAAGAAATTCAAATTCTGACCCTGCGTATGAGTTATAACATAATCCCATGGTGATATTGGATCTGCATATCAGTCAACTATTAAAATGCTAATGCTTTATCTTTTCTTTTGATAAAGTAATAAATGAAAATGCTTTATCATTTCAATATCTTGAAAAGAATTTCCTACTTCAATTGTAACTCCACAAGATTCCTTAGCATCTTCCACAATCTTAAAGATGAAATTCAAATCCTCATAATTAATTTGCAGTAACAAAACAATTGGAAACCATTTATGGAGGACTGCACATGTGGAGCATGACAGTATAGGAAAATCTCCTGAGGACATGTGAGTGTTGACAGAATAAACCATGATAAGCAAAGTCAAATAGGAACTCGGGAAACAGTATTCAACTTCAATTATTACAGATAGGATCAGAAGGCAAGTATAATAACTAGGGGCAGCTTACCGGTTGCTCTACATGGTCATTCCAGAAGCTAACTGTTGACTCCTTTGCCTCACGGATCCAATTGTCAATGTCAGAGCTTCCTACTAAACTGCTATGACGAAGTAACCACAGTGAACAGATAGAGATGCCCACAATCCCACAAGTATAGGGTATCCAGTATCGAGTAACTTTTCTGGGCTTCCGGTGAATCGTAACCTTCAAAAATTAATGGCAAACAGACTGTCCTCAAAAGAAGAGTCAAATTACAAAAATATTATGATAACATACAGTGCACTTTGTGTCATTCCTACAACATGCACACTCATGTACACTTCAGCTATACAGATCTCAGTTGACAACTAATGTCATGGCATGACAGTTTATGTTATACAGAGTCTCGTTTCACTTTAGCAATTCAGTGGTGAGTTGACAATCTGATAGCAATGAAACTAAATCCGTTGCTAAAAATAAAAAGATCGACAACAGCTTGAAGATAGAAAAGGTAAAGCTATCACATTACAAGTCGGTAGGGAGCTCTTACAATGGCAGCTAGATATGTGTTCAATCTGTCCATATTTTGGTAGATCAAATTGATAGCATCTCTAATCTCGCAATCAGTCCACTGAGACCCTTCTTGATTAACTTCTGGAAGTTTCTCAAATATCAATGGAAAAGAATAGCTTTCATCAACAGAAGAGCTTTGCTGCAGAATAAATTAATGGACAACATCAAAAACCAAAATTGACAAACATGTAAAAGAGCAAAAGAGTCATTTTCAAACATTTTAAGTGGGAACTCCGATATTACACAAAAAAATTCCCTCACCTGGCGCACTGCATGGAGATGGCCAATTGACGCCTCCAATTTCAGAAATAGATCATTCATATCAACCAATAATGATGATAATGACTTCTCAGGATACTTAACTAATTCCTCACCAGCTTTCTCAACCTTCATGTAGATCTATACATATGCCAGGAGAGACATGAATTGAGCGTTTATTACCATAAAGCAATCAGAATATAACTAAATCCTCCTTAGAGGAATCGTTTCTTCCAAGAATGTCCAAACTGTGAAGCAAGATCTTAATTTGATAAGCCAAATGAAAGAAGGAAACACGGGAACAATATAGAAAGTTGCGTCGTTGCCAAAACTAAAATTCTTTGCTTTCTAGTAATCAGTGTATCAACCAATCAACCCAATTGTAAAAAGAAGAAGAATATACATACACCTTTAAGTTTTTATTTCAGATTAGTGATTACTTTTCTTATATTAAATTTCTACTTTCCAATTCTAGATCGCCAACATATTTTCCATAATATCTCCTTAAGAATTAATACATCGCTTCTTTTTCCTTTTGGTGAATATTAATACATTGTTTTTTTTATAGGTAAAGTTTAGTATAAAAAACTGATACCAAGCTGGTAAAAAACCGTACACAAAAGAAACTACAACATTCCAAAAGTCACACTACAATATTCCCCCCTAAAAGAAATAGAAAATCCAAGCATTGATCCCTCCTGTCTAGGGTACTGTTAGTCTGTTATAACACCAAAAATTACAAATTCTTGATACAAATGTTCTTGTCTAGGAATCTGCAACCTTTCCCTCTAGACATGCCTTGTTCCTTTCTAACCATATAGTCCACAGAATGCAAACAGGAATAATCCTTCGTATGTGTTTCAAGTTTCTTTTAACTCTTTGAGACGGCCATACTTCCAAAAGATTATTGATCTTTTATGGTATAACCAAAAGATACATAATGTTGACGAAAAGTACCTAGCATTGTCTTGAGAAGCTACAATATAAGAAAAGATGCTCAATTGTTTCTTGTTCTTTGTTACCAAGGAAACATCTGTTGCACAGTGATAAACCCTCTCCTTTGCAGATTGTTCTGAGTAAAACAAGCATCTCTAGCTGCTAACTAACCAAAATAGGCTGATTTCGCAGGTGCCTTGGTTTTCCACAACATTTTCCAAGGCCAATTTGGAATCCTCTGACTATTCTGTTGTAATAGCATTTTATAGAAATTGTTAACTGAAAAATTGGTATCCCTTCTGTTGACCCAAACTAATCTGTCTACTTTGTTCTGATCTATTGAACATATATTCAGTTTTTTGTACCAGATGACAAAAAATATCCAACTCCCCGTATTCAAGTTTTTTCTGAAAATAATCTGTCGAAGCTTGAATTAAAATCTGTAATATGCCCTCTTTGTTCACAACACAGCTAAATTCTTAAAACTCTCCCCTCCATTCCAATTATCTAGCCAGAATTTAATTTTTGCACCATTACCAACCTCCGGCCTTGTATACCGGAGAAATTCATCCCACCATCCACTTATTTTCTTCCAGATTTCCCCACCACTTCTCAATGTGTTGGGTTTTGTTTCCATTCCTCTTCACCATAAATAACATCTAACATTCTTTGACAGATTTCCTCACTCCCCCTGTTGTATCTCCATATCCATTTAAAAAGCAAACTTCTATTATGCAACTTCAAATTTCTCACTCCCAATCCGTCTGTCTTCTTACCTCCAGTAACCACTGGGCACTTGACCAAAGGTTTCTTTCTATTGATGGTGTTCCCATGCCATAGAAAATGGCTTATAATAGAGGCCAATTTTCTTTGTATTCCTGCAGGCATACAAAATAAGGACATAGTATATGTTGGAATACGTCCAAGAGACTATTGATTAAAGTGGGTCTACCCCCAAAAGACAAGTATTGATTTTTCCATGGGGTTAGTATGTTGTTGCACCTATCAATAACGCCTTGACAAATGCTTTAGTCCTTTCTCTTCACCCCTAATGGAAGCCTCAAATGAACTGTGGGGAAATTTTCAACTTTGCAGCCCAAAATATTTCCCAGCTCTTTTACACAATCATCAGCATTAATATTGAAAATATTACTTTTGGCCAGATTAATTCTCAACCCAGAATCTACCTCAAAACATAGCAAAACCCCTCTCAGATAAAGAATTAGATCTCTATCAGCCTCAGAAAATAGAAGGGAATCATCTGCATAAAGGATATTGTTAAGATCATATTATCCTAATCATTTCTCCCAATTTTTAGACCCCTTAACCAACCCAGAGTTTCTGCTTTGTTCAACATTGTAGTGAGAATTGGCATAACCAAAACAAATAAATAAGGTGACAGAGGGTCCCCTGCCTAAGACCTCTATGAGAACTGGAAAAACCTTGAGGGTCACCATTAATTAGAATGGAGAATTTCCCTGTTGAAGTACAAAATTTGATCCATCCTGTCCATCACCAAAGTTCAGCAATCTCAATAAATTCAATAGGCATTACCTCAACATGGATGTATGCCTTCTCTAAATCAAGCTTACATGCCACCCCTTGTTTCTTCCTTCTCAAAAGTGTATCAAGGCTCTCATATATTGTTTTATTTTACATGATATATATTATTTATTCTTCCCGTCCTAAAGACAGAGTCTGTGGGCACTGAGATGTGCATCCTAGCACTTTGGTGCTGCACTAAAGTGCCATCAAAGATAGGCAAAATGCCCAACCTATGGTGCACATAGTATTAGGGTTTTTAACTTGAAAGAGAAAAACTCCTTCCACTCATAGTCATCTTAAAATCTTATGAAAAGTGATTAAGAACATATCCTTCTAATTTTAAAGCGAGACATCTTGTATAGTGACAGTTCTGAATGTAGAGATATAAACTGATGTATGGTTATGAGAAATTGATGGAAGTCATCTCATAGGAATATTAACACTATAAAAGAAAAAAATAAAATGTAAAGAAAAGCAATTTGGTATGGACACTGGGATTTGAATTGATAAAGAACTGCACTGTCAAATGTCAGTTAAACATGTCAAGTAAACCAAATAGGAGAATCAAAATTGAAGGATCCTCCTGGATGAATTACAGTATCCAACTGGAGCCTAAACTTTAAATGCTTCAATTCCTATCCTCTTGGTTAGAAGCCCAGCAACTCTTAAGGTATCTAAACAACTCTTCAACTTTTCATTTTCCTTTGCACACAATCATATAAATGTACAGAAACCAGTATGGAATAAGAAAATGAAAGGAGACATTATCACAGCATCAAAGAAAAGATTGATGAAAACAACTGCCAAATAATGTTAAATGATTAATTTTCACATGTACAAAGGCAAAAGCAACTAACCTGTGCCAAAAATGTCGCCAAATGATATCTTAAGCTACTCAAGAAATGTATCCTCTCGGATATATATGAAGATGCCAAACAATATGTATGTTGCATCCCAGAACCTTCACCAACACAATCACTTAGCAGTTGAACTGTGCCACTAAAAAAAGCATACGGTCCTCTCTCACATATCATGAAGCATGCTTTTTTAGCATTTGATCCCTGAAATCGTACAAACATAACAAATTTAACTTATTAAACTCTGTCAGAAAAAAGATTATATATATAGTTTCAAATAAATAAAATAGCTAACCTGTGCTTTAGATTGCCAATATTCTAAGTTCTTCTGAATGTAATGCAAATTTAGAAAGATGCAATCCATAATGTCCTCCAAGACACCAACAATTCTAGATGCCTCACAAACAACCCTGCATCTCAGTTAGCTTAGGAATATGAACAAAATGTTCTCTCAGACTAACCTTCACAACTGGTGGATGGATAATGCACATATAGTGATATAAAATGTTAACTTTAGAGATTTAGAGGACTTACGTAGAAGATTCAGGGGAGGAACCGGAGGAAGGGAAAGGGAGCGGGAGACAAGTCTTTCTACGACGTCGTTTACTGGCGCCTGAACTTCCACGGTAGAAATTGGAAATCCTGCTGAGGAAATTCGAGTAGGAAGCCGCCGGAAAGTAACTGGAAATTCGATTCGAAAGGTATTCAGTGTAGACGGAGATAGTAGGTTTTAGGCCCTTGCCGGCGTTTTCCGGCGGAGAATCCATCGTTCAGTTCACTTGAGTCGACCAACGCCGGTGATCGTCAAATATGCACGTACTGTTACAAAAGAAAAGCCAATTAGATCTCAAAGCACAATAGCTAAAAAAATTTAAATGCAACATTATATATCCAATATAAAATATTATATAAAAAAAATTATTTTTTTATGTAACAATATTTGAAAATTTCATATAAAATATTATACAAAATTATAAGAAGTGTTTATATAGTCATCAATATCATATTTTATATAAAAAAATTGACTTATATCTTTTTCGAGTTCTAGTAAGATGAAATACCTCAAAAATTATATCAGATCGCCCTAAATTTCATATTGAGGTTTCTCAATATATACTCGATATTTTACAACAATACCTACTCGAAATATAGCTTATTTAAAGAAATTTAATTTTCAAACTCTGAAACTTCAAGCTTTAACAATGCAGTTCTATGGAGTTTTTGCTTACAACAATACCAACAGAAAAGAAACGAAAAAATGAGAATGCAGAGGAAGAAAAGGGATAATGGAAGAAGAAATCATCGTGTTTGGGTTGTTGGACTAAGAGATGAAAAGTAAATTCTAATTTACGTAGAAACTACACAAAATTAGATAAGAAATTAAAATATGAATAAAATTTATAGTAACATTGTTATCTCATATGATATACAAGATAATTTTCTCTAAAAATTATTTATTTATTTCACAGTAACTAAATTTTTACTTGCCTGATTAATATTAAAAGAAATTAATTATAAAATTATTTTACTTATTTAAGTGCAAAATATAATAAATATAGCTTGATTAGCTTGAGCTAGGAGATGTCCTTTGATGAAGATGACTCCGAATTAACTTCTTCCTAATAGAACAACAATATCTCTATATAAAAGAACAACTGTTTTGCTAATAGTGTCTGTAACATCTAGTCCCTTTTATCAGGCAAATCCTCGGGTTTTGATAATTGAGAATTATTTTATCTTAATTTATATTGAATTAGGAATAAAAAATATTTAATTAGTAAAAAAATAACGGATGACACTATCTTCGGGACGTATCTATAACGACTGAACTTTTAGCTATTTGATCTGCCTCCGAATGCTTCATGATTTTGTCTGGGCTTGTTCCTTCAAGATGTTGCGTCATCATTTCCTTCAGAACTTAATTGAAACTTGTTTATCCGTTCACGTGTCTTCAGCTAACTCGTCTATATGTCAAGTCTATTTTTTTCCCATATAGCTTAGAAACGAATTCCACAATATAGTTTCGAGAAACATATTGTCACTTTGAAAAAAAATACATAACAATAAAAGTAATTTTATTTTATTCAAAAGTTTTATTTTATTACGAAATTCAACACTGTTATTTTATTACAAAATTCAAAAATTTTATTTTATTACAAAAGTAATTAGCTTTGTTCTAGTTCTTTGTAGCAATACCAGTTGGATTATTCTTATGCTGTTACTTGACTAACGGAGAAGGTTTTTTCTCTCCTTTTAATAATAATAGTTTTAGTGTACGGGCCTCGCGCGTGTTGTTCATATTAATAAGAATAAATTTTTAAAATAATATAAAAAATATTTTAAAAATATGTTCATGTAACAATATAAGAATTTAGAAAGAAAATTATGAATTTCAAATTGAGAAATGATTATATTTTAGAAAAATATGACTTTCAAATTGGAGAGCTATTGTTAACTATATTTAAATTTTTTAAAATAATTTTTGTCTTATATTCTTTTATTAAATCAGCTTCAATTAGTAAGACTTTTATTATTTAATAAGAATCATATTGCCTTAAATTGTTAATTGAAACAATGTCATTCACGAAATTCTTTTCATATTTCATTGCAAGGATATCTAAAATAAATTGTGCACAACCGTTACAATTATAATAATTTGTAATTTTATTAAAAAATTTACTTTATGAGATGAGGAGATTACTCTACTTGAATAGATAAACTTACTGTAAAGCAGATGAAGACTATTAGTTACAAATAACATAAATTTTAAATTACATAATATCAATATTAGACTCAATTAAAAGAAATAACATAGTGTCAATATATATTAGACTCAATTAAAAGAGACAATCTAAGTTAAAAATTATTTTGAGTATAAATAGTTTAAGCTAAAATAGTAATTAGTATCGTCTCCTTCAAATGCACGACATGACAAAAAAAGGATAGATTTTAAGAAAAGGAAATATAAAAACATACAAAGTTGAAAATTAAATTAAATGTGTTAATGTATAAGAGTTGATTAATAATTATACAATTATAAATTCTTTTATAAAAGTGGAACACTATTATCAAAAAGGGGAAAATCGTTTGTATAAATTCGTTACTATCAAAAAGAAAAAAATTTATAAAGAAAAAATTATCAAAAAAAAATGTGGCTATCAAAAAGAAAAAAAAAATCTGTAAATTTTTTTAATGGTTGGTAGGCATAGAAACTTTTTAGGGAGAAAAAATAGACCTCGGTGAAAGCCTTTTAGTTAGTCAAACTCTCGGAAATCTCCTAAAAACTTAGTAAGAAATGTTAATTGCGAGCTTTAGCAGATGAAATTTTGGTGGATCTTTTTTTAGGTTTATACCATAAATATAATTATACTACAAATAGAAAATCTAAACGGTGAAAATCTTTAGGAAAAATAGAAAATCTACCTAATGTGGTAAATAACAATTAAAAATAATAATTTTTAATAATCATTATGTAAAAATAATAAATGATAATTTTATCTATTATGATATCTTTTACGGAAAATCCTAAAAATTGATACTTTATTAGTATATGAAAAATATTTTTTTTAAAAAGAAATTAACCAAACTTCTATAATATTTTATGGTAAGCTATACATGTGTTTACGTTATTTCTTACCTATGATTCCTTTTTCACAATATCAATAGTTGCAATATGAACAAACCCTTGCTCAGGTTGTAAATGCTTTAATATAATCTAATGATGGCTTAATTAACTTTCAAATGTATATTGTTATTAACAAATAATACTTAGTTGCCTACGAAATTAGGAGATAAAAATAATAATAAAAAATTTAATTATTTATTATGATAAAATCTTCAACATAACGTCAAGCAATAATTCACTATAGATGTATAATTGTAACAATTAATAATAACTTGTAAGACCAAAAATTAAACTGTATAAAAATTCCTCAAAATTAATAAATATATTGACTTTGTACCTTGAAATAAAAAATTATTGCATATAGTAAAACAGAAGGTACTTTGAATTTAAGTTGTCACTTAATCGACATTAAGTTACAGAGTAAATTATATGTGCAATTAATTTAACTTGATCAAATTAAGTAATATAACATTACTTTCATAGTACCCGCATACTTGACAAATTTGAATCCACTTCAAGAATCAACAGTTGTCTCTGATAACTGAATTAAGTCAATAAAAAATATATATACATCAATATGAAATTTCTATTATTAAGGCAGAAAAATCCCTTCATGTGCTTAAATTTTTTTTTTTAACTTCAATATATTAAACAAGCTGGTTGGTTGACTATAATAATTTAAAAGAGACTAAAATTCATGTTCCATATTTTCATATTTTATCGATCATCAAGTTCTTTATACAATATTAGAAAAAAAGCTTTCCAAACTAAAAACAAAGAAAAATATATCTAAGAGAAAACATAATTATTTTCGTCCTTTTTTTCTTCTTCTGATTTTCTTTTTATATAGAAGACTCATATTATGAGTTAAACTCCTACCCCTAAAAAATTTTATGTCTCAAAAAGATTTGCACTTAAAAAGAAAACTTAATTATAGGCATACCTTAATCTAATGAAAAAGTTCACGTATAATAATTTTATAAAAATAATTAAACAATAATTTAAGAAAAATAATAAAAATTAGTAAATGATAATGACAAAAAGTTCAATCAACATTTGTAAGGGCCTTCATACTTTTAATATAATACAGATATAGATAAAAAAATTTCACTTCATCTGAAAATGTGTGTTTTGATCATTAAAATTTCAAATTTGGAAAATAATTTATAACATGTTTTCCAACTTACTTTTCACTTTTTAATTTATATTTAAGTTATTTCAAGTATGAATATTGTTTTAAATATTTTTTTTATAAATAGTCTAATCATATACAACTCTATTTTCAATTTCATAAATTTCAAATAAAATGAAATATTTAATGATAAAAGGAAACAATAAACAATTACTCTAAAATTTAAAGAACTAACATACAATGAACCGGCGAAACACCGACAAACCGCAGGATGCGCTGAGAAATCGCTGGTGAGAAGCAGAGAACTGGGTTAGCAGATATTCCACCAACGATAGATCGGCGAATCGCTAGTCTCGATCCACGAATCGCCGCTGTAATGCGAGGTCAGGGTAGTGGCCTAAAGCCAATATTAGCCCGAACCGACATTTCATCTGCGTTTTGATGGACATGACCCGCGAATAGCCGATAATCGTCGTCCCCAATGCTTCACTATGAACTCTAATTATAAAAAATGGAGTCGTTGCCGGAGACTACACTTGATATCCTTGTGTTGTTTGTTAATTTGAATTAATCTTGCATCTTAGTTGTTGTTGTTGTTGATGTTGATGTTGCTGCAGTTGGCTTTTACTGTCGGAGTTGAAGTTCCATCTTGTCATTGTTGAGTGATCATTGATATGCTAATGATCCCTTTGAAAGACTATCGCGAGACCCCGAGGGGCACCTTATGCGGAGACTATCAAGTTGGTGGATAAGATGTGGCGTAGAGAAGGGAGAAAAGATACAGTGTTGCTGGTCATGATGAAACAAATAGAGTTATTAACGAATTATATGAAGGGTTTTCATATAAGGTACATCAAGCTAATCAAGGTTATGAATATTTTTATAATGAAAATCAAGGTCGGAGTGTTGTTTGTTTAGCTGAAACAAGTAGTTAAGGAAGTGATGATTCATTCTTATCTCGCATGAAAACACTCTTGAGGAAGTTATTTCAATTGATTCAGGAGTGCAGGAATTATGGAACTTAAGTGGCGGCTCAACAAGTAACAAAGTAAACAAAAGTTTAACCACCCAAATCAACATGGATGAAGAAACAGTTGGACGGGAGATGGAAAAAGAGATTCTGGAAGAAATATTTGGTAGCAGCGGTGAAGAATTAGAGGAGGTATGTCAAGTGAACAAAGGATAGGAACTTATACCTTTCAACCAAGGAAATTCGACCTCGACCTCAAGAATCGGATAACTCCACCTTGACATCCATCCATTATTGTAATTTCGAGTTTGAAACTCAAACCATTAACTACCCATTTGAGATAAGCATATTTGGCGAAAAATGAGATACTCCCGTTCATTATTTTGATATAAAAAACTATTTTTTTAGAATTCATCTATATTTTAGATAAAAAACTAAAAATTGAATCTAAGTGACAACTTACTTCAAACAATGTCACTTTATTTAATTTGTATTGTATTTTTCTTTTTTCTTTTTTGCATATCATATAATTTAGTAAAAATTTTCGATCAAGTGGTGTCACGTGACACTCATACGGACTACATAGATCCGCCTCTGTCATTGAATTTTTTAAAATTATATGTATTTGAAAATTTGTAATAGTATGTAATAGTAAATATTTATTTATAAAAAATATAGAGATATGTGATTTATTAATGTGGCATCTTAGGATATTTTGATAACTTGTTTATATGTTTATTTGGTAAAATTTTATAAGAGTTGAGAAAATTTTAATAGTTTTCACGAATTATGAGATTTTTTTTTTATAAAAAAGATATATATAACTTTCAAGCTGTGAATTTAGAAATAAACTTATTATCACAAAATTTATAAGTTTAAAATAAATCAAATATATGAGTAAATTAATGTCTTGCGATTTAATCCTGTTCGGTCAAGTGGCTAAAAATTATTTATTTTGAAAATTATTTTTATTAAAATAGTTTTTTATAAAAGTAATTTTGAAAAAAAGCAATTTATATTTAATTAATTCATTTTAAAAAGTGTTTTTGAATATTTTTGATAGGCAAATTGTGTTTGGCTATTTCTTTTTTATATATAAAAAGTGTCATTAAATGTCAAATTACAAAAAAAAAGGCAAATATCAATGCACGTTTACTATTAATAGAGAAATCATTTTTATTATCTATTATGAAAGACTTTAATTTTTTACTTTTATTTAATTAAAATTAAAAAGTACATATTAAAATTTTCAATTAATATAATACATAGATAAATAAATAAAAATTAAATATTGATATAGTATTAACATCATGATTTAAATATACTAAAAGATATCAAGCAAAATAAACTTAAAAATCATTCCACAAATTAAATCACTATATATGAGTAATAAGATTGCTTGAAGAGCAAAAACAAAATAAACATTTTTTTGGGACAAGAAATAAATTATATGTACATATAAATTTTAAAATATATAAAAATACAGCTTGATAATTCTAATAAGAATATAAAGTAAATATAATTTTATTTTATCATTTAAATGTATGATTGAGATCTCAAAAGAAAATGAGTTGATATACGTAATAATCAAACGAGTTGTTTTATAATTAGAAATTAATGAATTAATAAATAACATACTTAGTAAAACGAGTTGTTTTATTCTTTATATGAAACTTCTATCTATATATTTTAACCTTGGTGGACCTCGTTATCCTATCTAGTTTTTGCAAGATGACCTAACACTATAACCACTTCAACTGTCTTTTGGGACAAAGTATAAATATAAATAGAGGTGTTTACGATTTTGTGAAAAATTAAATTAAATCACAAATTAAATTGAAACGATTAAAAAATTTGATATTTGATTTGATTTTAAATTTTAGAAATCGATAATATTTTATTTGATTTTGATTTTACTAAAGAAAATCAAAGAAATAACTAAATCGAACTAATAAATTTTATATATAAACTTTATACTTATTTGAATATATGATATTAGTTTTTTAATAAATAATTATAAATATTTTATACCTTTTAATCATTAACTTGGTTGTAGTATACTTATTTCATATGCAGTACAACACTTTTAAATTTTATTTCTTGAAAAACATGTCCAAATCCAATACTCTAATAGCCTGTTTAGCCAAGCTTCTGGGGCGGCCAAAAATGCTTATTTTTTCTAAAAAGCACTTATTTTTTTTTAAAAAAAGAGGTGTTTGGCTAAACTTTTGAGAGAAAATAAGTGCTTTTAGGGAGTAGCTGAAGCTGTTTTTCAGAAGCTAAAAAAAGTAGCTTATCTCCAGAAGCACTTATTTGAAAAACACTTTTGTAAAAAATACACTTTTAGAAGCACTTTTTAAAAGCTTGGTCAAACACTAATTGTTGCTCAAATGTACTTTTTAAATTTATTGGCCAAACACAAACTGCTTCTCACCAGAAGTACTTTTTTGATAAGCACTTTTGAAAAAAATACTTCTCAAAATAAGCAGATTTGAGAAGCTTGGTCAAACAGGCTATAGGTCTAATTGTCTATATATGGTGTGCTTATTGCCGATAATTAATTTCTTTACATCCATCACTCTTCAATTATTTGTCCCTTTGAATTTTGAAGGGTTGACCATTCTATTTAAAATTGTATATTATTTTTGTGTGAATATTAGACATGTAAAGTGGAAAAACCTCTACAGTTATGCAACTTATAGCCTATTTGGCCAAGCTTCTGGAGGCCAAAAGTGCCTTTTTTTTTTTTAAAAAAAAAGAATTCTTATTTTAAAAAAATGAGGTATTTGGCCAAGCTTCTGGGAGGTCAGAAGTGCTTATTTTTTCTGAAAAGTGCTTATTTTAAAAAAAATGAGGTGTTCGACCAAGCTTCTGGGAGAAAGTAAGTGTTTTTAGAGAGTAACAAAAATTGTTTTTCAGAAGCTAAAAAAAGTAGTTTCTCCCCAAAAACACTTATTTGAATAACACTTATTTGAAAAACACTTTTCTGAAAAGTAGTTTCTCCCCAAAAACACTTATTTAAAAAGCAATTTTCAAAAGCTTAGCCAAACATTAATTGCTATTCAAAAATGCTTTTTAAATTTATTGGTCAAACACAAACTACTTCTCACCAAAAGTACTTTTTTGATAAGCACTTAAAAAAAAAACACTTCTCAAAATAAGCTGATTTGAGAAGTTTGGCCAAACATGCTATTAAATATGCTAAAGCGTTAGAATAGTGTTGAAAAATAATAGAACATTCAGATACATTCATTTTGTGATAGTAGAGAAATTTATTGATTCCTAATGTTCTCTGTTATTTTACTATTATTAATTTATTATCATTAGGTAGTTACAAATTGAAAAACCGAACCAAATCGATGATTTTCATTTTGTTTGATTTGATTTGGTGTTAAAAATTTAAAAATCGACTAAATTAATTTAATTTTGATTTTGATCAAAAATCGATTCAAATCGAACCATGAACACCCTTACTGAATATTATCCATGACCTACTGAACATTGATGGCACATAATATTTTTGTGAATTATCTTGGCTTTCTCATGCTTAAACAAAAATCTAAGCTCTCCAATTTTCAAACATATTTTGGACAATATGAAGAATAAGTTATCAAATTGAAAGGCTAAATTTCTTACTTCAACACCTTACTCTTGTAAAATCTACCCTAAACATCAATCCATAGTATGCCATGCAATATGTTTTCCACTCTAGGAGAGTGTGTCATAAATTGATAAAATTCAAAAGAATTTTTTTTATGGGGCACAATATCTTAGTGAAGGAAGATGCACACACTTAGTTGGGATATGGTTACCTTGTAAGAAAAAAATAATGTGTCTTCTTCGTTTTGGAGATATTTAATGTGGTCTACATATTTGGTAATAAATTATTTATCTTGTCTTTCAAGTAAATAATATATATGGCAGATAATATTTTTGGTTATGCATATAAGGAAGTTTTCTTGATGGAAGGAAACTATTGATTAGGATTCCTTAGGGAAATCATATTTTATGGAGAAATCTCTAGGATTAAAGTATTTTGCCTAAGAAGCCCTACCCTACCTATAAATACGCCAGTGACTCCATCAGTCTGGCATACACTTTGAAAGACATAGGCTAGAAGACTTTTAGGTTTTTCTTCTTTATAGTTTTCTTACCTAAAATTCGTGAAAGACAGAAACGATTTTCCCACAACACTTGAACAACAATGACTGAAGATACATTCCTATTTATTTTTCCGCTGCGTTTTGACTCTACGTATGTGTTGAAATTTAACATACCTCCCTAAAATTCAAGGAGGTCTGGGGCTAAGAAAAGCTAAATGTAAAAATCTTGTTTTTCTTACAAGTTTGTAATCTTGGAGGTATTTCCAAACCCTAACCCTTTGGGCTCGAGCTCTAATAAGTAATTATAAGTTCATAATCAATTAGTCTCATTACTCCTCCGTTTGAAATAATATTTTAAAGGGTGAAATTGTTTGTTCCTAGGCTCCTAACTTGGAATGAATTCTATCCCTTTGCTTTATCATATACTTAGTTAAATCTTAACCACAATATTTAGGACAAAAAGTCTAACGCCATTTTCATCTAAATAATCGCAATGCGTGTTTTGGAATATAAATTCTTTACTTAGTTGGAATATGGTTACCTCTCTAGTTTGGGGCTTGGAATAATCCGTTTCAGAGCAGAAGAGTCGTTTTTCTCTTACAAATTTATCTTGAAGGTATTTGCAAACCCTAATCCCTTTGGGCTCGAGCTCCAATAAGTAAATATAAGTCCAGGACCAATCAATCCCATTACTCCTCCATTTGAAATAATATTATGAAGGATGAACTTATTTGTTCCTGGGATCCTAACTTGGAATGAATTCTATCCCTTTGCTTAATGATATACTTAGTTAAATCGTAACCACAACATTTATGAAGAACAGTCTAACGTCTTTCCACCTAAATAATCACAATGCGGTGTTTTGGAATATAAATTATTTACTTCCTACAAACAACCCTAGTGCTTAGAAGGAAATTCAAATAAGTTGGAAAAAACCTCCTCGAGATTTTTACAAATCAAACATTGATGGTTCTTTCACAAATACTAAGAGCGTTGGAACTGGTGGAATCAATCACCAGGAATTGTGACGTCGATTGGATTATAGGATTCCACAATAATATTCAGGCCCACAGTCACACACACAAACACAGAAATATACGTTATCTATCAAGATTTACAGATTGCACATTAATAACATCTATCCCCCGTACAAATTGCAACTATTAAATCAAACACATGCTATTCACAAACATCTTGTTGATGGATGTAAGTGCCTATTAAGGAAGTTGGAGAGTCTAGTAGTACAACATAACTTATGTGAAGGAAACAAAGTAAGAGATATTTTGGTAAAGAAAGGTCTCAAGCAAGCTAGATATAATTATTTTGTGATTATAGCAACTTCATCAAAATCTATAATAACATAAGTTCAAGCAAACAAGAATAGCATGGTGTTATGTCTTGGGGTGGACATAGTTTGGCTAAATTCGAAATTCAAATTGGAATTTAAAATTTTTGAATATTTGGGTTGGATTTTTGGATTATGGATTGGATTTTGAATTTCATTTTTAAAACTTATGAATTTTGGATTGGATATCAGATTTAGTATTATGGACGAAAATTTGAAATTTTTATATCTTATATTTAGCCCTATTCAATTACTCATATAGATATTATATTTGTCCCATCACAATATAATTAAATCAATATGAAATTTTCTATTAATCAAATATAAAAATATAAAATATTTCATGAATAAGTAACGTTTAATACATGACATGGGTGGTAGAGTCACCTCAATCTTTGTTAATTGTAGAAAGTTATAAATTTTAAGAAATAAACTATTAGGTGGATTGATGTTGTTAATTGTTATGATCTACCTAAAAAGCTCAAAAGTCAAAATCGAAAATTCAAAATATTCAAATCGATTAAACCGGAACCGAACTTAAAAAACCAATCAAATCAGAATTTATTTGAATTGGATTTAAATTATATTTTTTTCAATCCGAAATTCTCATATCCAATCCGATTGTCTGAATGCTCACCCTTAGTTATATCACTCTCTAATTATATATTATAATATTATGTCTCTTGTTTGAAATATAAAAAACAAAAAACGGCAAACAAAAAGAATAACAAGATAATAAGAATGAGTATGTAAATTAACGGTTAAACTAATAACCCGAACTAATAATTGAATTATTGAATTAATGATTTGAGTTATTGGTTTAACAGTTTGATTATCGGTTTACTATCTGAAGTTATTGTGTTATTGGTTAGGTTATCAGTTTGACCACTTATTTTAACGGGTTAACCGATAATCCGATAATCCGATAATAATTTATTAAATTATAATTTAGCCTTCAATATATGACACATCCAAACAAGAAGATGAAATGGGTGTCGATGAAAAGTGAAGGGGATGGTGTTTTAATTTAAATTAAAGTTGATTGTTTTAGTTGAGTTAGTTCTATATGTTTTTTCTCTTTTCACTGACCTTTTTTTGCTAGTTAAACATACTTACGCGTTATGAGATTTTTCATGTGAGATCTTACCGGTTAACCCGATAACCGAACCGATAACTATCAATAACCGATTAACCGATATCTTAATGGTTCTTTAACAGTTTAATATATCTACAAATCAATAACCGATAAGTAAAACTGATAACTTTTAAATCCAAACCGAACCGACTGATACGCGGCCCTATAACATTTAAAAATATATCATATAATAAAAAAATATTTATTCAAAATGAGATAAAGTATGGGGTATTATTCAGTGCAACTTTAATCAAACGCGCTCCATTAAATTGTTGATTGTGACTGACGATTCTTCCGCGTCGATTCCTCTTCTTTGCATTTTCTCTATTTCCTATAAATAAATTCTCCCCCAAATATTTCTCAATCAAAAAAACCCATTTACAGACGCCCAAAAGAAATTCTTGACTGATCATGGCAACTCTAGGAGGAATTCGTGAGGCTGGAGGATCCCAAAACAGCCTTGAAATCAACGATCTTGCTCGTTTTGCTGTTGAGGAACACAATAAGAAACAGGTTCGTTCTTCTTCTGCTCATTAACTGAATGAAAGAGCTCAAGATTTGATGATGATGAACTGACCATATTTCAAAATTTCCCCTATTTGTGGATTTGATTGAGTTTGTTCTTTCAATTTCTACGTGGGTTTTGAAATGGGTTTGTCAATTTTTCCTATTAATCCTCTGTGTCTCAGTTACAAATTAGGTGAACTCAACTTAAGTGATATCATCTGATACTGCTTCGTCAATATGATGGAAAGTGATATCTTCGTGGAATAGGAAGGAAATCCTTAAGGGGTCGTTTGGTTGGAGGGATTAGGTGAGTTATCTCGGTTTAGAATTTGGGATTATATGTATCTCATGTTTGGTTTAAGGTATTAACTAAAACCGGCATTAAAATTAGGATTATATCCCGGTTTCTAACCAAATGGCCCCTTAAAGTCCCCACAATCTTGGATGGAAACTCATGTACAAGCCGAATTGTGATAATATACAAGACCTGTTTCTGAAGAGGGGTAACATTTGCATATAGTCTATCCTCCCTGGACTCCACTCACTTTGTGGGATTTTCATTGGCATGTTGTTGTTATTGTTGTTGTTGTTGCGGTTTTAAACCTTTACTCATTACCTATCAAAAGGGGAAAAAAGTCTAATGATTTAAACCTTTGAGCTAGTAATATTTCAATGAAAGTTTTATCTTTTTGAATCTTGAATTGTTTCTCATTGTATGGGACAAAGAGAGTAGTTTATAAGTTGATAGACTAATCGAGATAAGCTTATGCAACTATTCCAACTTCCATTTGATTTAAGTTTATGCTCTCGAAATGTGAATTTTCATGAGGATGTGGTAGTTTAGATAGTGCTCTTTTGAGAGAGTAGAAGAGCTGCACTGATCCAAACGGAAATACCGGAAATAAGTATTTGGTCTTCTTTTAGGCAAGGATTACGTTTTTGACCGATTTAGTAAGTCTGAGATGTATACAACTTTGTAAGTGTCTGTATGTGATTAAGCATATAAAGGGGACAAGAACCTTTTATCTTCTACTTTGCACTCCGTTATGACTGAGATTAGTTGCTTCAGCACTCATGGGTCACTGTTTTTGCTTTTTAAACTATATTGTATACCAGAATGCTCTTTTGGAGTTTGGAAAGGTTGTGAATGTGAAGGAACAAGTAGTTGCTGGAACCATGTACTATATAACACTGGAAGCGACTGAAGGTGGTAAGAAGAAAGCATATGAAGCCAAGGTCTGGGTGAAGCCATGGCAGAACTTCAAGCAAGTTGAAGAGTTCAAGCTTATTGGGGATGCTGCTAGTGCTTAACAAAGTGCTAAATGATGTACAACTCGTATCCCGATGAAAATAAAGCTAACATACTTTAGCGTATCAGTATTTGAATATCGTGAAGTAAGTTATCAAGTTACTGCTAACTGTAACTTTACAATCTTCCATATTCATATAATGTGGTCCAGTTCTACACCATTTCTTATATATGACGTACTGTGTTTTCTATTGCTAATTTATCTGAGAGAAGCATAAGCAATTGCTTGCTAATTTAATGAATGTGTTCAGATGCCAACTAAGTGTTCTATTCTGTGTCAAGACTGTTAACTTGCCTTTGGGTTGCCCGTGCTTTGTTGGAAAATCAAATGTCTGTTTTTTCTTCACCTGCATTTTTTCCAGCTAAATTTCTCTCCCATGCCTTTTTCCGTTAATTTTTTTTCTTCATCGGAGTTCTCTCGTGGTCTTCCCATCTTTTTCTCTCCCAAGGTTCCACGACATTCCTAAACACGATCGCTTGCCGTCGGAAGTTGGAGTTTCGAAAAAATAATCGCCCAGAAAAAATAGTATAGGAAGAATAGCTTTTTGAGATGTTGAGAGAGGACGTGAGAGGTTGGCTATGGTGGGTGTGAGGAGGGATAGAGGTAAGCCGAAGAAGTATTAGGGAAAGGTGATCAGACAAAACGTGACACACCTGCAGCTCACTGATCTGAGGATATGAAGGTCCAGGGTTAGGGTAGAAGGTTACCCTTATCCGTGATAGTATTATTTTTTTTAATCTCTTACTTTCTTAGACTTAAATATTACTATTACCTGCTATTTTCTTTTCTCCAGTTTTCATATTGATTGTCGTTGCTACTAGCATTCTTTACTGTATTTTCTTTTCCTACTTGTTGGATATGCTTTACTTGAGTCGAAGATTTATCGAAAACAACATCTCTACCCTTATAAGGTAGGGGTTGGGCTGTGTACGCCCCAACCTTTCCAGACCCCACTTGTGGAATTTCACTAGTTATGTTGTTGTTGAGAGAATTGGTGGGTGTTTAGTTTACAAATGATGCTCCTTAAATAGGCACATCATCCATCAAAAAACAACATAAGAAGCCAAATGGAATTTAATATAATGAAACATTATTTTTGCTTTATGACAAAATTGTCATAAAGACAAGTGACTCCAAATCTTCTGGAAAGCTAGTAATTTTCATTAAAGAAGTTACAAATTAAGAAACCGTCACTTAATGAATGTGAACCATTTATGACAAAGTAACTTAAGTCTTCCACTCTCCATATACTTACTATTTAGAAATGTTACACAAATTAATTGCGGAGAGTTACAAGATTTTATTTATTCTTTGCATTAAATAAAAAGGAATAATATCGACAATTGACCGATTTATAAGTTAATTTTACGTTTCAAAACCAGGAACAATTGTCTCGCAGTCTTGTAATATTCATCTTTCAACCATGTAGAAATGTCTTCACTTTTTGCCAAATTCCTCTCAAACATTTCATCTACAATTTTACTTCCAAAATGTTTGGTGAATATTCCTTCAAAAGCAGATCTTAGGTGACTTATGAAGCTCTTTGCATCAATGTTGGACTGAGAATATGTCACCTCCATTTTCTCTATACTGAAGCATCCATTTTTCTCCACCACTCTAATCATGTCTTCAGCAGAGGAAAAATATAATGGCAAATTGAATGTGTCAATCAGAGATTCTTCTATAATACCCTGTATGAAAAAAACACTTTTTCAATATAAAAATTAACGCAACGTTCATTTTTAAATAGACTAAAACAGAAAAGTAAGACAAATAAGCTGAAATAGAAGGTTATGAGTGGTTTACCTCATTGACCATATCAATAAGGCTAGACTCAAGAAATTTTAGTATTCTATAACCAATTTGGAGGTGACGTATTTCACTAGGAATTGCTGGCAAAACAAGAATAATTAAGCCTCCAGGAACAATCTCCTCTGCCCTTGCACTCAAAAATACTTCCATGTCCTTGTCAAATTGAGCAACATATGAATTCCATACTTCAATAGAAGCACCATCATAATGAATTCTTCCTTTGTTCATCTTATCTATCAACTCCTTTGGTGCCTCTGATAACCATGGTAACGTGTAACAAGAATACGCGAGATGCAGAGAGCATGAGGGGAACAATCGTCCATAGAAAGAGCCCGGAATTGCAGCTGCAAAATATGGCTTCTGATCGGAAAATAAGGATTTGAATAGGGCATTGAAGTCATTCGCGACATGATCATTGAAGAAAACATGAAATTCGACTTCAGGACTTGCAGAATTGAGAGATATTTGAGAATGGTACTTATCTTTTATGGCTTGTACAATATTTTGCATTGCAAAGAATGTGTTTGGTCCAATTGAACATCCCATGTCTGCAATAAGAAATGTTTGTGTTTGTATATCAAGGTTTTCAACAATTGCCTCTCTGATCATCTCTTTTACACTATCTGCAGCATCTCTCTACAAAATATAGTGAAAAAGTGTTAGTCACACTGTATTGGAAACCCCTTACGGTATTCAATAAAAGTGCTTTTTAAGAAAAATAAGTACTTTTGACCTCTTAAAAGCTTGATCAAACAAGCTATAATTTCTCACTAAAAACAATTTTAAAAATAAAATAATCTTAAAAATTTAACCAAAGAAGCTATGACTCATGTTCAAACATATATTACCTGCAAAGAGGAGTTTTTGTTGTAGCTGTATACACCTTCACCACTCTTCATTGGGAAAGACTCTGTCATTATGGAAATTTTTTGTCAAAACATAGATAACAATTTAGCAAGCAAAGCCATAAGTATGTGTAATTTAAAGAAAATAATTTTGATGTTAGGCATAAGGTCTCTTTCTTCATATATTTATTTATACATTTGTTTTATTGAAAAATACTTAAATAAAGGAATTATCGTTTTCATTGAAAAGATGAAGGGGTATTTAATTATTTCTCAATCTTAGAAATTAAGAAGGTAAAGTGAAATTTATTCTTAATTATTTGCAGTCATTATTAAGCTTTATAATATCTTTATTAAGGAAGTATAATATTTTCGGATCTCATTTCCGTACTTGAACTTTATTTTTTATTTCTATTACGGTTCATTATTTATATCTAATGGGCTCCCTCTTCTTATTTAATTTTTTTATTTAAATTTCAGCATATCGATTTATGGATTTATTTATAAAGATTATCTTGTAAGGAAAATCACTTATTTTTGTTCTTATTATTTTGGGGAGTGGCGCGCCTCATCTTTCTCACGTAATAGATTTCGACATGTAACGACTCTTTTAGGATTAAAAAGTTAATGTGCTTTAGGGCATTATTCTAATAAACTAATTGCAATTAACTCGATTTAATTAATCTACGCAACTAAAAATCGGGTAAAAGTTCAAAGTACCTCAAAAAAAGATGTTACGCACCCTACGAGCTCTATGAATATGAATTCTGATCGAACTTAATACTAAGTGAGATAAAATGATGGAGAGATAAGATACACAAATACATTAGGCCAACTTTGAAAATAAAGCAAAATAACATAAAGAGAGAATAACACATTTCAAAATCAGCAACTTTAAAAGTCAAGAAAGGGAAATGAGAGTACAAATAAGTTTTAAAATGAGTGAAACTTTAAAAGAAGGAAATAAGTTAAGACTACATAAACTTTAAAAGTAAATAAAAGAAATGAGATTTAAAGAATAAGTTTAAAAATATTTCAGATAGGATTGGATTAATCATATGTTAATTTTAACCGATTCGGATCAACACTCCGATTTATTAACCGAAGACTATTTGAAGTTCATTATTGTATTCTGCTCGGATCAGTTTGCACCATATCCGTCTATCTACCCAATTACTATAATTTATCTTATTACTTAGAGGCACTAAACAATTATTGTCCATCTCAACCCGCTGTAACTTAATGTCCAAGAGGCATGGGGAAGCTAATGGAGTGGTTATTAGACTTTTAAAAAAAATAAAATCTATAGTTGAATTTTGTTAAGCCATTTAACGTGTTAAACAAAATAAATATGGACTTTAAACAAGTAACAAGTAAAGCAAGAAAAATAAAAATTAAGCTTCTTGATTTCAAACCTATGAATTAGTAACATGGGCTCATTTTATAACTTTAGGCTTCTTAATTTCAAACATAAACATAGGTTAGGTAAATTAATATGATAAAAGAAAAAAAAATACTCTCTCAATTTCAAAATAAGTGATATTTTGTTCATTTGATTCTGTTTCAAAATAAGTAGTGTTTTACATAATCAAGAAGACATTAATGATGTTCTTCCAATTTCACTCTTATTTAAGCAGAGAGAGTTTTACATAATCAAGAAAAATATTAAAGAGTTAGATCTTTTTCAAAATATTTATTAGGGGTAAGTGGGTAAAATTGCATTTTTCTGTCTAGGAATGAGTAGTTTTCTAAAGGGATGTACTCAAGCTGAAAGAACCACTTATTTTGAAACAGACGGAGTAACAATAGTTAGATTCTAGATAATATTAAAAAAAATAGTAAAAAGTGTGCATGAGGTTATAAAAAGATTAAGAATGGTATAAAATAATACACTCTATGGTGTATAAGTAATCTATATATTAGGTATTATTAAATTGAATTGAGTAACCAATTAATAATGTATCGACTTGGACTAAATTATAATTCAAGAACTATTCTAATTAGTACGGCCTAACCCCTAAGCATTGTGACAGCTGAATAATTTGACTTTTTTTAAAAAAATTGGAAAATATTGAATAAGGGGTTACTGTTACTATTTAAAAAGTAAAGAGGTATTGTTTCTTAATCCAAAAAAATTAAGGGGGTAAAATTAAATTTACTTTTAATTATTTGCGGTCATTATTATGCATTAATTATAATATCTCTATTAAGAAAGTATCATATTTCTACGGATTTGAGTGGACAATGAACTTTTAATTATATTTGAAATGAATTATGCATAATAGTTTTTTCTCAAAAATACTTATCAAAGAAATATTTATTTTAATGAAATCAGCTTATTTTGAGAGGTATTTTTTCAAAAGTGCTTATCAAAAAAGTATTTTTAGTGAGAAGCGGTTTGTGTTTGGTCAATAAATTTATAAAACACTTTTGAGCAGCAATTAGCGTTTGGCCAAACTTTTGAAAAGTGATTCTATGTGTATTTTCTCAAAAGTATTTTTCAAATAAGTGATTTTGGAGAGAAGCTACTTTTTTAGCTTCTGAAAAACAGCTTTTGCTACTCTCAAGAAACACTTATTTGCTCTCAAAAGATTGGCCAAATAACTCGTTTTAAAAAAAAAAATTAAAAAAAGCACTTTTAAGGAAGGAAAAAAAAGCACTTTTGACCTCCCAGAAGTTTGGCCAAACAGGCTAGAAGTATTATTTCTGTTTCATTTAATATAGTGGTATTAACTAGATTTAATGTTTAAAAATTAAAAACTATTGAAGAATGAAAAAAGTTCCACATCGATGGTTAATGAGATGGATGACCTCTTTATATAGACTTGGGCAATTCTCCACTCACAAGCTAACTTTTTGAGTTGAATTAAGCCCAAGATCCATTTCTTTATATGGTATCAGAGCAGGACCCATCTTACCCGATGTTAGACCCCAAATTAAATTGCCCACGCATCAGAGGTCCAACCCTAGGCGTGAGGTGGAGTGTTGAAGAATAAAAAAAGTCCCATAATATGGGTGGTTAATGAGATGTGTTTCTTCTTATATGAACTTGAACAATCCTCCCCTCACAGACTTGTTTTTAGGATTGAGTTAGACCCAAGATCCATTTTTTTACAGAAACTTTTGACACATAAAGTCAGATTCAAGATTTTAACTTTATAAGTACGGATTCTAGGGGGTTGAAATAGGCCCAGGATCCATTTTCTTACAAAAGCTTTATCCATTTCTTTAGAAACTTTTGACACATAAAATCAGATTCAGGATTTAAACTTTATAGGATCTCTATTCATGGGGGTTGAAATAGGCCCAGGACCCACTTTCTTACAAAAATTTTATCCATTTCTTTACAGAAACTTTTGACACATAAAGTCAGATTCAGGATTTAAACTTTATAGGTACGGATTTAGGGGGGTTGAAATAGGCCCAAGATCTATTTCTTAACAAAAACTTTATCCATTTCTTTACAGAAACTTTTGACACATAAAGTCAGATTCAAAATTTAAACTTTATAGGTACGGATTCAGGGGGGGTTGAAATAGGTCCAAGATCTATTTTTTTTAACAAAAGCTTTATCCATTTTTTTACAGAAACTTTTGACACATAAAGTCAGATTCAGGATTTAAACTTTATAGGTACGGATTTAGGGGGGTTGAAATAGGCCCAGATCTATTTCTTAACAAAAACTTTATCCATTTCTTTACAAAAGCTTTTGCACTACTAGAAAAGTGCAAATTACATGGGGATTTATATGCAGATTACATCTGAGAATTCCTAGGTAACGTAGTTTCCTGCGGATTTTCATACTAAAAAAAATCCGATAGTAATCTTCGTGGGTAATTATTTCTTGTGGTTTTTAAAAATTCCCAAATAAATTACATGGGAATTTTAAAATGGAATATAAGTTATCTACGAATTTTCTTGCAAAAATATTAAAAGTTCGCAAGAAATTTTTTTTAAAATTTCGTGAAAATTTTTTGGATGTTTCTTGCAGATTTTCATAGGAAAAAATTCACAAGTAAATTCCTAAAATATGTGAAAAAGAGGATTTAATTTATTTTTAATTCACTTTTCTCATATTTACTTTTTATGACTATAACAATTTCAGAATATATATTTTATTAGCCACAACCCATACTTTACTTTTAACCCTCTTAACCATTGCTCTACAATCCTTACTTGTGTTAAATAAGTCTTTTTTATTATTAAAGAATTTATGTTTTTATGATGAAAATCACAAATTAATTTTTTTTAATCAAGCGGGGTTCAACTGAACCTCCTTCCTATAAGGTGGGTCCGCCCCTACAAACAAATACACGACAACAAATAAATGCACAATACACAACTATGCATATGAAATTTGCTCAATGTAGCACTTAATATGTTGTTATCGGTATCCGATGTAGTACAAAGTAGTTATAATTCTTTCCTCAATTTTTAAATTCACTAAATTAAAGTGTAAAAAATATTTATTTTTTTCTTTTATAATTTGAAAAAAAAAACAGTTTATGAGACTGAATTCTACTAACATTCAACTTTAAATAAATTGATAAATATTAATCGTATTGCTATCAATAAGTAAATGAGTGCAAATTATTTTTATCACTCAATTTTTTATATTAAAAATCAAATTTCTCCTTATTTATTTTTAATAGTAGATATCTTTTGCTTCTGTCTGATGCAATATCTATTTTATCATTGATATTTTCAAATCTTTTCTATATAATAACTTTTTGTATTTATATATAATATTTTATTTCTAACCTCGGTATTTTACCTATAGTTCAAATAATTTCATATATTATTATAAATATTTATTTAAGTTTATAATTAAGATTATAAATAGAATAATCTTTTATGAAGTTGTTACAAAATCTAACACTATTTTTTAAATAATTATTATTTTTTATATATATGCATTAAATATGCATGTATTTATGTGTTTGTATATTTATGTTTCACTTGTTCCCTATTGTTTATATGAATAAATGAGTTTCGATTGTCATTCACGAAATATTTTCTAAATTAGATTTTAAATTTATTTGTAATACAAATAGTTAGTAATATTTTAGAAAATTATATAAATCTATCACTATTTTTATTATGTATTTTTTTTAACTATATTAAAATATGTTTATAAAACTATCAAGTATTGAATAATAAAATTAAACTTTCTTATTCTATTCATATTTATATTCTCATTTTTTTGTCTTGAAAATAATATTTATTTTTTTATAGATAAATTTGTTAGATAATTTTTTAAAAAATATATCATGATTTTTAAAAAGTAATAAATAAATAAATTTGATAATATAAGATTAAAATAAGTATTAAATAAATTTAATTGACATGTGAAGAGAATAAAGTCTATTATTCAAAATTATGGAGGAATTTAGTTTTTAAATCACCCTATATAAATTTAATAAAACATGATAATGTTATTAATAATTGTGTTCAAATTATGGCCTTAAACCTTTTCTTTCAAGACCTCACCGAGTGAGAATACTACATAAAATATTACTTTTAAATTTTTTTAAAACCTAGTTATAAATAGAAACTATTCATATTTTTTAAAATAACCTTAAAAGTTTTTTTTTAAATCCGCACAAAAAGGTCTACGAATAATTTTCTAGTAAGAAAAATCCACAGATAAATTTCCTAAAATTAAATATTAAGTTAGATCTCTAGAACCAAAATTTCAAGTATTTTTCTTGGTAATAAAATTTTCAGATAAATTCTCAAGCAATTTTTTAAGCTAAATTTGCAACAACAAAAAATCCCCAAGTAATTTCATATTTAATAAAATTCCCAAATAAATCTCCAAGAAAAGACTCCCAGCTAAATTCGCAATAAAAAGATCCCCAAGTAATTTTTTAGATAATATAATCTTTACATAAATCTCCAAGAAAAAATTTTCAGCAAAATTCGCAGATTAAAATCCTCAAATGTATCCCCAGGTCAAAATATTCTTAAGTAAATCCTCAGATAACTATCCCTAACTAAATTTATAGGTAGTTTTACTTGAGGATTTTCCTATGAATTAATCAAGAAATTTATTTTATACATTTACTTGCGAATTTACCTTATGAAAATAATTTTTGCCAATTAATTTCCCACATTCCCTATGTAATAATTTTGCACAAAATGACACCAAATTTATCTGCAGATTTTGTTGAAAAAATACTTTTCGCAGGTAAAGTACACTAAAATGTAGGAATTTCAAAATTTTCATGAAAATTAACAGGAAAAATCTACGAATAAAATCCTCAGATAATTCATAATTTTCTTATAGTGTTGATACATAAAGTCAGATTCAGAATTTAAACTTTATAAGTACGGATTCAGGATTTTATTCTGATGGTATGTATAACTTACTTACCTCATTCACCAAATCCATTAAACCAGAGCCAAAAAATGGTGAAACAAGCACCATTATTCCTCCACAATTATTGTCTAGATTTTCAATAATTGCTTCTTTAATCATCTCTTTTGCACCATCTAACACTTCTTTCTGCAAATATATACCAATATAGCCACATAAGTGTATATTTTTCTCATCTTAAAAGCACTACGGGAAATAAAGGTTTTTTCCATCGCGAGTTCATAAAAAAATTTGTGTTATAAAAAATAATTTTTTTCACTCATTTCCTATTAAACCAACTCACTGGAAAAATACATTGTAGGAAACAGATTCTCACTAAAATAGTGGGAAGCTTCATGATTTTTTCATGTGAATACACTACTATTTTATCTTTTCTCACGGATTCAATCAAAATATCTCCAGAAATAACCGCTTAACATTTTTCTTTTACAATAAGAAATGTTCAATTATTCTAATGTGATAGCAAATAATTCTATTTTTCATTACCATAACGAATAAATTTAGTAATCATACGTGAAATTAACTCATATTTTTTATATATATATATATAACAAGATATAAAAAATGATATACCTGCAATTGGGAGTTTTTGGAGTAGCTGTAAGAACTATCACCACTACTCATGGGGAAAAAACTTTGCATTTTTGCTAATGCTGATATGCTTCCTCTTCACCTTATTGTCTTTTTTTTTTCTCTTCTTGCTCAATATTTTCTCCACACGTATATATTCTTAATATATATATATATATATGTTGGGGCGACTCAAAAAAATCTGTGGCCTAGCTAAATTTAAATTTAAATGAGATTGTATTACTTTTGATTTCAAACAAAAGAAATTCAAAGATTTTTTTCAACATACACATACGTATACTTTCTTCGTTTCAATTTATTTATTTTATTTTTCATTTTTTAGTCCATTTTAAAAAAAATATCTATCATTTTTTAGTAATTCTTTAGTTTCAACTTTCCACGTAACATGTTTAAGACCACAAGATAAAAGGAAATTTTAATATATTCTACATATCTTTTAATTTAAAATTATAAAATTCAAAAATATGTGTGTGGGGGGGGAGGGGGGGGGGGATGTTGCAGTCGTGTCCAAATCCACACCTTGTCTTAAAAAGGTACGTGTTTCTTTTTATTTCATTTGTAATTCACAAATAAAAAGATTGGCTCAATCTCCACACTCAGGCCTAATTTTATGAATTTGTCGGTATAAATCAATCATGACATATAAATTACTCATTAATATAATATTACCCATATATATGATAAATAATTTATTCGAGGCGGACGCTTGATATTTGGTTTGGCATTTTAAATACCAAACTTTCAAAGTTCGATTTGATACGGTGATCAAACTTAGGTGCAGTAAATTCCTATACGATTTTCGGTGATTTATGTCCACCCCTAGCCTTGAGGATCTTATATGAATGTGTTTGGTTCGGAGGAAAGTATTTTCTAAATTTTTCATGTGTGATAGGTCAAAATATTTTGCAAAAAATATCCGTTAAACGAATAAGTTGCTTAAAAATAAGAAAAATAACTTCACTAGTGATAGTAGGGAAAACAAGTTCCATATAGAAGTGATATTCCAAATTCAATCTTCTCCTCATCCACCCAATGGTCCTTACCCCTATTCCTTGACCATCCCATCTCCGGCCACCCTCAAATCGGGGGTGGACCTACCCTATCAGGAGGGATTACACAGGCACCCGATAACTTTAAAAAAACTCTACATATATATATATATATATATATATATATATATATATATATGTATGTATATATCTTGAAGAACTATCATATATTTTAAAGGGCCCCTCAAACATATTTGTTGGATTGATTCAATTGGTCGGAGTGTCCGTTGGGGTGTGCACCGGATAAACCAGTTCATGTGCAATAACTCACAAACCATATAGAAGATATAAACCGCACTAGACAAATTCGATACGATGAGCTCGACTGAAAAAGGACCAAATAAAAATAAATTCCCTTGCATCTCTTCATAATATCATACTCGTTGCGCCAACTCAACCAACTAAAAAATAATTTTGTTTCACACAATTCAGTCGGCTATACCAATTTTTGTTTTCATGTTTCACGTGCTTATATAGACTTTTAAATTTATAAATATCGACGGACAGTTTTAAAAAATATTTGGTCCCCCCAAATATCATTTGAGTTTGTGGTTCTACAATTAAAAACTCGAAGGATTTTGTCCATGAGTTCGAACTCCAACATAATACTTGTCAAAGTGAGAACTCAAGAGTGTTGAGTAGGGTGGACATGATAAGGTAGATATCGAGTATTATATTAAAATTGAAATTTTGATACCGCAATTTTAATATTATAAAATTTTTTGGTATTCGGTGATTAAAAGATTATTGAATACTGAATATTGTCCGAAGTATATAGTTATATATAGTCATATACTATTAATATATTATTATTATTATTATTATACTGATATTAGTACTAAACTAATTATTTAAATATTGAAATTTTGATTGCTCTATCTTCATTGAAATATTCTTTTTGTGCAATTGATTAAATAAGAAAATTGCTTGCATTTTTTTATAATATTTCTACATGTGTAAGGTGTTAGTATGATATAATTGAGACGTTTCTTAAAATACCGAAGTCATGATTCTATATTATATGAGTAAATGTAAGTTCAAGTAAAATAAATTATGATTACTGATTTACCATACTGCAAAATACCGTAATCGAACTTTAAAATACCGAATCATACTTAATTAATTTGATATAGTAATAAAATAATATTTTTTAAAAATTAAAAGTTAAAATTCCCGAACCAAAATTTTCAATACCGTACCGTGTCCAACCCAAGTCTTGAATACAACAATGCAAGGATTATGTCCTTGAGTTCATGATTTTGCAGCTAAGAACTCAGAGATTCAGTCCTTAAGCTTCACATGTCAAAATTTCAAACTCCAGCACATGCTGAACTTTTTTCGTGTTTCAATTAGAGGTATTTTTTATCAAATTTTATTTTCGCATTAAAAAGTGATTATTTCCCAAATACATTTCCAAAAGTGCTACCTTACCTCTACATTTGAAAGGTAAAAAGACTGCTTCTGAAAGACCCTCGACCGGGCAAATATTGCTTTTTCCACATTAAGTAACATGATATTGATTGTGTGACAGAAACTTTTCATTTTCCTTTTCTGAACAGTGCATCCAAAGTGAAAGGATGAGATATACAGGAGTTATTGGACATAACATTTAAAACTGCAAACTTATCCAACTGAGCCTAAGACTTTTCAAAAGATGTGGAGAACTCAGGTTGATCACCAATATTGCTTGCTGAAACAGGTTCCACATACCACTGATTTGCTGGTCTAGTGATGAAACTAGCTTCTGCAAAATCGCAATGACATTATCTCAGAGAGAGAGAGAGCACAACAACAATCCAAAGCAATCCAAAGCAAGAATCTTTCGTTGCTTCTTCACTATCGCGTAATTAGGGTGTGGTCATAGCAAGAACAGTGAAAAATCTTATGGAGAGTGATTGCTAATTATGCAATGGAGAATGTGATCAAAGGGCGAATTTATATGTCCTCAAAAGCAGCTTAATTTTAATGAACTTGAGCTTTCCTTATGAGCTGAAAACAAAAAATGCGCCCTTTCACATCTTTAACCAGTATACCAGACCTCGATACATTTCCAAGGTGAGAGTATCTTACGATAGACTAATGCTAACTTCATGTCCTCCGATCTCATTTCTCATGCCTTTAAAATGCTTACCTTTTTCGTTTTATAAATCGACTTTCTGTCAGTGTACTACTAGAAAACTCTTTGCCACATATAGCGGTCTTATGTTTTGCTTCTTACGAAGACATCATAAAAGAAAAAATTGATACTGAAGCAGGGGTTGAAAAGAGTTACTACTTTGTTATTTGTTGTTTTCTCCCAATCTTGGACTGGATCGAGTCTTCTTCTGAGTTTCAATGTTCTTTTTTTTTTGGGGGGGGGGGGGGGGGGGGGAGGGGGAAGGAAGTATCAGCTCATATTCCAAAATTTTGTGAGCAGAAAATTGCTTACTGCCTTTAACAGATGAACTATTTGAATGTCATGTATGTATTCCTACTTGAGAAAGATCAGGAAAGGTTGGGATATCGGGTCGCATCCACTTAGAAACTCAAAATGCCACCCTAGTTCTTACTATCCTGCATAAGAGCCTAGCTTAATTTTTCTCTTTGTGAATAGCCTAGAAAACCCCGAGGGCATGTTGGATCAGGGCTGAACCCCTCTACCCTTCTCCTATCCTACTTAAAGTTGATCTAAATGAGTTAGAATGCTACAATGTAAACTAAGTGCAGATTGTATCATCATGTAGTCGCATATTTTGTTATTTACCTGACAAGAAGACATCCTTGTATTCTTCATCGTCATAGACAAATTGTGGCGGATCTGGAGAGCCAACCCCTACTATTGTGCTTCCACTGCATTTCATTTTTGAAATTAGTAACAGTCTCAAACTAAAGACAAGTTGCAAGAATAAGACGCCGTTTAACTTTCCATCCCGTCAGAGACAACAAAGGAGATAAAATTTCTCGTCAGCCATGAGCTACAGCTTGAAGGAGCATGATAGAAAGCAATCCATTGATGTGAATTACCCTTAGGCATTTTATACTTTCCTCCCAGGCTGTTGGACAACTTATACAATTAAAATTAGACACTAGGCATTCCAATCAAGAAAAGATAATCACTAAAATAAATACATTATCTGAAAACATTTTCAACAAATTTTGCTTATTTAGTGATTCTTGCATACTACATTAGACAGCAGAATTACAATTTTAAGTTAGTGCAAACTTTTTTTTCCCATTTAAAAAAAAATGGTGCAAACTTTCAAGAATGAATATAATTTCCACTCAATCGCACATCAGTCATACTCATAACTTTTAACCATTTAGCCTAACTGTTGAGTTCAGTAACTGAAAACGTTCATAATAAAGATCCAATTTACAGATCTCATAAAAGCCCCTTGCTCGCTATGATGATAAAATCTACAAGCATAACACTGTTAATTTCAGTTTCTCCTATTGTCCAACTTGCCTAATCCACATTGACTCACCCATCTGCTTGAAAAGATTTTAAATACAAGATTAAAGGGTTAGAACTAAGGGCTCATTTGTTTTCATTAAGATTAAGACGTCTGAATCTGAATGCAAATCTGAATAATTAAGATTTGAACACTGAATGATTAAAACTGTTTGTTTTTCAACATCGTAATGTGCATACTTTATTTATTTATAAGTATATTGAATATACAATTCAAACAAAAAAATAATTAAATATTAAAAAATATATTAATTTAATCAAATAAATTTATTATCTGATTAAAAAAATAAAATATTTATATTTGCTAGTGATGGTGGAGTTGATTTGTAGTGATGGTCGTGATAATGATTGGTATTAGTGGCTAGTAATTGTGGTGATGATAGTTATTAGTAATGGTGGTGGTGATAATTATGATGATGGGTGTGGTTGGTATTCTAGTGACTGACATGATGGTCAGAGTTGGTAGTGGTGGTTGTGATGATGACAGTTGGTAGTGGTGGTTGTGATGGTGAAGTTGGTTGATGTTAGTAGTTGGCGGAGTTGATGGTGGTAGCTGGAGAATATGTGGTGGTTCACAATGTGTTGGTAGTAGTTGGCGGCGATGCTAGTTGTGATGGTGAAAGCGGTTGGCAGTACGAATTGGTCGCAGTGATGGTAGTAAGTTATAGTGGTGGTAGAGGTGGAGGCGGCGATGACAAAGGTGGTGGTCATGGTGGCGGCGGCGGCGGCAATGCATATAATTATAATGATGGAGGTAACATGCATAGTAACGATTGAAAGTAGTGGTTAGCAATAATGGTGATTGTCAGTGGTTGTTATAATATTGGTTGGCGGCGGTGATAATGGTTGAAAATGGTGGTAGAGGTGGTTAGTGGTGGTGGCGGCTGATGGTTGGCAATGGTAATAATGGTGGTAATTATGATGATTAGAGGTGGTTAATGGTGGTGGCTAATGATTGTGGACAGAGTGATAGTGAAAATTATCCATACAAATATACCTCTTAGGGGTTGTTTGGTATGAGGATGGGATAAACAAAATTATCCCATGGAGTGGAATATCCCATGGGATTAGTTATCCCACTATATATATGGGATAGCTTATCCCATCATTATAGTATAAATTATGGGATAAATAATCCCAGGACTAACTACTACTCCTTACCAAACGCAAGATTAAAATACTCCTGCATTTTATCCAGGGGTCATTATCCCTTATCGGCGTACCAAACAACCCCTTAATGATATTAACACTTTGTTCTAGATCTTAATGATTAAGACCTATTCAGACCAAATAAGTATTTAAGTCTTAATAAAAATAAATACACTTAATGGCCCATTAAGTGCAAAGAAATAAGGCCTAAGACAATTTAGTAAAGAGAAAGCAAGAATATAAACCAGACTGAGGCAAAAGTATACCTTCCAGACATGAAGACTGCATCATATTGTCCTCGGCCTGCAGCAATTACTCGCTGTTTTAACCTTTTAAGAGATGGAAGAACTTCAAAGGCAGGAGGTTCTGCAAGAAACATTTTCAATGTCAAATGAGTGCAATCCTGAACAAAAATATCTTCAAAGTACAAGATCGACTCTGCTGATTTCCAGATGGATGCATATTTAAGTACTACATTCAACCAATTAATGATTGCCAATTCACATATGAAGACTCAATGAATTGGGATGAAAAATAACTTTATTTTTTCCAAAAAGGTAAGCATGAAAAGAAAGAATTGATAAAAATAAGAGCAATCTACTTCATGTGTAGCAATCTGGTATTTGAATTTATTCTACCTTGCCAGCTGAAACAATTACTTGCTGCGACAGAAGAGGACAAGGAAACACTAAATTAATCATCTATTTACTTCTCCAGCACAACATACAACTGAAACTGGTAACTGACAAGCACACTCTTAGAAAAGGATATGAAATATGTTTCACAAGCGTGTTTGAAAGTAATATATCATTATGAGGAGTAAAGTTTTTGGATTCACGTTGCATCATTGCAATCAATCAAGTGAAGTCTAATTTTCACACAATATATAAGGAGAGAAGCTCAAGTAAACAAAGAAAGATTAGTCTTTTACTCAGTGAAACCAGGGAATGAAGAAGGTGCACTTTCAAAGTTGCATTTCTGAATTACTGATCAGCACCAAGACTATGCAGTTGGAAGGAAATTGGCATTGATATTTATTCATTAGCATAGCCACCTTACATGACTGAACTGGATTAAGCAACTACAAGAATGGTCCTTTTTAAGAAAGTTTTCCTATTCTTTGAGCAATATCACTAGGAAAGTTAATTTAATGCACATGAATTTAGAAACACACACACACAAAAAAAAAGATATCTATGTGTTTTGTGTGTTTGAACAAATGTTAAGGTGTCAGATATTCATATTGTACCTAAATCATTGACACACACATCTTGAGATATTCCACTAGTTGAGATTTTCTCCAGCAAGCTCAAGGGATCAACCTTACTGGACAGATCCAACTGAAAACGCTGTCAAACCAAATTTCTCTTAGACTTTGATAATCAAAATCGTATATTTTCATCCTAAACTTGTTCATTAACTTCATTTTGTATCACCTTGTAAACTTCAGCAGTAGAGCATTCCTGTTGAGGCTTTATGAGAGTCATTGGAACGTCAAATGGTATGGGTGATGGGATATCTTGAACAACCTGAACAAACAAATGCCTATTTCCATAATTTGAATTTATAAGAGACAAGATCAGATGTAATAACTTCTAGCAATTTACAAGCCATTTCTCATGCATTGACCACTGCTGCAGCTCACATGTAAATATGGAATAAAGGAAGTCCTTGACTAGATAGCTGAAGATAGAAAGTCAGTTCTAAAAGAATTTGAGAATTCTTCACCATCATTTTTGCAAAATTTCAATTTTCCATCCAATTTGAATCTGTGGTTTCCATGCAGAATCTCAGGCCATTAACTGTTAAATCTACAACCTATTGAGTGACTATCACACTGATTAAGCTGATATCTCCTTTTTTCATGTCAGTTTTTAAATTCTGAGCAACACAAGATGATTTGACCCTACTTGTCTGAATAAACTACACTTGTACCTCTCGCCTACCAATAATAAATATGCTTACTAAGTTGAAATTATACTTGTCATGTTAAAGGATGGAGTTGCAAAAGAAACTCCAAGATCTCTTGCTAATTGCAAAATAAGGGATCTGTCTAAAGTTTCATGCAATACCTCTACTCCCTGCATTACATTCCATCTGGAAATCATTAGAAATTATACTTCTCGCGTGAAAGGAAGGAGTTGAAAAAGGTGCCAAGTTTGATCTTAATACATTTAACTAACGACATTAAAGTGTGGATGCAACCTAAGTTGCAAGTGAAACAAGTTGCTAGTTACAGGCTTACAGCTTTCCACCCAACTGATCAGAGACTGATTAACAGCACTAGAGACCCAAAGAGATGCAAGGAAAGCCACAAGATCTCATACACAATTGGAAGGAATATGACATTTGAAAGCAAGTGCTAGGCAAAATCATACCTCGCCCCTACCCGTACAGTAGGCTGCTCCATGAGAGAAGAAGAAAGGAATATCAGAACCAATCTCACCAGACCACTCTTGGAGCTCCTTTTCAGTGGCAACACAACCATTGAATTGATTTGCTGCCCACAGAGTTGTTGCAGCATTACTGCTCCCACCACCAAGACCAGCTCCAGTAGGCACCTTCTTATCAAGATGAATCTGGCCAGAGAGAGAGGTAATAAAGTTAAACCAGTTGCAATATACCCAAAAGCTATTCCAAACTGATCCATTTGCTACCAATTTAAAGATTTTACCCAAAAGTAATTGTCTGTTCCAGTCTTTTTCCTATAAAGATTGAGGGCCTTTATAATCTGCAAAGAGAATGGCAAAATCATGAATATACCAATCAGATCATTAGAATTATATTGATGAGTTTGAGGATAACCATATTAGCTTCTTCCTTTACCAGATTTCTCTCATCGAGTGGAACTCCAGCAACATTAGTAGATAAACGATCCTTTGACTTCGATGGTGACAGCGAGAACTTTATTTTATCTCCTAGACTAATTACCTGAACGAACAAAAGGGCTCATCATTTCATAACCATTATATACCTAATAATTCGTTCTTCCAAAACTTCATAAGTAAATACCATAGTAATAAGAACTTGCAGTTCTTCAGAACATGCAATATAGTAAATATTAATATAGCATAATTCCAATGGGATTCTTTCAAGCACTACCATATTCTGATTTCTCACCAGACAAAAATCTTAAGCACAAAAAAGGAAGTTGAACACCTACATGAAAGAGAGATGCCAAATCATGATACCCGTCGTCCCTCTTGCCTGTTATTCTCAAGAAAACATTTATCTGCAGCACAAAAGGACAGCAGATTTGCCAAGAGAAAAGAAAGAATTAAGGGTAAAATCCACAAAGGAGTTTTGAACAGTTAAAGAATTTAACTTGATTAACTTACCTTGCAAGGAGAAAACAGAGTAAGTCTTGAAAGCCCAGCCTCCTTATCCACTTCATCAGCTAACTTATTAAACTTCTCTTCAGGGTTATATGTTATCTAAGCACCCCCCACAACAAAATTCAGTCAAAGCTCAAAACTTTTTACACAATTACAGCTAAAAAGAACAATAAAACAAGAAAATCAAATTCAAACCCAGCAGAGAATAAAATTCACAAAAAAAGTCAAACTTTTTCATAAAGTTACAGCTCCACTCCAACAAAAATAAAGTTAAAGCCAACCCATGACAAAAAATAGGGTTACCTCTACTTGTCTTCTGCTAGTTCTTGAATCCGAAGCCTTCACAATAACAAAATTGCTTCTTCTAAATTGAGAATTCTGATGAAAATAGGATGACCCTTGTGGCCTATTTGACCAAGATTGAGAAAAGCAGTTCTTTTTAAAAGAACCAAGTTGGGGTTTGACATTACATGAAGTGTAAAGCTGGTGACTACAAAGAATATTACAGGAAGACATGGCTACAGTGGTTCCACTATGCTATTTTCTGCAGAAACTTGAGTGAAACAAAAGCAAAATCTGAACAATATGATTCAATTCTTCAACCCCATTTTCAAGAAATGTGTTTCTTGAAGATACAATTCAAAATTTTCAATCTTTTTCACTGTGCTGAGAGGAACTGACCAAAGGGTATCAGTATCTTAAATATTTTTGTGTATCAAAGTTACCAGTTTTCAGGTTTCAGGTAGGTAAAGGTACCCAGCACAGAACAAACAAGGGGGAAGAAGGATTTCAGAAATGTGTTACACACACACACACAAAAAAAAAAAAAAAAAAAAAGTTAAAAAAAAGTTAAAATCTTTCTGGTTCTTGTCGTTATTCAATGCTCTTTCATATCGGATTAATGGAAAATTTAGAGAAAATGAAGATGGAAGTAAAAGTCATCTGTTTAGTCAATTCAACAAGGAGATGATGATACACTTTAATTAAAGGGAAAATTAAAGGTTAATACATACTAGTTTTGCCATAGAATTTTACATTAAATTTTAAAAAATTATAGTTAAATATATATATTTGATCATGAAAGTTTATTAGATTTTGAAAATTATTTTTAAATATTTTCAAAGTTTCTAAAAACTGGCTCAGATTAATTTTAAATTTTTTGGAACTTTTACTTATAAAAATTTTTAAAAAAATTAAGTAAAATTCATGTTCAAATTTCAAATACAATTTTAAATTTTAAAAATCATAACTTAAAAATTTAAATTTTTGAATTTTAAGTTTTAGTTTTAAAATTTATGATCAAATGAGAATTAAATTTTAGCTAAATTTGAAGATTTAATTAAATATACATATTTATTTGTTAAAAATAATCAGTCACAATTGTAAGTTAAATTTGAGTAGGCCAAGAAGATGAAAGGAGATATATATTTAGACAAACAATGTTTGTTTGTTAGGTTGAGTCATTTAATTACTAACTAAAATGGAATTTTCTCTAATCCTGAAAAATAATAGTCTCTATTTTAATTTATGTTTTTTTTAGTTTGTTTAAATATATATATATAATTTTAATTTTAATATTTTTATTTTTTATTTTACTCTATAATTACATAAATATTTATATTTTAGATTATACCTTTCAAATGATATTTTTTTTAAAAAAATTGTATCTAGTCAGACAACAATTTTATGAGATTCAAGCACAAGTGATGGGTATACTAAAAATAGTTGTTTTAAAATATTTGTTAGTTTCAAAATTCAAGAGATAATTGATCATGTTTTTTCAATTTTACCGTTAGTATTTAAAGTCATTCTAAAATGTGAAAAGAATTATTATTGTAAGTTTTCAAAAAATTAATACGGTTATATTAGTCAAATTACCATTCCTACTAATTTTTTCTTAATGGGTGTGTAAATCTTATCCTAACAATTAAATTAGAACAGATAGAGTAGTATATTTTTAGAGAATCTAACGTGAATGCAAAAATATTTTTAGAGAGTTAAAGCAACGTAAGGATAAATGGATCTAAAGTTGATAGACAATTCTACTTCAAATAATTGATCTTTTAGTATTTAAAAGTTGATTTAAAATAATTGATGTTTTGTAGAACGGAAAAGGGTTATATTTGCCCATACACTCTCAGATAAAAGTGATATTTACTATTTTGTTATATCTTTATTGCTCTTACCATCCAATTTTGAGTACACATTTGCGCTTGAACAAATGACTCGACCTAACTATCAAACATTGTTTGTATTATTTATCAAGCTTATTGCTATTTATTCAAAGTTGAATGACGGACAATTTTATAAAAAATATTATGACGAACGATATATATATATATATATATATATATATATATATATATATATATATATATATATATATATATATATATATATATTAAAAGTATATAAATAAATATGACTCTTTCTTGTTTACGAAATCAAGAAGATATATATTTATTCCAAATTTAGTCACATTCTAATCTCCATGACAATTATGTCAACCTAAATAGAAAAGAAAATCATAACAAAAAGTATTTTAGTTGAAACACCTCTAAATTTTAGGGCAAAATTAAAATAAAAAACTAATATCTTTTTAATTTTGTAAAATATTATTTATTTTGAATAATAATACAACCTAATCAATAATACAATCGAGGGAGAACTGCACTCCAAGAACTAGCTATTAAGGTGTAATAAACCATCACGCTCCGCATCCAACGTCCTCGACAACTTCATATAGGCGCCTTCGTAGTACAGTGGGTACAAAGGAGTGGGTACAAAGGATGGTGGGTGACTCTAATACCATTGATATAATCCAGAAAGAACCACACCCTAAAAGCTACTCCCTCCGTCCATCTTTATTTGTCTAGTATTGATTTAGTACGCCCCTTAAAGAGCAATAAATAGAATAATAATTTTACTATATCACCTTTTGAATATAATAAATTCAATATTTCGGGAAATGTATTGAGAAATAACTATAAAATTAGAAACTAAATGATATACTATGTCTTGGTTTTCCAAACTGGACAATAAAAATGAACATCTATTTTTAGTATAATGGACAAGTAAAGATGAACGGAGGAAATAACTATAAAGGTGGGAGAGCCTAAGATTATATAAGCCCTATACCAACTCCCCATTTAACCGGTGCGAAACTTAAATCTCATACCTTACAATAGGATCATAACAACCGAGTACGCCATAATTGAGAAAACTCTCTCTCAACACAAAGAAAGAAGAGATGGAATTATGGTAACTAGGAGAAGCAAATTTATTATCAACAGCAGATGTATCATTTGACATTTTGAGAACATCATTTACAGAAGTCCCTTAAAACATTTCAAGATGTTTCCCACCTATACACCTTTAAAGAAAAACTTCCATCCCATATTACAACACATTGTAAAAACACTTCCACTCCATCTTAGGATGATTTCAAGATCTACCACTCTAACATAAACCCCTGAAAACTAATTTCAGAGAGCCTTGAAAGTAGGCAAAATCCAAGATGCTGGAAAGAAATTTTTTTAATAATTAAAAGCGCCACGCAGGGTAATTTGCTTCATTGTTCTCTTCATAGGGTGCTGTTGAGCTACTTCCTCCCCTCCTCTCAGCATAATTGCCAGTGTTTTGGTTGGTCGAGCGAAAAGGCCACAAGAATGAGAAGGGATTCCTCCTCCCCTGGTTCTGACCGCTATTCTCCCTGCTACTACTGTTGCTGCCACTGCTAATGTTTCCAGTTCTAGAACTCCAATTGGCGGGGGCACTCCCAGAAGCTCGCGAAGGCAGCTCAAGACGGCAAACAGGGCACGAGTTGTGCCGAACCAACCAGGGTACGATACAATCTGAATGGTAAATATGCTTACATGGCATCTGCCTTGCTTCAGAACCCAATTCAAAGTTATCTTGACAAACTGAGCACTGAGAATCAGTGTTGAGGTGCCTCTGTGTGATCTTGACAGTAGGTAAAGCATCTATTGCAGAACGAGGTGCTGGGGGAGGCCCCTGCCTATCATTCATACTGAGCTGTTCAATTAACTGTTGCAGCCCAGGCCCCATCAAATCATCAAAATTAGGCCGACGCTGCCCCATTCCTGGGTTTCCATTGAAAAAGTACTCAAAGGCATCATTTTCGGTCATACTAACAGGAGTTTGGCCATGAAATATCAACCATGGACCAGAACCAAAACCCCTCCCACTTCCAGGAACAATGCCAGATCTTGTTCTAATGTCAAAGTTAGGGTTTCTTCCTGCCATTCTCTGCCTCATGAACGCAGCAAGGGCATCCATTATACCAAATCTTGGGTCCGGGAAAGGATCCATCAACCCAAAGTGAGGATCATCCTCAATATTAGATCTAGCACCTACCACATCATCGAGCTCTTCAATGAAACCTCCACCACAATTTGGGCAAAGACAATTAGCTCCTCGAGGCCGAATTGGCTGCCTGCATCTGTGGCACCAGTGTGTATAGCTCCCACTCGACATCCTTTAAAAGCACTTTCTCGAACAAATCTTTAAACTTTTAAACCAAGCTGCAGATCATCCTGCACCAACAAACTAACTGTTCAACTATAATAGAGATTAGTACCACTTTAATTATATGAAATAACACAATGTTTTCAGACAAAGTATCGGGTAGTGCCCAAAAGAGATGTCATGCGGCGATCACATTCACCATAGCACATGTCATATTAGAACTTCCAAATCTAAAATTTCCCTTCCCCCTTTAGCCATTTTTAAGAGATATCTCATTTTTTTCCTTTAGGAGCTGGTAAACCCACTCCTCCCCTTCTGCCCCTGCTCCTCCCAAAGAAAAAAAACCTTCCCCTCCCTAGAGATCTCTTGGGAGAATCGATGCCTATCTGAAGTCAAGTACATCTGAGACTTCTTAATTAGAAAATTGTAAATTGTGGGTTCTCCACATTTCCCTTGGTTATTCAAATTCTCAACCTCTTCGTTGGAAGTGGAGAGCTCTATTACTAGAGAAACCCTCTTTCAAGAAAGTGTTTTTTCTTCTTTTTCAAAATCCTTTCCTATGATCTATTAAAGAGGGGAAACCAGAAATTGTCCAATACTTCTTCCAAAGCTATACATCAACAACAACATACCCAATATAATCCCACAAGTGGGATTTGGGGAGGATAGAGTGTATGCAGATCTTACCCTACCTCGTAGAGATAGAGAGGCTTCTTCCAAACCTGTATTGACATCCAAATACACTTCAACCCCATTTACTTTGAACAGCTCCCAAAACCACTTCATTAACATTATACCTTCTTCTTCATCCAAATAAACTTCATCCTAGTTCTACTTTGAAGAACTCCCAAAACCCCATCTATTAATTTCACTAACATTTCAAGGTCGGTGCAACAGTAGATTTGCTCCTTTGGTGCAGAGAAAGGCATGCATACAGTCTCTTTTGCATAAATTCAGGGAGAAGGAAGTGTACTGTATACACCCATTTCTCCTCCTACCCCACACTAGCAAGGGAACACCTTCATACATAGGGTAAGACCCCTTTCTTTTCGGTACCAAATAGTGACCTACCCAGCTTGCATAGCTCGACTATCCCACCAAGTACCTTACCAACTACTTGCTACCAGCACAAGTACCTGGTAACAACTCTACAGGGTCAAAGCCCTTTTCAGAGATTTCAGCAGAGAATACAAATTCTACACAGAAAGAAAGTTACTATAGCAAATATACAGTAATTGACTAGATAAATCAACCCCAAAAACTGCCCTCTTATGATCTTCAATCCTCAAGATCATACAAATTACTCATCAAGCTAGCTCCTTTTTACACTTAATCTAAGAATAATATACATAGAACACAAAATCTTGAAAAAAAAAAAAGCATACAAAATCATAGATAGATACATACAAAGAGATTAAACAAAAAAGAAGTCAAATTGATGACAAATTTGAAACAAAACCCATGAATTATGTAAATTAAAACCTGTAAAATTTGGGAATTTTAAGAAGAAAATAAGTTTGCTGAGTTGGGTTCTTACCAAGAAGATGATGGGTGTGTGTAAACAGTGAAGTGAGGAAAAAAAATGAATGAACCCTAAAGAGAAAAGGGGACAAAAAGGATGGGATATGTGCTGTTATACCGTCGATATGTACTAAAATGCGCCTGTATGCACACAGGCGCATTTTAATTATATATATATATATATATATATATATATATATATATATATATATATTTTCTATAATTATGTTCTCACCAACTACATGCCAAAATGGTGATTGGAAAGGTTAACAAACAAAAGTTAATTAGTTTCATTTAGAGAATATTACATTTTGGTCCCAATAAGTTTGTCTTTATTCCACTTTTGAAGTGAAAAGAGTTTATTCGGTAAAAACTTATCCACACCGAGCGTATACACTTAATCAATAAAAAAATAATATGTGTTCTTTATTTAACTATAGTTATTCATATTTAACTATATATAATAATTATGTATTTAAAATAAGACTCATAATAAATATTAGTTTATCTTCTATGATTAACTTAACTATGTTGGGTGTATACACCCAGTGTAAGTAAGTTTTCTGATACGGTAGAATTTTAAAAATTTCAATCCGATATGATATTCAATTCTAAAAATGTTCTATCACTATTGTATTAAATTAATTTAGTATAGATAAATTTTAATTAAATAATAAAATAAATTCATAAATCATGATTTGTTCGACTTCGAGTTAGGTACAGGGAGTGGAGATTTATAGATTCGACAATGATGAGGAACTCTCTCATGCTTGAAATGACTAAAAGTTGTCTAGTGTTTGATGGAAAACAATATATATATTTGAATATTATATATGATTATATGTAATTAAGTATTTAATTTATATTTAGTGATAACGGAAAACTTTTAAGGTTAATATATAATTTATAATGATTTATATAATAAGTATTTTAATATTATTATTTTTTAAATACATATCAAATACCGTAATATGAAAAACAACATGTTAAAAAATTTAATTTTGATATGATAGTTCGATATTTATCAAAATATATACACCTCAAAAACAAAATGGCTATGGTAAGATTAACAAATAAATCATTTTAATTAGAGAAAATTACACTTTGGTACCATAAGTTAATTTTTTTTCCACTTTTGAAATGAAAAGACTTTGTATAAAGGTATTTTTAATGAACTTTGGTAGTTTGCATCTAAAACTTAAATCTTCAATGACACTTTAAGGAGCCGTTTGGCCACGGGAGTTTTAGTAACTTTTTTTTTGAAATAATTTTTTATTTTATTTTAAATTTAATATTTGATTTATAAAATTTTCAAATTCAATTCGAAATTGAATTTCGAATTTGTAGAAACACTTCAAACCTGTCTTTCAACTCCATCTTCATAAATTTCGAATAAAGTGCTGAATAAGTTTGAAAATTTTCTAAACTATGAAGAATGGAGACCAAAAACTAGTTAAAGTAATTGGTCAAGTTGACTAATTAAAACCATCTATAACATTTTATGGTTGGACTAATTTTATATATTTAAATGAAGTGAATTGGATAACTAATCAAGCTATTAAACTGAAAATGCCATCTCAATTAAATTATTAAAAAAACAATTAAAAAGAAGAAAAAAAAAACAAGAATGGTCCATCAATAATAAAGAAAGTGAGATGCCATGGTTAGTCTTTTCCATCAGTATTTACTCCATCTTTCATTCTAGCCCCACCAATTTTTGCATGTCAAACTCAAGATGGCACAATAAATAGACTCATATTGAAAAGCTATTACATTGTCAAAATAAAACTCTTTGTGTGTGGGGGGGGGTGGGGGGGGGGGGGTTACACTATGCCTCGAAAAATCTAGGGGAAACTGGAAATCTATGGCCAAACGCTAGCTAAAATACAACAATTGATAGGAGGTATCTGTCATCTGAGAAAAGGCTTGTCCATAGTATGCCAACTGCATAAATGAAGACTGAAGTCATTAAACTTAAGATATAAAAAGATGATAAGTGTTCTGTATCGATAATCTTAGAGATGTTTAACACTCTTTAGTATGTGGTGCATGTAGGGTAAAGGTAAGTCTAAGATGCCAGAAGATAACACAAAAAGCTACATGTGCAGCATAATGTGATGTGCTATTTCTCATGTTCAATTTTAAGAAAGGCTTCACATCCTCTCGTCCCTACACAACATGATTGCTGCAGACTGCTGGGTTATGCCTTCAACATCATTATAAAGAGAGTAAATTCTATCCCTACTTTAGGACAAGGCTGTGACTTGGCGACAGCACCAAATCAAAATGAAGCCAACTTATCCTATACTTCCTAGGGTAGAGCTCAGATTGCCAAAAGTAGACGACTCAGCTCTGAGCAATCTTGAAAGGTTAAACTTTGTTGAACTACTCAAAAGAAAACCTTGTATAACCTGAAAGAAACTGTCACGAAGAAGCAAATGCCTCTCCAGCATCAGTAGTTTTATGCAATATTAGCATTGCACTTCATATGCATGCTGATGTAAATTCTCTAACGTGAAGTTATGCATCATACAAAAGCTACGACACTTGAAGATTTGACTTCCATTATTAGGTTTTCTGTATTGCTAGTTTTTGTAGGATTGATGTATTTAAGTTCGTCAACGCCAATAGGTAAATATGCTTTACATGATAATAAATGTAAAAGTAAATTCAACCAACATCAACCATCTTTTGTGACAGATGCTACAGTTAAATGATGCATAAAGAGCAAAATTATAATTACGGAACCTAGGTGTACTCACTTTCTAATCCACAGCCATTGCTTCAGGACCCCCACTAGCATCCTCCACCCCCCTCTTATTATGATCGTCAACTGCATTCCTCAACTCTTCTACCAAGCTCCTTTGTTCTTCTTCTATCGTGTTCTGCAACTCATCAACCTAAGCAAAAAGTTTGAACATCAGCAAAAGATATCCATAATCACTAATCAAAGTGTTCTCAAGATATAGATAAAATATTAAGCATTTACAAGAATGTATTAACCTACATATCTACAAACATGGAAAATTTCACATGGATCCTTTACAAAGGTGATCCTGTCATCTGCTTAATACACCTCAGTTGCTTTTCATGGGTGTTAGAAAAGTTTGACAGACACTTCACTTATAGTAATTGGAAGTTGCACAAGGTGACAATAAACTAGAGGATGATTGAATATATACAAATCAGTTAAAGCTCAAAAAGTGAATTAGCATAATATGACCATTATACTGTGGAAGATGAAGGAATGGAGAAAGAACAGTCAAAACTAATTTTAGGATAGCCCTTCACAGTGATGGAGCAGCTCAAGATTTGAGCCCCTTAAAGATACTGCAAGTAAAATGATCAATAAGGGGTGCCGTTAACGTTAAGGCCATTCTAACCTTTAACAATAACAAACAGTGAAGTCCCACAAAGTGGAATTTGGGGAGCGTAGAGTGTACGCAGACCTTACCCCTCAGAGGTAGAGACCCTCAGCTCAAGGAAAACAATCCAAATCAGTCCAAAAAGAGAAGTAATAAAAGTGAAAGCATAACAAGAATAGCAATTGCGACTGTCTCCTGGCATTTGCAATATCAGAAGCCAATTTTCTCTGGAATTTACCCTTCAGTCATTTTTCACTCTCTTTTACCCGATTCCACTTCTTTTTAGCTCTACGGTTATAAGGCTCACAGGGAAACGTCCTCGACTTTAGAAGGAAAGTTATTCTACCAAATGCCATAGAATCCTCACTCTCCACTTCGCTCCATTTAGACACTTCTCATTCTAAGATTCAATAAATTAACTTCTCTAGAACTAGAAGTTCTCTACATTTTTTTATTGATTATACAAATGCCGTAACAAGATCAAAAAGACTCCTAGAAAATATTAGACTAACATGAGACAAGACTAAACCTTAATCTCAACTAGTTGGTATAGACAATATGTATCCTTCTATTCTATTGTATTTTATTTTCCGCCAATTCTATGTCTAATAGATTGTAAATCTTCTGATATAATTGTTTCCATGTGATTTTAAGTCTACTTTGTTCCCATTAACACTTATCATGGTTCAAGACCTACTGGTCGGTGCACCCGGATATCTCTATAGAACAAAACCAAACCATCTTCAACGACCTTCCACTTTTGTCCTCTATGTATGCTAGTTGCACCTTCTTTTGAGTGTAATCCTCAAAGTGAGATTCAAGGAACCAATCTCTTCTCGCTTGGATCGTGCTGCAAATTGCAATTCATTGTTTGAAATGTCAATTGCAATTATTGTTAGAAGCGGACATTCTCTGGAACACATGGGTTCACCCATGAAACAACAATCCTTCACTTAAAATCGACGTGATGGCTTTTAACAACACTGGTTACTGGAAACTCTTTTACATCTCAATAAGTAATCTTTAAAACCATTCTCTGAGCAATTTGTAGTATGCAAGACCATAATGTTCGCACGTTTCTATAAGAGGCAAAGTAGAATAAGATACACTTCTTTTACTAAGTCTTTTTAACTGTAAAAAAACTGCACATATAAGACAAAGAACAAAAGGAAACAAAAATATCAATTATTTTCTCTTCCACATTTATTAATTCTGGCAACAGAACCAGCAAGGAGGCTCTAAGTTGTTTCTTCTTATGTAGTTCTTTTGAAGCAATGAAACCCTTCATCAACATTCAAATCATGTATACTGAAATGTTAAGGAAATAGCATTTAAAAGAGAAAATTCAGCAAAGTCACTTCAGAATTGTTAACAACATAAAAATATTTAATGTCAAGTTCCCTAGTCGGACTTACATATGACTTTAACATCTTTGAGATATACTAATATTGATGACTTAAGCAGATCAATTAAAAGAGGAAGTTTGATTGCCTTGTAGCTCAGAAAACTAGATTCCAAGGTAATGATGAGAGCAAATGGCTAGATCTCAGTTAATTTAAAAAATGATGCTTAATAAACAACCAGCAGTACTAGAAGCGAACAAAGAAAACTTTGAGAAGCCTGGCATTTTCACCTGTTGATGATGATTACTTCTCACCAGAGTTTCACCGTTGCTTTTATTAAAATTAGAGAGTTGACATTAATACCAACAGCAAAAAAAGAAAAAGAAAAAGAAAAATAACTGGAGTCAAAGCCAATAGGGAAAGTCAGGTAAAGAGAGTGTCTATTCCAATTTTACAGGTTTAAAGTGCACAAAGGAAGTATGCAGAATTGAATTCCAAAGTGAAAAGCTTATTGAAGGAGAACTATCCTGTATTTCTCTAAAGAAGTTGTTGGACCTTTTGCTCATTAGTGTGTTATGTCAGTTCTATTTAGTTCCTAGAGTCTATTTTAGCTACCATATTTCAATAGAAGCAATTAAGAATTTCCAGCTAGAACTCCCAGCAGAAATCAGGAGACGGACTTTATAGAAGGATACGTACCACATGCAATAGAAGCGCAAATTGCTTTTTACGAAGCTCCAATGTTCTTGAACTAGCAGTATTCTCTGCCCCCAACATTGCTATCTCTTTCTCAAGCTCTGTAATAACCTTTTGAGTTTCAGATCTTGGAGGCTGCATGGCAACCAACCTCCTGATGGCCTCACACTCTTCTTTGTGCTGCCTCTCTATCTTGCTTTCTTCAAGTTGCCTCTTGAGATCTTCTATATCGCCCTGAGCTTGTAAAATTTGCCCATTTATCTCATCTCTTAGGTCATTGAAGTTCTCCTTCTCTCTAAGGTTTGCATCTATGACTGCTTTGCTCTTTAGGAGCGGAATCTCAAATGTATTTAGCTCTTGCAAGAAAGCTTTGGCAAGTCTTTCACAATCACCATAGTTATCAGCTTCCTTCTCTACTTCCAAAGCAAAAGCAGTAAACTTTTTCTGAAGTTTCTTCAATGGCGGTTCACCTCTAGTGGTTGTTGTGCGAGTTAGAAGTCTATGCTTAATAATTAAATCATCTTCAAGCGGGCCAAAAGCATAATGTGCAGCCACTGTCTCCCCTTTCCCAGCAAATTTTCTGCCTTTCGCCAACATTTATTTTTCCTATCCTGAAAGAAAAACCATCTCGAAGGATCAGCATCTGATGGAATACAAATAAATGTGGATAAACTTGACAGCTCTGAAGAGGTAAACAACACAAATAGGTAGACAGCAAGATCGATGCAGAAAATTTCCCTAGACATTATTTGATCAACTATGCCTTGATTCCAAACTAGTTGTAATAGGTTATATGAGTCCTTTATATAAAACGTTTAGAGATTTCATCTCATTATGACTACTTTTGCTGCAACCCTCCTCCTTCAATTAGGCTAGGACCCACTATGCAACACTAAGTCACTAACATAGGCAGAGTTTCTCACTAAATTTTGCCAGACCCAAAAGCAATCTATCATAGTTGATGAGTTGGATACATCAGGAAAAAAAGAAAAGGAAGATGAGTTTTGGTAGCAGACTGGAAGAGTAGATCTTCCTTTTTTTTTTTCTTTTCAGTGGGTAACTTGATGAGTAGGATCTCCAACACGGTTAATTCCAAGAAAGCATTGATACAAATTAAAAGATATAAGAATAAGAAAAGGGCAATCAGACACAAGCAGAGAGAAAAAATTTTGCCAGACCAATGGAAGACTCATAGATTACACAAAGCCAACAAACAGTTTGGAAGAATGAGATAAAGCAGACAATTTGGGAAAAAATGACGGTAATTAGTAGTGTGTTTGCTACGATGAGAAGTGTTCTCCTTCAAAATGTCTTCATTGGATGAAATCATTTTCCAGTGTTTGGTTGCCTTGAAATCTGGAAAATATATTCTCCTAGGACAACATTTTCCAATAAAGGAGAAAACAACTCATGTCAGTTACTAGTAGAAGTCATTTTCCTTTATTAACATCTCAACCCTTACTTGATTTCCAATTAGACAATGTTGTCAATCTTCAAAAGTCAAAACTCAAAAATACCACCAAAACAATACCATAGCGTCCTATCCTCTATTCTCCACTTTATACCATTACCATACCTTACCTACTTCTATATCCAACCAAATACTAGAAAATGACCCATATATAAGTTCTCAAAAGGCACAACCTTTTCCATGGAAAATCTACACCAAATGCGTCCTAGCAAGGAAAAATCATAGAACTTCATAACTCATACAGGACAACAAAAAAAGATATACCAGTATAGCCCCACAAGTGAGGTCTACAAGTGGGGTCTATAGAGAGTGGGGTGTAGGTAGACCGTAGACATTGCCCCCTTTGTGGGTAGAGAGAACTACAAAATCACAAGAATAATCTGGAATAAAATGGAAAGCCATTTACTATCGGAGCCATCCTTGTTGGAAGAGGAAACGGGAGCTCAAAAAGTTCAAAGAGAAGTGGATTTCGTGAGCTGCCTTTGGTAATCCAATTACAGTTGCAAACATCAAAATCAAGAGGAAATAGAGAGCTCAAGCAATCAAAATTGGGAGCATGAGCTCCTTTGGTGAGCCAGTTACAGTTGCAAGCATCAAAATCAAGAGGAAATAGATAGCTCAATCAATCAAAATTGGGAGAAGTAGATGCCTTTGGTAAGCCAATTACAGTTGCAAACACCAAAATCAAGAGAAAATAGAGAGCTCCATCAATCAAAATTGGGAGCATGAGATGCCTTTTTTTTTACGCTTGCAAACAACAAATCAATCAATCAACTGCTTCTCGGAATCCCAAACTAGTTGGAATCAGCTGTATGAATCCTCCATAACCATTTTGCTCCATTTCAATCCCTAACTAGTTAATGTCCCCCTATATGCTTTATAACCATTCCGCTCTGATCAACAGTTGCAAATTACAGTGTGTGTGTGTGTGTGAGAGAGAGAGAGAGAGAGGGATTCATACTTGAAGTTCAAGTATGAGATAGATAAAATCCGGTGCCGGAAAAACCTTCGTTCTTCACCGGCCGGCAAGAAGCCTTCTAGCTGTTCTGACGATTAACGGCGACGCTTCAGGGGGTTTTTGCCTTCTTTTATTTTGTTTCTGAAAAGAAAAAACTCTCCTTACTTTATTTTCTACATTTTAAATATGATAGTTAATTAAAATTATGTAAAATATTTTAAATTTATTTTCTGTTTATAATAATTATGTTTTAATTGCAGGACGAGTGATTTTGATAACGGCATGAGCATATGTGATCCAAATTATAATATAGGGCAAATATATTTTATTTCGCATAGTTTCTGAATATATTTAACCTTTAATAAAAGGATATCAAAATATAAAAAAAGATAGTCATACGTATAAAATAAGGGGAATCAATATATAATATTTATATATAAAATTAAAATTTTAACCTAGCTAAACAATGTAATTTATTGACAACCCTTAGCATAAGGTGGTTCCACCACTGTGTGTGTATGTATGTATATGACACGAGGGAACATATAATTTTGCCTTGATTTATACCGTAGGAAGAATGTTGAGTTCTCCCGTGTGGTTTACAAATTATTGTACATGAGCGAGTTTATTCAATGCGCACTCAAAAAATTAGTGGCTAGAGTTTTAAAAAAAAAAAAAAGAGGATCTTTATGAATTATCTACCGATACCATATTATTGTCATACCCATAGAATATGCCTTATAAATATGCTAAAGCAAATGAAGGATTCCTCTGCCGAAACAAAATGGTTTCATGTTCTTTCACCGATTAATTATTCCTCTCTATTCATATCTTTTTTATCAATTTCGGTCTCGATTAGTTCACAAGATTGAATGGCATGTATATAACATAAACCTACAAGAGAACATTTAAAAAAAAAAGTAACACGATGCGCGAAACATCTCTCGTTAGCAGTGTTCGAGAAAGGACACACTCCAAGAGGTATGATAAACAACCTATCCTAATACAACCATAGAAGTATTAGATAATTTACATCACATAAAACACTAAAAAAATTAATATAAGCTCACCCACTTTTAATTGTTACACCCCAAAATACCAAAGAAGCAAAGAGAAGCTCTTACTTCTTGATGATTTTAGGCCTTAGCCCTTTTATTTTCTCTTTTGGACTTAAAACTGGAGATAGAGGTGAAGGTGCAATAGATACTGTCTGTTTATTATGCAATAGCTTTAAAATTTTGAATTTAATTACTAATTATTGAAAAAATGACTAAAATAACGTTTAAATTATGATCGAATTTACAGTAACATGTTCATATCTTACGGAAGACCTAATATAACCCTAAATAATTTTTAAAGCATTTTTTTTATGTTTATCCGACGTGACATAAGCCAAAACTCAATTATTAAAAAATATAATGATTCATGAGATATCCAAGAGATTCAACTGATTTTGCCGTGAAAATTTTGAACCGTAAAAGATAGGATTTTTAAATTTTTTTTCTTTTTCTTTGAAGAGGGTAAATGAGCTTGTCTTTTTGCATTTTGATCAGCGTGTATGTACAAACGAAATAATAAAGCTTTGCTTTATTATTCAGCTCACCCCGTAAATATTTAAAAAATATTTTTAAAAAATATACAAGGAGATCATAGAACAACCGTAAAGTATGAATATGTTACTGCAAATCTAACCATAGTATAAACGTCATTTTAGTCATTTTTCCATTACTAAATAAACAGGAAGAGAAGAATAAAAGGAAGCTAAAGAAGCATAAACTTAACTCATTTGCCTGAAGACCATGCAAACATGGATGGCTAGATGGGGAAAAAATAAAACTAGAAGCAAAAAAGTACCATAACAAAATGAACACTAGCAAAATTTTAATTGATGCCTGACATAGGGCTTTTAAATTTTGTTGTCACGGGGGCGGATTTATTAAGACCTAAGGGGTGTCATATGACACTGTTTCATTAAATTTTTTTTACTAAATATATATGTATGATTAAAAAATAAAAGCAAACATCGAGAATATATTATTTAAAGTGACACTCCTAAACAAAAATGGCTATGTAGCTCATTTTGGTCAGGCATTTCAAATTTTCAGTTGAAGATGTGAGTTCTAATCTTCTATACCTTCTTTTATTGTTTCTTATTTTAAGAAGTGACACTCCTAACCGAAACCTTACTTCCACCTCAATGGCAGAGAGGTTGTTTCCGATAGACCCTCAGCTCAAGGATAAACAAATCAAAGCAATCCAAATAAGAAAATAACGGATCAAGGAAAACATCATCTGAAGTAAACTACAGTATAAAAGGTTCAAGAAATAATAGACGATACCAGAAATCTACGACAACTAGTATAGACGGATTAGCTAAACAACGCTCTACTCCCCGCTAACATATTATTCTGATTCATGTCCTCTGCAAACTCCTTTTAGAATCATGTTCTCGTTGCAACTGTGACATGTCGTAATATATATTCATTCTTTTTTCGAGTGGGGGTGGGGTGGGGGTGGGGGTGGGGATGTTATAGGAAGGCCACATCTTCCCTTCAAATACGAATTGTTCACTTTGTTTCAATCTTTTCATTCTTTTTTTCATAAATCATTTTGTACATATGTGCTCGGGCACTTTTCCGGTCGATAGCGCTGTCTTTAGACGAGCAGAATTTTTACTTTGAACTTCAATTGACGAGCGATTTTTAATTTGATATGTCGTACACCACTTAACTCCACGTATGTTCGGGTATGCTCCTACAAAGTCACGCCATATATTGAATCACTTGAAGTGACACTGCCCGAAATATTTCTTATTGTATACACTTCATATACTTCACTTTCCTTGACATGAATATGCAATTACATTAATTACTTGACGTCCACATACTTACAACACTTTCATTTTTATATGAATATTAAGATTTTTATTATTCAATAAAAATTTTACCGTTTTAAGTTGTTAATTGGCATAATTTCATCTTCGATGTTCTTTTCAAATTTTATTGCAAGATTATCTTTAAAAAAATTGTGCATAAAAGTTATAATTATAATAATATATAATTTTATAAAAAAAATATTTTACGAGATGAGGAGATTGTTTTACCCGAATAGATGAAATTTATAAATGTATTGAGTAGATGAAGAGTGTCATTACGAATAATAAATTTTAGATTACATAAACAATAAAATATCAATAGTAGAATTAACTGAAGGAGACAATCTAAGTTAAAAAGATAGATTTTAAGACTAAGAGAACTAGAAAACAAACAAAGTTGAAAATTGAATCAAACTTAGGACAGGTGATAAGGACGAAATTTCGAGACAAAAGTGTTAACATAGAAGAATTCATGAATAAAATTATGCAATTATAAATTCTTTTATAGAAGTGGAAGAATTTATAAATCAAAAAAGAATATGAAAATGTGATAATATTAAAACACGACTATCAAAAAGAAAACCTCTTGCCACTCGGCACGAATAGCGACAAGAATGAAGTTTAATACCCGATCTTCTCGAACAGAGCTTAGTCCGACAAGAATGAAGTTTAATACCCGATCTTCTCGAACAGAGCTTAGTCCTCTTCCCGGCTTTCCTTTTTTTTTTGTTATGTTAGCAAAAAACACAATCCTTAGAGATTAAAAAGAGAGAAAAAATACAGGACAAACTACAGAGCTAACCTCAGCAACAAAGGAAGAGGCCACATCACGCGTTGTGGTCTTACCACTAGATCAAAGCCTTCGTTTTTTCGAGAAAAAAAAATTGCAAATTTGTTTGCCAAGTAAAAAGGACACAGAGTAAGGTCTAGTCTATTTCACCATTAGTTTTTCATGTGCATCTAAAACATATACAGATAAAAACAAAGCTATGAGTGGGAAGCAAAAGCACATCACCAACAGAAGCAAACATGCCAAGATATCTATCTCCCAAATCCCTAAGAGGTTTTCATAGAGGATACACAATCCTATGTTCTATATCAAGACTACAGAAACTTCTGCAGAAGAACTAGAGAGAGCACACATCAGAATGAAGTCGTTCGTCTTAACTGATATCTTGGTTCAGACGACAGCTCGGATAACATCTTCTCCAGCTCCTGCAAGGTAGAGTTCAGTAACATAGTGGTTAAGAAGAGAACGTGAGATGTCATGCGGAAATTAAAGAACAAAAATAAGAAAAAGCGTGTTTTAGGAACATGTGGATGTAGCGCGATTTGCTAAATTTGGATGGATCTATATACCATCAGGCCTCCGCAAAACTGTACAAGCTAACATCTGAGAGACTTCATCAACAAAAGGCAAAATATTCATGTCATGCCTATATGGTTTCAGATTTGCACGCCTTGCGACTCTCTTCCGAACAACTTTACAAGAAAAAGGAAAAGTAGTAAAGGCATACATTTGAAATAACAGGAGGTATGAAGATCCTCTAGGTATGAAAAATGATTTTGCCATTTGAAATCGTAAAATTCAAACTTTTTCGGAGGTCTGAATTTGTTGACGGCCAACTTGAATCACCAGGCTAAAAAAAACTCAACAGTAGCATCCACAGAAAACAGGTGCTTGTCCAAATATCTTAAAGACAGCATGAAATTTGAAAGGACAAAAAGGATCTGCATCCTAACCATAATAAGAGTAACTTGTACTGCTTTACCAGATAATTAACAATATGCGAAAGAAGAGAATCTCTACATCAATGTCCACTAAATGTTTTTTTTTTTTTTGGTTTAATCATTTGGTATACGAAACAGACTGGCCTGACTAATCCGCATCGTGCCAGGAAGGCCTACTAAGGGAGTAAAGCGTTCCCCATCCAGATCTCTATTTCCAGACTCAAACCCATAAGGTGGAGGAATCCTAACCATCTCACTAGCACTAACAAGAGCTAAAATGGCCAAGGGATCTACCATAGCTGCACAGACACTCAACAGATGATATGAAAGAGTACAATTTGGTCCTAATAATACCAATCAGAGATAGATCTTTAACAAATCCCATATATCAGTTATTGATAAGTCAGGGATCCCATATATCTCGAGTCGAGAGTCTATGAAAACAACTTCTCTACCTCACAAGGTAGGGGTAAGGTATACGTAGACACAACTTCTCTACCTCATAAGATAGGGATAAGGTCTGTGTACACTCTACCCTCCCCAAACCCACTTGTGGATTGCACTAGGTATGTTGTTGAGAAGACCGGGGATGAAGATTCCTATGTCATGTAGAAAAGCACCAGTGCCACCGATCATTTGTTTAAAGGTTTATAAACACATCTAATATCTAACTCGTATGATGTCAAAGGTCTGATTTTTAGAATGGTAATCCTATGGCACGAACACCACATTCACTCTCGATTTTGTAGATAAGGGGGTTCAATATCCCTAATGATTTAGGCTCCTTGTAATCAGACACTAGCAGTATTGGCTGCCAGACTTTCTTTCCCAGAGATGGAGAAAAATAAAATACATCAAAAAAGAGGCTAAAGAATACAAGCTTTAGTATAATAACTCCTTATGTTGACCAGAACCAAGGTGAAGCGATCAACAAACACCATAACCCCAAAAGACCTAATTTTAGACTGTAAGAAAAAACCAATGTTTTCCATAAGAAAATCTTAAATGTGCTGAACCCAACGATCAGGCTGTTAGTAGTTAGCAACAGAAGAAGGTTTCTTCCCATAACCAAACTATCACGAGTTGAGTAAATCAAAAATCAGAAGGAGGTTCATGACCAAGGGGAAAAATGTCCGAGTAACGGTGATTTTGGAATGTACTAGTTGTGTCGGAAACAGTGTTGATAAGGTCTTAGGAGGTATTTCCAGATATATGACTCAAAAGAACCGGCACAATACGCCTAATCGATTAGAGACCAAATTTTAGCATAAGGGAAAGTCTCTTCAAAACTGACAAGCGCACTACGATGCAATCAGACGCATGGGAAAAAGGCCATGGAACATGAACCAGAAGTGAAACAAAATCCTGATAAGGAAAAACGAATGTTAGCTCATAACATTACTCAGAAATATCTAGATTGAACTCTTATTTGACGTCTCCCCAGCTCTTTCCTGCACCTCCTCTTTCTTCTCCTCTTCTATGGAAGCAAATATCACTTTGCCAACCAGGGGAGGAAGGAAAGAAGGGAAGTACCAAAGTAAACTCAATTCTACTACCATAAGAAACAAACAAGAAAATCACTGAAGGGAAACTCATTTAATCACTGTGTACTAAAGCATCTATGGCCATCAGTCCACCAAGCATCCCAAAAAACACCAGATCAATCATCAAAGGCAGCATTCATTTCTAATCATTGCATAAATTGTTCAGAAAGGCAAAATTTTCATTAGCATGATAAATCATAACATCCTTTTCTGGGTAAAAGCATAGTATTCTTCTTTTTGACTGATAAAAGCATAGCATTCTAAATCCTCACTCCACTAAACTAATCAAAGACACTGGTGATGCCAAACAATCCATCAAAACCATACAACACACATGACACAAGTAAGTCCACATTAGATGGGTACTTTATATTGGAGAAATTCAAAAGCATTATCTATACAAATGCAACTGCTTATCCTATATGTACTAGCCTAGCTAGTATATCATGACAACTTTTGCTTAATCCTTTATGGCTTATGCATTTTCAATCCTCAATCTTTAGAGCATTGCAAAAATGGTATATGAACTAAGCACAAATGTGGGGAATATGCAACTCCGCTTTTTACAAATTACGCTAGAAAAATACTCACAAATAGTCACTAGGATCGACTCTGAAGGGGAAAAAGGGACTTAGAACCAAGTTTGAAGCTACCGTTGTCCCCAAATGGAATGTACATGACACTCTTTTCTTTTTATGCATGCTTCAAAAATACTGACACCTTTCGGTATATGCAAACTCATTAATGTTAGAATTCTCATTTTATCTTTATGACATACTTTTGTAGGAACTAACATGGGATAACATGTAGAAGACCAATAAATACTAAGAGTAAAGAAGATTCTTTATTACTTCGAGAAGAGATCCATTGGTTTGACTGATGAACTATGGAAAAATATACCTTTCTTTGATTTGAAGCAATACTACTTGAATATAAAAACTTTGGACCCCTATTTTCAAGACTTTCATCCTTATGGCCGCCGGATAGATAGGATATCCCTCAAAAGGAGAATGAAGATTATTATTATTATTTTATATATATATATATATATATATTAAACAATTGACAATGACTAATATCATCTGCACAAATATTAGTCTAGGTCAAGATAAATGGAAGATGCTTCTGGAACTTTGGTATGTTATATATATTTAATTTATTTATTTCTTAAGCTCCTTGTCTAGTCAAATACTTCCATATGACATAAAATAACCATAAATAACCTTATTGTTTAAGTGTTTTGGGTTTGTTGGTCCGTTTATTGGTTGCTCTATTTTTATATTAGTTCTTAAGTATTTTCTGTGTACTTCTTGAGCCACAATAATATATACCCATCATAAATACGTTAAAGGAGGCTAATAATAGACAATGGTGCTAGGTCCCCCAACACCCCCCTCTCCCGGAGATTCCCCATGCAGTATCTTTAGTAGGTACATACGTTAAAATACTCTTCCCCTTTCTCCCCTTCCCCTTCCTCTTAAAAAAATTAAAGACAACAAACCAAAGGGTATCTACTCAGGGACATTCATAATTTCTAGTACGAACACGCTATCTAACAACTAGTTTGAGCCAGAAGCTAATTAGATTTTTCGACAAAACATTTACAAGAAAAGGAGTAGCTCAAAAAATGGACTTCAGACAAAAGCTCCCATGACCAGTCTACTTTGACTCCTTCCTTTGAGTTACTTAAGATAAAATACAGGATGTGTTTGATATGTTTTGGGGCTCAATATTTCTTTCACATTTGAGTATTTTTGCATACCTGTATAAAGCTAATAGACACGTCAATCAAAATTTTAAGCTACATTAAATTCTAATGTCAAAGCGGCTATCCTTTTAAAGATTAATTATCTCACTTCTAAGACGATTCATTGTTCTACAATCAATCACAGTCCACTTTTAAAATAAATTATCCACAATCAGATGCTCCTAGTTGGTTACTCAATCGGTTACTCGAGACAAATGGCACAGGGAATTGTTGCATGTGTCGGGAAAAATGGCACAGGGAATAGAAGTAGCTGTCAATCAACTTGCTAAGCTCAATGAATGAAATCACGAGCAAACACTAGAAATGATTCTTATTGAAAGATATATTTTAATCTTTAAGCCTCAGTATAGATAATGAGAGAATCCTACCTTCTCTTTCTTAAGCTTCATGTTTTCCTCTTCCAGATGAGAAACCTTGTTCACCAGCTCGTTGTGGTAAGCCTACACCAAGGAAATGAACACATTAAAATGAGAAAGGCAAATGCAAACTGGGGTTGCAAGCAAAACATTGTCAGACAGCAGCACACCTGTTTTCTGGCTCGGGAGCGTGCAGCTGACTCTCTATTCTTGATCTTTCTCCTTAGTCTCCTATCGATAGTCTTATCAATGTCCATAGCACCCCTCTTCCGGCCAGAAACTGGTGTATCAGACAGCGAAGGAGATGGTGACAAGCCTATCGGAGGCACAAAATTTTGCATTTCTGTAGGATTATCCAATGACATTGTATGTCCTAAAGAAGCATCAGCAACGAAAAGCCCAGCTTTCACCAAGTAGTCCTCCAATGTTGTCTCGCCAAGAGTTGGCTCTCTCTCCTGATTGTTCATTTCCTGGAGATTTATCACCTTCTGGCCTTCTTGTATGTCTCTCCACACTTTCAACTGTATTACTACTAATCACCCTTGCCAAAGTTAAGCTAGCCTGATGCTGAAAAGAAGTGGCAGTGGAAGTATCATCTATTCACTCCAGCAGACTGAATAAAATCTGCATTCCACATACTTGTAAGTACTCATCAAGATTCATACTGCCCTGAGGCTTACCTAAATCACCCAACTGGTTCTCAACCTCGTCAAGTGTGAGGTTAAAACCATGATTTTTGCCTGTCCAATGACTGTAAATGAGATTGCTGCCCACTCCCATGAGAATTCATGGTCTGAATCCCCATTCATCAAAACCTCCAACCTTAAACCCCTAATAAAAACCTACTCTGTTAAAAAATAACATTCATGGTCAATTATAAATGAAATAAATCCTTAATCATCCCCATTAAGACCAAAACGACCAATCAATCAGCTACATATCAATCCTTTACCCCTTCTTTTTTTGAATAACCGAGAAATCCAAGAGAGCCCGCTAATGCTTAATTGGAAACTCGGCAAATTCACCTACGCAACGCAACGGTTTCACAAGATTGAACCTTTTCTTCAACCCAAGTGATGGTAATGACCTGGCCCTTTACCCTTCTCTACTTAAATACCGCGTTCAAAGTCGTGACATGCACCTAAGCCTGATTCAAAACTAGTTGAATTCTACTTAAATGAATCCTCCATATCCATTCTGCTCAACTCAAGCCCCATTTCCCCCTTAAAACCAAAAAAAGTATAGTTTTTTACCCGCCCCCCAATCTTCAATATCAAAAAAGCCTTACTTTTTCTAGAAGATCCACTACACTAAACCCCCTCTTAAACTAGTTGGAACCAAAAAAAGTATAGTTTTCTACCCGTCCCCAATCTTCACTATCAAAAAAGCGTTGCTTTTTTTGTCGTTTTCTTAATCATTAGACGGATTTCAGATGCATACTAAACAAAGGAGGAGGAACACATAATAAAATTCAGAAGAAGCACAATTACAGCTATATATCTACTGCTATCTCAATCAATTAAATTAGCTATACAAATCAAGAACATTAAATTATGCTCCATTTAAACCCAGTTCCTTCCAATATTCAACTATACCAATTCTTTTCCACAATTTCAACATAACAGAAACAAAAAACGCAAACCCATTAAGGAACAACACAAAAAATTCAAACAAGATCAGAAGTAAAACGTAACAGAAAACCCCAAAAGCTCAAAGTAAGTATAACCAAAAGAATTTACTAGATGACAGAATAACACACCCCCACAAAGGAGGAAAAAAGGGAAAACAAAAAATATTATTGAAAAAAAAAAAAAGAGGAAAGAAAGAGAAAGAGGGGTATTACCTGGCAGAAGAAGAGGATCAATCAATTTAGTGAAAAACACAGGGGGAAACTTCTTGTCGTTCGTATGAGAATCCACGTATGAGTATTCTGTTCAAATCTTGAAAACTGCTTCTTTTTTATTTTTTCCTTGTATAAATTCGAGAGAAATGTGTTGATGTGGCCGGCCCAACAAACTTTTCGGTTTCGGGTCAGGCTAAAGCTTTGGTAAACCAAATATCATTTCGAAGCATAATTATCATTAGTAATTATATTAGCAAATTTTTAGTTGTTGGGTGTTTATATTCATTCTATTTATTCACGCAATAAATATAATATGTGTTAACTATATGTTCGCGTAACGAATATAATATGTATTACTTGTATTCATTAAATAGGTACACAACTCAATAAATTATGTTGCATTGAAATCGATATCAAATGACTGTCGATAATATATGCGATATAATGCAGCGGTCAACATTATAAATGGTGACGAAAATCTTGAATTCAAATCTTTCTAAGAGCATAGGCAGATACTCCCTCCATTTCAAAATAAGCGTTGTTTTTGCCTTTTGATTTTATTTCAAAATACAGTCAAACCTCTCTATAGTGGCAGCGTTTGTATGAATATTTTATGGTTGCTATATTGAGGTTCTGTTATATATGTATACTGACATTTCACACTTAGATCTTATTTAACTGTTATAAACAAAAGAACATAAATATCTAGTTTAATGATTTTGTGTACCAAGAAGAAGGAATGTATTTGTTAATTATTTTAACCACAAAAAATAGAAAGAGTATGTGTAAAAAATCAAAGTCTTTTCTCGTGAAGTTATGACCATAATTGGTGGATACTATTTTAATATAATATTTTTCTTTTAGCTATTCGTACTTGAAAGTACTATGCGCATGAAATTAATGATGATTATCATAAATACTTTAATATTTATTTACACATAATATATTTCTTATAGAATATTATTGCGCAATATTTCATAATGGCTATTATAGAGGGGTAATTTTACAAAGAGTGTACCGCTATAATGAACGTCACTGCTGTTGTAGGTAGAATGTTATTATAGAGAAGTAAAATATAACATGAAAAAACGGTTTTGGAGAAATCAAGCTATTATAATGAAATGTTGTTATAACGAATGGTTGTTACAGAGAGGTTTGAGTGTAAGTGGTATTATATAATCAAGAAGACATTAATGCTATTGTTCCAATTTTACCCTTATTTAAATGGAGAAAGTTTTACATAATCAAAAAAATACTAAAAGATTACATTTTTTGAAAATACTTATTAAGAATAAGTAGGTAAAAGAATACTTTACTTTCTAGAATGAGTAATTTTCTAAGAGGTATGTCCAAAAATACTACTTATTTTGAAACACCGAGATAAATGATTCATATGATTGACATCTATCCTAAAGTGGACAAGAGAGGGCTGTTATTCTCGAATTATGCTAGTTTATATATTATCTATCCTAAAGTGGACAACAAGGGCTGTGTTTTAGCTATGCTAGTTTTGTATTTCTTCACTGGTAATTAATAAAATGTTACACCTCGTAAATTTTCGACATGTAGATGACCTATTCGCATGTTGGTTAAGAGTTTTGAATGTCATACATGCTAGAAAAAGGCCAGGGGAAAGACCGGATAAGTGACACGTCAAACCATCGCGGGAGGAGCCGGGGCAGAGCCCTTCCGCCATGGCAACATGCCACGGAGGGAGGGCCTCCGCGATGGCAGCGTGTCACGGAGGCCCTGTCCAGGCCCAAGTATATAAGCCCTCACTTCGGTTTTTAATGTTAATTTCATATAATTTCCAGAGAACAAACCATAAAACAGAGGGCACAAAGTGAATTGATGAAATTCCTTCCATTTACACTATTAAACGCAGTCCAAACTCAAATTAACTTCAGATACCGAGGTATTAAGCAGCAAGGAGCATTCCTACGAATTTAGTTTCGTAAAATTTGGCCGGTGATTTGTCATGCTACCGAGCTAAGGTAAGTGGAATTGCTCCAAATTAGTGTCAACATATTTCTAGCCCTAAAATGAGTATTTATCCCTTCTGGACTTTCGAGAAATAGCGAGTTTTCGATCGTTTTTCGATAAGCCAAAGTTTGGGCTATATATATATTAAATGTGATACTTTCTTTCAGAATATTAGCGCATTTAGTTCTAATTGACATATATGATTACAGTTGGGAGAAATAGCAGAAGTACTAACCGAGCTACACCAGCTAGTCGGGAAATCCGAAGCGAAGGTATGTAAAGCTTGTTCCTTCGGCAAGTTAGTAATCCCAGTATAGCAAATAGCTTGAACTATAGAAGAAAGAATTCAGAAGTCGAGTATTGAGTCCAGTATGAATCTAGCAAGCATGTTTTATAATATTATGATATATTCAGAATAAAAGTTAGTAAAGAAATATTAGACAGTCAAATAATATTTCAGATACAGTGTAGCTCAGTGTGAGAATCAGTTTAATACATAAAAGAGTATCAGAATCGTATATCAAAACATGGATAGTATTTTTCAGATCAAACATGCTCGCTATATGTGATTATTGTTTGTTGAGACCTGTTTGTGTTATGAGGGCACCCTTTGAGCGTCCTCACCACCCCTGGGTTAGTAACTGTGTCGACCCACCGCTGAGGGTGGGGATACGCCACTCCAAGGAGTGGTATTGCCGTCCGCTAGAGGACGAAGATGGGATGGAGCATTCCCCATATGAGGCTGATCAACATAGCATTACAGAGTACAGAGTACAGAGTACCGAGTATAGAGTTGAGTACAGGAGTCCTCCGAACTCAGACACAGTTATATATATCAGAGGTCATAGTCCGAGCCGGAGACCTAGGGGGCCGGTAGAGGTGCTCGTAGTTAGTAGATGAGTGGAGTGATTTACTTTTGGATGGTTTTGACCTGGGTAGGAGTATATAGACTGTGTGTTGGTTGGCACCTTCCAGCTTATAGGGGCTGGTATAGGTCCTTGTATGTTATATATATAGATACATGTTATTTATTAGCTGAAAGACAGCAGGTCGCCACGTCAACAGGTATGCTTCTACCCTACCTTCAGTACAGATAAGCTTATTTCAGATTCCGTCAGCCCAGATAGATTCAGATACTTTCTGCTTTTCAGAATATCTAGTATTGTTGCTTATATTGCAGTTATGCTCAGTTTGCTTTACGCTTGTTTGGGGCGCTGCATTACTTGCCTGCAGGTACTATAGACGAGGAGCCGATCCCTCGTGATTCCAGCCAGCTCATAGAGTCATCAACTCCTGTCATCCGGAGCTAGACAGCTAGAGGTCTATTTCCTTTCTTTTGTTCCCTGTCCCGACCATCTTACAGTATTCTTAGAGGCTTGCAGTCTGTATATATTTTCCTGTGGTTAGTTGTGCCGGTCGTGTGGGGCCGTGCGTATATTCAGTTGATTATATTGGCCGTGTGAGGCCGTATTCAGTTGGTAGTGGTGACCTTGCCGGTCACGTAGCTGTTTAGCATTCGTTATATTAATTCAAAAATAACTAGTCAGCATGGTGGCCTTGTCGGCCCGCATAGGTTCCCTTATATTAATGAGATTCTGGTTAGCTGTTGTTGTTGTACAGGTGGCTATAGGCCTAGCCGGTCGGGGGCTGTAATTACAGCCGCTATGTAGCCCGTTGATTCCGTGAATCAGAGTTAGAGCCAGCCAGATACCTGAAGTGCTTAGGCTCAGTAGTCTAGCAGTTCAGGTCCTAGTAGGGCACCAGACGCCAGTTATAACCCCCAAGGCGGGGCGTGACATAAAATTTATAGTTACCAATAAAAAAAAATTACATTCTTCCTCATCTAAAATGATGTTCATCCGCGATCGTGTCTAAAATTGTTACTATAATATTGAACAACTATAAACACTCGGTATACATGTTTCCTTCTAAAGACTCTCAAACACCTTTTTTCCAATGGATAATTCTTCTACAGTACTTTGACGGAAGAACACTTATTCATCCTGAGTTAACAAACATGTTTATTCAACATTGTTAATAGGAATTTTCTTTATCCAAATGACATGAGTTGGTCCTATATATAGTTTAGAAATTTGGTCACATGAAATATTCGTTAACTCTTGTGGCATAAAAGACACTAAAATATGATATCAATTAATTGTCGAATGCATACCGTTAATATTCGTCGATTTCAGTATAAATATAAATGGTCATTACACACATTGTTTATATAATGTAAACATAATATAGATTTAATTTTTCAATAAAATGCGTTATTATCATAGATTCTTCTTTGCTCTTATCATCTCTCATATATATCAACGTGATTGACAATTGTAACTGCAGAAGAAGCTAAAATTATGAAGGAAAATCACAAATTGACTTATTTTGAACAAGTATTGTTAAATCACTTATATTTTGAAACAGATACTTACTTTTAGTTTCTTTTAACTTTTAATAGTTTATATATTATCCTTTTTTGCTTTTACTTGATTTAATATAGATTTTTTTTAATAATAGTAGTGATCGAGCCATCCAGTGCCTTTTATTAGCATGAGTATCCTATAAATTTTCTCCTTTAATATTTAAACAGAATAAAAAAAATTCAACTAGTATCTGTTTTTTTAATCTATATCTAAATTTGAATCTTAATTTTCAAGTTACACATAATTTTATTTTTTAAATTCAGTGATATATTTCAAAATTTCTGAAAGCCAATAATGTAAAATTAATAAATCTTAGGAAGCAATTTAATTTATTAATAAGAGTTTAATTTTTCGCCTCGTAATTTCTTTCTCCATATTTCATTTCGCTATCTCATTATTATTTTTTTTTATAAAAAAACTCATTTTGCACAATTTTGCCAAAGCCGACCCGATAACCAAATCCAAACCCCTCACCATAAATATCAGCCTCTACTTCTTGTTATCATCCTCTATATTCCGAAACCCTAGCCCCCAAATCAGAAAACCCTAATTTTCACTCTCTTTGCCTCTCAATATTTCCATGGCGAAGAAGAGAAAAACTAGAGCTTCAGAAGCCTCACAACCAGTTGAAGAACCAGTAGACACTAAGCAAGAACCTGATCTTGAACCCGCACAAGAAGAATACGAGAACGACGTCGCAGAAGAAGCAGTACAGGAGGGCGAAGAAGAACCAGATCCCGAAGAAGAAGAAGAAGAAGAGGGCGGTGAAGATGAGGAAGAAACGCCGGGATCTGGAAACGACGGCGTAGAGGGTAATGAAAAGTCTGTTGACGAACAGGAACAAGTTAACGGTGGCGCTGAGGTGAAGGTGGAGGAAGACAATGAAGAGGATTTGGAAGATGAGCCACTCGAGAAGCTTCTTGAACCCTTCACGAAGGATCAACTTACAGCGCTTATCAAAGAAGCTTTAGCGAAATACCCTGATTTCAAAGAAAATATCCAAAAATTGGCTGATAAAGATCCGGCACACCGGAAAATCTTTGTGCACGGCTTAGGTTGGGATACCACGGCCGAAACCCTAACTAGTGTGTTCGGAGTGTATGGTGAAATTGAGGATTGCAAAGCCGTTACAGATAAGGTTTCGGGGAAATCAAAAGGTTATGGGTTTATTTTGTTTAAGCATAGGAGTGGTGCTAGGAAAGCTTTGAGAGAACCACAAAAGAAGATTGGTACAAGGATGACTTCTTGTCAGCTGGCGTCAGCTGGGCCGGTCCCGGCTCCTCCCCCTACTACAGCAGTTCCACCGGTTTCGGAGTATACACAGCGGAAGATTTTTGTTAGCAATGTAGCTGCTGATCTTGAACCTCAAAAGTTACTGGAGTTTTTCTCAAAGTTTGGTGAAGTGGAGGAGGGTCCACTTGGATTGGATAAGCAAACTGGGAAACCTAAGGGGTTTTGTTTGTTTGTGTATAAGAGTGTTGAGGGTGCTAGAAAGGCATTGGAGGAGCCACATAAGAGCTTTGAAGGGCATACCCTTCATTGTCAGAAGGCGATTGATGGGCCGAAGCATAGTAAGAATTTCTATCAGCAGCACCAGCCTCAGACGCAACAGCATTACCCTCAGCATCATCATCAGCATCATCATCAGCAGCAGTATTATCAGCATCCTGCAAAGAAGGGGAAATATTCAGGTAAATATTCAGGTAGTGAAGAACTCTGTTTTCTGTACGTTTTTCTATATATTTTTGAATATCTGCCTTTCTATACCAGATTTTGTCATAAAATTGATAAATTGTTACTTCATCCTAAAAAATCAGGTAGCAGTGGCAGTGCAGGAGCAGGATCAGCTGGTCATTTGATGGCACCATCAGGGCCTGCACCTGTAGGATACAATCCTGCTGTGGCAGCTGTGACCCCAGCTCTTGGGCAGGCACTGACAGCCCTGTTAGCTACACAAGGAGCTGGTTTGGGGATCGGGAATTTGCTTGGAGGTCTTAGTGGACCAGTGAATCATCAAGGTGTGCCACCAGTGATGAACAATGCAACAGGATATGGTGCCCAGGGTGCTGCTGGTGGCTATGGAGCTCAGCCTGCGATGCAGTACCAAAACCCGCAGATGCAGGGTGGTGCAAGACCACAGGGTGGTGGTGCACCCTACTCGGGCTATGGAGGTCACTAGAAAAACTTGAGGTGTGATTTCTTTCTCATGCCTTGTGTATTGGTTTCATTGCTTATATAGTTCACATGGAATATCTTACTATGACCTTGACTGGTTAGTGTGATTAATGATTGATTTGTTTGTATTCATTGCATGCATCTACATTAAGGGACTGTAGCTTATACTAGCTTATATAAAATCCAATTTAAATGTAATGGATCTTCAATGGTTTTTAAAAACTGGGTTATCTATAAGCTAAGCAATATGTGTAATGCATACTTGACTAGAAATCCAGCCAGCTAGACATTTGTTTGATTAGCAAAAGGGACTAGAATTACATTCAAATCTGAAAATCTAGGTGGAGCAGAAAATACTTTCAGATCTGATCATCTAGGAAATTTTTTTTGTTTACTGCATGGAATCTTAGTCTCTCACTCCTCTATTGGAGCAAGTCTTTGATGAGATGTTATGCATGTGAAACTTGGCTATAGTAATTGCACTACTGAAGGAGAAATCTTGATCAGATGACCTCAAATCACCTTTACCAATTAGAAGATTCTTCTTAAAAGAAGTTAACATCAAATTGCATAAGAATTTTATGTTTTTTTTTTCTTCTTTCTTGGACAGGTATCTGTAATGCTATGGTTATACTTCCAATTAAGGTAAAAATTATTGCTCTGTTGCTTACTTAGTAAGTGCGGCAGCTCATATTCATTTGGTTTGTCTGTCCATGTTACCAATCTTGTTTGTGTGTTAAATTTCTATCTTACATAAAAGCGATATCTTTAAACTTGTCTTTCACTTTTCCGAAGGTATTACTTAATGCTGCATTTCATGGTTTTTTCTGCTAAAAATATTTTTCTACTTAGGTTTTTATGTTTTACCTATTCACTGTGCAGATTCCTTCATAAATGCATCAAACTTTTTAGTTTTGGACTGGTGATTCTTCTGAAGTTCCGGGCACTCTCCAAATGAAGTCTTTTACTATTACAAAAGTTACCTTTTGTTTAAAGACCATAATCTTCCATGTGTATTTTCTTTTTATTCAAGTACTTTTATTCTGATTAATGTTTTTAAACACTATGTAGTATTTTGCACTAAACTTTTCTATCTTAAAAGGATTGAGAAGGTAGGGTATCCTACCCATGTCTCACCAGTATTTTAGATATTTAGCAGTGTCTTTCCAACTTCAAACATCTTATTTTCTGAATGGTTTATTCTATACTGCTCCACAGAACACCAGAATGTCTCATAAGAAGCAACTTTTGCTTTTCCCTCAGTGAAATAATTAATGTAATGAGCACGTCCAATGATCGGCTAATCTGTTTTTAAGGATTATCATGTAGCAATTGCTGTTGCAGGTAAAAGGTGATGTTCATGGCATTTCACTGCAGGTGTCTTCTGTTTTCCTCCAATTCTCCCACGTTGATACTTCTTGTGGGGCTAAGAATACATTTTATATATAGATTGAACGCTGATTTGATCTCCACGCTGCAATCGCATGAATTTCTATACAGATGTTTATAAAGATTTGATTCACGGTGGAGTTAAATCTTTTTGGAAGTATGGACTTTTGGGTTGTTTTTAACCTTTAAATGGTGGTCGGGGAAAGGGCTTAGCATCTTAAATGATCCATAAAATTGGTTTATCAGCCGCTGTACAAAACAATACTAGGGATTTCTTTTCCTTTCTTATTTTGGAGGGGGTGAGGGGTTGCCAGAGTTTCTGTTAATTTTTAAGTTTAAAAATTACCATCTTTTGGAGAGGAAGGGGAAAGTGTTTCTATCCTAGCTGATCTCTTTAACATTTACATTCATGAAGTGGGTGGAACCCGAACAAGGGAATGCCTGCTTTGATGTTTTGCATCCAGGGCCTGAGCAGGTTGTTCTCGTGGCATTTGAAATAGAAGTCTTGTCAAGAGGTATGCCTGGTCAATGCAGAATTGTTTCTACTCAGTTTATGGACATTGGTGCTCTACTGATGTTTATAGACACACTCTGCTCTACTCAGTTTATCGACATTGGTGCTCTACTGATGTTTATAGACACTCTGCTCTACTGATGTTTATGGACATTGGTGCTTCTACTAATGTTTATGGACACTGCTCTCTACCTGATGTTTAATAGAATGATGGCAAAGTGCATAGTATATAACATTTCTGTCATGAGGTGTGAAAAAATTGGTCAACATTCTACCAGTTCTAACCCGGCATGACATGACATGACACGACTACTACTCGATTGAGTTGATTCTGTTTGCATTGTACTCTTATCAAAACTTTGGAAAGAGAATGAAGGAAAGGTTCTTGACCTGCGGAAACTGGATGTTGTACAAGAAACTAACTATGAAAATCGACATCGCAGAATCTGGGAAGACAGGGATTAGCCTGGCTCTGCCTTCTGTTGATCTCTAACAAGGTGTAGTTGTAGGTTTCTAGGTTTGAATCATTTACTAGTTACTAGCATTGTATGTTGTGAGTTCTGGGTTAATAGCTCTAACATCTGTGCTCTGGTTTTAAGTTTCATGGTTTGTTTAAGGGTGTGTTTGGTAGTTAGGACACTCTTTTCTTGGAGAACAATTGTGTTTCTTCTTATTTTTCTAATGATTGGTAATAATCAAAAGAATATTATTTCAAGATCACTTATACGTAATATAGTAAAATAATCAACTTAGATCGTCATTTATGGAATTTGTGGGGGAAGTTGATTTTCTCATTTTTAAGAACAGAAAGGTAAATTAAAAATTGGTTAAATAGGAAATGTGAGAATTGATGGTTAAATTATTGATTAAATCAAATGGTTATAGAAAGATTAGTGTATAACTCTTTCCTTTTAACTTAAGTAGTAGTATTTACAAAGAATTGACCTTGTATTTATTAGATGACAATCGCGGTAGCATATCATCAAATTTGACTACAAATGTTTGAAGCAGGTGTTAGACACGCGGTTTTATTTTGTGATTTAAAAATTAATTTATATTTTGTTTAAATTTTTTTATCATTTTATATTTTCTAATTATTTATTTTAGTTGTAGATAAATTTGTTGTTGGTAGTGTTACTCTTATCAACTTTTACAAACCATTTATGTTAGATATAAGTTTGACAATTATGTTGGAGGATTATATTAAAGAGTAATAATCTAAAGTTTACAACTCATGTTTAATTTTATTTTTTTATTGAACTAAAGTTCGATCAAGAAATATTGGTTTTGAACTTTTACTTATTTGGTAAGATTGCGTAAGAATTGTGAAAATTTTGATAGTTTTTGCAACTTATGAATTTTTATGTTCAAAAGAAAAAAATACAACTTACGAATTTTAAATTACATATCCAAATAAAATTTTAACTTCATCTCATATAATTCTATATTATGATTCTCAAATCATAATTTCATTTCGCAAGATTTTTAAGTCAGATTTTCATTGCTTATTTTAAGTGAAAATAGCTATTATTTTAAAAAAAAATATATTGTATTTGAAAAGGTTAGAGGAATCTATATAACAGTGATACGTCGGACAAACATTGCAAAGATATGTCACTAAAAAAAATAAAATTGCAAAGATATGTCACTAAAAAAGAATAAAATATACTAGTGCCTAACTAATATTATTAATTTTTATAATTTTTACGTGTTTTTTCATCCTAAAAATGAGATGTTATTCATCATTGAAAAGGAAAAAAAAAAAAATTCACCTCTTCTTTCAATATCTCTTGTCTAATATATTTTATTTCATATTATTTCACTTACCATTAATTTACAAAACTATATCAGCACAAGCCTCTAATCAATTGAAGCTGTTTCAATCGAAATTATCTTCTTTCTAAAGTTGATCGATTTTCTTTTGGACAGAAGTAGACATCTCAAGTAGGATTTTATCAGCAATTTAATTACTACATATATGACTTGTTTTAAATATTATTGTGATACTAACTTAATATGATAACCGATATGCTTCGAATTTAAATTGTTATGTTATTGCATGTTTAGTAACTTATGTATAATGTTAAATTTAATATTATGTAAAAATGAGAATAGGCTAGTTAAAATAATCTTAATTTTTTTCTATTATGCATTTACAATTATTATTTGTGTTTCATAAATAAGAAGAATATTATATTGGATATAACTTCTAGCTCTTTATGATCACAAATTGTTGCACTAATGACTCTTAAAGCTAATTGGAATATATTTTGAACAAGTAAAAAATCTCTCCATTGTTATAATATTTCATGAATATTTAATATATGCTTTTGCCACTTTGTATATTTTAGGATTGTATTTTAGATTTTTACTTGTATTATGGTTTATCCATTCAGAATATTATTTTCACTACTTATGATAATGACAAATCAAATTTTCATTACTTTGATTACTATTTATGATAGTTTTTTATTATATCGAATTTAGTAAAATTTGAATTTGTGTCACTTGACGTTTCTGAAGAGAATTATTTGTCATGAGTACATGATGCTGAAATTTGCCTTGTCGCGAAGGATCTTGGTGATACTATAGTCGAAGAAAATGAAGTATCAAATCGTAATAAAGCAAACACTATACTTTTTTCAAAGTAATCTCATGCCTTCTGGTGGCTGAGTAGCATAATGCCTTTTCAATGAAAATCGTATAGACCGTCTCTGAATCTGTTTGCTCCATTCCAAGAAGCGACTATGATAGCGAAAAATTAAAAGTCTGAAAACGGACTGAATAATAATTAGAATCCTATGATTGTAAGCGGGCTTGGCAAAGAAAGTAATATCAATCGTCGTAGTGACATTCATTATAAACAGGAGAACAGTAAGGGTTCTCAAAATATTTCTTCAAAAGGCAAAAGCAATATTTGTCATTGCATGAATGGCATACACAGAGGTATCGTATACCCGAACAATTTGTCAAATTTTTCATCCAAAGAAAGGATAACAAAGGGAGTCTAAATTCAAAATGATGTTGAGGAGGACTGTATGAATAGTTATGATTAAGTTGAGATAAACCTTGCTAATAAAGATGATAATTATAAAGGTATTGTTGGTATAACTCATTTAGAAGCTAGCAACTTCATTGAGGATCATGACTAAAGACTTGTTATTGGGCACTGAACCATCATAAATGTTGTTTCATGAGTTTCAACTAGTTTATATTTTTCATAAAACATATTTTTCTGTTATTTTCTATATTCTAATATGATTCTTAATATATCTTATGTCTCAAAGAAATTTGTTGAGTTTAAAAGATATTCGTCAAAACGGCTGTTATGTTGAAACCATCCTTGAAGGAAAGATTAAATATCTTTATATTACTACAATAATAATTGGAAGAAAATATATACATGAAAAATTATTTGCATTTTCTCCGGCCTATACTATATTAATGTTAGTGTAGTCGAATTAAATGACCTAGTAACAAGAAGTTTATGAGTCCTAATGATTTTATTATTTGACATGATTGGTTGAGCCATCCTGATTCTAATATGATGCACAAAATAATTAACAATTCACATAGGCATACACTGAAGAACCAGAAGATTCTTCAATTTAAAGAATTCTCTCATGCTCCATGTTCCTGAAAAAAAATTGATTATTATACCATCAACAACAAAAGTTGAAATTGAATCCCCTGCATTTCTAAGACGTATAGATGGTGATATATGTAAGTCTATTCATTACTTGTATGGATCATCCAAATATTATATAATTTTGATAGATACATCTACAAGGTGGTCAAACGTGTGATACAAGATTGAAATGTTTCGTCTCTGAGATATCAAGTAAGTTTTTATCAGGAAAATAAAATATGTGTTGTACTCCTTTTTTTAAACAAGATTTTATCTTAAGTGAATTTTACTGGTGAGATTTTTAATGAGCCAACACTCAAAGCGTATTACAAAATGTGTGTGCTCTTTTTTCTTCGCTAAATTTTTTCCCACGGAGTTTTTTGTAGTAAAGTTTTGACGAGAGACATTACCTATGGACATCCAAGGGAAAGTGTTATGAATTCAATGCATTTGATGGATATTCATTCAAATAACATTATCTTATACACGTACCTAATAATTCGAGGATAAATGTGAGCTATTTCAAATAATTCGAGAATAATTTGATCCTTTTTAGAAAATAAAATAAAGAACAACATGAAAACTGATAAAATGTAAAAATCAGAAAAAGAATTTAAAATATTCTTGAATTTTGTGAATCTCTAATTGGTTTGATATAAATGTAATCGGGATTAGAGTTGTCGAAATGGACTTATCAGTTATTAAGATAGAATTGGATTAAGATTTTTTCAAACTTATTTAAACTGAGGTTTATAAATCCAACTCAAATTAGCTAGCTGGCTCTTGAGGCTTTGACCGAGGACGGATCATAGGTCAAAAGATTATTTAGTTTAAATTAAAAATTTAAACAAAGATTATTTTTAAAAAAGAAACGTTAAAAATAGCAATTACTCAATAAGTCTTATAGTCTCTTTAGCCAAGTTTTTGAAGGACAAAAAGGCAGAAGTGCTTATTTTTTTAAAATGAGGTATTTGGTCAAACTTTTGGGAGAAAATAAGTGTTTTGAGGGAGTAACAGAAGTTGTTTTCCAGAAACTAAAAAGAGTAACTTTTCCCCAAAAGCACTTTTAAAAAAAATATACTTAAAAGCATTTTTTAAAAACTTGGTCAAACGGTAATTGCTGCTAAAAGGGGCTTTTTGTAGCCTGTTTGGCCAAATTTCTCAAATCAGCTTATTTTGATAAGTACTTTTTTTAAAAGTACTTTTGGTGAGAAGCAGTTTGTGTTTGACCAAGCTTTTGAAAACTACTTCTAAGTGTATTTTTCAGAAATGTGCTTTTCAAATAAGTGCTTTTTGGGAGAAGCTACTTTTTTTAGCTTCTGAAAAACAGTTTTTTGCTACTCTCTAAAATCACTTATTTTCTTTCAGAACCTTAGCCAAACACTTCTTTTTAAAAAAAAAAAAAAACACTTTTTAGAAAAAATAAACACTTATGGCCTCCCAGAAGCTTGGCCAAACAGGCTATTAAATCTATTAATCAAACACAAACTGATTTTAATCAAAGTATTTCTCACCAAAGTACTTTTTTAATAAACATTTTTAAAAAAATTCTCAAAATAAACTGATTTTAGAAATTAGGCCAAATAAGTGTATCTTACATAATACTGTTAGCATTATCCTAATCACCAAGTATAGGAGTTGCATTAACTATAGCGATTCAATTTAAACTTGAAATTTAAAAGAAAATAAGAAGTATATTTGATGACGGTGTTGAATATGTTTAACTTATTTGGGTCTCACCGATTAACCAAACAGTCCCCCTGTGTTAGGCATGAAATTTAGAGAATTTTTATTTTATCCCTTTAGCTAAATTATGGGTAGGCTCTCGTGTATAACTTCGATTAGGGATCAATTTCTACATAGCTTTGCGTAATTTCCTTCAACATGCGTTACAAATATAAATATCAAAAGTAGTCTTTGGTAACAAAAATAATCGAAGATTTACATGTAAATTATTTTGAATAGTTCGAGACCAAATTTAGCTCTTTTCAAGGGATTTTAAAATCAAATTAACCATATCAAGTTTTGGTCCACCTTTTAATCACATGACTTGTTTCAACCTTATTTCAAAAAGTTATATTCAATTAATCAATTTATGCATACCTTGAAACATAAATATGAAAAAATACATAAAATTGATGCATTTCACTAATACTTAATAATAAATAACGCTAAAAAAACGGATACAATATATGGTTAAATTAAAGATCTAATAAGAGGGGATAGATAACTATGAAGAACTAGTGAAATTATATGGGTAAGAAAAACACAAAGGGCATACCGATAATGGTCATTTCGATAACTTAGAAGGTGAAATCCCCATCAAAACAACAAACATGTAAGCACTTGGTCCAAAATAACTTACAAAGAGTAGCCACAAAGCCCAACGGGGGCTTCGGACCAATAAGGGAGCAGAGTAATTCACCTAAGAGTCCAGACAAAATGTTCAACTAGCAGAGTTTCAAACCAGAAAGAGTCTAACTATTCACAAAATAGCCACACATAACTTTTAAATAAAAGCAAGTTAAAAGGAGGATCTGTGATCCTCTCAACAAAAGAACATGGAGCTGGAAACTTTTTCCTCGAGCTTCGGAAGCTGGGGAACAGAAACTGGTCCAGCGTTTGTCACTGCACCGTGACTGGAAGACGTCTCTGATGCATCCTCAAACTTCATCCACTGCCCCATCTGAGTCGCAGCAAGATGAGCGTAACAGATGGGAGCAACTGTGTGAAAGCGCAACGAATGAGTGCAAAAAAAGACAAGGAAGATGAAGAGTGTTGTACTGCTATTTTTAACACAACCAACTTCTTTGATTCTGAAAATTGAGACTTACCAACAGATATTGCAGTGGTGCTTCTCTGGTACCTGCAAGGATATGATACAACAATATTTGTTGAAACAACATTTGGCACAAAAACTACTGAGTTGAAACTAATAGCTGCTACAAAATGATTGTTAATGGAATACTTACACATATGAGAGATTGTGAACAAGTTCTTGAAGATCATCAGCAGAGAAACCCAACTCATCATACAAGACATGATAGTGTGTAGGACGAGTCGTACCCTACAAAACAATCATTGTCAAAATAAAGATACAATTACATCATGGAATCCCAAACAGTTAATAGATTAACTGTAAATGATTCAACAACACATCCAACAGCAGATAGCCACAAGGTAAGCTTTGAGTTATTGGCAATTTCCAAAACCACTGGTACAAAAAGAAGAGATCAAAAAGAGAAGACTTACAATCATTCCAGCATGGGCACACAAGTAGAAGTCATAGTTCCTTGGATGACAGACTTTGTTGTCTATGATTGTGCCTGCACAAAGTGAATGTGTAAGCAATTTCATCCAGTGCATTAGTTCAAACTAATATCCTCCGACTTCCAGTGTTACCTGGAGGAACATTACTAGGATCATTAGGCTGGAAAAACTTGGTATGATGATTCTTCTGCGCAACAATCACCAAAAACTTGGGCGACCACTTCTCATCAAGAAATTTACAAGCCTAATAATCAGTAAACAAAACAAATGATTTAGTATAATTATATCTCAGTTTACGAGAGTCAAAGCTCCACCATTCATCAAGAAAACATTTATCAGGCAAAACCTCAATAATCTGCTCCAGCTCAACATTCAGAACTTGATTAAACTGTGATTCACTAACTCCGTCCCTGAAATTTGACTTAAACAATTAATAACATTGCCAAAGATGAACTGCATATGAAGAATTTCATCTCGGGAAAAAAGTCATTAAGTGAATCTACACGGGCACCAAATACATGTAATATAAAAGTTACTCCCACATTCATTTAAGAAAACAAAGTTCAACCCAGAATCAGCATCAACCAACATTCAGACCATGACCTTACAACAAATGTTTCATGCAGTTTTCTCCAGATGAGGCTGTAGCTAACATCTCGAGTATCTGTAGAGTTTTACAGAAAAGTTCATTTTTCAAATCCTATCACTTTGAAGTTCTTATTTGTGCCCATCTGAATCATTCATTGTGCTTCTACTTTCGTTTCACGTAAGCCAGTATTTCGAGCACTTAATCGACAGAATGAAGATACATTCAACCTAGAAAAAACATTTACACGACAGAATGGCAATTGTATATAGGACACAGTTGGAATTAAATGAAATATAAGATAAAGATGGCTGAAAATCACCTGAATATAATTATATGCTCGGGCTTCCTTTTCCCAGAACTCGCATAAAAATCTAGTAAAGCCTCCCTGCAATTTTGTGGCTTCATTATTTCTGGAAACGCTACAATACAGTGGATTATTTCATATAACAAATACAGCTTTATTCACTGAGACCACTACCTATGTCTTCCCAAGCATAATATCAAATCAAACATTAAATGTAGATTCTCGAGTTGGTTTCACACGATGCAACAAGAGTTATGTTAAACGGACTTGATCAATACCCCAAAACGATAATATTGTGCTAGCATATCCAAATAAAATACATTGGGCCCAAGCCTTGTCGAGTTGCTATGGTAGAGAGAACTCCATCTGAGAAGTAACTGAGAGCTGCACTCCAAATTAAAGCCCCCACCCAAGAAATAAAAATAAAAAGAGAAACCTAAAAGAGCATATTCACCTCATTATTCCCTCATCTTCCGTGTCAGAAACACGTTTAAACAAGTTGTCTATCATCTCCACTTTAGGAGACTGAGTGCGAACTGAAGCTCTGTAACGAGATATGGAAGGCCACTGCCTAGAGCTGACAACCTGGTCAAGTTAACAATGAATACACAGATAGAAACCATTATAAATTTCGAGGAGGAAAATGCAATGTACCGTTATACTTTTTTAAGTACCAAAACAATAAAATAATCATAGGATCCAATTGGTTAAAAAGGAAATAAAAATATGATTTAATGGATGTTGACATATCGTACTGCTGCAATGGAGGGGACATCAGATTGGCCAGGAGAGCCATGGGACACATCCATCCCAAGAATAATGGTGGGAACCTTGGATACCATAGGGATCGAAGGAGAATGTTCAACAGTTAGCATAGAATTTAAACCTCCGAGCTGCCAAGAAATAAGATGATTAGGAATATATTTTTAGATTTCAAAAGAAGCAAGGAAAAGTAAGAAAGAGAACATGGCTCAGGATGATAGCACACAACTGATGCTCAGAACTCTCACCTTTGCATTGATCTTCAGGAGCACATTGGTGATATATTGATCATTGACTCTTGTTGGAGCTATACACTGAGTAACAATGCCATACTCAGCAAGATTCTTTCGCTTCCATGGTCCTGAAAAGTTCAAATAAGATATATTACATCAGTCATTAAACAACTCTTGTTGGAGGTTAGCTACTAATCAAGAGAACCAAGTATAACATACTAACCGTATACGTCACAATTTTTCCTCTCAGGAAGCAGACAAAGCAGAAATTTCGGTGCCCCAGGAAGTTTAGATTGGACCTGTTCAAACATTTTCTCCACTCTAACAAGTGGTGGAGCCCTTCTGACTTGTGGAGACTCTTCAAAAATATCGAATGGATCTTCGACAATCTACGTTTTATAAAAAAATTTAGAAGGAAAAATGATCAGTCATTTATCTCTATACTACGTTTTCAAGAAATAATTAATTTGAGGGAACTCACAATTCCTTTCATTTTTCCACATTTGATCAGATCACCAACTAGCCCTTGTATGTTACAGCGTGCAGAAAAATTGACAACAGCCCAGCGTTCTATCTTTGAGGGATCAACTAGTCTCTGCCATAAAGATAAAATGTGAAAAAAGAATAAAGATACAAAACACATCATAACTAAAGGAACAACAAGCTAAGTAGATCAAGTAGAAAAATCATATCAAAAGGAATGGTTCTGAACCTTATTATTGAAATTCCATCTGCCATTGCGCGGGACAAAGTCATCACCACCTGTCTTCAACTGATGAAATATAAAAGGTAAGGCAGACTGAGTAATCAATCCCAGCTGAGAAGTGATTATTAATTAAATACCTTTGGGGGAGGAAGAACGCGTCCTTCAATCTGAGTGAAGTTACTGCTAATAGAAATTCCACAGGAACGGAGCAGAGGCTCAGCATCATATTTGTTGATTTTGAGAGCCTAAACCAAAATACTAGATAATTAGCACCTAGTCACAAGAATACTGTGAAAGATTCTTTTGATTCAGGAAAAAACCTACATTGCTTAAGACTTGCATCCTCTCCTGAGGCTTTTGCCTTGATTTCTCCACAAGTGAAGATCTCTGAAATGTGGACAAGGATTTTGTGTATCTTTGCAACGACACCAAAGAGCAGAGCTGAAACCATCACAGAAAACTTGAGGTAATCATACGCACAGAAAACAAGTAATGACAACATAGGCCTCTAAATTTGACCAGTCTTTTACCTCAATTGGGAAATAGGTAGGACGTTTAGGTTTCCCAACATTTATGCAGGGTAAATCAGCAGAATACCGCAACTCTATGTTCCGGTGGTTGACAAAGTAATCATACACAGTAACTTCAGTTGTTTGGACCTCACCGTCCGCGTCCCTCCCTTTCTGCTTCAGGGTAAACCTAAAATGAATAAAGAAGATGACTTTTTAACAACTTTGCTTCTGCAAATTAAGGACAAACTATCTTGCGCACTACTTAATCATGCCAAGGTTTAAATAAGAAGAAATAACTAAAGAAAGAAATGAAAGCATACAATTGCTCACGACAAGGTCGGTCACTCAATCCAGTAATCTTGTACTCTTGATTAGTGGGACTCGTCTTCACCCTCAAATTCTTGAGCATACGTTTTGCCTAATAAATCGTGTAGCCAATCCCTGCTTAGCTACAGTTCACAAAACTAGAAACACAGATCATCAGACACAAGAATCTACCTTTGCCCAATCCAGTGAAAAGGGATCTTTTGCATTTTGATTTGCTATCAAGAAGTCCACTACAGGCCCAGGCTGGATAATCATTGTTGTAGACACATCTACAATTGAAGCAAAAGGACAGCATTAAAATCATTGTGCTAGCATAGAAATATGAAACTTGACACTAGAGATATTAACCACTACAATCATTACCAATGTTCAAAGACAAGCCACTCTGGGTGGTCCGGAAGCTGGAATGAAATCCTCGACAACCAAGAACACCAGCACCAACATCAACAAAGTTCTTTGGATCATTGTGGAAAAAGGATTGTCTAACAAGCAGGCAACCCCTGATACAAGGACATCAACTAAATGAAGCAAGAAAAACAGAGAGACTTGAACCCTCAAAAGTGAGAAGAAACAACAATTACTTACTGCTTTGCAGCATGCTGCCTTAGAATTATATCCAAGACTCTCAAGGCTTCTTGAGAGTTCTCAGACTCTTGACCACGCAGAGCATTTGCAATCGCCTGCATCGGGATTTTGGCAGCAAAACTGATCTCCACTTTGAAGGTTTTTGACTGGTAAGGACGCCGCAGCCTCTTCCTGTCAGTTTCATTGGGACTTCCATGTCCACCAGGGCTGCTATTGCCATTGTTTCTGAACATAAAAGTTGTAAGCCGACAGTCAAAAACTGGTATAAGACTGGGATACAAGTCAGACTCGGCAATTATGAAAAACCAACCTATTTGATGTAATGTCCTCAAGGACAACAGTAAACTCCATTTTATTCCGAGGGAGAGCTCCAATGGTAAACAAGCTTTTTTCACCATCATAGGCAAATTCCTTTCCAGCTAATTCTGTATCATAAGTTTCATGCACTCTATCTAAGACCTTCCTGCCAACTCCCTTCCCATCAACTGGCCGACCATCCTCATAGAATAAGGCAACCTGTCAAAGAATAGAGTTAAAGGGCAGAGAATTATGAAACACAGAACTAAGAAGAGAATATAGGCAGGTACACAAACATACACTGTAGTGAAAGAAGTGCCCGTCCACATTGGACACATTCACTTTGAAGTGATTAGTTAGGATTTGAATCTTCTGTCCCTTGTTTCCGACGCCACGTCTGGCCATGGGAACACGTAAAGGCTTTTTCTTCACTGGCTCTAGTTCTGATTTTGCGGGAGTGAAATCTGGTGGAACAGGGGGAGGAGGTGGCAGACCCTCTGCTGCTCCATTCGTGTCTTCTTCAGCCATTTCAGGATCCTATATAAAATTGAAATTCTGAATTTTTGAATATAAAATGCAACAGGAAACATCATTCAAAGATGTAGCTTAGCAGTGTGGTTATCAGTAAACATTATCAGTCTCTAATTTATCAAAGAACGAATGTAACCAGTGTTTCAAAAACTGAAAATGTCTAAATCTAGAAAATAATTAAGAAGACCAAAGCAAGTATCATTCCCACAAGGAATTGTCAAAAGTAGGTGGGTTCTATTGTCGATGTTATCTTCATTGTAAATAGAACTGCCATTACACATTTACAAGGTGAAAGACATCATTATTTTTCCTCTTAACAAAAAGGTAAAGGACATAACTACAACCCCACAAAGCACTCCTTGCCGTATTTGGAAACAACAAAGAACAAACCCCAACACAGACCATTCAAGTTAATATATCAATGGAAGAACACTTGAAAAACCATGTTGTCATAAATGTCTACTAAAAAAAGTGAAGAGCGTGGAATACCCACATCAATAAAAGAAATCACACTGGAATCAGAAGCCTACATCTTTTTCATTTCTTTCCTATGGGGGCATTTTTATTATTTCCCTTTTTTCCTGGTCAGAAGAGGGTAACCATGAAACAGAAAAACTAACGCAAAGAAGCAGATGCAATTCTTACTAAAGACTTCAACCTAAAGACCAAAACCATGCAGAATAGGATAGACAAAGGCATGCAGTAAACCAGACTAAAGGTCCTGGTGTTAAAACTCAACAACACAAGATTGTTTTTAGGACTAACTCATCCAGAGACATAAAAAAGACTTAAAGAGAAACCTAAGAAAACAAACAAGTCCTATTTTATAGTAGCAAAAATTAACAGGTATTTAGTATTTAGAGAGACCTAAGAAAACAAACAAGTCTTATTTTATAGTAGCAAAAATTAACAGGTCTTTAGTGAAATACTAAATAAGCTGCCTCATTTTATTTCAGCTAGAGAGTTTTCCAGCAAAACATCAAGAAGAACAGAACCTTAAAATCTAGAACAGACCCACTTGCAAGACTGCCACAGGAAGAGGCCAAGACGCAGCTTACTATAAAACGCCATTCAAAGTCTAATGACAGGGGCGAGACATAGAAGAAATTGCTGAGTAGAAAACATAGAAATTTAGAAACAAAAAAGCACAAGTATTACTCCAAAATTATCAATTTCCACAATCTAATCCATAATACACACATGCAAGCCAACAAAAACACAAACAGAAAGAAAACCTCTGATATTTCACATTCAAAATCTACGTTCTTCATTTTTACTTTTTTGTTTCTTTTTTTCTGTACAGGACTTAAAAAAGACATTCCAGCAGATACACAGGTCAAACGGATCTCATTAGATCCACAAAACAACATAAATTTTTCATTTTGAAAATACTACAAATGAAAAAAATCAGAACCTTCCCAGACACTACTCGACCATAATATCAGAGCATTGTTCAACAAAAAGTGCAAACTCCATAAATGAAGTCATAACAGACATGCAAGCCAGGAAAACCACACAGAAAAGGAAGATAAAAATCCCTGACATCTCAAAGTTAATAGTCCTATTTTGTTTTTCTTCTCCCCTTTTCTTTTGAATTCTTTTTTTCTTCTTCAAACCTCAAACCCCCAAAAACACACAAACAATATTTTTTGTTTTTGTACAATTTTTTTACTTGAGTTTTCGTGATCTCTTACAGCAGAAATACAAAAACTTTTATCAGACACAGCAGAAAATTCAAAAATAAAAAGCCCCAGAAATTTTTGGACCAAAATCACTCAAACAGAAGCAGCGTTGACTGATGCATCAGCACAAAAACTCAAAACAACGAAAACGCCCAAACAATAACCCTTTTTGTAAATTCTTTTTCTTCAATTTTGGTCAAATCATTCAGTAGAAATCCAAACGAATTCATCTCACACGGCAGAAAAATAAAATATAAACAAACCCCAGACATTTTCCGACCAAAATAACTCAAACTAAAGCAGCATTGACTGATTCATCAGCACAAAAACTCAAAACCCCAAAATCACCCAAAAACAATATTTTTGTTTCATGTAAAAAAAAATTCAGTTTTCGTCAACATCTTTCAGCAGAAACCCAAAAACTTTCATCAGAGACAGCATAAAAATAAAAATGAAAAAATCCCCAAACATTTTCTGACCAAAATCACTCAAAACTAAAGCAGCATTAACTGATTCATCAGCATAAAAACTTAAAAACCCCAAAATCGCCCAAAAACAATATTTTTGTTTTCTGTAAATTCTTTTTTTCAGTTTTCGTCAACATCTGTCAGCAGAAACCCAAAAAACTTTAATCAGAGACCGCATAAGAATCAAAAATAAACAAATCCCAGACATTTTCCGACCAAAATCACTCAAACTAAAGCAGCATTGACTGATTCATCAGCATAAAAACCCAAAACCCCAAAATCACCCAAAAACAATATTTTTGTTTTCTGTAAAATTCTTTTTCTTCAGTTTTCCTCAACATTTTTCAGCAGAAACCCAAAAACTTTCATCAGACACAGCATAAAAATCAAAAATAAACAAATCCCATAAAATTTTTCGACCAAAATCACCCAAACAAAAGCACCATTGACCAACCATAAACAGAAAAAGAAACACACAAACCCCACAAAAGTACTTCAAGAAAACATCAAAATTTGGTATAAGGAGTATACCTTCTGCTCAAAGGAGGCAGATGACGCACCAGAATCAAGAACAAAACCCTAATGGAACACGAGAAAAGAGGGGAGAGTGACAATTTTATGAGAGAAGAGAGAATTTAGTAGTGTATAAGTACCAACAGTTACGAGTGTGCCTAAAATACTGCCTCTTTACCCCTTTTTTGCCCTTTTCTGTGTCTCTCCCTCTGATCTCCACGTGTCCCTCCACATCAACTATAATTTCTTTGTGTGTCAAAACTTAATTATATTTAAATACTAATTATTCACTAAAAAAGATTGTGATTTATTATTTAAAAAAATAAGACTGATTACATGTTATATGTTTTCACACCTTCCGATACATATCTCGGAGAAATATTACTTAATTTAATTGTTATTAATTGAGATTTTATTATTACGTGTTGTCCTTCTTATTGCTGTTTTTTTTTTATATTATTTTTTTATAAGTCGAGGATTTATCGAAAGAATAGTTTCTCTATGTAGAGTTAATATTTTGCATATATTTTACCCTTTTAAAACCTCATTTTATGGGATTACACTGGATTATTGTTACTGTTGTTGTTGAGACCATCATACTCTTTTCATTTCAAAATAAATTGTGTTTTTAGCCTGAGCACACCCCTTAAGAAAACTGCTTATTTTTATAGAATAAAATGTAATTTTAATCGCTTACCCTTAATAAATATCTTTAAAAAGAAGTGACTTTTTATTTTTTTTGGTTATGTAAAATTTTCTCAATTAAATAAGGGTAAAATTGAAAGAACGTCATTAATGTCTTTTTAATTATGTAACACCATTTATTTGAATAAACTCAAAATGATAAAATACCACTCATTTTGAAATGGAATAACTAAGCTTTTAGAGATTATATTTTGTAACCGTAGCTACGTTGAAATCGATTGTTTATTTATGATCTTCAAACTTTAATTAATAAACAAAGCTTAATTTCAATGTCTTGCTCGTTATAGCATCTCGAAAATATTATGTCACAGGTAAGACAATCAAATCAACTCTCTTATAAGCTTCCGACGGTTTATTCATCTGACAAAAATAAGAATACTTTTGATTTTGTAATATTTTTTACATTAATCACTTTGAATTCTCTCATCCCGTGTAAAAGTCATTTTCTTCTCGAGTACGTTCACCCGTGACATATTTAATTACTTAAATATAATTTCTTTCTACGAAAAAAAAGGTTCAAACTTTTTTTTATGAGATATAAAAAGTATTTCTCTTTATTTAATTTGTTACTAAATTGATGATAGATCAAACCCCTTTTTCTTTTGAAGTATTGACTATATATTCCAACTCTAAGCTTAATTGCATTATGACGTACGAAAAAAATAATTAATTTACCAAATTATCTATTGAGATGTGAAAAAAATTCAATAAAAAGTATAATTTTTTTTTTACATCAAACAATACGTGGAATAACTTTTACTACAACAATAAAAATAAAATATATAAATGAAATAGATCAGTTATAGATTTAAAAAAAAATTAAAAATTTATCTTAAAATATCTATTTGACCATGAAATTTGCTCAAATTTTAAAATTTTGATCTCCAAATATTTTTGAGTTTTCAAAACTTATTCAAATCCGTTCTTAAATTTTTGAGTTTTGTACTCAGAAAATTTTATTTTTTTCAAATAAAATATATATTTAATTATAATTTTAAATTTTAAAAAATTATAATTTTACAAACTCGAATTTTCAAATTTCAAATTTCAAACTTCAACATTTATAGCCAAATGGGAGTTTCAAGATTCTATTTTGAAGAATGGATAATGTACTTTTGTCTCTTTCAAATATAAAGAATAAATAAATATCTTGAATATTTTATAACATCCTACCAAGAAGAAGGTACAATAGCCTTTTTAAAATATATATATATTAAAAAAAGTTTTTTTTTTATGTTACTCTATATAGAACAATTTGATAAAATTAAAAATCTTAAATAAATATAATTGTTGATGTGGTAAATATATTATGTATCTTGGTTATGATTAAATTTCCTAATGAAATTGTATGTTCCTTTTGTGTTATTATTGATTAACATCTAATTTTTTACCATCTATAATTAAGTGATATGGTGGAAGTAATGAAATTTAGTAACTTTTAATTAAGATTTTGAATTGATAAAAATAACTTTTTTAGATTTTATGCAATATTAATTTGAAGTTGTCAGGTCAATAAAAAATTTTAAAAAAATAAAGACTCATAAATATAAGATATAAAATAATTTGCTAAAAAAATATAGTTTTGAATATCTTGTATTTAAAAAATTTCACTATATTTAGAGGCGTGGTAGGATAGAAGAGATCGTTTAATTCTCAGCTAACGTTTTTGGCCATAAATTCTCGAATATTTTTAACATACCCTATTTTAGGTGAAATTTGGATTGAAGTTTCATATAATGTGTTTGGCCATAGTTTTATTAAACATATTTTTCCTTTGTTTTTTTTTTGGAAAAAAAAATATGAAATGAAATTTATACCATAAATTTCAAAATCTAGATATGTAAAAAATACCCATAAGTTAGGCACAAAATTACTATTTTTATAATGAATTAGATAATACCTTCTTCTAAAATTATAAGACAAATATTTTAATAGAAACCGCTAATAACACAATTACTAGTTATTATAATTTTGTCAAATTATAATTACTAATGACATTTCATCAGTATAAAAAAATAAACGTAATCCAACAAAATAAATAATAACATAAAAAAATTTACTCATTTATTTAATGCTATACTTATACCATAAATTCTAAAAAACTATCAAAAATACCAGTAAGTTAGGCACAAAATTTCTATTTTTTAATAAACTAGATAATACCTTATTCTAAAATCACAAGACGATATTTTAATAAAAATTGCTAATAACACAATTACTATCTACTGTAATTCGTCAAATTTGAACCGACCTAACGCCTATTAAGTCCTCATTTATAGTTTTAATAGTCAAAAACACATTTCAAGTGTCATAGTTTTTCGAGTTTCATACACGAACTATCACGTGTGTGAGTTTCTCACCTGAACTATTACCAAATGTTTATCAAAACACACATCAACTATCAGTTGTTTCTTTTTTCCTACCTGAACTATCACCAAATATTTATCAAAACACAACTCAACCATCAGTTGTTCTCTTTTCCCATATCTGTACTACCACCAAATGTTTATCAAAAACACATCTCCAACTATCAGTTGTTCCTTTTTGTTATCTGAACTATCACCAAATGTTTATCAAAACACACATCAACTATCAGTTGTTTTTTTTCTACCTGAACTCACCAAATATTTATCAAAACACATCTCAATCATCAGTTATTCTCTTTTCCTACATCTGAACTACCACCAAATGTTTATCAAAAACACATCTCCAACTATCAGTTGTTCCTTTTTGTTATCTGAACTATCACCAAATGCTTATCAAAGCACACCTCCAACTATCAGTTTTTTCTTTTTCTCAATTTTTTCTTTTTCCCACATGAAATATTATCATAGTTCAGTTAGAAAAAACATGAACAACTAATAAATAATATATATTTCGATAATATTTAGTGATAGTTAAATAAAAAAAACTCACATATCTAATAATTCAAATATAAAACTTAAAAAATTATAAAAATTTTAGATATCATTTTCACCCTTCACTCTCATTTATAATTTATTATATTACTTCATATGCAAAAACAAAAGCTAGTGAAATTGAAACCATAACTTACATATTTATTTCCACCAAAGGGTCCAGTAAGGTTGGCGCTTGTGGATACACTACACACAAGGACTGATAATTATTTACTTTCTCCAATTTATTCTCCCCGTCTCAAATTATCTATCATCTTTTATTCTATACATTACAAAAAGATTACAAAAAATTATTTTAAGTTTATTTATAATTATTATAATTTATTTTTATTAAATATTTATTCAATCTTTATTAATGAATATGTCATTATTAAAGTTACCTTTCGTATATCATCAGAAATGAGTAAAAAAAAAAATCTGAATAAATACTTAAAAATAAATTAAATTAACAATTTTAAAAAGTAATAACATCTCATAATTAAATATTTTATAGTCTCTAATAAGAAAACAACTATACCAAGAGTGAACTGATGAAAAATTAATTAATTTTACCTTAAATTTTTAAAACAATAAATAATTTAAGATAACTATTTTTAAAAAATAGAATATATATTTTAATCACAATTAAAAATATTTTAATTATTTTTGTTAATTATTAAAAATAAATAAAAATTTTAATTTATAAAATTAAATTTAAAACACCAATTATTTTAAACCGGAAGAAACCGAAGCGCACGAGAGATATGGGTTCCTCTTTACTTTTTCTCGGTTCTATGCCGTTGTGTTCTGTTCCCCATTTATCCATCTCTCTTATTGTTCGATTCCTATTTTACCCTCGCACGACATTGATATTTACCATTAGGTCCCTCGATGTCGTCATGACTCATGTGTGGTCCCACACCAGACGTTACGGATTTCTGACACAAATAGGGTGTACTAAATACTTCCATTTCGTATCCGGTGAAAAAGATTTTTTTAAAAAAAAAATATTATTATTATTTATTTTTTTAAAAAAAGTTATGTGTCATTATTTTATAAATTAATTGATGCAAAATTAAATAATAAATATTCAATATTATTGTTATTTTTAGTGTTGAAATTATTTTTTTTGTTAGCATTAATATTACTTTGATTTTGATTTGAAATTTATTTGAGTTAATAACGTGCATTCATTAACTATAAAACTTATTGGATCGTTCAAAATTCTATAAAAAAGTTTAAGAAGTATTTATAAATTATATAAAAATATTTATAAAATTTATATACATATAATGTAGGGTTGGTTTGGTTTGGTTTGACTTTTTTTTAGTTAAAATTAAACCAAATCAATTATGGTCAAATTTTTTTTTCAACACCAAACCAAATTGAACCAAACCATCAATCAAATATTTTTTCGATTCAACTTGGATTATCAGGTTGGTGCAATTTGTAGGTTTGTTTCGTATACCTCTGTTAGGAACCATATAAAGTACAATGCATTAAACATGAAGTTATACGAGGAACTTAGTTCGTTAAGCTTGTTATGATACGACCCGATTTGGTTAACATGTTATTAGAACCATCTCAATATAAAGGAACTAGACATTTAGTATTGGATGACATGTAACATTTCAAGCATAGCTACAAGAACAACTCAATTAACGACATATAAGGTGATATCTAATGACGTGAACGTCTAACTTAAAGTACCGATAATAAGTAAATGACTTATACACGTGATATATAAAGGCTCTCATCACATATGATCTAGGATGTTATTGACTCATATAAGAGAAACATATGACATAGGTTTGTGTCTTGACGAAGAAAGAAGTTTTAACCTTACATACCTTAAATCCTAATTTATATGACCTATGAAGTGTTGTCTTTTTGTTTAAGGTGACATTTTTTATCTACAACAAATAAAAATCATATCATATTATTATATAAGTGGGAAGCCAAAAAGCGAAAATTTAAAATAAATAAATAAATAACAAGAATAAAAAATAAACAATAATTATTATAATAAATAATAAATAAATAATCATATTATTATATAATTGAGAAGTCAAAAAATAAAAAAATTAAATATTAAAATAACCTTCACATTGAGAGACATATCATATATATGTGTGTGTGTGTGATATTTTTATTAAAAGTAGAAAATAAAAAAATTAAAAGTTAAAAAATCTAAATGTGTTATAAAATAAAGCTCAAAACAACAATGTAAAGAAATAATATAAAGAACAAGAGCAACAATAAGATAGAACAATATAAGATAATTTTTCTTCTTTCAAGTGTGCACAATATCATCTTCAAGACCTCTATCTATAGGATTACATTGAGGAGCACCAAAGGTTGTCATAAACATGACATTAATCCTTGAGAATGTGGGGGAGATCAAGGGGTGTGGAAGATCAATGCAAAGGTAGTGGAGGTGTGGTATTACTACTCATAATGGATGGAGTTATACCTAAAAGTTATGGACATCCACAGTTAACTAATAATATTTACAACACTTCCCCTTGGATGTCCATTGATAGATAATATGCCTCGTTAAAATCTTACTAGGAAAAAACCCAGTGGAAAAAAATACTAGTAAAGGAAAAAGAGTACACATATCTTGTAGTATGTATTATTTGTTGCCTCGTTAAAAACCTTGCTAGGAAAACCCATTGGGACAAAACCTAGGCCAAGGAAAAAAGAATGCAGCGCATACTTTACTCCCCTTGATATAAAACTCATATAATATCTCGGAGACGACACATCCCAACCTTGTATACAAGCTTTTCAAATCTTGAGGTTGATAATGCTTTAGTGAACAAATCCTCCAAATTATTAACCGAGCGAATTTGTTGAATATCTATTTCACCTTTCTTCTCAAGATCATGAGTAAAGAAAAATGTTAATGAAATATGTTTTGTTCTGTCTCCTTTAATGTATCCTCCCTTCAATTGAGCTATACATGCAACATCATCTTCATACAATATAGTTGGAATATCTTTTTTCAAAGAAAAATCACACATTTCCTAAATATGTTGAGTCATTGACTTCAACCAAACACACTCCCGACTTGCTTCATGAATGACTATTATTTCTGCATGATTTGAAGAAGTGGTAGCTATTGTTTACTTCATTAAACGCCAAGATATAATTGTGCCTCCATATATAAACAAATAGCCCGTCTGAGATCGAGCTTTATGTATATCAGACAAATATCCTGCATATGCATAACCAACCATTTTTTACTTGGATTCATTAAAATAAAATAATCCCATGTCATTGGTTCCTTGAAGATATCTGAATATATGTTTAACATCATTCCAATATCTTCTTGTTGGAGAGGAGCTGAATCTTGCCAATAAACTTACTGCAAAATAAATATCTGGTCGAGTATAATTGACCAGATACATTAATGCTCCAATTGCACTAAGATATGGAGTTTCATCACCAAGAAGCTTTTCATCATTTTCTTGAGGTCGAAATGCATCTTTATTTATGTCAAGCGATCTCACAACCATTGGGGCACTCAACGGATGTGATTTATCCATATAAAATCTCTTTAAAACCTTTTCGGTGTATGCTGATTGATGAAGAAATACTCCATTTGTTAAATGCTCAATTTGTAAGCCAATTTTACCAAGATCTTTCATTTCAAATTCTTTCTTCAAACACTCAACAACTTTTGAAAGTTCTTTAGGAGTGTCCATGATGTTCAAGTTATCAACACACACAACTATTATAACAAACTCAGATCCAAACTTTCTTATAAAAACACAAGGACAAATTGGGTCATTTTTGTACCCTTCCTTCAGCAAATAATTGCTAAGATGATTGTATCACATTCGCCCTGATTGTTTCAATTCGTAAAGGATTTCTGAAACTTTATTGAACAAATATCTTGTGAACTTTTGTATGCTTCAGGAACTTTGAATGCTTCAGGAATTTTCATAAAAATGTCGTGGTCCAATGAGCCATATAAATAGGCTGTGACAACATCCATTAGCCGCATTTCAAGTTTTTCATGAACTGCCAGATTTATTAGATACCTGAAGGTAATTGCATCCACCACAGGAGAATATGTCTCCATATAATCAATGCCAGACCTTTGCGAAAATCCTTGTGCCACAAGTCGTGCTTTATATCTTACGATTTCACCTTTTTCATTTCGTTTTCGCATGAAAATCCATTTATATCCCACTGGCTTAACACCTTCAGGTGTTCGGACTATTGGCCCGAAAATTTCACGTTTATCAAGTGAAGTCAATTCTGCTTGAATTGCGTCCTTCCAATTTGGCCAATCATTTCTCTATCTACATTCATCAACATATTTTGGATCAAAATCCTCATCTTGTTGCATTATTTCAGCAGCAACATTATAGACAAAAATATTGTCAACCACAATATCATTTCGGTTCCACCTTTTTCTCGTGGAGACGTAACTTATTGAGATTTCTTCATTCTCATTATTTTCTGATATTTGGACCTCTTCATTGGTTTTATCATTTGTTATGTCTCGAGGCTCTTCTTGAGCAATTGCCTCTATATTATGATCATTTTGATCATTTATTTCTTTTTTTTTTCGAGGATTTTTTTCCTTAGAACCGATTGGCCTACCACGTTACAGACGTGGTATAGATTCATTTGCATGAATAATTTGTCCTATCGGGACATCAACTCGAACTTGAACATTTGCAACTAGAATATAAGATTTAGTAACCTTTGAAAGGTTAGTAAATGCATATGGCAGTTGATTTGTAATATTTTGCAAATAAATCATCTTTTGAACCTCTTGTTCACATTGATTTGTTCAAGAATCTAAGTGAGATAGTGATAATGCATTCCAATCTATCTCCTTTTCCAACTGCTTATTTTCTCCCCCTAATATTGGATATTAATGATTCATCAAACTGACAATCAGCAAATCTTATCGTAAATAAATCTCCAGTCATCCGTTCCAAGTATTTTGTAATAGAAAGAGATTCATACCCAACATATATGCCTAACCTTTTTTGGGGACCCATCTTGGTGCATTGTGGTGGAGCAATTGGAACATATACCGCACATTCAAAAATTCTAAGATGGGAAATATTTGACTCCTGGTCAAAAGCCAACTGCAATAGGGAGAATTCATGATAACTGGTAGGCCTTATACGCACAAGTGCTGCTGCATGCAAAATGTCATGCCCCCATACTGAAATAGGCAATTTTGTCCTCATTAGTAATGGTCTAGCTATCAATTGTAAGTGTTTAATCAATGATTCAGCTAGACCATTTTGAATATGAACATGAGCAACTGAATGTTCAACGGTTATTCCAGTGGACATACAATAGTCATTAAAGGCCTGAGATGTAAACTCACCAGCATTATCAAGACGTATTGTCTTTATTGCATAATCTGGAAATTGTGCTTTTAACCTTATTATTTGAGCCAACAATCTCGCAAAACCATGTTGCAAGTTGATAATAAGCACACATATGACCATCTTGTAGACGCATCTATCAAGACCATATAATATTTAAATGGTCCACATGGAGGGTGAATTGATCCACATATATCATCCTGTATATGTTCCAAAAGTGCAAGGGATTGAATCCCAACCTTAGCTGCTGATGGTTTAATAATCAACTTTCCTTGAGAACAAGCAGCACAAGAGAATTCCTTTGATTGAAGAATCTTTTGGTTCTTCAAAGGGTGTCCATGTGAATTCTCAATAATTGTGCGCATCATATTAAAATCGGGATGGCCCAACCAGTCATGCCAAATGATAAAATCATTATAACCAGTAATTTTTTTTAACTACGGCATGTGATTCAACCATAACAACACTTGGATGGTACAACCTAGAAGAAAATTGGGGTAATTTTTTATGCACAATTTTTGTTCCCGCCTTTATCGTAGTAATATAAAGGTATTCAACATTTCCTTCATTGGCAGTCTCAACATGATAGCCATTTTGGCGAATAACCTTGAAACTTAATACGTTTATTTGAGACTTACTACAATATAGTGCATTGTTAATAACCAATATTGTTCCTCCAAGTAGTAATAAGGTCGCTCTTCTAGAGCCCTCAATCAATTCTATACTACCACATATTGTATTAACATATGCCCTTTTCATAGTCAAATGAGAGAAATATTTTTTTTCTCTTAGTATAGTGTGAGTTGTAGCACTATCCAGAAGGCACATATCTCCATCACTCATCTTGAATCCAATTGAAGACTGAAAAATTTTATTTATCCTCATAAAAATAAATACATCATGAGAAATAGGAAATCTAACAATATTGCAAGATAACTTAAGTACATTTCATTTTTTCTTTCTCAGAAATAAAAGCAACATAAAAAAAAACATAACAGCTAAAAATACATAACCAAAGAAACAACATAATTATTTTTCCAGTAAATGATCAAATTTCATATTTGATCCCCAAAGAAATCTTCAACTTCCAAATGAGTAATATCATTCAGGCCAGAAAAATCATCATCTTTTAAAGCCAAATTTGCTTCAATATTGTCATCATATTTTTGTGAAGGCCCTGCCTCAGCATCATTTTTAAAATTCAAGTGTTACTCCACTCGGGCAATAGCAGATGAGGCACCACCTCTATTTGTCTTTCTTTTGAAAGAATTTTGATAAAGCCTAGCAAAATGCTCAGGCGTTCGACATTCATTCTTCTAATGACCTTTCATGCCACAACGATGACAATTGCCTCTTGAAGGATTGCTTTGAGAACCCATATTGTTCTCCCTTTTATGGTGACCACCACCACGACGATTATTATATTGTCCTTTGCCATTGCCACGCCCACACACATTATTCTGACCCCGATTTTTATTTTATCTTTTTTCAGACTAGTCATGTGCTTCAATAATATTTACTTCCGGTAGTAGAGCAGTTCCAGTTGGGCGGGCTTCATGATTTTTCAACGAAAGAGTATTATGTTGCTCAGCCACAAGAATGCATGAGATCAAATCAGAATATTTTTTAAATCCTCTTTCATGGTATTGCTGTTGTAATACCAGATTTGAGGCATGAAAAGTTGTTAGTGTCTTTTCCAACATATCCTCATCTTTTATATCTTCCCCATGTAATTTTAATTGGAAAGTAATTCTGTATACAGGAGAGTTATAATCACATACAGTTTTAAAATCCTGCAACCATAAGTGAATCCACTCATAACGAGCTCTTACAATACTGTTGCCTTAAGGTGGCCATACCTTTCCTTCAAACCAGTCCACAATTCAAGTGGATCTTTCATTGTTAGGTATTCAACTGTCAATCCTTTGTCCAGATGATGACGAAGGAAAATCATATCCTTCGCTTTGTCCTGATTTGATGTAGCATTACCCTGTGTAATAGTGACGCCAAGACCTTTAGCGTCTAGGTGAATCTCAACATCAAGTACCCACGATAGGTAATTTTTTTCAGAGATATCAAGTGCCACAAACTCAAGCTTTAATAAATTTGTCATGATGAAAACTATCACAAAAATAATAAAGTTAGAAATAATAACAATACAAATACTGCTGATTCAAAACACACACACACACACACACACCCCATTGTATACCTAAAGTTATTTAACAATTTGTAAACTAAAGTATTTAGGAATCAATAAAATAATAGAGAAAGAGTTACTAGTGATATAATCACATAAAGAAGATTTCACCACAAAAATATAGCAACATAACTATTAACTCGCCTCAATCTGAAGCATAACTAACACTTGAGATGATATATTTTTTATATTACTAGGTATATTAGATAAAAATCAACCATGTAATTGATAAAATCAATAAACATAGTTAATAAAGTATTCTTTCTGTAATCTATATAATCTACTATCACTTAACAATTCTAAGCAGTTTTAGTTTAAATATGTTCACTGAAGGGTCAAGCAGATAGATGAAATGACAAACAACTAAACATGAAAGAATGGGTAATTATTTTGGCACTAAACAAATACTAGTGAAATAAATTATTTAGTGAGTGTAATCACAGTAAGTAAAGCACACAAACCAAATTCCACATACAAAGTTCATAATATAACTTCAACATGAATATACCTTGTTCTGAAGAAGAAAATAAACTCAATCTCGAGATGATCTCTCGATGAATTTGGTTAGAACCTCGTGTTGATAACATGTTGTAAAATAAAGCTCAAAACAACAATGTAAAGAAACAATATAAAGAACAAGAGAAACAATAAGATAGAACAATATAATATAATTTTTCTTTCAAGTGTGTACAATATTATCCTCAAGACCTCTATCTATAAGATTACATTGAGGAGTACCAAAGGTTGTCATAAACATGACATTAATCCTTGAGAATGTGAGGGAGATCAAGGGGTGTGGAAGATCAATGCAAAGGTAGTGGAGATGTGGGTATTACTACTCATAATGGTGGGAGTTATACCTAAAAGTTATGGACATCCACAATTAACTAATAATATTTACAACAAAATGTCCATTAGAAGTTAATAAAGTTTATTATCCTTTAATATGAGTAATATATTCGATTCACTTTCTTTGAGTGAGAAATAATTGGCATGAAATTTTCTGCCAGACCCTTAGTGCAAAGTAAGTAAGGTAGTCTCTTCACTAATTTTGAATTACTTTTTATCTTCTAATAGTTAATGCAAGGATAACATTTATTGATAATGAATTATTATTTAACCATTAGTTTTAGTTTTTTTATACAAGAAGTGCTTGTTTATTTAATTTTTTATTGCGGTCATAATCGTGAAGTATTTAAAAGCACGTAGGAGTATTAATTTTATTCTTTCATCTTTTCCAGTTATAAAATATTTTTGCAGATTTTTTATATCCTACAATTCACATTATAAAAGGCACATCAAGTTATCCACATTGTATCATATTTCTTTTGTTTTTATAAAAAAAAAATACTTTTTTCTTCCAAAAATTCATTGATTTTTTCACTTGGAGTACCACAATCCGCAATATCACAAGTTACTTCCCCGCCCCCCCCCCATCACTGAATTCTTACACACACACACACACATATATCATCCTATTACTAATAGCTAAAATATTGCATTACTAACAGCTAAAATTTGGTATAAAAGCATGTAATTTTGAGTAGAAAATTATGGATGTTGAGATATGGAGAAAAAATAAAGTCATTTTTTTTTTGTTTAGCTTTGCATTTTGCAAATTGCAACTGAAAGTTTTCCTATTATATAGGAGGATCTTTTTGTTTGAATTTTTTTTTTGTGCGTCAATTTAGTCTTATAATTTGTGATTTCTTTTTAAAATGTTTTCTAACTTTTATATCGCTATTTTGAATTCTTCCATGGGGTCATAATTAGTCGTGCTAATTCTTACAATACAATTATATTTATATAATTTGATTAATATTTATTTTATTAAATTTATAGATAAAGGACTTATAATTTTAAACAAGATAAATGGTATATTTACATATATGTGTAATTATGATTTATATACATTAATTAAATATTTCAACAACTATCTCTATCACAAATAATTACAATTATTGTGCAGGTGTACAATATGAAATTGAAATGCTCTACTACTCATCCTAAAGAAAAAAATATATTGATGGAATATATGTACATTTTTTAAAGAAAAATCTTTCGTACGACAACAACTTCTTGATATATATGCGGCTCTAAAAAGGAGGAGGCTCAAATTTTTTAAAAAAATAAGGCAATAACTTTAAGACATGAAATATTTGTAATCATAGTTGATGTTCTTAAGATTCATATTTAACTTATATACCGTTCATGATATATAAAATAAGAAATTATTTTCAAGTTGAATACTTGCTATATTATAAGAATTACATAATAAAGTAGGTCGAATATTAATTTTTATATTCATTTGATAGCAATTTTACAAATACGATGATATTTTTGCAATGACAATAAATATGTATCGAATAAGTTCATCTTCATTAGTTTGCTCTCGCATTTATCCCCTTCAATTTTTATGTAATTCATGACATAGTTATTATAATATATGTGTAAAACATTTGTTCTAATTGACACGAATACACGTGAATTGCACGTCCTCAAAAACTAGTTAATTAATAAGGCTAATATTAGCATCTAACTAACAAGTTGGAACATATTCAACTCACCTAAATAGTATTCGGGCAGCAAGCCTGTAAGCTTTCTAATTCAATGGTGTTTTGCACGTTCTCCGTCCGCTATAACTATTTACATGAAACAACCTTCTCACGAGGCCTCCCCCACTCCCCTGAATTTATAATATATAAACATGGATGGACAACGAGCTTAGATAACTTTAGATTAAATGGTGTATCGCAATACTCTTCAAATATACCTCGTAATAACTTTATTCAATCATTTTCTAAGGCAAACCATGACCTCCCATACTTCATATCACAATAATACAACCCCCAAAAATCTCAATATAACTAAAAAACTTGAACTCACAACTTACGATCATAGAGTCGCCACTTAATTATTATGAAAATTAAAAAATCATTTTTAAAGATATTTTCAAAAACCTTAGTTTAATATTAAAGTCCGAGTAATTATTCAAATGATTTTTTTAAAGAAGATATTAGACGACTTAAAAAATATGCAAATGAGATTAATTACGAACTTAAACATATTTGTGGCTAAAAAAGAAACTTGTTTGTAAAAAGAGAATTTGAAAGTGACCTTGTTTGAAATCAATTTATATCACTTTATTACTTCGTTAATTCATCTAATGAATTGACTTAATAATTTTGGATAGATTATATAATTTTTTGGAAACTAGGAAAATCTTAAAAGAGTAGAACATATTTATCAATTGTCCACCCTTTTTTGAATATTCCATTTTCAAAAAATATTCCAACTTTCAAATATTTTTCGATAAAAGCATTTGAGTTGAATAGCTCAATCTCATTAAACGTGAATTTTAAGCTACTTAATAACTATGAGGGGTTATGAAAGATTTATCACGTTATTCTTGAGTTTAAACTTGCCTAATATTTAAAAGGTGATTTAACTAAATTTGTTCAAGCGCTTAAAAACAGCGTAAGACAATTGTCCACCCTTTTCTGAATATTCCATTTTCAAAAAATATTCCAACTTTCAAACATTTTTTGATAAAAGCGTTTTGAGTTGAATAGCTCAATCTCATTAAACGTGAATCTTCAGCTACTTAATAACTACGAGGGGTTATGAAAGATTCCTCACGTTATTCTTGAGCTTAAACTTGCCTACTAGGGTTATGAAAGATTCCTCATGTTATTCTTGAGCTTAAACTTGCCTACTAGGGTTATGAAAGATTTCTCACGTTATTCTTGAGCTTAAACTTGCCTAACTTATAAAATGTGATTTAACTAAATTTGTTCAAACGCTTAAAAAGAACGTAAGTAATAAAAGAAATTAATCGAATCATTAGAACTCTCTTTTGAAAATTTATCTAAGATATATAAAATGTTAGTATTTGTTACAAGCCAAGTAATATATGATCAAATAAGGTGTAAGAGTAAAGTTTAAGCTGGAGCCCTATTTTGCTCTTATTTTGGGACCGTCTGATCATCTTAATCAGATAACTGAGATTAAATCATGAAAAAAGTGTGTGTATACTAGTTTCTGGATACGTGCACTGCACGTGAATTTAATTCTAATTAATATAAATAAAAAGAAATTCAACTAGAACATAAAGATGGATGGGGAAAAACTCTATTACTTAAGATTTTCATTTATGGCACAAGAGTTTATATGAATATGATTATCGAAAAATAAAATAACCTCTAATTCATACTAAATAACAATAGATAATATTACTTTAATTTTTTTTGCATAAAATGATAATACACAATTTCATTAATACTCATAAGAAAACAAAAGAAAATAAACTTACCTGTTAAATTTGCAATTTTAATGTTGTCCCTAGTAAATCTTATTCGCAACAGTAATAATTTATCGGTGGATTTTATGGTGCATATGACAATCATAGCACCGTGCGGCCTTTGATTTTCACATAAAAATAACTTGAGCTAATAACTAAAAACTAACCGAAGAGAGTTAAATTAAACTTTTGGAATGAGGGAATAAAACTCTACTCCGCTTATTATTCTAATCAAAGTAACTGTTTAATACAAAATTCTTCATCAGTTTACTAAAATAAAGAAAAAACATATGACTATCTTAATCTTCGTGGAGCTTCGAACATGAATTTCATGAATAATCTGTCACATAATGATTCTCCCCTCCTTTTGGCATTGTAAAAACACCTTGAAATTCCTGTCAAACCATATATGATACAAAACAACAGTTATGCACATCCGATAAATTTCACTTTGCATACTAAAATTTTTAGTACACAAACATAAAATGATCAAGAAAAGAAGAAATTTGAAAAACAAATAAGCATAAGTATCTATAAATAGTATTCTTGAACTTAATTAATTTCAAGCCACAAAAAATGTCATTACCATAAAATAAATTTAATTCCAATTAAAGGAAATCTACAAAAGTAGAAAAAGCTGAAATTGCTTGCTGTGAAAATATTGGTATATGTTTGTGAAATAATCTGGCCAAGCATCAACATGAAAATTTCAAGGAGCACTCTTTATTGTTGGTGACCATATTGGCAATTTCTCCAAGATGATAATACCCTTGTATTATTATGTCTAGTGGTGAAATCAAAAATTTCGTTAAAGATGTTTAAAATTTAATATATACATATGATAATAATTTTTAAGCCATATACTTTGCATAATTTTTTATATACATAATATAAATTTTCGCCAAAGGGTGTTCGGTTGGCCACTCTTCGATACCTTTGGCTACGCCACTGACTATATCTTTATAACTACCATAACTTCATTGATTCAGTCTAATGAACATATTCTTTCACTATTAGACATTAAGTATTGTCTTTTAACATTCCACCTTCAAACTAAAAGAACACAAAATAAAAAATCTGAGGGGAGAAATTAAGAAAAATTCGATAAAAATAAGTTGGAGAACGTAATTAAAAAGCCACTTTTAGGTATTTTAAGTAGAAAAATACTCCCTCCGTTTCAAATTAAGTGGTGCTTTTAGCTTGGACACACCCTTTAAGAAAACTATTTATTTTTAGAAAATAAAATGTACTTTTACCAACTTACTCTTAATAAATATCTTGAAAAAGATGTAACTATTTAGTATTTTTTTGATTATGTAAAATTCTCTTCATTTAAATAAGAATAAAATTGAAAGAATATCATTAAAATGCTAAAACACCACTTATTTTGAAAGGCATGGAGTATATCAAATTTAGAGGAAACTAAGCAGACTACAATAAGTGTGGGAGATACATGAAACTTATCATTTAATTGACTTATTGATCATTTATTGATAGGTAAATTTATTATTTAATATAAACATAGTATAGAAATAGTGTTTAGATGAGGGTAAAAATGTCAACTAACTTTTGCTAGATATTTTAGTAATTTAACATTGCACTTAGTGTCTTCCCACTTTTAGAGTACTATGATGATGTATGTATTATATATATATATATATATAAAAGAGAGAGCGACTTACATGATCAAAGCAAAAGCAGGGAGTACTGAGTAGGACTTACAACCAAACAGTTGACAACCAAACATTCAACATCGAAATATAACACCAAATATCAATCGAAACAACCCCCAATATATCTTGTATCAGAGCGAGAAGATCTTAGGACAAAAATTTAGGATATATACCAGTAATATATGAGACAGTTGCCCATATCTAGATATATTCAAAAACTAATAACATATAAGAGGCAGTATATTCAAGCTATAAGAAATTGGAAGAATTTAAGAGTAGTTTTTGAAGGAAGATTATACCAATTTAAAAAGAAATATAAAGACGCCCTTAAGAGAATAGTAGAATATATAGTAGAACATAAGAGAGAATTAAATCATAATATTAGAGTGTGTAATAATCATATACCTAGAAATCTTTTAAGGATAAGACAGTTTAACGATACTTTAAGCAGAATTCCTTTAGGTTAATGAAAACACACCCAGCCTTTTTTAGAATAAGATTAAATAATTGGTCTATAAATAGAAATTTAAAAATATTAAGAGATATTAGAAAAACTGAAAAAAGATTAATAGAGATTACAGAAATATCGCAAAAACTTTTTAACGAAAGTTTAGATAGTGATTTTGAACTAAATAGGCATATACGAAGAAAACTAGACGTAGCCTTATCACAAATACGGTGGGAATTACAGGGAATAGAATCAGATAGACAGACTTATAGAAATATTATAAATTATCATAAAAATAAAATCATAGCTAGTTTTTAAATAATAAAATAGATCCTCTTAGAAATTTAGAATATTTAGATCTAAGAATACTACCAGAAAAGAAATTTAAAAGAATAGCTAAAGAAAGCAACTCTCATATAAAGTGTAATTTTCCTATAGGAGAACATATTTTACATACCGAAGACCAACATCTCAATTCGATAGTAGACTTACTTATAAATCTAAGTGATAATATACATAAAAATAACCAAAAAATTATTTCAAGATTGGAAGAAATAGAAAATAATCAAATAAAACAACAAGACATCATAAGAAAATTAGAAAGAAATCAAGATTTCTTAAAAGACCAACAAAACGAAACTAACAAAAAGATTATTTTAAAAGATACAGAAAAGAATTCAGAAAAGATAGAACAACTACAAAAAGCTATAGAACAAGTAAAAGAAATTATTTTAGCATAAGTACTTTATGAATGAAACTAATAGCCCACTATATAAACAAATAATTGTTAAAAGTGCTAATATACAACCAAACCCCGAAGGACTATCAGACTATCAACCACCAGCAAAAGCAGATCAAATTATAATAAAGCAAAACAATACAATAATTTTATTATTACTAGAAATAAATAGAAATCTAGAAAAATTAATAGAAGAAAAAACTAATATAAGCCAGACACCTAAAGATAAGGAAATAGACGAACTTGTAAATCAGCTTAAAAGAATAGAAATTACCCCTCAAAAAGAGAGAGTAATTAGAAGACAGCAGCCATGGAAATTTTTCAAAGTAAAAGAAGAAGCTGTTCAAACAGAGACAACATAGGAAATAACATGGTATCCAAATTAATAAATCAAAATCCACATAGTACAAACCATCAGTTAGAAGAAATAATTGATATAGACAAGGACATACAAATCTTTCAACAAAATAGTTTAAAATTATTAGACCCAAAAATTCTATACAAAGTAGGAAGGTTTTCATCGTCAGCACAATTATACAGACACTATAGGGAAGAACAATTATGCGTTTTAGGAAAAGGAAATAAAAAGATATCCTTAATATCAGAGGAATCTTTAGAAAAAGTTTTGAACACAAATATGGAGCTAATGCATTTAGGCTTAATAGTAATATGACTAAAAGGTTTAACAAGAAAATACTTAGGGACAAAAGTACTAATAACTATATTCGACAGCAGATGGACAGATCCTAGAAAATATATAATAGGTTTAACAGAAGTAGATATGTCTAGTAACGGAGGAATATTTTATTGCAGTCCAGATTTTATGCTTAATACAAAGGATTTTGCAAAACATATAAAAATAAGTTTTCAGACAAAAGGATATGAAGATATGATAGATGGAAATAACTTATTAGCTTGTGTAGGTTTTATAGGAAAATTAGCCAATGATAGTAATACAAAATTTAAAATACATATAGAAGAAGCAGTACAATTAATAGGAAATAAAGGAATAAAACTTATGAAACCTTTCAAAATAGACCCACAATTTTATGCAGGATTAGAATGGAATTTAGAAAATCTGCAAGATGAAAAGTTATATCAGCCCAAAGACCATTTATTATACGAAAATAGAAAGGGACAAACATCTATTAGATTTACGGATTACCAACCAATAGCTCAAGTAGATGAAGATGAAGATATGGATGAGAATGAAACAAAGGTAGAAGGAATGAACATACACGAAATAGATAATGATTTCGAGGTAGACTTTGCTATACAAAGAGCTAGAGATCTATATGAAGAAAACAATAGAAAGAAGTTTAAATGTAAAGGATGTAAACTAGGAGACTTGAAAATAACGGAAGTAGAAGAACATTTTAAAATATGCAATTTAAGGACAGATAATTATGGATATAGATTACAAGATTTTAGTGACACAGAAATCAATACAGATAATATATCGATAGCTAAAAGTACTAAAGAATTTATGGAAGCACCACCTGAATCCGTAGCTACCAGCCCAAGCCCATTCCAAAGAACAAGACCAGCAGAAACAATTATTCACACCACTGGCAACTTGCCTAGACAAAGGGTTTATAGAACCAACCAGGAAATACCACCAGAAAATTTGAATCTAAGACCATTAGGAAGAAGACAACCTTTTGAAGAACCAATTAAACTCCAAGGAGGAGGAAGTAGCGGAAAAATATTAAATATAGCAGCGCACGATCCTCAGACATGGAACTCTGTAATAGACGTATGGAAAGGAATAGTAGTAGCAGATTTTATAAAGGCGTATCAAGAAGTAGATGCAGAAATAATGTATAGATACTTAGAAACATTCTTGGGAGAATCAACAAAAGGTTTATGGGAAGCATATAAGACAAATTATCCCCAGGAATTCCAAGAACTATGTAATTTAGGTGCTAATCCCTACAATTTTACTAATAAAATACATAGTTTAATTACAGGAGAAGATCCAAATAGTGGCTTATTGGTTCTACAAAGAAATGCGTTAGTTAAACTAGAACAATTAAGTATAAATAATTGGAATTTAATTAAACCATTTTTAACAGAATACTTTTATTACTGCACTATTAGCGGAAATGTTTTTGATCAATTTCTTGGTAAGAAGTTATTAAATAAACTACCAGGAGCTTTAGGAAGAGAAATAGAAGAACGATGGTATAAAAGAGAAGGTGTAATACAAAACTCAAATGCAGAATGACCAATAGGACACATAATACAACATATAATGCAAATTCTACAAGAAAAATGTACTAATATACAAATACAAAAACAACTAAAAAAGGGTGAAACTAATTTCTGTAAAAACATATATACTGCCCAAAATTATGATGAACATCCAAAAAGGAAATATAAAAATCATAGTAAACACTATAATAGAAAAGGGCCATATAAACGAAAATATTATTTAAGAAAATCAACAGATAAAAAATCTTATTTAAATAAAGACAGGCACGTACGAAAATATAAAAATGACAGAAATTACAAAAATACGTTACAATGTTTCACATGCGGGAGTATAGAACATTTAGCTAATACCTGCCCAAAAAGAAATAATAGTAGAACTAGAAATGCACAATTAATAGAAGAATTTAATGAAACTCTAATAAACGTAGACGAATATATGTCAGACACAGAAAGCATATATTCGATCATAAGTATAGATGCATTAGAACAAAATACAGAAAACTCTTCCGACTCAGAAACAGAAAGTTTAATAAATGAAATAGGAATAGACTCACAATTAGATTTTAATCACTTAAATTTCTACAATGCGGTCAATATTATACAGGAATGTGATCATATTTTTGAAAAAAAATAAAGGAATAGATAGTAATCAGTGTTATATATGTAAATGGTATCCTAGTAGGACTAATAGGGTAAAATGCAAGCAGTGTTACAAAGAAGCATGCATTAATTGTATAAAGAAAGATTCTAACCCCTATGAAAAATTTAAAGACAATACTTCAAAGGAAGAAGAAATACAATTAAAAGAAAAAGTAAATCTATTAGAAAGAAAGATTAAGATACTAGAACAACGAATAAATAGTCTAGAAAAAGGAAAAGAAAAAGTATATAACGAAATCACAGAAGAAACAGAACCAACTGAAGAACTAATGAATACTCTTAATTACGAAGGATTAGTTTGTAACGAAGACAAAAAAGTACATACAATTAAGGTTTTAACAAGATTAATAATCCAAGAATATGAAATAGAAACATTGGCCTTAGTAGACTCAGGATGTACCAAGAGTATAATAAATAAAAAAATTCTACCAGCATCTTTAATTAAAGAAATGAAGAAACCACAAAATGCCATGCAAATGGATGGCACTTCAAATACTTATAAGCATTATATTGGAAAGACAGAGATAAGTTTTGTCAATACATGTTCTGAGTTCTATAAACCAAAATACAGTTTAGACTATATATGGACCAGAGATACTGACATTCAGGTAGATTTTGTCATAGGATTAGACTTTATATTAAAAAATAATGGAGGATGTTGGATAAATAGAGATGGTGTAATATTCACTAAAAATCTAACCCAGACACCAGTACTTAGAGCAAAAATACCTACCAAGGGAAGGATAAAGAAAAAATGCGAAAAAGGAGACAATTGCACTTGTGAATCAAAGAAAGAATTCATAGAAAAAGAAGAAGAACAAGTAGAAGAACGAGATTACTATGAGCCAAAAATAGAAAAAGATTACGAATTAATAGAAGTAGCTACATAATTTTACAATTTTCAACAAGGAATACAGAAAATAGGGGTCATCAGAAACCAAGAAGACTTACAAAACATACTTAATACTCTAGATAAGTTAGAAATTATAGGAGAGAAACCTTTAGAACACTGGAAGAAAAATAAAATAGTATGTAAATTAGACATTATAAATCCAGAATACACTGTAAAAACTGCATCAATAGAAGCTACGAATCAAGATATAGAGGATTTTAAGATCCAGATTAAAGAACTATTAGATTTAGGAGTAATATGAAGATCAATTTCGAGACATAGATCAGCCGCCTTCATGGTTAGAAATCATAATGAGATTATAAGAGGAAAGGCGATAATGGTAATAAATTATAAAAGACTTAATGATAATACAAAAATGGATGGATATAAATTACCAGACAAAACAGAATTAGTCAATAGAATACAAGGAAGAAATTTTTTTAGTAAATTTGATTGTAAGTCAGGATATTGGCAGGTTAGAATGCATGAAGACAGTATAGAATGGACAGCTTTCACCTGTCCAGAGGGACATTTCGAATGGCTGGTTATGCCTTGTGGTTTAAAAACAACCCCTTCTATTTTTCAAAGAAAAATGGATGATATTTTTGGGAAATATAAAAACTTTGTTTTAGTATACATTGATGATATTCTAGTATTTAGCAATAATATAAAAGAACACCTAGGACATCTACAGATAGTTTTTAAGCTATTTATAGATAATGGAATAATTATTAGTAAAAAAAAAATGGAGTTATGCAAGACGTATATAAATTTCTTAGGAATAATAATTGGCGATGGAAAAATAAAACTACAACCGCATATCGCTAAGAAAATACTAGAAATGAAAGACAAGTTAGATACACTAAAAGAACTACAAACCTTTTTAGGTATCCTAAATTATGCTAGACCTTTTATAAAGGACCTAGGAAAAGTGGTCGGTCCTTTGTATGCTAAAACAGGAAAAACGGGTCAAAGACACTTTAATACTGAAGATATAAAGCTAGTCAAGAAACTAAAAGAAATGATAAGAAATATACCAGATTTAATCTTACCCTTAGAAAAAGACTATTTAATCATCGAAACGGATGGAAGTTTAGATGGTTGGGGAGCAGTGTTGAAAGCACGTCCCAGTAAGTATAGTGATAAAAAACAAGAAGTTATATGTGCATACCAAAGCGGAAGCTACAAAGAAAAGGGTAATTTAAGCAGCATAGACGCAGAAGTTCTAGCAATAATCTACGCTTTAGATAGTTTCAGAATCTACATACTAAACAAGCCCGAAGTTTTAATAAGAACAGACTGCGAAGCAATAGTAAGATTTTATCAGAACATAAATACCAAAAGTAGTAGTAGACGACGATGGTTAAATTTCTTAGACGCTACATCTATTTACAATATAGAAATAGAACATATAAAAGGAAAAAACAATAACCTAGCAGATCAATTAAGTAGACTGGTTAAAAAAGAGAAAAGATAAAAGCTAGAATCAATTTTTATGTTTTAAACTGATCATCTTATGTTTGAGTACAGGAAAAATACAGATCTATCAAAGACAGGGGCTTCAAGTTCCAAAGACTTAGAGGCTTATCTACAGATGTTGTTAAGCCAGACTCAGTTTAGACCCAGAAATAAGCTAGAAGATCAGACATTAGAAAGACTATATTTCGGTCCATATTCTCTTATCTGCTACCCCCAAACTAATTTAAGTTTCAAGACAAAAGATGATGTTATTATAGACAGGCCCCAGAGATGTCTATTAGACAATCTATGGATGGCATTCCACAAGAACCCCAAAGACACAAGTTATTTTATTGCAGTGCTCAATGCACTGGCTAAATACTTTACAGACAAAAATCAAGACAAAAAATTTAAATTCTATACAGTATGTCAAGGAGGAGCTCCCAGAGTATACAAGACTTGGTTACAGGTAATGAGCGCAATTAACGGTCATAAGACTCCTTTATACAAAGGATTTGATGATCTACAAGAAGCGCTAGACTTTGCAAGAGGACATTTGGGTCCTAATTTCTTTATTTCTCCAGAACTCAAAAATTCCAATCTAGTTCCTCAATATACTATAGCCAAAGACACAAATAAAATAATTTTTTGCGACCATTGTTCTTCCATGACAGAAGGATTCAAAAGACTAAATCAAAAGAACGAAGCCTTAGTAAAAGAAAACCAGACATTATATACCTCTCATAGACAACTTATTACAGAAAACCAAGCCTTAACCAAACAAAATAACTTTTTACAAAGACAAGTACAAATGCTACAAGATCAATTATCCCTAAATAACCAATATCCTATACAGAGTTCTCCATCTCCAATTAAAATGGATGAGACGAGTGTGCATTCCTCTCTGAATGCAAAAAGCTCCACTGTATCGGAGAAGGATACAGCTAGTCCGGTTCAAACGGTGACCGGTAAAGACTTATCAAATCCGTTGATAGCTGACACTTTGCTAAAAAGTGTAAGAAGATTGCCCGCTAGCTTTTCACGAATACCAGAAGTACCAGAATCTTCAAAGAACAAGAAAGGAAAAGGAAAGGCGGTAGCAAAAAAGACCCTGAAGCAAAAGAAAACCACTAAGACGAATATCGAGGACATGGTAAATCAAGCCCTCATAAGAATAATAGGACAAAGTAAGACCAACATATCTGAAGACAAGATAACTATATCTGAAGACAAAGCTAAAAAACCAGAACCAGAAGAAACTCCAAATGACAATATATCTGAAGATTCTCAAACAAACTCAGTAGAAAATTCAGATTTTCAATTTGCACAAGACCCTAATGCCGACGATGGAGACTCAGGTTACAGTTTCGACTCTATTGCAGAACACAACCTGAATACCTAAAGACGTAAGCACTTACGAATTCTGAATAAAGACGTAAGCACTTACGCATTTCAGAAAAAGATAGAGCAAAAGACAGAAGTCACTAAGACACGCGGACCTAAAGCAACGGATAAGGATTGAAGATAGATGTTAGAAGCACGTGACGATGGGGCCCAATGTGTACCCGATGTGCTAAAATTATCTGAAACAAGTCCGGATTTGAAGTCCGAAGACCACTATAAATACCCCTCTACTCATTCCAAGAAAAACATGAGCAAGCAAGTGAGCAAGAGAGAAGTCTGAGAGAAAGTAGCAAGAAAAGCAAGCATCAAGCAATAGTAGTAATAGTTCTAGTTTCAAAAAAAAAAATAAAAATCTTTGTATAGTTTTCAAGAGTGTTTTCTCAGTTTTTCTAAGTCTTCAAGACAGCTTTCGGGGACTCCCGAAAGGGAAACCTGCATAGCGCAATCATGTAAGCTCGATTATCCCTCTCTCCATATATGTATAACTTTTTATCATAATGTTATTATGCTTTGTTATTATGTAAAAACTGTTTAAATTTTTACAAGCCCTTTACTATTCTGATATGATACCTCTAGTAATGGTTATTCCTTTAAACTGTTCAACAACCTCGATGGATTAGCCTGTAAATTTCTAGAAAAGAGTAAAGCATCACAGGCAGAAGGCCGTTAGACAGCTTATATCCGGGGTGTGGCTAGAGAAGACTGTTGTTGGACAAATAGGTTTAAGGAAAGAGATGAACAGGGTATCCTCAGTTTAGTATTTAAAAAAAAAAAAAAAAAAAAGAGAGCGACTTACATGATCAAAGCTAAAGCAGGGAGTACTGAGTAGGACTTACAACCAAACAGTTGACAACCAAACATTCAACATCGAAATATAACACCAAATATCAATCGAAACAACCCCCAATATATATATATATAATGAGGGTAACAAAAATGTTAATAGAACAACCAAATTAAAATTAATTCGAGATAAAATTGAGACGAATTGTTTTCAAATTAACTAACCAAGTTTTTTGAACTTAACCAAGTAAAATAATTATTTGCATAATGAAATAATAATCAAATTAAGTCAAAAATGATTTTGGATTTTTGTAAAATGATATACATAATTATAATGCTTGTTCTCAATATAAAATAATTTTAAAATTATATATATATACATATATATATATATATATATATATATATATATATATATATAGGATATTTTGCCAAATAAAATCACAAAATAACACCAAAATATTTAAAAAAATATTTGTGATTATGTGAAAATTAATATTTTACTCTATTTATATTTTGAGAACCTTGGGTAATTAATTGAAATATAGAGGGTCAAAATTGAGTGTTAACAAAGTATAATCATCTAGGAGTGTTAGAGCATATATCTTAATACTTTTAGGTCGAAACCAATCCAGTGTATTATCACCTACAAGCTCCTTTTTCTTTTTTTAAATTAACAAAAATTAAATCTGATTATCGTCATTGTTCACATATATATGCGATCGCGATACAAAGTATCAAGATCACACAAAGTCAATTTCTTCACTTTCGTATCACAATCGCGGTGAATAATTTCTCCTTGTTAGGTAAATTCCTCTATAACTCTTTCTGATCACAACCTCCTAACTTGCGATCACAATATATTAAAACTGACATCAAATTTTAACCAACCATAATTAAATTGTTAATATATCATCAACTACCTCAACCCCCTTAGATCTCAAATCAAGTCATACTAAAAAGTGTTAAAATTAAAATAGCAACTTATACAAAATTTAAAATATGATTTAAAACACAAACACCCAAAATAAGAGATGAAAGTGTTACAATCAACCTATATGAATAGAGTGGATAACTCACTTCCCCTAAAAAATAAAATCTCAATTATAAATATTTATATTTAGATATAAATTTCACTTAAACTACAAAATATCATTGTGAATATATTATTTTATTTAAAATAATACTTTGATAATTTTAGATTAATTTTTTTTTTCTCAAATATTTTTCACCCCAAACTATTGACACCATTTACAACTATTAAAATTAACCCTTTGGTTCAAGCCTTTCATTTTTCTTCTTTTTTACTCTTTAACTCCTTTTTTTTCTTCCCTTTCCTCTTGTTCTTCTTTGTCCCACATTCCAATTTCCCCAATCTGCAACTTCTCTTTCCCTTTTCAAACATCTCCCAAAATTAAAAGTCAAAGAGAAATGGCGGATCAGCTCACCGATGATCAGATCTCTGAGTTCAAGGAAGCCTTCAGTCTCTTTGACAAGGACGGAGATGGTCAGCTCATACATATTATGCATACATATTTTGAAATTATTTTTCATTTTTCTCAGATCCGATGCTCGGTTCTTTGTATTTTGCACGTTTATGTGTTTATCTTTTCTGGGTCTTGCTTATTTTTGAGTGATTTTTTGATATATGTTTGATTTAATGCAACTTTCCAAAAGAATAAATGATTCCGAGCACGGAGTCAAAACATCTAATTTCGCTGTTATGCGGATATGGGTAAACGAATTCAGAATTTTTCTAACTATTGGGCAATATTTGGATTGCAGTTGAAGAAAAGCTAGCTAAACTTCTTAAATAGTAATAGTGTAATATAAAGTTGGTGATGGAGGGAATATTTGATTTGATTTCATTGTGAGGGAATTTTACACTTCTGGGTCACATTATATATGCTGTTTCTTTGTTGCTACTTCAATTTTATTTGATATTTCTTTGATTTTAAATATGGGTTTTGATTCAGTTCTTGATAGAAATGGATATAATGACCTGTCTATGTGAAGTTGGTGGATTTTAATGTTGGTTAATAGCATAAATGCTCATTGATATGGTTGAGTGTTTGGTTGGTCTTGATGGGATCCTGAGGAGTGTTTGGTGTTGACTAATTGAATTCTTATTTTGGGTTATCAATCACAATGGGAGCTGGTTGAAATTGTCTATGATTGAATCAGTTGACAAGTCTTAAAAAGCTGTCCTTTTTAGGTGCTTGCCGCCATATTTTGTTGATTTTCCTGTTAATATATGTTTTACTTTGTTTGGTTTCTTGATAAATTGTTAATCTGTTTTTCTTATAGCATGATTTGCTTATACTTGTAGATTGCATAACTTACCATACATTGCTATAACACACAGAAGTCTATGGAAATCTTATAGGGATAGGGTACAAAATTTCTTTGTATTTGGTTTTATGCAAAAGATTTTGCTTGAATTCTCTTCTGACGTATGACACAAATCACACAATTCACTTTGTCTAAGATTGATCAAAACTGATGTTCTTTCTTTTATATTTGAAGTATGGAGCAATTAGTTAATTATTCTGGTGCATATAGAAGCTCGTCAGTATATAGTTACTTTAAAATACCCTTTCCCATTTGCTATGTATGTATGTGTGTGAGTGTGCACAGTATATGCTTGTTTTTTTGTGTGTGATAACCATGGTGTGAGGCCAGCATGCCTGCATCTCGACTAATTTTACGGGGTACCTTCTTCCTCACATCTACACCAACACAGATACGGGTAACTTTGTCCACCAAGGCTTGGACAAATGGTAAGAAATCACCTAGTGTATTTGCTCTGTTGGGATTTGAATCTGAGACCTTATGTTCTTAAGCCACTTCATTAGCCACTAGGCCACACCCTCGGGTACATATATGCTTGTTTATCGGGACATCACCTAAACCTATTTACTCTAGGTATATCAATTAAACAAAGTGATTCTGTTCTATTTACGTTTTCTTTTCGGATTCAGAGGATGAGCCTGGCTGATCATAACCAGCCTCCTCCTCAGATTAAGGTAACTGTGCTGCTATTTCAGTAAGAACAACTTTTTCTTTTGTGATTTTCTTTGGAAGTTGAGTAATTCAGTAAAGAAAGATGAAGGGGAGATGCTGTCTACCGTGATTTGCATCCGAAGATAATCTGCCAACCAAACAAATCTTGATGTCTGTATTCTCTTTAGAAAGTATAGTTCTGGTTTTTCCTATGGAGACAGTTTGACGTGATTAGCACGATTAGTTATGTGTTCACATGCTTCCTTTTGAACATCATTCATTGGTTTCAGTCTTTCTGTGGAAATGTGGCTCTGTTGTATTCTGTTGATTTATACTCGTCATGTGTGAACAAACCGTCTTAAGTCTCATGTTGAACTTGTTTCTCCAGAATAGAGAAATAAGGGTAAAAATAGCTAGTTTTACAAGCAGTTAGCATGATGGCTATAAATGTTCAATAATTATCTCCAAATATGATGCAGGTTGCATCACAACTAAGGAACTTGGAACTGTAATGCGGTCATTGGGGCAGAACCCAACCGAGGCTGAGCTTCAAGACATGATCAATGAAGTTGATGCTGATGGAAACGGGACCATTGATTTCCCAGAGTTCCTTAACCTGATGGCTCGCAAGATGAAAGACACTGATTCTGAGGAGGAGCTCAAGGAAGCTTTCAGAGTGTTTGACAAGGATCAGAATGGATTCATCTCCGCAGCTGAGCTTCGTCATGTCATGACAAACCTAGGCGAGAAGCTTACAGATGAAGAGGTTGATGAGATGATTCGTGAAGCTGATGTGGATGGCGATGGGCAGATCAACTACGACGAGTTCGTCAAGGTTATGATGGCCAAGTGAGAACTGATCTATCCAATATAATCTTTAGAAGTAAAAATACAAAAGAGAAGGAAACAGGGCAGATAAGTTTGTGAGATTTCTATTCCAAATTAGGATGTGTTCTTTGTGTTATTACCTTTGTCTCGGTGCTTGCCTATTTTCCTATTCGCATGGTTATGTAGTGCTGTTCTCCAGTATATCCTGTTTGCTCTGTTCCCTGTCTTAGTAGTTTGGGTTGTTAGCATCTTCTGGTAGTTTCTCCTGAATTCGGTATTGTGAAACTATTCCGCGTTGAACTTTTTTTGTTTTGCATTCTAAGTGACTAATTTCGTTGATATTCCAAATTCTTGCTGATGCTTGTGTGTTTTTTACATTCTCTTGATTCTTGTATTAACTTGTCCCTCAGCTTTCTCTAAAATCCTCAAATCTTAAGAGCACATTGGTCGTCTAGCAGTTGTACAACTCGGTTTCTGTTTTACATTGACACACTTGACTTCAAGCGCTACCATATCTCAGGCTCATCTAAGATTTTGAAGGTGCTAAATTCAGCAAGTGTGAGTTCTGGCTGAACTCAGTAGCATTCTTCGGTCATATGGTGTCTAGTAGCATAACTTGTAAGACGATAGTTTCAACATCCTTAGCAAGAATATCTGTTCTTAGTTATTTGCTTTTGGTTTTACTTCCATGTGAATGATTGGAGCAGATATTTGGTGCATTGCAAGGTTGAACATAGGTATATATGGAGTTTCTGCTTGTAGTTAGGACAAGTGGTGTATTTCATGACTGACTGAATCTGCTTGTAGTTAGGACAAGTGGTGTATTTCATGACTACATTCAGTCTTCTTTCTTTGGCGTAGAAGGAAGCTTTTTCCCACCTTTTTACAAGTGGGGTTGGGTTATGAACCAACTGATCTTGATGTTGTTTTTCAAGTCCCAAGTTTGATTTGTTCCAATGACAGGGGTCTTTCTTCCCATCTGTCTAAGCTTTGGTAGGATAGAGTTACTCGATGCCTCTAGTGGTAAGGGAGGTAACAGATACCAGGTGGAGTAGTAGTCAAGGTGTGCGCAAACTGTCGTCCATCACCATCATTAAAGAAAAAGTACTGGAGTATTAAACCAGTCAGTCAATTCCTTTAAGTTCCCTTTATGAACACATGCCCTAGGCCAGCTTTTGGAGGACTCAAATTTGTGTTGAGAGCCTGATATATCCCGAGGCGATTGGAGTATATCTGACCTACACCACCTTCCTCCGTCTCTATTCCCTTTCCTCTCCATAAAAGCCTTGGTGAATGGAGTTATCCGGTTAATTGTGCTAGAAGGGATAAGTATCCGGTGAATAGTCGAAGCACACACTAGATGACCAGACACCAAAAGGGTAAATCATGGAAGTGCTGATTTCATTAAATCAGCTTGGGCTTTATGCAGAAACAAATGGTTAGATACAAAATGTTCTTTATTTTCCCACCGTGACTTCTCCCTCATTGTATTTCCTTTCCGCACTTGATTTTGATATGCCTTACTTGAGTCAGAGGGTCTATCACAAACAATCTCTCTGCTTTCACAAGATAGGGATAAGACTGAATACACACCTCACCACTTCTCTCCAGACTCTACTTATGAGATTACACTGACTATGTTATCGACGAACACAATGCCATTATTCACTTATGTTTTTTCCATACTAAAAATTGATTTACATACTAACTTTTTTTTTCGTTTATATATTATTATCGATTTCGATTTCAATATTTTTCCTTTTTTTTTCTGTGTGGGTAAAATGACGTACAGAAAAGGAGTGTGGGCTGTAGCGGATACTCCACGACGCAGCAAAAAAGGGAAAACTAGCGGTGGAAGACGTAGTTGGAAAAAATGGCTGTGTTTTTCTCGATAATTTTATTTTTTAAAAAAAAAAAAGGAAAGAGAAATATTAAAAGAAAAAAAATATCTTAATTGAAAAAAAAAAGAGAAGAAATGATTAGTTGATTATTTTTTTTTAATCACATAATAAAAATCATCTTTTGTTGAGTGTTAATACTTTCTCTTCTTTGTTTGATCTCTTTGTAATCATGTTCTCTTGCTTTAAAGATCTATTTTTTAAAATAATATTTGGGGTTTCTCATAATAAAAATAATCCTTTGTTTGGTCGAACTCCAATAACTTTTACAACAATAACACTATCTCGTTTAATTCCACAAAATGAGATACGGAGAGGATAGAGGTGCATGCAGAGTTTACTCCTACTTTAGAAGTAGAGAAACTGTTTTAGATCGATTTTTAATGTACGACTATTTTGGTACATTTGCTTTTTCTTGGCTAGCTATACTCATGTACGCAGATCTTACTCTCTTAACTTTATAGGGTACAAATGTTGTTTCCGATAAATTCTCGACTTAAAAAAAATACTTTTTAATATTGTAAAATCCGAGTAATTTGTATTTGTCAAACTTAAAAAGCAAAATAGATTTTGATTCCACTTTGGTTTACTAGAGTTGATTGAATGTATGGGAAGCAGGAAGAGTACAGCAAGAGCTGCAAGGTCTTTTGGGCCATCTCATATCAGCCCAATCATTATCTCCAGGCCCAATACCATTAATCTCATAAAGTCCAAAATTCTAGTCCTACCATGTCTGGTTTGAGTATTTATTCCCAGAAATATTCGCGGGTTGTTCCTTTTTGAGATAATTGTTTAGTAAATAACTCTTTTTGTTATTTCTATCGCAAAATATGTGTACCTTCTAGATTACGGTCTAAAGGCCCCTCTTTTAATTGAGAATTTTATTCTCTCCATCCCAATTTACGTAATGCTGTTTGACTTGACAGAAAATTAGATAAAATAAAGACTTTTGAGATTTATGAACCAAAACACTCCTCAACCATTTATGTGTGACTATAAATCATTTCACCAAAGATTTATTTATTTTTTAATTATAATAAATAATATTTTTTTTTCAGACGGACTAAAATAAAAAAACATCCCACGTGAATTCAGATAGAGAAAGTTATAACGTTTCAACTACACATATAGTTTGAATCAAGGATAGAAACAAGCAAGGTAGACCCTAGTATGACTTAGAAAACCTCATAAATATCTAAGTCAGAAGTAGAGACGCATTCAAAATATTAAGTTACGGTAGGAAATATCATGATATCATTATTTATTTATTTAGAATTAAGATAGCGAGTGTGAGATGGTCGCGTTCACTCCTTAAACGACATCTATGGCCACGTCCGAGATCATTGGAGGCGATGCAGACGGCGTTGGTGGCCTGAGACAGGAGGTCAGACAGTCGATGCCACTTGTCGCGCAACCAGAATAGCAAGCAGCCGGCGGTGGCGGTGGGCCACACCGGATAATACAAGAGATTGCTTGTTGGCCACAGTTGATGACACATAGCCCTGTTTGGCCTTGGACATGGGGGATTGTTGTGGTGGTACATACAACAAAGAGAATGAACAAAGATAGAGATGGAATTCTTGCAAGAAAGGCCATGTTTGGAAACATGAACTTGAAGTTGCATTGTTGTTGAGTTTATATATAACTTGTTTTTTGGGACATAAAAGAGAGAATGGAAGGAACTTTTTTGGTGTTTTTTATGTTAGGGACAAGTTTATTCTTCACAGGAAACATGTGAAGTCTAATAATTAAAGTGAAAAGACAAGGCAGATTTTGCAAAAGGCAGCCATCCAAATTCGTGAGGGCAACACCATCACCACTCGACGTAGCCTTATAAGTGAAGTCTGAAAAAAGTGAGATGTTCACAAATATTAATCTTATCTTTATGAGATAAAGAGGTTATTTCTCTGATAAATTTATGATTTAAAAAAATTAGAGAGATGCAAGAGTATATAAGACGCTATGATGATGAAAATATTAAAGAAAGAAAAATAATGACAGTAAAAATAACCAAAGTAGTAGATGTAACTCACCATTATGAATAAGTGGGGTTGAATTATCGATTGTCATTCTAACTTTTTTTTCCTTTACATGTTTTAATTTGATTGGTGTCAACCACCAATAATTTTGCTCGCTCTAAAATTGGTGTATTAGGGAAATACATAAATAGCTTTTGGAGAATTTTAGTAGCTCAGTTGGTTAGTTATCTTGGTGAGAGTTCGATTCCCCACCTTATAATACCCTCCTCATTCTTCTTTCCCCCGTTTTTTTTAAAGAAACATAAACGACTTCATAAAATTGGTCATTATTTACACTTAATTACCTCAATTAAGATCCATACCTATTTGATATTTTAACCCCACTCAATATGTGCCAATTAAATTAAGAAGCATTCGAAGCATAATTGCATACTTACACAATCTTTTTTCGAGAAAATTACTCCAGATGAATTCATAGTGCGGTTTTAATGAGAAGATTAACTAGTAAAAGTGCAAATTTACCTGCTTGAAAACGTGAAAAAAGAAAGAAAAACAAAAGGGGGGAAGGTGTGGTTAAGAAAACGATGAAACTGAGCTAGAAGTGCAATTTGCACCATTACATGCATGATGAAGCAACCATGATGAGAATTAAGGATAATTAACTCAAAATTATTGGTTTAAACATCATATAATAATCTGATAAAAATTTACTAATATCGAGTATTTACACGATGCAACGAATAAATGTAAAACATATATATCTTTCATAACTGCTTTGACCGCTTCTGATTGTTAATCTGAATTCGCCTTGGCCCTCGGCCTAGAATTCTTAGACTATGGTTAGAAGTGAAATGCGACTCAAACTCAAAGCTAGTTGATTCTCCCCGCAATGAGTAAAAGCATAGCAGTTGACTGCATGTTTTACTGTAGTGCCCGAATTGTCTCTGTCTTGATTTCTAATTCTGCATTTTAAATATCAGTGTGAAGAGGCCCACTTGAAACTTATTTTGTTGAATTTTTAAACAACATATCTTAGGCATTATTAGAAGTAAAGTCTCCAAGTGTAGCCAGAAATGATGATCATATCAGCACATACTGAATATAGCTGGATGTCAGAGCAATGACTACATTAATTGTGCTTGTTCTCTGTTTATCAAATCATCAACAAGGCAAAAGTATAACAATTATATTTTGGCTAATGTAAATTTCAATAAAATAGAACTCTAAATCAATCAGAAGTAGAATCCTCGTTATTCAACAACAACTTAACTGATGTCGGAACAAGCATTAATGGAGTGTCCATATCTAGCTCCCCTCATGCATAAGACGTTGAGGTTACTTATTCCAACAAAAAAAAAATTATCCTCTAATTTGAATGGCTCTTCAAATAGTTTTAATATTAGAAACTCAAGGCTTGAGAAGGATATTGGTTTAGAAAATCCATCAAATTTCCTTCCAACAATTGACATGTGACTGTATCGTTCGTAAGAAGTTTATCTTGATAACTCTTCCGAGTTCACTTCATGACTTACCATAAAGACATGTTTACACTCAGCCGCAATTAATATAGCCATATACCGGATCATATCATGCATTTTGACATAATTTCCGCCCGAAACTTGTGATAGCAAGAAACGATTGCAGGATGAATCAGTCAGACTTTACAAGGGGACAATTTGTGGAGTTGTAGATATCAGCTGAGTTCAGGGTTAATGGGTCAGGAGAGTGTCTCTGTAATTCTGCATAATGTTTGGGAGACTCTTGATCTAAAGAAACTTGGAATTCCCATGGTCTCCGAGATGTTTGTGAAACACTGGAGGCTCAAAAGACCATCCAAGTGTGGAATCTTCTTATCAGAAGAAGAGGCATGGATTCTTTTTGGCTTCTTCAATAGAGAAAGATGCTGGGAAAGAATAGCCAAGGATTGTCGCTTCCAAGCACCGGTAAATATCCCAGAAGTGACCAAAATTGTGCATCAACCTCTAAAGCTAAGCTATGATCACTAGGAAAGGATGAAATCAGACTTGAAATCAGGTACTTTTTTTTGTTTTGTTCCTTGTAATATCATTTTTTGCTATAGCAGGATTCAAGCAAAAATTATGTCAAAATGCATGATGTGATCCGTCGTTACATTGCTATATCAATTGCGGTTGAGGACAAGCATGTCTTTATGGTAAGTCACGATGTGAACTCAAAAGAGTTCCCAAGAAGAACTTCTTACGAACAATACAGTCACATGTCAATTGTTGCAAGGAAATTTGATGGGCTTCCTAAACCAATATCCTTCTCAAGCTTTGAGTTTCTAATGTTAAAACTATTTGAAAAACCATTCAAATTACTAGATGATTTTTTTGATTGTTGGAATGAGTAACCTCAATGTCTTACGCGTGAAGGCAGCCAGATAAAGGCATTCCATACCGCTTTTTATGGCATCAATTAATTTGTTGTCGAATCTGAGGATGCTTGGATCAGCCATATGTTGAGGCAGAGTGAACTTGTACGCTCATGCGAAAAAGGCTCCAAGAATGTGCTGACCGAGTTGCTGTTGGATGGATTTCAAAAAGTGAAAGATCTCCGCCTTGCTGATTGTGAATCCATTGAACATCTTCTCGATACAAATGTTGATTTTGTTGCAACGTCTGTCCTCATCGACACACTTATTGAAGATCCACTATCAGGATAATATTCCGTTTCCCCAACTCCAACGCTGAACGTCCGTCACTATCATAGTCTACAATATGTTTTTTCACTGTCCTTCGATGGAAGTTCGTCAAACGACAGTAGCCTGCTCTGACGATGAGAAAAAATAAATCTTTCAAAGGAGAACACATACCGGACCGGAAAGGAAGATTGTCCAAGTAATAGTGTTCCCCAATTTATATGACATAGGAGAAAATAGTTCCAGCAGAAATCAGTAAAAAAACAGCTTGAGGGTGAATACAGGATCTAAAATAATGTAGGTTTCTTTGTTGAAAGCAACCTGAAGCAGAGAGAGCATCTCACCTTCACCAACTCCCAACCCGCTTGAGCTTTGCCACCTCTTAAATATTTGAAGGTAATGATCCAGCCATAATGACAAGGCAAAATATCAGACTTCTCTATGTTTCTTTCTCTTTGGCATTTGGTAAATGATAAATTATCAGCCAGCCTGCACAAAATGACTATCATACTCATATTAATACTAATAAGCAATGAAAATATGAAGAAATGTAGGTCGGAATGCTCATCAATTTGAAGGTTTAAGAAAGTATATGGGGTTTTTCAAAAGCACCAAATGGACGGCAGAACAATTTGAAGAAATTTCACACATAAATTGGAGCAGTAAGAATGTATACATTGTTGCCCCTTCAATGCATGTGCTTTTGACAGAAAGCTCAGTACATATACCATCCATTTTCCATGCCCGTAGAGAGATATAGCAGGCACTGAAACCACTCAACCTAAGCCCCTCGAACATTTTCTTAGTCCAATATATCACATTTCCTTCTCCAGATCCAACTGCCCAGTCAAACTGATGATATGTCCCAAAGGTATCTATGGACATTCGATTCCAATCAGCTAAGACACTGTCATGAGAAACCTGAAAACAAGTAAAATGGCATTACTCCTGGTGCATAAAACAACAGTCGCGTCCACTTTATCTACAATAAAGTCTTGGAATGGAAACGTTTTTCTATTGTTAACATTAGTATAGTAGGTCTCCTTGTTCCAAAATTGGGGGAAAAATTTTGCTGTGTTCTCTCTTCATACTTCGCACACTACATGAACAATGAAAAAGATTGAACTTGAAAAATTGATCATACCTCATACTGGAGTGCTGCATCAGCGACACAAAACCGACTAATGCAATGAGGTTCTATGCGCGTGCTTTTCAATTCCTTCAGCTCCTTGAATACACAGATAATATTCCTTCTACAATCTCTACGAAACCTCTTGCTGTCAAACCTGTGACGAGCAACAAAGTTTGACAGTAAGTAAATAATCTGATGGTATTTGCCTTAAAGTACTTTAGAGATATTGAAACAGATTTAGATTCATAAATTAAGCAGCAGGAAAACACAACCGACAACCTGCAAATAGAGCAGACAAATATAAAGATGAGCCTTCAAGATTTTTCCTAGAAAATAATACCAGACCATAACCTAAACATCTGTGTGAAGTTCAACTACCAAACATGATAAAAGATAGAATCAAATGTCTATAGCATTGTTGATATTATGCCCTTTAAAGAATAGAATCAAATGTCCATAGCATTGTTGATATTATGCCCTTTAAAGATACTGTTGTCTATGATGGTTCAAATTCAGAAACAGAAACAGCACAGCTTTCCACATTACACCATTACCCTGGAGGGCTTCTACACCATGCCAACCTAAATTGTTTTTAACCATAATGATGAAGACTTATTTTCCCAACAAATGTACCATACTAGATCAAAATCAGCAGCAGTTGTGCTAGCATTTTGGCACTCACCTTGTCGGGAAATGCCTTGAAAAAAAGCAAATGAATTCAAATTAACAAGCAAAATCATTTTTTGATAGCAATAATGTTTTGATCAACTTGTGCCAACCTCGAACTACATTTCTTAGGACAAGTACTACATAAAGTCTTAACATATATTTCGCTCCTACAATTCGAACCATAACTTCTATGATCTTCATATTCCAACTTCATATAAGAATAAAACTTTGGCAACAAAAAAGGGAAAGGAAAATTTTGTTAAATTTTTTTATGAATATCAACCTCAATAGGAACAATCAAAAGGAATTCATTTCAAGAGAGTAACTCCTGTCCAACTTCACCAACTCTCTGGCAACTTCATCAAACACCTTCTCCTCTTTCCTGTTTCCGGTGATACCAAACCCTTTGGCCACCAAATCTCCACTTTCATCCGCCTTGCTCCACTCCTCCACCGGCTTTATCACCACCAACGTCGCCCCCTTCATCACGCAGCCTTCCTCAGGCAACTCTAGCTCCGGCACATACCACATTTTCACCTTCAATGCTGGCATTTTCATCCTGTTTGACGAAAATACCTCCGTATTTCTCCTCATTTCTTCAACTTGTTCGCCATTCATACAACACTTTCCTTGACCAATATCATCTGAAATCACTACGTTGTTGAGTGTTTTCTTCTCCTTAATCGTTTCTTCTAGTAAACAATACCGTGCTGATGCTGCTATCAAGGATGAAATTATCCAGACAACTCGCAATTTCAGCTCATCGTTCGTCATTCGTTGCAATTCAAGCGAATCACCTCGTTGCCTAACATCAACATTTTCAACATCTTCTCCGACACGATTGTTATGAATTGGGGAAAGTGAAGTTCCACCCACAATCAAGCAATTCTTCAATTGACTACCAAACTCGGCATTCCATTTCAGCAATGAATCGCCGGCATTTTTCTTGTCGCCGGCGGCGGGAGATGGAAGTCGAATTTCAAGTTCCTTGATTTCTCTGAAACTCCTCAGAATTTCAGCAGGAGAAGCATAAGAACAAGCACAACAATTATACCTATCATTCTTCTGAGCAGAAGGAATGATGGGCATACAAAGAGGGTTCCATTTACTGATCTGCCGAAGAACAAACTGAAAGGGTTTCAGAAAAACTCTGTTCAGAAACCCAATAAACTGATTTCTGTTGGTATTACTGGGCGATGATTTATGGGATTTCTGTGGTGGAATCGTAAGGGAAACATACTGCGTTTGAGTCACAAGAAAGCGAAAACGCTTGCAGAGAGATGCTGAAACGCAAAGGGATTTAGCATCTTGAACTTTATCAAAGATTGTCAGCAGAATCGAATCTGGTAATCGATCAAACAAATCTTCATTTTCTTCAATAACAAACATTGTTGACATCTTCTTCTTCTTCTTCCCCTTCTCCTACTTCTTCTTGTTATTTATGGAGGAAGGGTTTTGGGAAGAGATAAGGACGTTACTCGTTTCTGGTAGGCGGGGTGGCTATTTCTTGACCATGGGGATAAAGGGGGCTGCGGAAGACTGTGTGTAGCACAGCACACAGTACAGTGGAAGGGGTCGTGTTGTGTTGACACTTGACAGGTAGTATTTCTATGACAAAGTGCGTGGCAAACTTATCTTTATCCGAAATAGGGGATGGTAGGTGGTCGACTCATATTTCACCTTCTCAATTTGATATCACATTTTCGACTGTTATTTTTATTACTTATATAGTCCGGATGTTTCGGGTCAAATATGAATAATATTATATAAAAAATAAATTAAAAATAGTTATTTATAAATATAATATTCTACATAAATAAATGCACAATAAAAATAAATAATGTTCATAAATTTTAAAAGTTACTATGTCTTAAAATGTGTGAGATTACTAAATTATTTCGATTCACATATCTGTATGAAATGTATTTTTTAAAGCAAAATTAAATTATTTAAAATTACTAAATTGCCCCTATCAACAAGCAGGCATGTTGATGGGAGGTGTCTGCTAACTCTCTCTTATAGAATAAGAGAAATTTTTAGCTATAAAAATAATAATTGAACCATCATAATATAATTTTAATGATTTAGAGATAGAATTGATAATTCTAAGCTCGGAAATAACAAAATTGATAATTCTATGCTCGAAAATAAAACTCTTCAACCATATATTATATGAGGTAGCCTCAAAAAATGAACTCAGTCTCTGTAGTTGAAGTGGTAATCAGAGTTTGTTGGCACTTTTCAAAAATATAGCTCCACTGGTTAACATAAACACGTATCTTGAAATTGTTTTTCATTTGAATTAGAATAGCTAATGACTTTCAAGTCACCTGATCGCTTGTACATGAGAATATACTCTTCTGTCTCTTGAATACTTTCTTTACAATCGGTGCGTCTTATCTGAAGGGAACATGTTTGACCGTCGTGGTATGATTGCTCCCCCCCCCCTCCCCCCCCCCCCCCCAAAAAAAAAAAAAAGAAGAGAGACTTGTTATAAATTGCTGGTTGGGTTTGTTTATCCAGGCGAGGAGCTGAAAGCCACTTGACTGTAAGGAAAGGGGAGTGTTCTTCTTTTATTCTTTTTTTTTCCTCCCTTTTCTTTTTTCTTATGAACTTGGACCATTCCATTTCTTGATTCCCTCGATTGGCTTTCTTTAATGGAGGACATTCCTCTAAATGAAAGTCTCATGTACGATTTTGAATGAGAGAAAGAAGTGAGGAATCCTCTTTTCGACTCTAACTCTCCCATTCCAGTTATTGCTTTTCTTTCTGTTACTTCGAAAGTAGATGCTTCAACTTCAGCCACTCAAATTTTCGATATTCCTTTTTATTGCTCATCAAATGAATGGCATCTTCTTCTGGAAATCCTAGCTATTCTTAGCATGATATTGGGAAATCTCATTGTTGTTACTCATCCAATGATCTAGATAGGATTACTCTGATATCTTCTCAATATTTCAACAACAAATTCTATGTCAGGCCTTGTACAAATCTGTGCGTACATCAAGCTTCGAACAACAGAAGCATATGTAATATCCTTTTATTTGTTCACTTGCAAGATTGGTCTTCGGAAAATAAGTATAATTGAACTTGTCACCCTTCACAATAGGAGCTACACTTGGTAACAATCTTCCATCTGAAACCTCTTTAAATTTGTATTGATATAGACTTGTTTTAATACAAATCTAAGCACCGATAATGTTCTGAACAAAGCCAAATGAAGAAATAACATTATGAAGTTTTATATATCATTGACGGAAGGCTTGGTTTAGTCCATATATGAATTTCTTTAGTTTGCATATCAAGTGCTCATCATTACCAGAGGAGAATCCTCCAGGTTGTTTCATATAAATATCTTCCCCTACATAACCATTGAGAAATGTGATTTTCTGAATCAAAATGGGCTATCAATGCCAATATGATGCGTAAGAAATCCTTTTTAGATACAGAATAAAAAAGTCTTTATAATCGACTTTTTGCCTTTTGAGTAAATTTTTTAGCGACGAGTCTTGCTTTGTATCTTTTTATGTTTCCCGATGAGTTCTTTTTAGTTTTAAAGACCCATTTACATTAAATTGATCTTACACCATTAGGAAATTCACAAGATTTCAGATTTCATTATTTTTCGTAGAGTTCATTTTTTCTTTCATGGTATATACCACAATTTTAGATCTTTGCAACTCATGACTTGTGAAAAAGACTCAGGATCATTTTCGATTTCAATTTCAGATTCTTGCAGATACACAATAAAGTTAATAGGAATTGCTGATCTTTCTCTAGTAAATCTCCTTAATGTTGCAGCAACATTTTCCTGAGGATCATGTTATCCAACTGGTTGTTCAATAATTTCTGAAATTTGTTGAACAACTTAATCTACTAGAACATTTTCAGCGACTTGTGAAATCTCATTAATTGGTTGCTCAACACCCGATTGTACTTAGAGGGGTGTTATGTATGACAACCAATATTTCACTTGACATGGAAGTTGATCTCTTACATAAATTTTTTTTGAAATTGATCACTCTCACTAATTAAGTTATTCTCAAGAAACTTTATATTTCTTGATTCCACAATCCTAGTATTTTTAGAGGGACAATAGAATATGTATCTTTTAGACCTTTCAACATCCAATAAGATATTCAGTAATGGTCCTAGAATCTAGTTTCTTTTCTTGTGGGTTGTAGATTCTAATTTAAAATGAACATGCCCATATGCGTATATGTGTCAAACTCGGTTTTTAATCTTTGAATAACTTAAAAGGTGTTTACGTAGCTTAGATCTACTTAGCATACTATGCATCATGTCTAATAAAGTTCGGATTCTTCTTTTTGTTACACCCTTTTGATTTGGAGAATCAGAAATAGTGTACTACGAAAAAATTCATTTTTTTTGAAAAAAACGTCGCAAACGAACCTTGTGCTTGTCCATCTTTAGTGTATCTCTCTATCATAATACTCATCATTTTTATTAGTCCTTGCAATCTTAATTTTCTTTCAGCATTATTTCTCTAGTTCAACCTTGAAAACTTTAAAGGTTTCTAATGTTTCGCTTTTATTATGAAACATGTAGAGATACACGTTGGTGAATAGCAGAGGCGGACTTAGGATACGAAGATAGTGAGGGCACCACAAAGCCAAATGCACGTTAGTGAAAGCGATGCCACGCAACATCGTCTTTTCTGAAAATTTTATTAAGCACTGATAGAACTGATTTTTTATTATACAAATATAAATTATTTGGAACAACTTAATGAATCTTGCTTCATGGACAGGTGATTCAGGCACCATTTTACATACATTAGGTTGCCGGTTCGAAATCCACCACTTACAAGTTTTATGCATTTTTTAAATAATCAACTAAAGCACGAAAAAAATATGTAGTAACTGATATTTGAACCCAGAGTGCTTTAATGTATATATCAAACTTTTATTGGAGTTAATAGATGCACGTGCATACCGCCAAGCCACCACGTAGGTCCTCCGCTGGTGAGTTATTATCCATAGATGTGATAAAGTATTTCTGAGCATATGCATCTATGTCTGGACAACATGTTTTTAAATATATAAACTTATGTATAGAGTAAAAATCAGCGGAATAAGGAATCGACATACCTCAGACCATTATTACAAAATCTTAGCTGATTTGACAACCTTCTTTAATTTTTACGGCGAGTCTTCTAAATATTCAGAATATCTCACTAGATGATGTAATATATTTAGAAGGTAAATCTCTATGCGCAGAGACTCAAAATTGATGCTTTCTTTTGTATCTCTCTACCATCAAAGGTAGTTATCATTAGTTGGCATGTAATTATGATTAGTGAGTAACACTTTTTGAGAATTATGAACAGTTAAAGAAAAGAGGAAGAAGTGAATTTGTAACTTGGTCCTAAACTCACTGATCACTCTCAACAAATTCCAACAAATAAATGATTAAAATATCCTCATTTATAAAAGAAATTTAAAAAAAAAAACACAAAATTAGGTAGTTTATACATTGTTATTAAGAAGAAGCAAGCAGAAATATAAAATTAGAGCAAATAAATCATGGAAACATTATACTATTATAATAGTTAGGTTAAAATAATTATTATTTTAATTTATTATCTCTTTAATCACATTTATTTTCTTTTTCGCTAATTTTTTTTAGCAATTATATCCGCTGCTTTTTCTTTATTCTTCTTTTTTCTTTCTCCCCATAATTTCTATATTTAAACTTACAGATATTACGTGTAAATTTATTATTTTTTATAAAATACTGTTACTATCTTAAATTAAATGGTCACGTGAGAGGCACAACCCACTTCAATATATACACCAATAAAGTTACTCAGAAAAGGCATCGATCAAGTGGTATATTTTTCTCACCTCCTCATTCTCTCTTCTTCCTTCTCCTTTCTTTTGCTTCTTCTTCCATTCTCTCCTTGACTATGCTTTAGTTTCTGCTTCTATCTTCGTAGTAGTTTACGATATAATAGACACCTAGTTTGCCTATTATAATAGAGAAAATTGCCTAAAATTGTTGAGTTTCATTTTGAAATTTTTTTAAATTCAGATTTAATTAGTCAGGTCCTAACAAATACGTGCAGGATTTTAATAAACACGTCATTGTATATATATATAGCATTGATATTATATTATCAATATCTAATGTATTTAATATGATTATAAATTTCATATTTTGATGATTAGACACTGATTGAGAGTGATACTCATATCTATCATTATAAATTTAAATATTATTAAATAAATTAAATTAAAAAATTTAAAATTTTATTACAGAAATTCTAAAAAATTTAAAAATTTCATAAATAAATTTTAAATTTGTTGAAAATTTTAATAATTTTTACCCATACTCTAGATCCTGCAACAATTCGAAAAATGGATCTTGTTCCCTGTTACATTCCCTAGAAAGGAGGACACAGATCAATGACAAATAATAATTATAATAATAATAATAATAAAATAATTGGAAGGAATTAAAAGACGAAAAAGGCAAAGAAATAAATAGAGGTGGATTATGGACCACAAAATGTGAAATGTCGGAGGATGAAAAAGAAAAAGATAATTAATCTTTTGTCATCAACATATTATTTTCTATTTTTTTTAAAAAAAATTTAAAATAGATTAATAGGTAAATACATATTTTTGTCCCTTAATTATAAATAAAATCTTTTAGGGTCTGTTTGAAAAGCCACTGTGTAATTGAAATTAATATAATTATTAGGGTAGTAATTACACAATCTAGTAATTACATAGTATAGTAACTACGATGGCCTGTTTGTTTGCCTTGATGTAATTATAGTGTAATTATAAGTATACTGTTTGGTTGCACAAGTGTAATTACGCAATTACATTAATTTTTTAAAATAAAAGTTAATTATCAAAATTAATATTTGCCAAATATAGGTCTTTATAAATATTAAATTAGGTATTTAATATACATATTATCTTTATAAAATATAATAATTAATAAATATATTTTTAACTAATATGATTAAAAAAATAACAAATACATATTTCTAAATTAAAATATTTTAATTTAGTTAATTATAAAAACTAAAATTCATATTTTTTAAGAACATCATAGAATGCATGTTTGAAAAAAAATATTAATATTATAAACATAATATCATAAAATTATTCAAATATTTGGCAAATAATAATTTATCAATTTTAATTAAAAGAATGGCATGCAATGTGAAATAATAAGTCAATCTATTAAAACAAACAAATTAGAACCGAAAATATAATATAAATTCAAAAAAAAAAAAGAAAGTAAACATAATGCTCTTGTGTCAAATTTCAGCATAACTTAAAATAAGTCTAATATAACTTAAGTAGATATAATTCAAAAGAAAACGAAAATAAGTTTATAACATAATTAAATAATAAAATTCTACGTTAGTTAAAAAATTAGAATAATAATATATTTTTTTAAATAAAAAAATAAAATTAAAAAAATACAAGAAATCAGATAGAATCACAAAAATTAAACGTCGAAAAATGAGAAGAAAGGAAATAAAAGATAAATAATAGTTTAAAAACAAAAAATAAAAAAATAGAAATAAACTAGAAATTGAAATGAATAAATAAAGAAAATAGATTAAAATAATAACAAAAATGAATAAATCAAAAAGTAACCTTTTAGTTACCTCATGTAATTACCTGCAATTCTCAACTTCCTCTAAAAATTGGAGAGTGTAATTGCACCCTTCCAATTACACTTAATTCTCTGCTGACCATGTAATTACCTGGCCAAACAAACAGGCCAAACTGTATAATTACACCCAATTACACATAAATTTCATTATCCGGCGACTTTTCAAATAAGTTATTATAATTAATGGTTGGATTTAAATTCTAAGTATGGAAGTTCTGTTTTCTTGTGGGGTAACATTTTCTTTTAAATTAATATTTTTTATTTTAATTTATTTATCTTATTTAAATATTTAATATAAAATTTAAGAAAGTAATTTCATTTTAAAATCTTATTATCTTAAATTAAAAGACATATACAAAATTTTTGTTTTTTTAAAGATGAACTATGAAAAAAAGAAGATATCTCCGTTTTTCTTATTTGGTATAATAAAATTTATATGTTTTTTTTTAAAAAAATTAATAAAATATTGTAATTAAATTCTAGATAGAGTGATTTAAGTAAGGATAGTGTTCGGAAAAATAATTAATTATTTTTTTAGTCGGACTCCTATGCATATATCAAAATATGAAAATAAAAATAAAAATATATGTACAGGTACCAAGACAAAGGTATAGCCAGAGCAAACGCCGTTACAGATTTGCCGTTTGATGACGCGCTTGCATAATCACCGTCCCTTTGCTCAAAGCAAAAGCCACCACTTGCTCGGACCAGGCACCATACTTTTTATATATACTAAAAACACTTACCGGTTCAATTGGGTACTACTGTTGATACTTGTATTACTAATTTACAAATAAATTGTTCAGTAATTTTTTTTTTTTTTGAAAAATGGAGCTTTGAAACACTTCAAGATTGTAACTTTTTTGCTTCAATGGAGTGTTTTTCCCCAACCCCTTCTTCTTTTTCCTCGCCAAGCTGGTTTTCCACAGCTAGCCCTCCATTTCTTGGACTGCAAAGTAACAGTAAACTTAGTTTGAATAGAAAAAGTAGAAGCTTTAACAAAGATGGAGGTAGTAGGTGCATGAGTATGAACCATACAGCAAATGAAAGCTCTGTCTTTTCTTACAAGAAGTTGATTCACTTTGCTTTAGAAGAAACTAATCCACATACCCCTTTGGCCCCTTCTCCATTGCAGGTATCTATATTTTGGATTTTCATTATTTTCCACAATCTTTCATTATGTTTGTACTGAGAAATGTGTTTTTGTTTCTGTGTCAAGTGTGAAACTTTTTCTGGTTTTGCAAATTCTTGAAAACAAAATTTGAGTTAAAAGCTTGGCCTTTTTAGGTTGGGACAAAAAAATCAGCATCCTTATTACATGTATGAAATTGGTTTTGCAAATTCTTGAAGAAGGAACAAAATCTGAGTTAAAAGATTAGCTTTGTTATGTAGGGACAAAAAAATCAGTCACCCTCATTACATGTACGAAATATTCTGAGACAGGGTGTGGACTGTGGACCAAGGTTTTCAGGATTTTTTACCTATGAATCAAGTCATTTATGTGTTCCACACAAAGGGAATATAGGTAGTCATATTTATGTGTTCCACACAGAGAGAATATAGGCAGTGATTACTCTTCTTTGGCTTGTTCTTCCATACGCGGAGAAGCTCATTAAATACTTTGGAATATGGTGAATTGAATGTACAATTCAGAGATTTTCAGGATTTTGTGGTTTAGAAGGGGAAATGGCCTGGTAATAGTGATACTCCAGAGGATTTTGCGAAACAATTTATTGAGATTGATGAAATACTACCCCAAAGTAGTTTTATACTTCCATTTGTTAGTTTTACTACCTTCTGTATTAAAGTTTACACCTCTACAAGCAAGGTCAATTGGGGTGATAAATGGGGACAATTGTCTCTGTATTGTTGAAGCAAACAGCTAGTTTGAAAAAGGAATGCTTAGGACAGAGAGGTAGATTAATCTTTGTTAGATGAGATCAAAAGCGTTAAATAACTTGAACTCTAAGAAAATTTTAGTTCACGTATGTAAAGAATGTAAAACCCTTGTAGAGATATTTTCTCATTTAGTCCAACCTAAGAGCTCATGGCAATGTTTGGTTGGGTGAAAACAAGAGGGATTAAGAGATATTTCCTTTTTTGTGCTTAGGAAATAAAAGAAAATGAGGTGAACTTGGAGGTGTGTATTCTCTCCACAAAGTGGATTCATAGGCGGAAGTAAGTGTTCTTTGTTTCCCTCAGTTGTACTAAACAACCGAAGAGGAGGAATAAATACTTGTCCTAATGAAAGTAAAAGAATAGGCACTCCTCCCTTTCCTTGAACCAAAAATAGCATTAACAGTACTGTTACAGGACAAGGTAATCATTTCTTGAATTGAAGTGTCAACTAGTTAGAATATGAAAGACACCCCTTCAATTGTAGGCTTGTTGTAGCTGATAGTCTGATGTCTCAGAGCATATATATGTATCTAAAGGAGTTGAACTTGGAAGGGAATTAAGGGGTTGGGGAATATCAAGTGAGCTCAAATAATGAAGGGCGTTGACAGGTAAAGTATGTAATCTTTATCTTTTGGAGAAGGGAATTATGCTATTTTCACTCATTAAAGGTGATTCAGTAAGTTGCAAATAAGTTAATGATGGTAAAGCAAGTGCATAAAGCGTAAATAAGCCCAAAAGAAAAAAAGAGTTGGAAGTTGGTATTTTGTGCTTCTTGAATAGGACTAAAGTTTTAACATGATTCTTTTTTTTCCCCTTGTTGTATGACTAGAAGTTAATATGTCATCCTCACTCTCTTAAGCTAATTGAGTTTTGATCTTTTGTGATTGCTCACTTTACTAGTCAAACTCTTCTTCTCTTTGGAACATTCTTGGCAATATTTGAGGGTAAATGTGCATTTCAACCCTAAACCAGCTACATTTAACTGTTACTGTTTTCAAGTTCTCCTTGCTTTGAAATGTATGATTTTGCGTGCCAAGCTTCCTTATTATTTCTTTGTTTTGGTTTAAGGCTGTGAAGAGGATAAGTTTCATTATATCTCTAGGAGTCTAAGTTGCCTTTGAAATTCACCTTTTCTCTTTAACTCTTTTACAAGGATTTAAGTTGCGGATTTTCTGCTGTTAAAGTTATCTACAGAACAACCTTGCCCCAAAAAAAAGATTTTTTACAGAACTGTTGCTGGCCAACTATAGTTACCCTTTTCCCTCTCTACAGGAGAAATACAGTTCTTTGTTGACCATGGATGACAAAACGGAGCTACAGATGCTTTCTTTTGAAGCCCCTAAAATTCGACTCCTTCGCAGTCTATGTATTGAAGGGAGCGATGGCATGCAGGTTCAATTATATTCAAGTGCATGTATAGCTACTCTTTGGTTTCAGAAGGAAAATTTTTAGAGGACAATTGTGGCTGTTGCTTAAAATTATAATATACAAATACAATTTCTAGCCAATTCAAATTCAAGTTTGGGGGATATCATGCCCCCCTCCCGCTCATGTATATTTATCAATTTATGTGACTTTTGAATCTTGTGGTTTTAAACTAAAGATATGTGTAATGTACTAAAATGCCCTTTGAATGTTGCGGTCTTAAATATGCCTTGTAGGATGTTGGGGGTAAAGAGTTACTAAATATAGAAAGTGACATTCTTATTGAAACAGACAAACAAATTGAAATGGAGGTTGTGCGTTTTATGAAATTTTGCAAGCAGATAGTTGCAATTATCAGCTAAATAGAATTCAAATGATCAAAGTAAGATGAGAGAGATGCAAACTCAGATTATTATACTGGTGTGATCATAAGGATTGTGCCTAATCCAATCTCCCTTTTTCCAGAGGTTCCACTAAAACTCAACTTGTTCTTTTCGCTCAAAAGCGACGAGTGGTGTTGCAAAAACACCATGAACGTGTGATTTTATTCTTCGATCACCACATACTACTTAACACTTGTAGTTTTTCTATTTTGCACACCACCAACAGAATCTGCCCAACTCTTCTTATACTCAAAAGACTAGGACTTTGGTTTTGCAATTCTTGTGATAGCAATGTTTAGTTTTTGGTTTGACTACCGATTCCAAAGAAACTGGAGTTGCATATCTTTTTCATGATCATGCAATTCCAAGATGAGATCAATTTCAACCCTTAACACAATAGGATTTACAGTTTTCTTACAAGGCTCAGTTTATATGTGTGAATAGCCAAGTACAGAGAGCTTCTTGTGAGGACACAGTAGGATTTACAGTTTTGTTACAAGGCTCAGTTTATATGTGTGAATAGCCAAGTACAGAGAGCTTCTTGTGAGCATCCTTTTTTAGTTTGCACATTTTGTTTATCTTGTTTGTTCTTCAAATTCTTCTTCCTTATATAATTGAGTTCTCAGAATTGTTTCATGCGTGATCCTTCACTAGCCATTGGAGATGCAAATCTTCCATTCTAGTCTTCAAGTTCTTTAGTTTCTTCACATCTGCAGCTTCTTTCCTTGTATAGTCTGCTAACCATTGTCTTCAAAAGATCTTTAGACCAGTGTAGCTCATTTCCTAGTACAGGTTGCCAGCCAGCGATTTCTTTCAAAGTACGAATTCCTTACTTGTACTTGTTGAGCATAGTTGATTTGTAGAATATAAGGAATGACTACTACTTTAGTCCATTCCAGAAATGCTTGCCTTACATAATTTGGGATTCACCTCTTTAATCCTTGGTACTGCTTCCCTTATGAGTTGTGACGATGATTCAGTATTCAGCTTTCTTAATATCCGCTTGCGTACAGGATCCTTGTGGCTTTCCATATGAGTCAGAATCTTCAGTATAAATGCCAATCTAGGTACTTGAATCTTCAGGTTTCCTTGAAATCTGCTTGAGCACAAAGTCTTTCATACAAAAATGAATCTGCATCAACTCTTATTGAATCCAATCAAGTACAGAATCTTTATGCCTTACATAGATCATACTTGATAAGAGTTCTTTCTATGTAAGCTAAATACTCGAAAATTCTTTCCTTTGATAACTTCCAGCATCCTTCTTCCAGTTATATAAATGGAATCTTTTAGTCAATTGAATTCTGCAAAATAAACCCAGAATTACTATACATTTTATTCTATTGCAATTTTAATCTCAGATTTTGTTATCATCAAAGCCTAAAGAGTGAGATATGAAACTCTTCCGCTAACAGCCTTTTCATAGCTAATAACCACCTTACTAATGACATCAACTAGGTGTTGACACTTGAATGAAGAGATGTAGCTTCTCTAATGCTCAAACTGACGGCTAAACAAAATAGAAAGAACTTGCATCCATCTGTAAAAGTATTGCTGCCAGGGATGAAGGAGGTTAGGTGATGTGCCACAGTGACTGGTTGATTAAGGTGAAGATAAGATCTATTTAGTAGGTAAGTAAAACGGCCAAATACCTAACTAACCTTGGTAGTGGACTTCTTAGTGGGAGCAGAGAACCATCTTCTACAATTGGAATAATGATAATTTTTTCTGCCTTTTGAAAATTTTGTACTCTTCCTTGTAGTTGATTGATTGATAAATTTTGTCTCGACAATTAAGAAATAAGGACATATTGGAAAAATAATCGAAGTACCTAGTTTCCAAGTCAGCATAGAAAAGGGGTTCAAATGTTGTATCAAGGGAGTACTTCAAGAGAAAAGATAGAAGTGTAAAGAACTGCTAAACATCATTTCCGGAGCAATCTGGTAAAAGAGAGAAAAGTTTGACCATATCTGGTAAAAGATAGAAAAGTTTGGCCAATCTGTTTCTGGTGTAAAAGAAAGTGAGTTCCACGAATATGGAGTGGTGGCGGGCAAATTCCTTGTTTCCATTTTAATTCCAAGAGACTACCAAGTCAGTGGAGAGAATTAACACAAAAATCATTTGAAATTATCTTTTTCTCATCGGTGGCTGCGCTCTCTTTTTGGTAGTTGGGGAGATTTTGTTCGCGATGCCCTCCTTGTTTAAAGGGTTTTTGCTGGTGTGGAGTCAATATTGCGTCGGAAGGAAAAACAAATTTTCATAGATAATATCCGAGTATGTCGTTTGGTGCATTTGGTTGGATAATAAATAAAAGGCTTTCTAAGGTGAAGAAATGTCCTTTAGCAGCTTCAAAATTTTGACTGAGTACTCTTTTTCGGTGGTTCCCTTTCTACTGATTCCCGCAAAGCAATTGGCTTGAGGAGAATTGTGCTAGGACTGCTAAGTTTGATTGTTGTATATGCAGATATATTAGTTCCAATATCATGAATGAGTCTGCCAGTTCTCCTTGAACTAAATGAAGGGCATTTCATGCAGGTATTGGATTTTGCTGCCTTCCCAAAACCGGAATTTGATCTGCCTATCTTCTGTGCCAACTTTTTCACTGCTGCTAAGATGAACATAATTGTACTGTAAGCTATTTCTAGGTGATACTTGAGAAATATGTTATTTTTATTTTCTTTGAAATAGGTAACAGAGAAGTATGTTGCTTTTATGCTGCATTTACCTACAGTTCAGGATCTAGAGAATATATCCTGGGATTCTAAGGTGGAAAATGCTTGAAGCTGAATCATCTTCCTTCCAATATTAGATGAAGTTGGGTAATGCAAGAGGAAGTAGCGAAGTGAAAGACAAGCTGTCTTCTAGTTAATGAAAAGGGAGATTGAAATATCTTTTTGATGGACAAAAGAGATATTGACAGAAAGAGAACTAAATACGAACATTTCTGCTTTCAAAAAAAAAAAAAAGAGAGAGAACTAAATACGAACAAAACAATAATTTCCAACATTGCTAGAGCCTGGATGCAATTTTTAGTTTTCCTGATAAGTCATTCGGGATGCATGCTTTGGAACTCTTGACTGGAAGAATATACCAGAAATTTTATTCATTTCAGACTTTTCCTGATTCCATAATGACACCATTTATCCAATAAAGAGTTCATAAACTATTTGAACCAGTGGTTTATGCAATCAGAATCCCCTGTCTTACATCCTCCTGGGGTAAATGGAGAAGTATCAGACTTGTCTGACATCCATCTGGGGTAATGGAGAAGTATCAGACTATGTTTCCCTGCTTTCATCATGTGGGGACAGACACGTCTTTGTCCTGCATCTCGACAACTATTTTTCCCTATAGCTTAATCTTGCCTATATATTCATGTATACATGTTTTCACTACTACCAGCCAATCAGTTTTATGTAAGCTATAAAATATGGTATCTTGACATGGATCTTTAAGACTGCTAGACTATATAGCTTTGTTTTTCGAAGTTGGATGATGTAGCTTTCGAATTTCAATCTTCTATGCTGATGATCACAACTTCCAAATATTATTTTATTGCAGCAATTTGCATGTGAACTCAGATGTGTTTGCTAAACTATGATTAACTGACTTTAGATTTCTGAGCAAGAATGAGGTAATAACACATTCAGGAACACCTAAAAGCGAAAAAAAATGAAAGGAAAATAGTTCTTTTTCACCTTGTAGAAATATTCTTATAAAAACAATGCTTAGAGATGTCCTTGATAATAATCTCTGTGTATTGTTGAACTGTAACTGTTATCCATGTCATAGACATCTGAGACCGAATCCTTATAAAACATATGCAGGGACCTCAACCCATTGCATGACATCATGGATCAAGAAGATTACAAGGAGAAGTACTATAAAGAGTTGGTTCCTCTAGGCCTCAAGTATTCTGAGGTTATAATAATCTTATGCATTTGCACAATTCTTCAGCATAACCACGTTTCACGCACTTTTCAGAACCCTCTCTAAAATGATTATATGGTGACTTAACACAGATTTCATGCAGCTTTTACCCTGGGGAGGCAAGCTCACCAGTGAGTCCCTGAGATTTTTTTCACCAATAGTCATATGGACAAGATTCTCATCTAGTCCACACAACTATTCAGTTTTGTTTTCTGCATTCAAGGAATATTACCAGGTACCAATAAACTATTTCCCATTGTGCTCACTTTTATGTTGTTACACTTGTTAGTAGACTACGATTGCGCAGCCTACCTGGGTGTGGAGTTCTCAATATAAGTATTGAAGATATAATTGAGTAAATAAAATAGTGCCCTCTCTCACAGTTTAAGCTTTTAAATGAGGTACTTACATAACTTAACATCGTACAGGGCCGGTAGATGTCTTATGTTCAAGTCTCATTGCCACCTATTATCAAAAAGAATTTCCGCGTGCTTGACCCATGAAAATGAATTGATGTGAGGTATAATTAAGTAATAGAAGTATACCCTCCCCATCCTTCCAGTTCCTGATGAATTGAGTCAGCCATCTATTTCATAGTTATCACGAAAAACAAGGCAGCACCATGGGTTCTTTAGATGGAAGGCTTTTGTGCATTATATAAAGCACAGGCAACATTTAGTTTAGACTCTGCTCGAATGCCTTTATGCTATTAATTAAGCTTCCTTGACAGAAAACAAACTCTTTTTCCATGATAATAATCGCGACTATAAAGGGCAGGGCAGTAAGCTCTCTATCAGCAATAGGGAGCTATATGAATAATAATTTAAGTTTTTTGTTGAGGTGGTCGCACAATTTAACAATAAGCTTTTGGATGGTAGGCAGAAAAGTGAAAGAGGAAGAGCAGAACTAAAATTTGACTCTTCTTTGTCTATCCCACTATATTTTTGTAAATAGTTTTTTTTTTTTTGTTGAAATATATATGTTACCATTCTGTTACAGGCATGGCTTGAGCTAATGGACAGATCAGAAGAGGAGACGGATGCCTCTCAAGTCGCTCGCAATTGTGAAGCTCAGCATAGATACTTGACATGGAGAGCAGAAAAAGTGGGTATAGTTGTTCTTTCATGGGTTCTGTTACATCATATACTGGTTAGCTACTTGCTCAGAGTTCTGATATTGTCTTACAGCATACTGATATCCCATTTTGTAGAGGCAATAGTGAAAGAAGTAATTAATTTTAACCTCTCGTTCGCCCTTTCTCCGTCTTTGCTTTCTTTGATTCCTTAGGCCCTTGGTTAAACTTAGTTTTTATCAAATTTTAAAAGAAATGCCTCCTTAAGCATTCCAAATCATGCTAATAGGGCATTTGGCCATGCCTTTACTCCAAATATTGAAATAACTATCTGCAATTTTGGCCAAGAAGTTTGGGATTCTTGTTAAATATTATTTGAACTTCTTATGAAATATTAGAAATAGTTGTTTGAAGGTATATTTCGAGCGAGAGTTTATCCAAATCTTCAACTTCCACTCACATATCTTCATCTTTTACAAAATTTTCTTCCAAGTTCATGTTTAACCACAACTGAACTTCTACAATTTGTTTTTCAACTTCAAATTCTTATAACCTTTTCTTCAACTTCAACTCAAATGTCTTCCAAACACTATTTGATCATTGATCTGGATATAACTTCTCAAATTTTAATTTTTGGGTCTCTGCACGCAGGACTAGTTCACCAATGGCACACAAAATATCCTATGGAACATATTGCGTGTTAGGTACCTGATTACGTTCATGCAGGTGTCCATATCTGTAGCATTTAGTTAAAATCTAGTTATAAACCTTGAGAACAGGGATCCAGCAAAGAATCTAAATCTGCTAAGAACTTTACTCATTCGTGTTGCTGCAGTTTCTGTCCCTTTTCCCCACTTTGCTATTGTTCTTCTTGATCTATCTGTTGATGCAAAATGCCGTTATACCAGGATCCAGGACATGGAGTTTTGAAGAGACTGATAGGGGATGATCTTGCCAAGGTATCATTCTTTCATCCAAAAACTCTACTATGACTTGTTCTTGGCAGCTTTTTTTAAATTACATCGGGGGTAGGGGGTAGGGGAAAACAAGATGGGGAATTGAGCCCTCGCCGACAAAGTGAAAGTTCAAATAGCCAACTAACTAAGCTACTAGCATTCCCCGTTATTGAAAGCTTTAATAATTCTTTTTTCCCTTTTTTAAATCACTCAGGATGTGATTAGGGAATTCCTATTCGATGGTGTTAATGAACTTGGGAGCAAAACATTTCTTGATTACTTTCCAGAGTACAGATGTGAAGATGGTAGAGTAAATGAAAAGCGCAGTATGATTGGAAAATCATTCGAAAATCGACCTTGGGATGCAAGAGGAGAATTCATAGGTAATAGAGTTAAGATAGTCTGATGTAATATTTACAACTTTTTATTTTTCTTTACCTCGTCTATGTGTCAATTAGCCGATCCCAACTTGTTTGGGATTGAATAGTAGTAGCAACAGTTGTTGTTGTTGTCGTCTCGTCAGTCAATGTCAATCTTGACACTGGATGCAGCAGAAGAATTCATAGGTGATATGGTGGGGTCAATAACAACATATCTAGTGTTATCCCACAAGTGGGGTCTTGAGAGGGTGGTGTGTACTGTATGCAGACCTTACCCCTGCCGTTTGAAGGTAGAGAGATTGTTTCCGATACTCGAAATAATCTGTTGTAATTTTCAGAGGTTCTCTTTATTCAATCTCTGTCAATGTAAATACATCACATCCCCTAATTACTTTCTTCATTTCCCACTTTTATTATCATTGTCATTATTGACAGGGGCAATTACGATATTATTAGCCGATCGAAACCTTATCTTTTGATTCTTAAAGGGTGTATTATTTAATCGTGGAAATGTCATGTCAAAGCAAATTATATGTTAACCTTGCTTTCTATTCTCTCCACAGCCCAAAAGAAATCAAAATTTGATCTTCAAACTAGGAATCATCAATGATGAAAGGTATATTTTCAACAGTTCAAAAAACACATCAAATTTCTAACTAGGTGTTCATACATGCGATTTCATCTCGTGGTTTAAAACTATGAGATGAAATCAGTTTGGACATGTGATTTAATCTCATGGTTTAAAATCATGAGATGAAATTTTAAATTCTCAAAACATCTTTATTTGGAATTTCAAATCATGAGATGGATTTTTTTAAATACAAAATTTAACCACAAGTATATATTTCGTAAGAAAAAAAAAACATTTTGTATATATCAACCATTTATTTTAAATGTAAACAAAATTTGTTATTGGTGTTATTACTCTTATCAATCTTTGCTAACCATTTATTCATAGTATACTGCTACGAATTACACAGAATTCATTACTGTGTGGATCTTTGATTTCTTTGTGGAATTCTGTTATCAAGATGGATCTCCCTTTAGATGACAATAAGCTAGAAAAAAAAACATGTCATCAGAATGAGACATCTAATGTGAACTTAGATATTCTCCATCTCCTCTTTTTTTTTTTAAATGACTGAATGCGTTTTGTTAGTCCCATATTTAATAATATCCGAACTCTTTACTTCTATATTGAGGATCATCGAAATAAGCAAGATACTATTTTGATGGAAAATATAATTTACGAGAATTTCAATGGAGATATTTGTATAGGGCATTCATTCATTCTCGAGTTCTTGAATTGAATGTAGTGAAATTCGCCTTTTTGACAACAAATCAAAATTTTCATAGAGAATAAGCGAATGTATGAGATTACAGTGACCAATACATATGATTCAACTAAGGTCTGAATAATCAGGAATTCTATTTTCTTTTTTTGTAATCATAAATATTCGAATTAAATAATTTTTGCCTTGGTTGATCATTGATTATTGAGAGGTTAGAAGTATATTTTCGCTTGCCAGAATGAGAATGCACATCCATTTATCCTGGTAGTAAGTACTTCTTGATCCTGTCTCTGAGTAACCCTTGAGCTAACAACTCAGAAATGTTGACATGTTAGACGAACGGATGGAGGAAGCGTAGAGGGGTTGAGAAATAGGGATGAAAAACGAGGCGGTGCAGGGTGAGCAGTCTCTAAGTGAGTGCGAGGTGGGTTGAAAATTTTGTGGATTTAATCAAACCCGTCCCACACCAGCCTCATTGCCATCCCTAATGAGAAATGAGTAAATTGGGAAATACTGCATATCTTCATGTCAAGAAATAACTTGAGAAAACTTATGATCAGACAAGTCAATCTTATAGTAGTCGGAATGTTACAAAGGGGGTAAAAATACACACTTCATTTTTTTGGTTTCTTTGTGGATACTTGCAACACATAATCTGAGAGATCTTATAAACTTCATAAAAAAATTTATACAAGCTATCTAACTTGCAAAATACTTACATTTTCTTTACAATGATTGAACCAGATAGCAGCAGCAAGGATCATCAATCTTTGCTCTGCAGGCACTCTTGTCTTCTATAGGCTCATTCTTACTGTACGCTATCCCACTACTTACAAATACTCTCACCTGTTAAAAAGAGAGCACCGTAGAGTTCAAGCAATGGTTTTAACATCAGAAAATTAGACAAAGCTGCAACGTATCCATTGGCATGGTAAAAATGTGTCCACGAAGGTAATAACAACAATGTAGCTTCAATCCCGAATAAGTTGGGGTAGGATATAAGAATCTTCGTTGTCTATATCGCTTCCATTTGAGCCAATCACAGTCCAATATCGTAAATAGTTAGTTTCTCTAGCATTAGAGATTCTCTACGTTTCTTTTGGCGTATAAATAACTAAAAGACTTACTTTTGAAATTGTAATGAGACTAGACTAAAGACTCTTGGCAAAATATTGGACCTAAAATAAATGTGAAACCTAATACCAACTAATTGATATCTTTTTCTTCAGTTATACCCTCTTTTCCGCTATATATGCATCGATTTTATTAGAATTTAAGTTTTTCGAGACAACTTCAATGTGATTTTAGATCTACCTCGTCCCTTTTTAATACCTTCACTCAACATGATTTCACATCTATGGGTCGGTGCACTACACTATAAAGGTAAGCTTATCACAAATTGAGAAGGAACAATTGGAGTACAAAAATAAAAAACACAGACAAGACTTGATTAAAAGGAATAGTTCAAGTAGGTGGAATGAAATCTGAAACGAGGGACGTGAAGAAAGACTCTGTCTAGGTCTCAAACGATTAAACATGTGACGATACATGCATATGAAAATAGAACTTCAGGAGAGTAAACAAACCCGTGTAGCTTTTCACATTTGATGTTTCTGCAAATTAAGCTAGCTCAGATGCAGTATGGCATGAAACTCATTATTCTCTTTGCCACCAAGTATTCTAGCTTGGATAAATTGCAGCTTGCTAAGGGTTCCTAAATTTCAACCTTCTCGATAGAAGAAAGACGCATTAAGATTAGTTCAGCTACGTTCTCTCTCACAAATCCGATAGATAATTAAAATTTTTGATTTCAATGAACCAAGGCCCACCCACTTTTTTGTATTTCCTTATTGTCTCATGTAAAACAAAGTTTAGCCTGCAGCCTATAATTCTAAATAAAACTGGTTTTTGGGCTAAGTTGCTCGGACTCAGGTATGGATCCGAGGATCGGATTTGGCAAATCTAATTTTTAAGATTCGGGGGTACGAATCCGAGCATAGATATGAGTGCGGGGATTCGGCTAAAAAAATTCAACATTATAAAAATATTCTAAATTTAAATTTGAGAGATATTTTGTGAAAAAACTTACACATATATTGTAGAATTCTATCTTTCATTCTCCAAGATGGCAATTGCTCTTCCATTCTCCTATGAACACAACAAAATATTAAAAGCATATTACAATAGAATGAAGTGAAAGAAAGGAACTAACCTTTTTATCTAAGAACAAGGACAGTAACTCTTGAAATAAGAGCACTAAAACTGAGTGAAAGTGGAAAACTAGAATTATTAAGATATAAAACATAAACAAAGATATATATTCAATTCATCCACAATTTAGCTATTCATAATTAGTGAATCACACTAATCAATACTACACCTAGTAGGAATTCACTATTTACCGAAAACATCTCAACTAATAGAAAATCAACAAAGTTAGCTACTCTTCCACATCTTCTTCTTCAAAGATCACTACTTCCAATTAAGGTTCATCTATTGATAGCTCGGTTAGACGATTAGTTGTCTCGTCAATATCAAATGATCTCCACCTAAAACAAATTAAAAAGAATAGATATATTATAAGGTTTTTATGTAAAGAGACAAAAATTATCATGCAAAATAAATAATTGAGAAAAATAATAAAGAAAATGTAGACATACCCACATCCCAATACTTGTTTGGTCCATTTATATATTTTTCTTTCTTGTGAGATAGCAGCCGTATTTTATAGTGTACAAACACTAAACCTTCGGCCCTTGAAGACTTGAAGTTGCTAACTTGTTTCTCTTGATATTGTGAATCAAAGAATACGTGCTCCAATTTCTTTCACAACAAGAGGAAGAAGTCGGTTGAGTAAGCTACTTGTTGCAAGAATGGAGCCGAGACACCATGATTTGCCCACCAAGAAAGAGGATCTTCATACATCATAGCCTTATCCACATGAGGCTCACTAAACTAACCACTCCCGCAACAAAATGTTTCATACTCCAACGAGACTAGTTTCATTTCATTTGAATCTTTAAAAACACTTGATCCTGTTCAATGAAATTTCTCTATCTTCATTAGGAGCTAGCCTTTGAATCCCATTTTCACCTTGAAGCCATGATAGTATTTGGGAACCAAAGAGTGTGCCATACAATGCAAAGGGGTATTGCTTTTGTTCCACCTAGCCGCAAAAATCTCTTGAATTGTATCAGAAAAGTTTGATTGACCGGTGATGAGATCTTTCCCCTCATGCTTCTCAATCACCGGCCAATCAAACTTTTTTGATACAATTCAAGAGATTTTTGTGGCTAGGTGGAACAAAAAAATTACCCCTTTGCATTGTATGACACACTTTTTGGTCCCAATTACTATCAAGAATCATGGCTTCAAGGTGAAAATGGGATTCAAAGCCTAGCTTCTAATGAAGATTGGAAATTTTATTGAATAGAATCAAGTGTTTTCAAAGATACTTTTAAAGATTCAAATGAAATGAAGCAAGTCTCATTGGAGTATGGAACATTTTGTAGCGGGAGTGGTTATTTTAGTGAGGCCTCATGTGGCTGAGGCTATGATGTATGAAGATCCTCTTTCTTGGTGGGAAAATCATGGTGTCTCGGCTCCACTCTTGCAAGCTTACTCAACCGACTTCTTCCTCTTGTTGTAAAAGAAATTGGAGCACGTATTCTTTGATTCACAACATCAAGAGAAACAAGTTAGCAACTTCAAGGGCCGAAGATTTAGTGTTTGTACACTATAATCTACGGTTGCTATCTCACAAGAAAGAAAAATATATAAATGGACCGAACAAGTATTGGGATGTGGGTATGTCTACATTTTCTTTATTATTTTCCTCAATTATTTATTTTGGATGATAATTTTTCTCTTTACATAAAAACCTTCTAATATATCTATTCTTTTTTATTTGTTTTAGGTGGACATCATTTTGATATTGACGAGATAACTAATGGTCTAACCGACCTATCAATAGATGAACCTCAATCGGAAGTAGTTAACTTTGAAGAAGAATTTGAAGATTTGGAAGAAGTTGAAGAAGATGTGGAAGAGTAGCTAACTTTGTTGGTTTCTGTTAGCTATGAGTTATGAGTTAAGTTGAGATGTTCTCTTGTTTTTGGTAAATAGTGAATTTCTATTTGGTGTACTATTGATTAGTCATGTGATTCGCTAATTATGAATAGCTAAATTATGGATGAATTGAATATATATCTTTGTTTAAGTCTTATATTTTAATATTCTAGTTTTCCACTTTCACTCTGTTCAAATGATCTTATTTCAAGTTGCATTCTTTATTTCAAGAGTTACTGTCCTCGTTCTTAAATAAAAAGGTTATTTCTTTTATTTCACTTCATTTTTATTCTTTTAATTATATTTGTTCTATTGTAATATGCTTTTAATATTTAGTTGCTCTTTTGTTGTGTTCATAGGAGAATGGAAGAGTAATACCATCTTGGAGAATGCAAGATTGAATTCTACAATATACATGTAAGTTTTTCACAAATATCTCTCAAATTTAGAATATCTTTATAACTATTTTTGTAATGTTGAGTTTTTTAAGCCGAATCCCTGCACCCGTATCCATGCTCGGATTAGTAAACCCGAATTTTAAAATTTAAATTTTGCCGAATCTGACCCTCAGATCAGCACCCGTGTCGGATACCCGCGCCTGAGCCGGAGCAACTTAGTTTGTACCTTTATTGTTGATAAACTCTAATTTCAGTTCTCTCAATATATGAATAAACATTTATAACCTACAATTTGCAAAATTATACACTTTTGATTCATCCACTAAAAATGTTCCAAATATTTAACAGTGTTTCAGTTCTTAAACAAATGATCACTACTATATTTTTATGCTTAGATAAAGTCAGTTTTGTACTATTACTCATTTTACGTTAGAAATTCCTTAAATTTGTAGATTGGCATGTTGAAAAGCATACAAATCTATTAATTGTGTTTATCAGACAAGACAAGAACCAAAATTCAAATTCATCCACAATTAAAGGGCCACAATTGTAACAATCCCTAACAAAAATTCAATTTATCTACTATCGGTCATATAACTATGAATACCAGAAATTTAGAACATCATAAAAACTGAGGGGATCTGAAATCCATTAGAAATTGTTAGAGAAATGCTGAGACGCTAACAAAGAGAGCCATCAGCGAATGCAATATGTAAATTCAGATATGTGATAACTGTGACTGAATTAAGTAGAAGGACGAAGAAATATGCGGGCCTTATCTACATCACTAATAACATATGAGTGACTGGGTATATTGACATAATAACTCATCAAACAAATAGTTGCATATAGAATTGTATAGTGACTTACAGTTTAGTGTATGTGTATAGATAAATTGAGAACTTCCTCTGATAATCTGTATAAGAAATATAGTTGAACTGCAGTCAATTGTTGTGAGAAGCTCTAAATAACTCCTGCCACTTCAGTGTATCTGTTCCTGGTCCATCACCCTGCATTATTTCATGGTTCAGTAGAAAGAAGTAATGATCTGAAAATTTGCTGTCCGCAGAACATCTGAATGAGTGTCGATTACATTCAAATACAAAAGCTAAAGTATTACCCATTAGGTTTTGGATTATGCTACTTTGATTGTTATGGGCATAATTTGAACCTGACCCAAAATTCTTTCTTTACTTTATCTTAAAAAGATTCTAGTTTGTGATCAAGGGCAGCCAAATATGAGATAGGTTGCAGCTATAGTCAGAAAAGAACCTGGCTACGGTTCCTCCCCATTCCCAGCTCTTCCCCCTTCAATTATCTAAAGCCTCATGTAGAAACCTCTCTATGTCCAATAACTTGGCCATAACTGATTTGCAACACAATGCTCAACTCTCAAACAGATTACAGCGCACTTTGTATATGTTCCTCATTATTACTTTCAATTTCAGATTACATCCATCTTCTTCTTTAACAATTCAAAGCTACTTGCAGATAATAGCATATATTTATTAAAGAAGGCTGTAAGTGAGAAATATATGTAATAGCTCAAGATAATTACCGGAATAGAGTTTATTTCATAAGTTTGTCCTTCTGTGAAGTCTATGTCTAATGCCTGTATGCAAGCTTCTGCAACAACAAGCCTACTAACTTCTCCAACAAGCTTATCCCCTAGAAACATGCAAAAACAAATAAATATAGTATTGAAATAGGGGAAAAGTCAAAATTGCTTTCACACAGATCACACAAAACTATTCTCACATAGAATGAATCTTAAGGTTCTCAAATGCGTAGAAGATTGACTAAATAAAGCTCTGATTATCATGAAAAAGGATATCTAAACTGGGTAGTCTCTACCCTATGTCTGAAGGTGGAAAGGAAATTTGTAATTTTCCCTTTTTACATTTGGTTTGACAAAAAGCAAAGAGGAAATGGTTATCTCTGAAATCCACTAATTTCTGGAGGGAAAAATGAAAAATCCAGAGATAATTTGAGAATATGGAAATCTTAATGAGAAAAAAGCAGCAGCCAATAGCAAGTCTTTTGAAATTGATTGTGCATAGATTGGCAGCTTGTCGGACAGATTAGTCTTTCAACTCTTTACCTATCAAAACAAGTTTCCTATTGTGTCCCATTTAGACACATGGAGATGCAACATAAACTTAGAATCTTGCAAAATTTACTTCATCTTGAGAACAACCTTCTTAATTTTAAATTGATTGCACAACTTGTGAAATGTGTCTCAATTCTCATTATATTCAAGAAGCATATCAAACATCTTTGGGTTGTCAAGAGCAAGTCCAATGTAACAGAATGGAGGGGAATAACATGTTGTCAACCAAACCTGCAGCATATGGGATCCTAATGAGACTCTAAAAAAATAGTCCCCTCAGCTAAATACACATTACTTACATGAGAACTAAAAGATTAGATACCTTGACCAATTAAAACAGCACGCCGTTCGCCAGCTGTAGCTTGTAACAGTGTGTTCAAATCATATGATGTGTATGGTCCGTCTGTTAATCTACCAGCTCTGCAATTTCAAACTGGTGAATAAGCCAAAGCAGTATCTTTTTGGAATTTAAGTAACAGAAAAAACATGAGATATTTAACATGAGGATTTAACTTTTATATATTGATATAGTAAAACCATCAGTGTAATTTCACCCATCAAAGCAGGTTGCCTATGCTATTTCCAGGTAACTAATTCTACTTATTATAGGCTGCTACTTGTAAATTGTAATTATCTTTTACATCTTTTACATGACCTGATAGTGTAAAAATTCTTTTACTCAGTCAGTGTATAGAAGTTAAACTCTTAACATGTAGCCTGTAGAACACACCAAAATAGTTTGACTACCTGATTATGGTGAATGGAAGACCAGAATTGCGAACAAAATCCTCCCCCATCTTCTTATACTTGAGCACACCAAAAAGGTTCATGATGCTACAAAACAAAGCTGGAAACAACATTACAAGAGAGGAAAAGAACAAAGAATCTACTTCATTCTTAAGGATGGAGATAATTATGGATCTCTGGTGTCATTTTAGACGCCCATATTGGGGAAATTATTAAACATGTGAAACTTGTATATGTTTCTGGAAGGTGTATGTCTAGTTTGACATCCGTAAGTTCTCCCTTACTTCATCATTCCTTCTCATGATGCAATCTCAGTTCATCACCTTCTCATTCTCTTTGTGATGCACAACATAAGCCAAGATATCTAAGTCCTAGAAGCTAGTGAACAATTATGTTGGAGACTTACTAGTGTATAGAGTTTATCCGGTAGAGAAGGCCATTGTCAGTTAATAGATTGTAAGCATTGATATACTAATATAAAACTTAGACGTATCAAACAATTCAGGCGCTAAACCAAAAAACTGCGATATATAGTAAAATAAAGGGAACACAAAAGTCAATATTGATGGAAGATGCAAAAAAAGAGACAGCCAGATAGAGCTATAAGAGTGGTTTTAGAATTATTAGCCAACTTCAACAGGAAATGGTAAAGAGAACTTCCTTTTTTCTTTTTTAGATGAAGAAAGTAATCAAAACAGATTCAAGGTGGATTGGATTGAAATCTGGAACTTAGACTTTATTCAGAAAAAAAATCATAATTTTTTTAGAAGAACACAACAAGATTCAGAAATCACCAAATCTGGTACAAGTCACGCGTATTTATAAATCTTGATATCCATCATTAATTTTTGCAATATGTTAAAAAGATTTGAAGAAGTGGTCCATGAAGCAGCAGCCAGAATATGACGAGAACAAATTAATTTGATGAGCAACTTTTTTGTTTCAATAAAGCAAAGTAATCTAAAAGACATTCAAGAATTTAATTGAATCAAAACCTGGAATACCAAAAGAAAACCTTAACCAGAACCACTACAGCACACATCTCAAGTTAAATAAAATAAACTTTTCATCCTAAATAGATAAAACATTAACACTATATCACAAATACATTGAATTTGAATTCCACAAATGTAGTATTCACAAGCTAATCTGGATTCTTAGTTGGAAAAGAAGTTAACAGTGCCCAATCATTACTCCATGTTCCTGTTTTACAGATGCACACACCAAAGGCAACATCAACAAGAAATTTATATGAATTGATAAATCATTTGAGTAACTCTAAATATAAGCGGCACTTTACCTCCAAGGCAACTCATTGAACTTTGTGACGCCAATTGATGAAACAAGAACAATTCTTTTTAGTGACTTAGGCAATGCTGACACAAGGTTTCTCACACCATCCCAATCTACACAAACAAATGCATATATGTCATTGAGAAAGACTACTGCACTAAAACTTAAATTAGATTCTAGAGATAGAAAAATACTGAAGAACCCATCAAACTTGCTTTCACTTTTATCAGAGATAAAAGAGACGCAAGGACAAAGAGAACAATGTAAAACATGTTAATGAACCTATTAGAGAACCACACAGTGCAGTCCTTGTACACAGTCTCAGGAAACTCATACGTATATTGTGAAGTTGATTATACACCAATCCGACCACTAAAGTATATATTGTAATCCATGTAATAATTATAGAGTACCAGACAACAATTACTAGAGATAAAGATGAATATGACTTTCCTGTCACTTCCAAGCACATACATCAACTATATAAAGTAAATAGCGCATAACAAAAGCTTTTAGTGGCTTAGTAAACAAAATAATTATATTAGCTTTATATCTTTGGGTTCCTTCTCCTTTTTCAATTTTCATACTCATTCTATTCCTAGCAATACTTCATTTTAAATATTTCTTAATGAAACATTCCGACATGGTATAAACCACCACATAAATATAGACACCCCACTAGAAAGATTCTAACCTACTCTTTCTGGAGTGTTATCTCCATCCCACCGCCTAGATGGAAAAGCAGTGGTCCCAGTGCAGCAAATAACATGAGTTACACCCTGAAAGGTCAGTAGCGCACAGCCCACCAACAATTTGACTAAGTTATTAATCCATTTAAACTTTCCAGGAAGGTCCTAGAAAGGTTCTAGATGTGATAAACAAACCTCAAATACAGATGGATCTATGCCCGTAGGACTTCGCGTGTCACCTTTCCATACCTGCCAAGTTTGGAAACAGTATAAAGTTTGAGAAATCCTCTTTAATTAAACAAAGAATATATCTGCCCCGGCTAATCGGGCCCAGGGAGGGGATGGATAAGTTTGACACAGCCACATAAGAATGAGACAAACCTGCAGCTTTTCCTCATCCTGCTCGCCAAATAGAGTAGTTGCTTTCTCGGGGTCTCGAAGAATGAGACGCAGTTTGACATTCCGATTGAGTAATGATGCTACAACTATCTGTCCTGCATCATTTTCACATAATACAAAAAGTTAAGTGAATCTTAACCATGACAAGCCTATCTCAATGCAATCATATCCAGCCTAAATTGTTTAACACATTATACTTTTTGAGCAGATAAAAATAGTTCTGACTAAACTGGTTATACAAAGTACTTTATCTTGGATTATGCTCATTAATTCTTTTTTTTTTTTGATAAAGGTATTTCTTTCACAAAAAGGCATCAAGAAGATGCATAGTTACACTTACAATGAGAGAAAAGTTGACAAAAGAAACTGGGATAAAGAAAACAGAAGTCCCTTTACAGTTAGGCAATCTAAGACAAGGAAACTAATAAACTCCAAAAAGTGCTCAGTGCTAGATACACTAGCCAATTTAGACCACCAAAAAGGTAAGACTAGACATCTAGTTTTGAGAGAGTGATTTGGAGTTGAGGTTCCATCAAAACACCTCCTATTCCTCTCATTCCAAATACTCCAGAAGATAGCAGCAGCGATCATTAGCCAGATCCTTTTGATGGTTTCATCAACTTTCCGCATGCTCCAGTTCATATGTGCCTCTTTTATGGTGTGTGGCATGACCAAATTCAACCCCAAAATGCAGAAGAACATGTTCCAAAGATCAGTAGCCACCTTGCAGTGCAAAAACAGATGATTCACAGTTTCCAACTTATCCAAACATAGGTAGCATCTGTTCACTAACTGGAGACCTTTCCTTTTGAGGTTGTCTTGTGTCAAGTTAGCTTCATGTAGAGCAATCCAGTTAAAGCGAATAATCTTAGGAGGCAACTTTTTCTTCCAAATCAATTTCCAGGGCCAATTGTCAACTACTTTGTCTTCATTATATAGTAAGATGCTACCATCTAATAACATCACTACGACAGTCTATTCAGAGATAACAATTAAACTAATACATTATTCATCCCATTTTTATATATATGGTAAATCCCCCCTCCCCCTAGGTCAGAGGGGTGAATAGTGGCCTTCCCACTTTTACTCTGTGGTGACTCGAACCCTCAACCTCATTAATGGAGGTGATTGTCTATTTCCAATAAGCTATCCTTCACCAATCCATATTTTTCATTTCACGTGTTAGTGAGACCTACAACTTTGACATTTATCTAAGAATAGTATACTGTAACCTAAAATTCAACATCTTTCCCTCATCGGAGAAGCAAAGGTACTAATTCAATTCCTGGGTAGAAATTACTTGGGCAACTACACTGTGACCTCCTGTTTTTTATTATGTAAAACAGAATTATTGTTAAAAATTATCACCTTGAAAGCACAGCTTTCAAGAAATTCAGGAACTGAAATAGTGAAGATATGACCTTAGAATTCCGTTTTTGTTTCCCTCCCTTTCTGTATTACCAAAAGATCTTTCAAAAATATATACTGATACTAGATCATGAGCAGAAAGCGTTCGGTCAAGGATTCAAGAAAATACAGAATAAAGAGTGTTGATATTTCTGACAAAGAGGAAGAGAAATGAAAATAACAAGAAAAGGACATAAGATGTCCATTTTGTCTTTAAAAAAGAGTGCATTATCTCGAAAGAATTAGTGGTAAATGAAGTAGATGTCGTATCTAAGATTAACAATTCTGCAGCGCATACTAAGCATATACCATAAAATTATAAAACAATTTACAGGATACCGTGCGAGAAATGAATTTATAACTAAAAATTTGTTCCAATGGAATATTACATATGACGATGCGAAATCTAAAACAAAGTACCAAAGAAATTGAAATAAAGAAATAGTAAAATCAAAATTTCAAACGTGCAGAAGCCAACACTAAATTCTCCAAAGGGAATGTATAAGAACAAAATGTATATGATGAACGAAATATGATAGATTCTGTTAGCTAGCTACAGCCTTGATTATGACTGTACAGAGATGATTTTCTAACGTCCAGGAATCTCTCTCACACATTCTCTCTCTTTTATATATTGTCCATCCAAACTTCTTTTTTTAGAAAGGTAACATATATATAATAAACAAGGAAATAAACCAAAAGTATATTCCAGCAATAATTACAAGTAGAAGATAGAAGAGCAAAACCAACCACCTATCAACTGATAAGTAATCTAAAATACTAAGAATTCCTCCGCTTCTTGAGGATATTCATGTTTACACCAAAAGTAGAAAAATACCAAAAGATTCATCTTCAAAACACCTTTGGTTCCTCTCCCTCCAAATAGACCACCATATACAAGTTGGGACAATCTTTCATCTCTCCCTGTGAACCGACTGATTACCATCTCTATTCCAGCAAGCTAAAGCTTCCTTTATGCTTCCACAGAGACTTAGAGTAGGGTTTTGACTAATGAAAACGTTTTTGCTTATTGATCAAAAACTTCTTCAAAGAGAAGACAGTCCATTTTCACACACACAAATATGGCAGAATCACACATGTCCATAGTACATGCAAATGTGGGACGCGTGTATGTTAATTAAGACATTAATCAGAGTTCAACTTGCAACTTGCAAAAAGATTCCAATTTTAACATACTCTCTTCGGTTGATGATTTCTCCAATTTATGTTGAATCCTTACTTCTACTTGGCCAGGTCAAGGATCATACAGAGAGATAATAAATGCTAGGTTGTTAAGTAAGTATGAATTTTTAGGTGCAAGTAATCATTCAGTCTACACATGATCAGATAAAAATCCTTTTTTCTATGGAGTACACTCACCACCAAAAGTACAGTAACTTTGCCCACGAACGCTTAGGCTGATAGGAAAAAGATTCACCTAGTGTTGCCTCTGGTAGGGTTTGGTTTTCTAAGGTCGTTACTCCAACTCTTTTACCCAGAGAGCTTGTTTGAGACCCAACCGTGGAAAAGAACCAGAAAATGTCCATATGTTCATTGCTGGTTATGTAACACAAAGCGGTTTTAATTGGTTAAGCGTCGGTTTGTCCTGGCCAAGAACAAGGATTCGAGTACTCCCTAGGTTCAAAGAAATCCGGAGGTAACTACAACAAGCAGACTTATTCCGTTGATCATAGTCTAAAAAGGATAATGGTTTTGCCCAAGTCATAAATAACTCATAAGACCTACCTTTCCAAGCCAATAAATTGAAAATTGCTCTCAAAATTTACCGCCAATTACAACAACTACTACTTTTATGGAAGCATATTCACTTCAATTTAACACAGCACTCGTATCATATCTTTTCCGTCATTTGAACCAAAAAATTGGAAGCAAGAGAGTGTGAAAGGAAAATACCAACGCCACCGGAGCCACCAACGACAAGAACAACTTTGGAAGACGATGCAGGAGCTGAATACGGCAGAGGAGCAGTTTGGGATTCCTCAGTCACAGCAGCTGAAACCGATATAGATCGGTAAGAATTTGTTTTGAGCTTCGATGAGAAAACCCTAGAAGAAGATGGAAACTGCTGTACGAGAGGAAATTGAGGGAAAGTTTGAGTCTTTTGTGTGGAAATTGGAAGGTTCCAGAAAGGGGAAACAGAGATTTTGGAAGCCATTGATGATGAAGAAGAAGCGAAAAAACAAAAACAGTGTATTTGGGTGTATTAATGATAAAGCGCGGGGAGTTGAAGGAGATTGAGAGTTCTTGTGGTGGTAGTTGTGTTTTGAAATTGTGGTTTTACTATAATGCCCTTGAAATTGAAAAATATCCTCTTTTTTTTTTTAAGTCTGTTTCAAATTAGTTGTCATATTTTACCTCTCGATACAAATTATATCCAAAATTTTCCAAACTTTAGGCAAGAATTTTTATAACTTGAATCTTGTATGTTTAAAGTGATTTCATAGTATAATATAATTTGTAATAAATTAAAAAGCAATAATTAAACTAAGATAGAATATTCATATCGCATCAAAATAATATAATGTCTTCAAGCATGAAAATATTCAAATTTTAAAATTCACCTTCTACGGACTAGTCGAGGAGCATCTGACATAAATCATATTATTATATAAGTGGGAAATCCTAAGGTAAAAATTAGATTACCATTTTGTCCCTTCTCTAAATTTTAATTTATACATATTAACTATTAATATTTTATCATATCATATTTATATATTTATTACTATATAAGTGGAAAGCCAAAAAATAAAAGTTAAAATAAATAAATAAATATAAAAAATAAATAATAAATAATAAATATAATAATGATAATGAATAAATATAAATAACAAATAAGAATAATAATAATTAATAACTAACTAACTAAATAATAATCATCATATTATACTAAAAGTAGAAAGCTCTTATTCTAAAAGTTGGATTACCATTATGCCCCTATAGTAAATTTAAATATAATAAATATCTTTAAATGGTAATATTTTATCCTCAAATATTTAATATTCTTACTATTATATATATATATATATATATATATAAACAAAAAGAAATGAATAAAGTTTTATTGAACCAAGTAAATGAGGAATTTTTTCACCTGCCACTAATTATTATAGGTTACACTTTTATATTTTTTTAATTATTATTTCATATACTATTTTTTCACCTTTCAAATATTGTTTCATCTTCTAAGGTTTTACCGGTTGCAATAGTATTTATACACAATCCTCTAGTGAAGATTTGTACCATTAAACAGACTCAATATGAAAAATATATGTCTTTGTATCATTATCATACTCTACACCTTTTAATAGGTAATATAAAGTTGTTGCATTCTTTCTTCTTCTTTTTGGTAGTTTTTCAAATATTTTCTAATTTACCTTATTATTGTGTTGTTGTTTGCATTTTAGGTTTGTTTGAAATGTCCATAAACTTGAGAGAAGCAGCCTCAGATTTGCAGATTAAATTTACTCTTGGCATGTGACTTATATTTATGCTCATCACAATAACTTATATTTTATGTAATTCTTACATTTTTTTGCATAAATGTTGAAATTTTTTTTGTTTTCGTTTCATTTTGGTGATATTTTCACGCTTTATACTTAATCGTCATCAAAACATGATTAGTAAACTAAGGTAATCAAAACGTCAGTTCAATTATTTTGAATTTACACTTATCACAACTCTATATTTAATTATTTAATATAGATATATACGTACGAAGCACGTGTCCAGAAACTAGTTCAAATATAAATGCGCGCCAAGCCCATCACGAAGTTTATAGTGATCTTTTTTCACTTTTCACTCTAATATAATCAATGTTTGTGCTAAATTCATTGTCTTTAATATTCATACTTCACTTGTTGACTATTCAAGAAATGAGATACACTTATTATTTTTTGTTTTTATTTATTTATTTCCGTTAATACATCTATTAAAAATTCTTATACATCTTTTATAAATATTCCGAACAAATATATCTCATCAAATAATAAATAACGCAACTTATGCACATTCGATACACAAAATCGATTACCATATCAAAGTATTCCATCACTCACTATTGGATGGGTTAGATGGGTAATAAAAGGACATGAGTTAAAGAAGTGTAGAACTTAATTTTTTTTGGTAATCAAGTATATAAATTAATTTATGCAATTAAAGTGGACTATAACTTAATTATAATAAAAAGATTATAATCAATTATCAATAAAAATCATTATTTTAGAATCAAAATAAAATCAACTATAGAATTGATGATATAGAAAGCTTTAAAGCTAGATACTAGTAAAAAAAAATATTTATAAATATATGCATGTATATGAAATTAATCTAATCCTATTTTGACTAAATTTATAATAAGATTCTATCGTAAAAAATAAGTTTATTATGATCTCACGAAGCGCAGTTAAATTTACTAGTAAATATTGAAACCCAATATTCTTAAATTCTTTACTTTTTGTTTACTCAATCACAACTCATTTATTTTCATTAAAATTAAGATATTTGAATCTAAATAAATATTTGAATAATTAAAATATTATCTTTAAATTAAAATATTAAATTATTAAAATTATTTATTTTTCAATATCTAAATATGATTAATTAATTTATTTATTAGCATAATAAATATATAATTCACTAAAAAGTAATTAAATACTAAAATATAAATTTAATAAAATTAAATTATTATTTGATTAAAGAATAGAATATACGTGCACTAGTGATGGTAGAGATGATTTATAGTGTGTTGGTGATAATGGTTAATAGCAATAACAAATAACGATGATGATGATGATAATAATTATGATAGTGGATGTGGTTGGTATTGTAATGACTAATGTGATGGTGATGGTTCATAGTAATGGTTATGATGGTGAAATTGGTTGATGTTAGTAGTTAGCAATGCTGATGATGGTGACTGAAAAATGTAAGGTGATTGACAATGTGTTGGCGGCGTTGCTAGTTGTGATGGTGGAGATGGTTGGTAGTAAAGATTGGCCGCAATGATGGTAATGGATGATAGTTGTGGTGTCGGTAGTGGCAGTAAATATAATTATAATGATGCAGGTGGTAGGTGTGATAACGAGTGAGGGTAGTGATTGACAATGGTGGTGGTTGTCTAATGGCGGAGGTGGTTGTGGGTTGGCGACAAGAATGGTGGTTGAAAATAATGGTTGTGATTATGATGACAGAGGTGATTAGTGATGATGAAGGGTTATTATGGATAAAGTGATGGTGAAAATTATCCACACAAAAATACCTCTTAATAATATTAAAACTTTGTTTAAGATTTTAATGATTAAGACATTTATACCAAATAAGTGCTAAAATTATAATGTAAATAAATGCACTTAATGATCCTCCATTAAGTGAAAACAAATGAAACCGTAGTCTGTTTAAGATTAATAATATTTGACCTTTAATTGTTGCTTTATATTGTTTTTCTGACTAAAATTTAAATAAAAAATGATTGAACGTTAATCATATAAAATTTTAGACATCGAACATATAAAATTATTTTAAAATGAGTAAATTTTCAAATTTAACACACTGCGAATATAACTTAAATAGTGGCCCCAAAAATTGGGTATATGTGCGAGGAATTGGTATATATGTACAAATTTTAAATATAATTGATATTTTTATAACCCAATAAATATTAGCAAAACTCTGACATACAACTATTGGCAAGTTATACCAAAAGACAATAAAAAAGCGTTTCAATAGTAAAAAGTTGTATTATAACTTTTTCTTAGGCGATAATTTAGGATTTAAAATTTCAATCCCTAATTTAAATTGTACACATAAATCTTAACCATAATTTTTTTAACCCTTGAAAAAAGAAAGAGTTATGTATAATACCACAAAAGAAATTTCTCTATATTTTTAACTTTAACTGCAATTGGCCAAAATCTTGCATCATGAATAAATACATATATATACATGAAGAAAAATGCACATATAATTAATATATGTATTTAGATGATGTATATTGTTATAATTTGATTCTAAATATACATTACTTGTGTTAGGATAGGTATACATAACGCGTGTTGTGAAAATATATTTTTACTATACATAAAAATTACTGCGTATCTATTTTAGTAATGTATACGCTCGTAAGTTAGCAATATATCAGATTGATAGTACAATCATATATATTTAGTATACATAAAATTACTGCGTATTACGGCTTATACTTAGACGATAATTTAGGATTTAAGATTTCAATCGCTAAATTGTATATATAAAAAAATTTAACCGTATGTATATATAAAATTTTACGTATGTATACATGAAGAAAAATGGACATAAAATTAATACAGGTATTTAGATGATATATATTATTATAATTTGATTCTAAATATACATTGTTTTTGTGTTAGGGTATGTACACATAATGTGTGTTGTGTATACATATTTTTAGTATACATAAAAATTACTGCGTATCTATCTAAATGAAGTCTCAGAGTTCTAATGAAGATATTATAGGGGAGAAAAAAGAAAAAAAATATTTCGAAGAGAGAGAAGAAGACACCAAAAAATATTCCTACTTTTTCTGTATGTGCACTTGGCCAACCAAATTGTATCCTTTGGTTTTTCTGCATTTAGTCTGTGTTTCCAATGAACCCTCATTAATAAAAGACAAAAAGGCCTTTGATAGTTGATACTTTTAGACATAGCATATCACACACTATGTTGCAAGCTTTAACATCAAGAAATTCATCAAGAAAGGCAAAAGTATAGAACACACCAAATCCTAAGTTTCATTGTTAAGACAAAATATTTCCATTTGTTAACATCTTAAAGTAGTCTATACAATGATTCCTTCAATCACCATTAAAAGAAAATCAAGAAATTTTTTAGATATACGGCGTCTCAAGTTTTAAAGAACTTAATTGAGTCATTTTATTTGAACTTCAATAAACTTTTTCTGGAGTCTATGCATATATGACTAAAGTTTAAATCATTTTTATCTAAACTTCTAATATTATCGAGTCTAACTTCAGACTCCGCATATCTAAAGTTGTTCCAAAGCAGGTAAGATGTGCAAAATAATAATAATTAAAAATTAAATACAAGTTAAACAGTGGTGTCCAAATAAAATACCCCGTGAAATCATTGCGATTAATAATATACAAGAGAAATTGATTTAAATAGTCGCCTACCAAAATAATAGCCAACAAGCATGTATTTTTTTGTATATTAATGTATGATATATATAAAATATACATTTTTGATACAAGTAGTGTATATTTTTTATATATTTGACTAGCGAATGTAATTATTTTAGCCGACGGTCAAATACTAACTTGCCCATAATACAACACCATTTCTTAATTGGCTTGTATTCTGGCCCAAGTTGTATTGAAGTTGTGCTACCATACAAGGCCATAATTCAGGTTTGCTTCCCTTCAAGCATTCTCACGTTAAAGAATTTGGAAAAATAAGTGTCCTTAATAGTTGCTCTGTCAAAAACCATTAGAATGTTCATATATGAGATTTTTCCATAAATAATGGTCAAAATACACCTGGAAATCATTTTTTTCACAAGTTTTACATCTCGACTATCAGTTATTCCCACACTTGAAATATCATTTTTTTCACAAGTTTCACATCTCGACTATTAGTTATTCCCTTTTTTCTACTTGAACTATCACAATCTATATATCAAAACACAACTCACCTATCCGTTGTTTCCTTTTACTATCTGAACTATGGTGATAGTTCAAGTAGGAAAAGGAAAAAGAAAAGAAACAGTTTATAGTTGAAGTGTAAAACTTGCGAAAAAACGATATTTCAGATGTGTTTCTGACCGTTAACTCTACCAATAATGAAAATGATTCGGAGTAATCGTTTGATATATAGGTTTACTCTTGTGGAGCTAAAATCATGCACAAAATTATGAACTGTATACAACAACAATGAAAAAAAGTCACCACCCTGACCATCCTCAAAGAAAGGGCAATTAGAAAGATTACAATCTCCATAGGAGTGAGTTTTCACTTCACAAAAAGTACCACCATCCTTACAAAGTTGCATCATTACAGAGGAAAAAAAAAGGGAAGAAGAGTAAACTAAAATCCCTTTATGTTAGATCGTTAAACGGCAGCCTGGTACACTAAGCTCCCGCTATGCGCGGGGTCCAGAGAAAGGCCGGACCACAAGGGTCTATCGTACACAGCCTTTGTTGATTGTTAACTGGTCTAAATTTCACTTCCTACATCTCCAAGCTGACACTGAGTAAAGCGCGCGATCTTGCCAGCAAATCACCACGCTACCATTCTCTTCTTTAATCTTGTATCCGTCATAGCTGTAACTCTGCAGCAATCTCCTTGCCTGCAGCATGGCATAATAACTCAGAGGCACGTTCCCAAAACCCGCTCCATCGAATCTTTGAAACCATTTATCCAGCTTTTCGTGCCTCTCCTTCCTTTCGCCTCCCTCACATGCTACAATGTTCTTAATCTCCTCCCCGAATAGCATTTTCTCGACCTTTAATCTCTCTAATGATGTTCTTTGTAGTGTGAATTCGAGGCAATCAAACAATGCAGCATAAAAATACAACGACTCGGATAGCCTCTCCATAAGGGTTGTCCCGTTATGGTTCGAGTTTTGTTCTGTGACCACCATGACCTTTGGAGACAAACCCCACAACACGTGGAGGAATCTGTCCATCTTTGCTGATGCAGTTGAAGATAGCGGAGATGAGGATGCTGATTCATTTCCTGGACTAAAAACATGAGCTGTATCTTTTTCAAGCAAATCCCCTAAAGTGTTTTGGTTTAGTAGTGCCCTTTGCAAGTGAAGGCTATTCAAATGCTTGAAACCCAAGGGTGACCTTTTATGGGGCTCATGATCATCATGTGCAAGAAGAGTATGCAATTGCATAACTGAACTAATAGCCAATGCCTCTCCGGTTTTAACTCGTAGTTTATCGATATCCAGATTTTCCAATTTGCTAACTACTTGATGGAACTGAAAAGGGATATCAAGCTTTTCAGCTTCATTTGTTAGAACATGTGCTATTTGTTCCAACACTTCCTTCTGCTGATGGACCGCCGTGATCCTCAAATGGGGCGGTCCTTCAGGGCGTGCGCGTAAGTCTTGAAGCAGCGCACGCCACTGCAGAGGTTCGGAAGCATTAAGATCTACTATATGAACCATCTTTTCACCTTCCATAGCTTCAATGATCGCTTGATTAGCGATCACTGAAGCAACTTTCAAGAAGGGAAAGTACTCGAAAAACATCTTCTTCACCAGAATGTCCTCTGATACCACCAACAACTTAGTTGAATGCAAAGCCTTGTAAATACCAGGCCAAGATCTGAGAATCCTATCAGCAAGAGCCTCAGCGAAATACGAGGCGATTCGCTGCATTGTATCTCCATCAGGAGATGCAAGGTGCGAAATCTGATCAAGTGCTATGTTTGCATTCTCAAGGTTTCCAGCAGCTACATGGTTGCCACAAGTGAGCAAGAGGTGAATTAGATACAAACCCCTTTCCTCAGATTTCAACTCCTTGAGCCATTGGTATGGTGAACCAAAACTTGTTGGTGAGAGTGACATCATGGGGAAGTTTTGAAGAGGTGATGATGAGGTCACTGATGATGAACCATCATCTTGTAACATTGTCACACACACACACACAAAAAAAAAAAAAAAAAGATTCTTGAAATCAAAGACCCAAAATCTCCCAACAAAATCAAGAATTTAAAGATTTTAAAGAAATGAGTTCTGACTTCACTACCATTTCAATCCAAACAAGAGAAAGAACATCAGAAATGCAATTGACATATGAAATTCCCCAGAAGAAGAAGAAGTTAAGCAAGGCAGGAAAAAACAGAGCACAAGTTCCCAGATTTAGCAAGAACTCACCAAACAAGATAAAGAAACAGCAATTCCTTTCTGGGTTACTTCATCAAAATACCCACATAAAGAAACAACAAGAAATTCCAACCCCACAACAGAAAAGCTCAAATTCTTTTTAGCAAGAACAAGTTCAAGATTCTTTTTTTTCTGGGTTATCTGTAAAATTTGTTGGTGAAGATATAGAGAGAAAGAGGAATTGGAGTATTTTGGGGTTGAATTAAAAAGGGTGTTTGTGAGTTTTGGTTTGTTTATGTTTGTCGAGAAAGCGTGGGGGTTAATTTTTGTCGGTAATGTTTTTTGGTTTTGTGTTTTGTGTATTTCAGAGGAATATGGAATTTGTGTAAAACAGAGCCCCATTTTTTGGCTTTTTGTGTTCTTTTTTTTTTTTTAAATTTAAGTTTCCTTCTCTGTGTTTCTCTCTTCTTCTTTTTTTTTTAAATTAAAATATTTGCTTTCCCTTTTTATTAGGATGGTTCAAAGTATAATTTTTTTATTTTGAGTTTTTTATTTGAATTATTACTAATTATTTATTAATTATATAGTTTTGGGTAGATCAAGACTTTCCCTGCCACTATTCTGTTTTTAGAGACTTGCATACTATAATTTTCAGTTAGTTGATTTTTATTGACCGTGTGGGGGCCCGTATGTATATTTTGTGTGTTGGCCGTGTGGAGCCTAATTTAGCTAGTTAGTTAGCAGCTTTGTCGGCTATAGTATGAATATGATGCATTTTTTTTTCCTTATGTTATAACTAGATAGCATAGTGGTCTTGTCGGCCCACATAAGATCCTTTTATTGTTATATTGATTGGGTTAGTTGTTTTCTATTACACGTTGCTATGTGGCCTTATCGGCTCGAGGCTATGTTTAAAGTACATCTTGATGCACTATTTAATGACATGAAATTGCAAAACCTATTCTCCTTTTAATAGAATGGTTCAAACTAATTTGCACGCATTATTTTTTCTGCGAGATTTCTATCTGAACTATCATCAACTTTATGTCAAAACACATCTCGATACACTATTTACTGATATCAAAACGCGAAACTCTTTCTCCTTTTATTAGGATGGTTCAAACTAATTTTCACACACTTTAATTAATTATGGAGATAATAGTCAAAAAGACACTTAGATTATCACTTTTTTCGAGTTTTTTTATTATAAATTATCAACAATTATTTATCAAAACACATTTTGATACACTACTTAGTGATATCAAAACGTGAAACCCTTTCTCCTTTTATTAGGACGCTTCAAACTAATTTACACGCATTTTGATTAATTATTCATGAGCTAATAATCAAAAACACATCTGAAGTATATTTTTTTTTTTGCAAATTTTATACTTGAACTATCACCAACTATTTATCAAAGTACGCCTCGATACACTACTTAGTGATATCAAAATGCGAAACCATTTCTCCTTTTATTAAGACGGTCCAAACTAATTTGCATTAAAATAAATCAAAAACACATTTAAATTTTTTTTTATGAGATAAAATAAAAATTTAAAGTATCATTTTTTTTAATACTATCACTTTCTCTACTCTTTAGGAATTTATTTTTTTGTTTTTTTTTTCCTCATTGTGAAGTGGAGATTCCAATGAAGTAGTAGTTGGTTTTGATTATAAACTTATGATATTACACATAGAACTATTTACATACTAAGTTATATAATATTTATATGATTAAATTATATGTGATTATTTCATCTAAAAATTTGAATCATTTCATCTAAAAATTTGAATCGTTAAAGAATACATTCAATCTACAAAAATAAGTCCTCTTTTTTGTACTTATTTGCATCTTTTTGATTTTTGAATGCTTATAAATGAAATAACTTACTTCATCAAGAAGTTGAAAATTATAGAAGGTAGTACAATCACTTAAATACATCATATGTCAACATGTTTCTCATGTGTGAGCTTGTTCTTTCTATAGACCAAATAAGTGAAAATACTTTTTTGCTTTTTGGGTGATGGTTGGATTTGAAGTTAATGTATTTGTCTACTTTTGATATATTGGTAAATTGCGTGATTCATTTAATAATTATAACGATTAAAAAATTATATTTTTAATTATTTAATTATATTGCGTTTCAAACACTTAGTTAATCCCACTTAGGGGTGTAGCTATGAGCTATGTATATCGAATGGTGGTCAATCGAACACCGTTTGGTGAAAAGTTATACTATGTATATAAGTTTGTATTTGGTCAATAAATTTAAAAAGTACTTTTGAGCAGCAGTTAGTGTTTGGTTAAACTTTTGCAAAGTGCTTCTAAGTGTATTTTTTACGAAAATGCTTTTGGAGAAAAACTATTTTTTTTAGCTTCTGAAAAACAACTTCTGCTACTTCCTAAAACCATTTATTCTCACCCAAAAGCTTGACTAAATACTTCATACGTCAGTTGTTACTTTTCATATGTATGTATTAAACCTTAAAAGTATTCTTATATATTTTAATCAAAATTTCTGAATTCGCCGCCGATCCCACCCAACCCCCTTTTCCCCTCGCAGACTTGTGAAAAGATTGCATTTTTCCAATCACTAGAAGATAAAAAAGAACAGATAGACATACTAGATGAAAACATTATACTGGTCTTTGCTTTGACAATATGTTCAAATAAGATGTCCACTTAGTCTAGGTAAATGAATCCAAGAACAACACCCCCCCCACACACACACATCCCCCAAACACCACCCACACCACCCCCTTCCCCAACACAAAATCCAACCTCATTTTTTTGTTATATCTGAGGTATAGTAAGTATAGACTGTGGAACAACTTATTTGGTTGTATGTTTTGTCACTTCCTAAAGTGGAGAAGGAATCAAGGTGGCTAAAAGACTACTATATTCTTTAAAAATACACTAAAATCCAAACCATGTCCTAACAAAGGACAAGAAAAATGACATCACTTCATTTGTTTTCATTGTGGGGTCAAGTGTAGGAAGTTTGCAAGAAGAAAAGACAATTCAAACTTGGTCTTTATCTTCTCTTTGCTCATAAATACTACTTTCTCCAATTTTCCAACAAGTGATAAGAATTTTTTGGAAATCTTAAATATTTACGTGGTTATATATCATTCTATTAAAAGCAAAATTTATTTTAAAATTAAATTATTATTAAATATAGAAATGTATCATTTTTTTAAGCTGACTAAAAATAAAAATGTGCCATACAAATTAAAACAAAGGGAGTATCTCATTAATTCATTTTTACTTATACACTTGCTAAAAATAGGTGTTCACTTTTATTTGTCAAGCTTAAAAATCAAGAAATAATTTATTATTTTATATCTATTTTACCTTTATTATTAAATAGAGTAAAGGTCCAAAAACATACATGAACTATATCACTTTTGCGAGTTTAGTACAAAAACTATGCGAAGTTTGTGTTTAATACCTGAACTATCACCCAAAACTTACAGAAATACATCTAAATATTTATATTTCTAGTGTGTGATACACTTGCCAATTTTCATTTTAAAAACTTTTACGTGGTACTCCACGTGTATAATTATTTCCACCATGGCAAAGCTTAAATAAATTGAAAAATAAATTTACAAAATATTTTATAATTGCTCTTTTTTATTTTTACTAGAAATCGAATATTATTTTTTTCCCAATTCAAGAACCTAAATATACTGCAGAAACTCCACTACCAATTTGCTCATCCACTTTTGAAGAACCCACCAAGATTTTCCACACTACTACATAAAAAATTATAAAATTGAGCAAAAAATACCATAAATTTCGAAAGAACCCACCAAGATTTTTTACACTACTACACAAAAACCTATAAAATTGAGCGAAAAAGCCACAAATTTCAAAAGAAATTGAACATAAAATCAAATAGAACAAACCCTTTAATGAGTTTTGAAGATCTAATGGCAATGGACAGAGAGAGATGGATAAAACTAAATCTGTTAAAAGAAGAAAGGATGAGTTATTACAAAATGAAGAATAAATTGAAGAAATATGAAGAAGAAGAAGAAGAAAAGGAGTAATTAAAAGTGAAAAAAATTTAAATAAAAGAAAAAACCTACTCAGCAAATTGTGCCAGTTGGAATGCCATGTAGGCGATTTTTAATGTCTAAAACATCACTCATGCTCGTGGGAGAGTTTGAAATCACGATTTTGGTCCAGTCAGCACTCAGATATGTTTCTATAACCTGAGGGTGATAGTTCAGGTATCTAACGCAAACTTCGCATAATTCAGGTACTAAACTCGCAAAAGTGATATAGTTCAGGTATGTTTTTGGACCTTTACTCTATTAAATACTCACTCATTTCAATTTTTATTTGTCTGAGTTTAACTTAGCACAGAGTTTAAGAAAGTAAAGAGGAATTTAAATCTTGTGGTCTTAAATTAAAGATATGTGAAATGTCCCAAAATATTATTTAATCTTGTGAACTTAAATATGTCATATGAAAAAATTAAAATTATAAATAGTTGTTAGAAAAGAAATATTATTTTGAAACAAGTAAAAGAAATAAGATAAACAAATTGAAACGGAGGGAATACAAATCAATTTTAATTTGTTCTTTAATATTTAAATAATATATTTATTAATTTTTAAAAAATATGTCAAGTTAAATATGAATAAATAAATAATACACTCTCTGTTTCAAAATAAGTGGTGTTTTTAACTTGAGCACACCCCTTCAGAAAACTACTCATTTTTAAAAAGTAAAATATACTTTTACCCACTTACCCCTAATAAAAATCTTGAAAAAGATGTAACTCTTTAATATTTTCTTAACTATGTAAAACTCTCTCAATTTAAATAAGAGTAAAATTGGAAGAACATCATTATTGTCTTCTTGATTATGTAAAATATTACTTATTTTGAAGTAAAATTAAAATACTAAAACACTATTTATTTCGAAACAGAGGAAAGTAATAATAAAAAAAAAAACAAGTAAGGACAAAGAGACAATGGCTTTAAGGAAGCAGACAAAAGAAGACAGCACATTCATGTTTTGTCCTTTACTTGTTAGACTCTTGGCCCCAAAGGAATGGAAATTTTGGCCATTTGTTGATAACCCCAATGGTGATTTTTGGAAGTTAGCCAACCACTTTTGTTGTTTTGGACTGGAAGGATCCAAGATATCTATTTAATGCATCATATGAAACTTTGGACTCTTCTTAAATTTATATTTTATTTTTTTCCCTTTTTTTGGTTCCAAAATTTGATGGTTAAGAGTTAGGATGATTAAATGGGACTCTTGTTAGGTGTAAATGGTACTCCTCCACTCTATTTTAGCTACCCCTTCGTTTTAAAATTAGTAGTATTTTTTAAATTTTTAATTTTATTTTAAGATTAGTGATATTTTAATATTTTGATTTTATTTCAAAATAAGTGATGTTTTACATAATCAAGAAGACATTAATGATATTCTTCCAATTTTATCCTTATTTAAATAAAGAGAACTTTACATAATCAAGAAAATATTAAAGAGTTGCATCTTTTTCAAGATATTTATAAGGGGTAAGTAGGTAAAAATATATTTTTCTTCATAGGAATGAATAGCTTTCTTAAGGGATATGCATGAGCTAAAAGCATCACTTTTTTTAAAACGAAAAGAGTAGATAAAATTTACATAATTTTCTTAAAAACAATTTAATTAAAAGTGGAAATTAATTTAATATATTATTTATTATTTTTTAATTTTTATATATTTACATGCATATTAATTCTAAAATAATTAATGTTAAGGTAAAGTTAGAAAAAAATAATTAATTATCTTTTAATTTTTTAAATTGACAGATATTTGAAATAATTATTTTATTTTTCCTTTTTTTTGTTCCAAAATTTGATGGTTGTGATGAGTAAATGGGACTTTTATTAGGTGTAAATTGTCATGTGCGTACTGAATTGATATAAATTTTTCTACATTTAGAATTTTGAAAGGTGATACACCATATTTATAATATTCAGGATGATATTTTCTTTTCTCTAAAATTATTTATTGTTTTTTTATTTTTTATTTTATACGTCTCTTAAAAAAATATTTATTCAATATTTAAATTATAGTCTCTCTCAATTAAATGTTTATTCAATAATTAAGGACTTTGTAATCTCCAAGAAAAATAATAGTAAAAGTAAAATCGAGAACAAATGATTAATTTTGGTTTGACCTCCTAAAATGAAGTGACAAATAATTTGAGATGAAGGAAGTAACGATTATTATGCCTTAATTTCAATTAATTGACTTGGTTATATAAATTTTCGATATTATCTCTTTTGTCTTTTGGTAGGGTTATTCCCGAAAAATTAAATCAAATTAAATTGAAATTTTTTTTGGCACTTTAGGTTTAATTTATTATATCTAGACGGGGCGGCTCAACATAATTGGAGGCTTAAAGCCAAATTTTAATTGAGACCTAAAAGCTAAACAAATTTCATATATATTTTATTTAAAAATTGATGTTTTTCTAACTCTTTTTATTCGCAAAATTATTTACTTAATATTTTGTTGTAATTGATTTCTTCGAATAATTATGTTTTTCGATTGTTAATTTTAAGTAAGATTTTATCAATTTCAATATTGAAAAACATTCTTCCGCTGAAGTAATCATTCAAACAGTCAACATAATTCTATAAGCAATAAATTGACAAATTTTATCTAAAAGTAATAGAGTTAGAATAATAGAATCTGATTCAAGAACTTGATAACTTGGTATACGTTGTATTCTTGGTTTTGATGATTGACAAGCTGGTAAGGAGACCAGGTTCACATTATGTATCTCCTGAAGGGACCCGGTTCATGTATATCCTGTGGTCAAGCTTACAGCTGTAAAGTGTACTTTCTGTGTCGTGGTTGGTGGAGTTGCAGTAGAGTGAACGCAATACGACTGTACTTACCAATGGGATCTCTCCTAGATTTTTGTCTCTCATATATATGCATAGAGATGACAAGCAAAAAATAAACCTAGTTTTTGCATTCAACGAAAGTGACATATTCTCTGCAAAAGCTGCCGATATTCTTGAAAATTCAAAGCTTGATTAGCAACAAAGGACATGCTCGTGATCAACTGAAGTTGTCTCTTAGTTTCTGTTGTTTTTAGTCTTTGTAATATATTTTCAAAATGTAAACCTACTCTTCATTTGTGAAGCTTGTGTAGATGTTTTTACAAAGTCTTTTTTGTGTCATTAGAAAGAGGTATCGACTAGTGTTAGTTGGTCATAGGGCTAGAGGTAGTCGTAGTTGTATCAGTTAGAGATTAGCTAGCAAATCAGTTAGCTATAGATTATTGTTTGAAGCCTTGTAATAGAGTTGTTGCAATTAGGAGGGTGGGATTAAGAGTTTAATCCAATGGATTACAAGAGTCTGTAATCAACGTTACTCGAATATAGTGAAGTTATTGAAAAATCCTACGTGGTAGTTCGTGGTTTTACTCCATTGAGCAAAGAGGTTTCCACGTAAACATCCTGTGTCATTAAAATTTTGGAAGGATTTTAAGTTATATACAAGAGTGTGTAATCAACGTTACTCGAATATAGTGAAGTTGTTGAAAAATCCTACGTAGTAGTTCGTGATTTTACTCCCTTGAGCAAAGAGATTTCCATGTAAACATCCCGTGTCATTAAAATTTTGGAAGGATTTTAAGTTATCCTAAAATATATAAAGGTTTCTGAATGAAATATATAAAGGATTTAAGTTATTCAATTGAACTTCAGAAAGAAATAAAAAATGTATATGGTATAAATGTCACAATGATTATTAAACAAATACAAGAATGACTCTTTATTCTTGTGTATACTTGCTCCGTTAGAACAAATTATTTATAATGCGCTACCTTTTTACTTTCATACTCCTCTAATTAATTACAGAAAATACTTCATCTCGTAATCCTTTATGATACCATCATAGTATATCCATATACTGTCATGGTATCACTGAGGATGAACAGTCATTTAAAAATAAACTATGCTTTATCAATTTATCTATTTCAACTTGGATCCCACGAGGCGGACCTTAAAAAGTCTTAACATAAGCAAGGGAAGGATTCATAGATTTTTCAAACGTAGAGTGCGCAGGACTTCTCAATCCTTTTATGATACCATCATAGTATATTCATATATTGTCATGGTATCGCTGAGGAATGCTTAGTTCTTCAAAAATACACTCCTTAATCATGCATGATACCATTACGATGTATTCATATACTGTCATGGTATTATATGCGCGAAAAACCTTTTAACTCATAATGAAGCACATTTGTAATTATTTTGTGCCGCCAGAACATTTATGAAATTAGTACGAAAAGATGCACTTCGATGTAATTAATTTTATTTTATGATCTATTTTGTATACCTTTTCATCTAAATTTGTCATAATTATTGTGTATGTTGATGATATGAGACTATTGGAACTCCCTTAGAGCTTCCAAAAATATTAGATTGTTTAAATAAAAAATTGAAATGAAAAATCTTGAAAAGATAAGATTTTATCTTAAAAAAAAAAAATTGACGATCTACCGTCAATTTTATTTTAAAAGAAATATAAAAAATAATTATAATTAATTTTCAATTGAAATCAATCAATGAACACCTGTCGATTTTCTTTTTAAAAAATATTTTTATAATTTTCTGTGCAAAAAAATGCGAAAAAGAAAAACTGACATCCAATTTTTTTTTAAATAAAATTAAAAAATCAAAAAATCATTGACAAACCAATAAAGTCCAACAGTTTTTCATATTATTTAAGTAGTGAAAATATGCGTTGTGCTAGCTCTTTTCTCTTAATCAAAAGTTGTCCCAGTTACATTTTTCTGGTAAGATTTTTAACGAGAAGGATATAGATGCATATTACTAGATGTGTGCACATTTTTCCTTCACTATTATTATTTTTTTTTCAACGGAATTTTCTTTTAGTAAAATTTTAACGAGACTCATTATCTATTAATGAACATCTAAAAAAGGAGTTATAAATACACTAAATTGTATATCCATTTAGTACTCCACAACTTTATGATTGAAACGGAGGGAGAAACTTCTTTTTTTTTCTTTTTTTTTCTTTTTCTTTTTATTTTCTAGCTATTTTAGTTTACATAGTTCTTAGAAGTTAAAAATAGTTGCCATGAGTCCAACTTTTAACTTCATGCTTGTCTTTTTTCTACCTGAACCGATGGTCTTTCAGCCTCTCTAACTCACGAGATAAGAGTAAGATTTGTATACATTTTACCTTCTCCAAGTTCCACACGTGAAATTACACCAGATATGTTATTATTATTGTTGATTTGTCCTTTTCCTACTTGAGTCAAGGGTCTTTCGGCTTTTTTACTTTCGCGAGGTAAGAATAAGATGTGCACACTCCACCTTTTCAGACCCCATCTATTGAATTACACTGGATATGCTGTTGTTGTGTTGTTGACTTGTTCTTTTTTTTCTACTTGAGCTGAGGGTCTTTCAGCCTCTCTACCTTCACGAGGTAAGAATAAGATTTGTGTACAACTCTATCCTCTCCAGACTCCATCCATTCCGCTGGATATGTTGTTATTGACGACTTGTCCTTTTTCTTTTGGGGATAGCACAGTAATTTCACAGTTACAAGCTAAGTCCACAGGACTACAAGAATTACACTCAATATCACATTTATAAACCAATGCATGGTTCAACTACAAGAATACATTACTCAAGTAAAGCAAATCACCATTTCATGAAAAGATGCAAATGCAGAAAAAAATTTATACTACCTTTAAGCTGTAACCACTGAGGTTTCTATCCATCATGAAATTTTGCACTCCCGGTCCGAGATTCGAGTCTAAAAGACAAAGTAAATCACTTACACAATTCACTTTGAACATGTAGAAGTCTGCTGGCAGGAATTTCTCAGGGCATGTTACCATTCATCATCGTTGGGTGGATCGAAGATTCATCACCAACGTTGAACGAAAAGATGGAGTCTGGTTTTTTATTGAAGATGGATACACCTCACAGGCAACCTCACAAAGTCAAGCAGAAAATCCAGTAATGCACATTCAATTGAACATGAAATGCCCAGAGACATCTAATTCAAGAACTGGTGCATTAGTGATCAGTCAAAATCTAGTAACATTTGTAATGCTGAGCCAGCTCAAACTTACACTCTGTTCGGATGGTTGTTATGTATTATTTCATAATGTATTGTGTTGTATTCTATTATACTGTATTGTTTTAATGAATACAATGTTTGGATAAATTATATTGTTTTCCGTCATTACATAATGTCACGCATCAACAATTTGAAGGATAAACCTACAAGAAAAGTAAGATATGTATGGGGTAGAGCTACTATTAAAATGTAGGATAAAGGATAAAATAGGACTATTAAAATAATAAGTAAGGACAAAATGAGGAAAAAGAAAAAAGTTACTGATGCACAAAATGGGACTTTTTATCGATACCTAACGATGAATTTAAGGATATGATACAATAAAATTCAAGTAACAATCAAAATATTAAACTAACAACATGATACAATACAATAGGTAACAACCATCCAAATAAGTTGTTAGAGTCCATTTGGCTTATTTGATTGAAAGTAGTTATAAGCATCAAGTGCTGAAAAACACTTTAACAAATTAAGTAGTTATGCGTTTGGATAGAAGCGTTGAAATTGATAATAACTAATAAGCATTTTATCAGTCAAAATGACTCAATTCCCTTAGAGCTACTTACAATAATAAACAGAAAGCACCGTTACAAGGAGAAAGACGAAAATGGGATGAACGGGGAGTTATGTATTTTGTTTCGAGAAAGATACTCTCGGGATCACAGATACATCAGGGATAAATTAGACATTTTGGTTAACCAAAAGGGTTTAGAAGTTGAAAAGCAATAAGTTGGAGGTGACCAACTTAGAACTTCTAGCAAATTTTGTTGGCTTATAAGCAGTTTTGATTTACCAACATGCCCAGTGTAATCCCACACGGTGGAGTTTGGAGAGGGTAATGTGTACGCAGACCTTACCCCTACCTCATAGAGGTAGAGAAGCTGTTTTCGAGTTTCGAAATTTACCAAATGCATAGATAACCCTGGACCATATTATACACTGACCCAAACATCCTCATGGCCAATTCAAAAACTGAATCTGTATTTGAGTCTAAGCAGGTTGAATATCCACTTTGGAAAATGAAATTTTCCGTAAAAGAGGTGAGTAAAGACAGAGGGCTTCAATTTAAGAGTTGGTAATGGTTACTGATCAATTAAAGTTACTAGCATTAGCTGCAATATTCATCTTTCAACATTTCGAAGTAAGATTTGTAACGCTGAGCCAGCCCAAACATACCAAGTGTACCTCCTGTGTGAAGCATTACCACTTTCGCACATTCTTCCTGACCAAGTTGAGTTGCCAGTTCCCAAGCAGCCAAAGTGTAAACCGGATCAACAAGAATACCGGTCTCTTGAGCAATTTTTTGACATATTTCAACTTCCCCCTTCAGTATATTGCCAAATCTGTAAGACAACAAGGAGAAAAAGAAAGTCCTTTAGACATTCAGTTCCACTTTGTGCTATTCTAGAATGATTACATGCAGATATAGTAGGCATTTGGAGGATATTTGGTTGAAGTTGAAAAACAAAAGAGTATTTGAAGTTGAAGTCTATAACGAGTATTTGGACAAAATCCACACTCTTTAAGAAAAAGTTAATGACCTGTGAGCGAAAATTAATCACTTGAAATACTCGTCAAACAATATTTTCAAATATTTTACCAGCATTTCAAATACTGATGTTCATTATTTGCAAATACTAATGAACAAGCCAATATTGGCAAATATTGAAATATTATTTATTGCCAACGGGTAGTTGCTTGTCCACATGGAGAGGTTAGTTTGAGAAGAAAATATCCAGTTGCACAATGCATGCAAGAGCTATACTTGTATCAAAAAAAGAAACTCCAGAAGTATTAATTACTTTCTCGGAGAGCTGCGTTCGACCCAGTGCACAAGTCCAGGTTCCAATCCGGTCAGCACTTGCTCACCGAGATGAAGAGTGAAGCATCTATGGAATTCATAAATTAAACTTTCCTCCTTTTTCTGGTATCCGTCAATAGTGTCAGCTAGCATAACTGCAGTGACCTTCCATGGGAGCCTAATAATTAGTTTGTCAGTTTGATAGACATTGGGTATCATAAAGATGGAGATAATGTGATGCATGGAGGATAAACAGCAGAATCTCACCCTAGGCACACTGCTCCAATTCCGAAACCAACAGCAGTTGTTCCTGTTCCAGCATCTATAATAATTTTTAACTGTTGATCTTTCCCAAATAGATGGTCCTGAGACAAGTACTCAACAAGGCGCACAACACCTGCAGGAAGCATTAGTTTGACATATATAACTGTATTTACAGAGGAAACACACAAGTAGCTGAATCTTCACATGCAATCAGCACGGAAAGTACTAAGTCAGATAATTACGTAATGGATAAGGTACTTCTTGTTCTTTGCAAACAAACAGAAAATTAAGGGGACAAAATTCGACATGTAGCAATATTTTGAGGCTCATCATTAAGAGAGTGACTCTTTGATGACATGAAAAAGGACAGATTACTGAAGCATTCTCTTTAAGATTTCATCAGCAATTACTTCTTTTCCACAAGGCACATGTATAGCATGTTATTTAACGTGTATGTTGTCAAACCACATATGTTAACCAACATGTAACAAGATCTCTTATTAACTGCCACCACAGCAAAAAAAGAAATTACCTAGCAATGCAGCAGCATCTCCAGCCCCTTCATTAATAATCGCTACCTTCTTACTCCTTTTTGTAAGAGAATCCACGTGTGAGGAGTGTTCACCACACCCATGAGAGAATAAAGAAGCCTCTAAATCAGCAAGTGAGAAAACTAAGCCACTATTTCCTGCAACAACATGTGCTTGCTTTAAGAGCATCTCCTCCCTCCTAGCATATAGAGATCTCGGAACATAACTAACATTTCCATAAAATGTTGAAATTAGATTGTAACCCGTCAGCGTTGCTGGTTGTTCTCCCCGGAGAAGTAAATGTGACTTCAATCCCCTTTCAGCACATGACACGGCTGCATTACAAGTAGACAAAAGGTTAAAATGCAGTATTTAGCTCTACCCAACAACGACACAAGTAAAATTTGAAAAGAAGAATGACATTAATAAATTTGGCAGTTAACCTGTGGCATGACGTACCAACAGCTGCAGCATGCGCACTTTGGCAACCTCCACATGTGACCTAGAAGTTTAAAAGTATCACAATGAGGCGCAAATTTCTTTTCCACAGTCCTCGATCTCGAAGAGACTAAATATAGGGGTGCTATTAGGACATGGAGTGACAGAAGACAAAAGCTTCCAGATCAACTAGTCTTTTCTTCCGCATACATATTTGTTTTGGCTTTGAAAGGGAAAAGCAAGCAACAGCATGTAAAACATAAACAAGAGAGAATGTAAGCAGTCGTAAAGGAAAGATGTTACAAGACTTCACTAACTTTAGTTACTTGTTGGACATAGCACAAACTCTCGAAAATATCACCAACTTAAATGGAGAATCTGATTCCCACTTCGAATAATATTAGCTACTTAATTTTAGGGCAACTATTCAACAGCTAAAGAGTTGATGTAGACAAAGTTATATATCCATCTGTGTAATAATCCACTGAATACAACCTCCAGGAAACTATATTAACATTAATCTAAAAACTTGAGCAGAACGAGTTTGGTATAGCTCTAAAATGTTGCTTTGTCGGATTCTTTGGTTCCCCTTGCTCAATTTCAAAGTATCGATGATGAACAGGCAAGTTAAATTTGTATTTTCTTCTTCCTGTTCGTTATTCTTTTTAATTTTTTTTAATGAACTAACTTTACTTTTAGTACCCCTTTAACTTAGACTACTCCTTTGAATTCAATATGCTTTTAACACACAGGGAGAAAAACAAAATACACGAACCAACGAGTTTTTTAATGAACTTCAATACCATATGAGTTGCTAAATATCAATATTAAGCAATGTATACATAAGAAGATATAAACTATTCTACAAGGTAGAGGCATTAAATGTTCTTACAACATCTGTCACAGAACTATCTTCCAAGAGAGGGAGTAGCGCATCCAGTTTCCTAGCCTTATTACCATTCACCAAAGGATGCAACAAATCATCTCTTACAACATAAAATGAAGGTTCCAGTCGGCTGTTTCTCGTCACATGATCACCCATAGACGGTTGTGGATTATTCAGAAAGGAGAGATTCCCAAGATTTTCACCTCCCTGTTGAAGACCATTTTTTGATATCATTATTTGGTTAATTTTGGTATCTGGGCTTCTCAATGCCCATTTCCTCTTAAGAAATCTGGAGAGATACTCCTCCTTAGGCAAATTGGATTTCAGCGCTTCCTGAAACAGAATCCAGGATTTATTCAAGATTACTCAACCCTGAATTTTCATGCCTCACTTAAGATTTGGAATACATCAATTATCTGGATGTTAAAGCAAAATGTAAACCAATTTCACCAAAATTATCAGTGAATTATAAGAATATCATGAAGTAATCTAGTCAAAGTATCCACTAAAGCTACAGTTCTACTTTTTATTCTTTAATAACTAACCGACAAATCTGTTGTTTGGAACTTCAAAACTTGGTGGAAAATGTGGCTACCCCTTTACCTTTCCCCCTTAAAAACCAGACTTGCTTGTGTTGGTTCACAACAGGATTCAGACTCCTGACATGTGCATACTACACATCACACGTTGTACTACCTTTGCCAGTGAACCAAAGTCGTGTGGCCAGATAGACAGTTCTGTCTATTTCTACATAAATCAATCAAATAGGCCTCAATCTCAAATTAGTTGGGATCGGCAATATTAACATTTGTGTTCATTCTACTCCTCTTAGGTTCATTTATTCAAATGATTCCCCATAATTCTGATTTTATGCTGACCATTAACCAACCCGCTGATCTTCCTCCTTTTTTCAGACATTTGGAACTGGCAATGCTTTGCGAAACTCACATAGATGGTCTATTCAAGATTCCTCAACCCTTAATTCTCATAACTCATAGAAGTACAACAATTATCTGAATGTTAAAGCAAAATTTAAACCAAGTGGTTAAATCAGTTCGTACTGAGAAAAGAACCTGACAATTTTAAAACCAAAAAGAATCAAAGTTTTCAAAGATAGTCTCAATCAGTAATAGAATATAGCTAAATGGAGATCTTAGTAGCTCAGTTGGTTGGCTACCTGAACTTTCACCTTGGAGCTCGATTCCCTACCTTGTAATCCCCTTCCCCTTTTCGGCTTTTCCCCTTCCCTTACCTGATGTAATTTAAAAAAAGAAAAAAAGAAAAAGAGAATGTAGCTAAATAATTTATGTTACATCATCCAAAATATGTGACAATGAGTTCATGTTTCACTAATAGCCTCTGTCTGGCCAAGCTTTTCAAATCAGCTTATTTTGAGAAGTGCTTTTTTCAAAAGTGCTTATCAAAAAAGTACTTTTGGTGAGAAGCAGTTTGTGTTTGACCAATAAATTCAAAAAATACTTTTGAGCAATAATTAGTGTTTGGCCAAACTTTTGAAAAGTGCTAAATGTATTTTTTACAAAAGTGCTTTTCAAATAAGTGCTTTTTGGGAAGAAACTACTTTTTTTAGCTTCTCAAAAACAGTTTCTGCTACTCCCTAAAAGCATAAAAGCTTGACCAAACACATCACTTTTTAAAAGTAAGTGTTCTTTAGAAAAAATAAGCACTTTTGGCCTTCCACAAACTTGGTCAAACAGGCTATAAATTGACTTTCAAGGGCAAATAGTGTTGAGTGAACATGAATCCACTTTCTAGCTCAAAATTTGCTTCAATAACTTCCGGCACCAAGAGTGTGGCTTAGTAGTCAATAAAATGGAATGAAAAACATGAGACCTCAAGTTCAAATCCCAACAGAGACAAGATTGGTAGACAGAATTACCTGCTAAATGTTGTTGGCACTGGCGGAGCCAAGATTTTCGCTAAAGGGTTCAAAATATAAAAAATATTGCTGACAATGGAGGAGCCAAGATTTTCATTAAGAGGTTCAAAATATAAAAATTTAAACACAGAAGAAGTCAAAGGAGGTTCAAACATCTGTTATGTATATATATATATATACACATATATATAAAAGTTTTGGGCGAAGGGGTTCGGCCCTACCTAGCTCCGCCTCTGGTCGCTGGTGGGAGGTAAATTAGTCAATCGAGGTGCGCGAAACAACACGGTTATCAATAAAAAAAAAACTGATTCAATAACTAGCAACACCATTGAAATATGTCAGTTAGTGAAAGTTTTTGCAGTTCTTGACATAGTTGTACTCTAATTTCTACATACCCAAGAAAAAGTTTGAATCCTTTATATCAAGAATGGGGTAAGGAGGAAAAGAACAAAAAGACAAACCTTGAGACCATTAGGAGATGACCCAAATTGAAGTCTGAATGTAGAAGATAAAACCATCCCATTTCTTGTCTGCTGCAATTGAAACTTTGTGCATTTCAACATTTTTGCCGTTCAATTTTGAAGAATCATCAGTTGCTGCTGCAATTTCTGCTGGTAAAATAACATGAACTCAAGTGATATTACAATATGGTTTATACACTTTACTGACTGCAACCCCAGTGGCAAGGCAAAGAGAAAATGCCAAAATTGGTCACTTATATTTGATTGTCAGTTCAAAATAGTCCCTTAAGTATCACCTAAGCAGTTTTGTTCCTTCAAGTTTGCAAAAAATAGTACTTTTAGTCTCCATCAAATATGCCTTTTAACTATCTAATTTGCACATGATCCCTGATGTCTTATCTTTTAAGTCTAGAATCTATATATTCATTAGAAATCAAAACTGCATCTTAATCTGTCTACCTCTCAAAATTTCATATGTTGTGTATCTACTACTTTGTGCATCACTTTCTTCAATCTCTTTGTGAGAATCCTGGAAATCACCTTGCATATGCTCCCTATTAGGCTAATAGGCCTGTCTCTCAATTCCTTAGTCCCATTCATTTTAGAAATAAGGGCTATGTTTTATATATTTTAATTTTTTAAAATATATAAACACATATTATATGTCAATTAATTTAATATAAATATAAATATCGAGTACAGATAAATTAATTTAGCACATATTTAATGTTTCATTGGAGGTCGGTTCGATTTCTATGCATAATGGTCATTGTGTCTTTTTTAATTTTTGCTACATTTTTTTGGTTGACTTTATATCTAACTAATAATTAATTCGTTAAACTTGCTATAATATTTTATTTAGACATTAAATTAAATTATATTTTAACTAAATATTTTAATTTCAAATAAAATATTGCAATTAGATATTTTTGATTAAGATTTTAAATTTATTTATATATATTTTCATTCGCCTATAAAAATAATTAAGTCAACCACATAAAATATGTTACTTTCTTTAGTTATACGCACTCATCGTAATAAATCATAAAACCCCAAATATTTTCTACTTGAGACTGATGAGTATAATTAAAGTAGATTATATATTTTATATGATTAATTTAACTATTTAATATATGAATGAAGACACGCATAATTTTCTTTTAAAAATTTAAATAAAAGATATCTAATTTGTAATACTTGATTAAAAATTAAGGTGTTAAATTAAAATGTAACTTAGACGTCTAAATAAAATATACAGACTCTTTTTATTTTCCTTCTAATAATAAGGCGCAAAAAACGACGACGTATGCCCTCCCCGAGTTGTGTTTTTTTTTTTCCCAATCCAAAATTTATTATTTAAACTTCATTTTTTTTTTAATATATGAAATCCCTAATAAAAGTTCAAAAACATGTGTCTCTTGCTGGCTCTGGAACCCACCGCCCTAATCCCACCGCCACCATCACCGCTGCTGTTCGCCGCCGGTTACTTTTCACGGCAGTAAAGGTAAATAGTTCATTCTCCATTTTTCTTCTTCTTTTTTTTCTTAGAGAGCCAAAGCACCAGCACTGAATCCAACAACATGAAAAAATTAATAAATTCTGCAATAGTTTTAGCAATCCTTGAAACTAACGACCTCTAAAATTCTGTCAATGGTAGCAGTAGTTGGAGAAATTCTCAGTGAAGTGAGAAAAAAATTAATCTACTCTATTTCTGAAAGCATGTGATTTTAACCTTCTACCATTTCCCACCTGATAGAAAAAGATACAAGTAGTATTAATTAATGGAATGAGAGTCTGAAAAGGAGAGGAGAAGAGAAGAGATGGATTATTTTAGTAATAATTAAAAAGGGAATAATGGAAGAAAATTAAATTTTCAACCATAAAAAGGGCGGGACTTGCTTTCCCATATGATATAGATTTCATTTCACTATGGAAGTTAATGGAAATGTTATATTCTGTCATTTGAACTTATTCTGGAATAATGGAAAGAAATGAATTTTTATTTTGTTGATCACTGTATGTGTTTGCAGTTAATATTTTTTAATGGTTGCTCAACCAGTTTCTAACTACTTGTGCATTTTATTTTATTATTTCTAATAATGAGGCTACTGTAGAAAACATTCGAAAAGTTGGAATCTTTGTCGAGTACAATTATAACAATGTATCTGAGTTGTGCTTTTTGCTAGTAGAAATTTGTTTTGTTGGCTTTTTCACATGTTTACTTCTTTATATTAGAAATCTGCTTGATAAAAATCCTGGTTTTGGCTCTCCGCCTCTGCTGCACTACTTGCTATTGCAATATAAATCTAATTTCTCCTTTGAAGTAACTGTAAAAAAATTCACCCGAATGTTAGATTTCCTATAAATTTCTTGTTTTTTAAATTTAATTAGTCAAGTCCATTTTAAGACACCCTAGGCTGAATCCATTTGTTTTGAGTTGCCCATGGCTAGATTAGACAGTATGGAGTGAAGGTACAAAACTCAATTTTTGCACTCTAGCACTATAGAACTAGATTTGGGGCGGTAGGCTACATGTCGCTGCCTTTCAACTTAATTTTTTCCACTCATAGCCAGTGCTATAGTGTCACTGCTAGCATTATGGCGTTGGCTTTAATTTCTGCCGTTCTTTGGAAAATCTTGTATTTCTATCTCCTTGTTGTAACCAAAGTATTCTTGATTTTTTGCTTCCAACCGGATGCTTTTTTTTTGGCTAGCTCCTCTATTCCACTAAAATGGTGGCCCTTATCATCAATTCTTCCTCAGTCAGGAACCTGGACATTTGCAGTAAATCCAGATCTGCTAGTTCATTGAGCTGGGTGCTTTTCTTGTTCGCTGACTCTCCAAATTTCCCTTTGCTCCAAACTTTAAGCTTATTTTTCAAGCAGCTTAAGTTTGACGCTAAGTTTTAATACGGGCATCCTTCTACTTCAAACTCACCCCATCACTTGTGTATCAGATCAGTAAAGCCATCTTCTTCAAGCCATCAATAACTCTGGCACATTCCAGAGATATTGGGCTATGATCAGATACGGCTCTTGGAAGGATCTTTTGTCTTGTGTTTTTTAAAGATTCTTCCTGTTCCATAGAGTATAGAAATCTATCCAATCTAGCAACACTATAATGATTTAGTTCTCTGAACGAAGTTAATCTGCCTTCATTTAAATGGCGATCATGCAGTTCCATCTCTTCAATCCACCTGGAAAAGCCACTCTTTGTGGTTGTGATTCTATTGCAATCCCTTCTCTCCACCATATGTCTACTAGTGTTAAAGTCTCCACATGTGAGCCAAGGATCTTTGCGGATCCCTCTCATTGCTTTCCTCCCAATGACCGATTCTTTTTGTTTCTAGTGTGAGGAGCATACACTCCTGTAAGTACCAGCTGATTCCACATCTTTTTCCAATTTGGTTTCTTGGAAACAGTAAACATCAAACTAGTGGATAAAACAAGAATAAGAGAAGTCAAAATTAGTTCTTAGAGCTTTTTTTCGCTTTTTGCCTTTGATAAGACTGAAGCTAGCAAAATATACTCTTTTTGTTTTAGATTATGTATGTTTCTTCCGTTACCTTAAAAAATTCTGCTATCCTTTCAAGCCATGCAATCCACCAAATGGCTTGAGGAATGGTATTCTAAGTCTTTTATGATTTTTCGCACAACCCCTCTTTGTTCCAACATTGTAGTAGCCTAAAAATGGGTTTTGTCATGGTCCAAGACATGCCAATATTGCCAAAAACATGCACCACAACTGACCAGTAATTTTACAATGCAAGAAGAGGTGGCCAACATCTTCAGAGTGTTCCTCACCCATTAGGCACCTACTGCGAAGCTGAAAATCCCCTCTTTTGGAGGTTGGAATGGGTGAGGCAAGCTTCCCTATCCACAATCCAAGAGAAGCAAGAGACCTTCAAAAGAGTCTTGCTACCTGGTCTTTTTCCAAGGCCAAGGAATTCTGTCATTGCTTGATTCCAACGAGCTGTCGCAGCTTGCGACTGTAAAGAGACCTTTGGGATGTTCCTTCCTTCTGATAGAATTTGTTTTATTATAGTACAAAGCTACGTTGCTAAGCAGCTAAAAGTAAAAACATTATCTTTCCACTTCCCAGTTATTTAGGTTCCTTCTAAGAAAGAGATTTAGCCTTGCATTGAATAAAATTCAGCAATTACCCCATTGTGCGGCGAAGAAAAACTATAGGTATCAGGGAATTGATTTTTAAGAGGAGTGTGACCCATCCATGCATCTTCGCAGAACCTTATTTTCCCTCCGTTTCCAAGAATGAAGTCCATATTTGCCTCATATCTTTTCCAACACCCTCTAATATGCTTCCAGATTCCAGTACCATGAGGTGCTGTGGATACTTTGGAGAACCATTGATTCTCAATAGAGAATTTTTGTACCATGGTTCTCCTCTAAAGTGCCATTTCAATGATAAGCTTTTATTATGGCTCTGAGCTCTTGGTTCCCAAATCCCCTTTTCTTTTATCCTTAATACTGTCTTCAAATTAACAAGCGAGTAGGAGTGAGCTTGTTTGTTGCCTTTCCGATGAAAGTCTCTCCTCAATTTGCCCATGTGCTTCTAAACGGTGCGGAGAATTGAACCTGAAAAAGAGACATTGTATAAGTAGGAAGTGGAACAAGAACACTGTTGACAGAGTGATTCTACCGTCTAAAGGGAGGTTTTGTTTCTTTCAATTTGCTTACTTTTTCTCCATGTTCTAGGAGAGATAAAGAAAAAACAAAGATATAGTGACCGTGCCTTAAGAGCTTTCGCCTTTCTACTTGACGTTCTTTGTTTTCCTTGGTTTTTACATAAGGTAGCTTGCTTACTTAGCGCTTGCACTAAGGATCTAATTAGAATCAAACTTGGATTTGGAAAAAAAAAATCTTTCCCTTATTAGCCGGTGTACAAGTGTACTCTTTTTTTATTCAATTAATAATGGTTTGTATTTATCCCCCAAAAGTAAGCGCAATACTTTGTAGGAAGGGAACCAATGCTGCACTACAAAATCTTGGCTAGTTGGCTGATGTTTGGCATGTTGTTGACCGGAAAGAGAGAACTCTTTGAAAACTTTATGTGTAATAGCGGGACGGCTTCAATTCAGGATAGAATTATCCACAAAATAATTTTCCTTTTTGTGCAACCCCACTCTTTCTTTGGATAAGAAAAATATTGCAAGAACTTATTTGTTTCTCATGGGAATTAGAAAGCAATTCTTTTGACAACAAGAACATACCCGGTATAGTCCCACATGTGGGGTTTTGAGAGGGTGGTGTACACAACCTTAATAGAGAGGTTGTTTCCGATAGACCCTCGACTCAAGTAAAACATATCAAAATCAAGTATGGAAGGGAAATACCAGTGCAAGATCAAATAATATGATAACCGAAACAAATAAAATAATAAGTAAAACTAAAATCGAATACAAAGATAGTAGGAGAATAATAATAACAATATAGATAAGAGAATTAGACGACGCTCGACTACCTACTAACTTCTATCTTAATCCTCGGCCTCCGTATTCTCCTATCTAGGGTCACGTCCTCAGTAAGCTATAGGTATGTCATGTCTTGTCTAATTACCTCTCCCCGATATTTCTTGGCCTACCCCTGCCTCTCCTCATACCTGCCATAGTCAATCTCTCACACCTCCTGGTGCATTTATGCATCTCTTCTTCACTTGCCCGACCCGTCTCCCTCATCTTGTATCACAGAGGCAACTCCCATATCCTTATTAAAAATTAGGACATGCAAAGGTACTTAATTTCAGTTTGCAGATTTTATACTAGTTAAGAGAAGAAATTAAGGAACTAAAATACTAAAGAACAGAGAGGAAGAGATTGTAAATTCGTAGAAGAAAATATACTTTGCTTTTAGGAAACCATTTCCCAATAACCGACCAATGGTCATATTGAGATAGACGAGAGAGAATGCTTATAATCTAGATTTGAGAGTGAAGTTAGAACTTTTTTAGTTTAAGTTGGAGCCGAATATGCTTCACATATGTTTAAATTAGGTCTGCAATTGACACTATAATGCCTTGCAGGATGATAACAATGGGATGATTAACCATAAGTTTGATAGAATTTGGTAACCACATATAATTTGTAGGTGCTAGTTACTAAGTATAAATGTCTGTTTCTTTCATTTATTGGCTTAAAGCCTGATCTCCTCCAAAATTCTCGGATCCAAATGGCAGAAAAGAACCATATTTATGCCTTTTCTTGTTAGAGGGGTTACGACACGTTAAACTATCAATTAGGGTAAACTAATGTTATCATGACATCGTAGAGAAGTACTTGAGATGGGACCAAAGCGACTTCCCTCAGTTGATTTGGGTGGCATGTGCTTAATCATTGTTTAAGTTCTCACCATATTGACACTACAATTACCTTATAGGAGGATAATGTTAAGATAGTTAAGCATAGGTCTTGATAAAATTAAAGAAAAGAAAGATAGTTAAGCATAAGTTTGATAAAATTTGGTAACAAAATCTAAGTTGCAATTGCTATTTAGTAAATTATTAATGTTGATTCCTTTCTAGTTGGTCCATATATATGATAAGAATGACAGGTGAAAATGGGAATTTGTTATGAAACAAATTCAAGTACTAAGAATTAATTATTTGTATTTTAATTTCTTACCATTTCTTTATAGTGATGATTGCTGTGTTGCTAAAGTTTGAAGTAAATAATGACTATCAAAATGCAGAAGATTTAAAGGCAAGACGAAAGAACAAGTCATTGCAATACTTTTGTGCATTATATTTAGGTCTATGATTTATGCAAATTCGAATGAGATTTAACTTATATAACTGATAGTGTCATAATTTTTTAATTTTCAGTATATTTTAACATGTTACAGGTTTGCCTCTATTTTTCAGGTTACTAAGCATATTATGGATGGATACCTACAAATATCTTTTAGTTGACTTGATAGTGTACAGAATTCCAGTCTTAGGTACCCATTGAGCACCCCAACCCTTCTATATATTCAGATATATCATAACTATGAAACCACAGAGAGAAGATTCAGAAAATCAGAGTTACTGGTTTGTCTGAGAGCTTTTGAGTTTCTTTTCAAGGTATGTTCAATTCTCAGCTTCTTTTTCTTTTTTGGGCCATGAGTTACATTTTTGAAGCAATCTATGTGTGACGGGGGAATGTTGAAGATAGCTAGTTGAGACTAAAAAGGACAAAACTGTCTTTTCCCTATTATAACTAAGTCTATTAAGTTAGTTATAATAGTTTTCGAAAAAGTGGTTAAAAGTTAGTTACAAGATTAATTACTAATTAGCTCCTAGAGATTAGTATATATATACTACTTGTACAGATTCATGATAACACAGTGAATAAGAATTTTCTTCTTCTTCTTCAAGTCATTTCTTCTTCTCTTCTCTCAAGTCATCTTATCTTCTCTTCTCTCAAGATTCTTCTTCTTCTTGGTTATTCTTGATAAGTGCAGAAGCACAAATATTGCTTCAGTGAGTTTCTGCGTGCTTCTTCCGGCTCAAACAGGCACATTTTTGAACTTATATGTGTCAATTCTACTGCTTTAGGTCTGCTTGTTTTTGAGTTTTTTGAGCATTTTATCTTTTGAACTATATAAAATTCATTTGATTTATTTCATACATCCTTAACGTTTGGAAATTTTCTATTTGGAACTCTAGAAAAATGACATAACAAAAGCGAATCTAGGATTTAAGTGAGTGGGTGCAAATTCTGCTGCACCAAGTCTTCATTTGTAACAAGGGATACAAAATTTAGTACCATTGTCATAAAGGTACGATCAGGCTTGATAGCGTAACATGTTTATCAGGGAAGCATGCTCTTTAATAGCTCCTTTGTCCCAATTTAAGTGACACAGTTCAAACTTCGAGGGTCAAACTTTTATATTGTGACCGTAAATTCAGACATGAGATCTTTAAGTTTTTTGAAAGAAAATTACATATTTGGAAACTACATAAAAAGTTAAAAATTACTCTTAAGTCACAATAATTGACAATTCAAATTATTTAGAAGACATGAAAAACTCGCGGTCAAACTCATTAGACTCTTGAAATTCAAAAGGTGCCCCATAAATTTGAGGGTGGGAGTATCTATTTTCATTTCCTTTTTTGTCCATATGATTGGGATTGCAGAGTTGGCAGTTTGGTTTTTGTTTGTTTATTTCCTTTTTATTTGAATTTCCTTCTAAAGCATCACAAGAGAGAGGATACAATCACCTCATATTGATAGAAGTTCATTAAACTATTTTATATATAAGTAAAGAATTTCTAATCATAAATGAAGTGTATGCATGTCTGGTCTGATGGACTTTTCATGCCTTGATTTGTTCTCTTTCATGAAGCAATGGCCTCCAAGGATGAGCTTCAGGAAATTGAGGCAGTTGAAAAACCCTCAGAAATTGATGGAGTCAAGAAACCTGTCAACCAAGTGGGCGAAAGTTCTTCTGTCTTGCCGCGTGTTGTACGTATTTATATGCCGGACAGTGACGCCACGGACTCGTCTACTGACGAGGAGGAAAGACTTATAGGAGAGAAGTCCAAGAGACGTGAAAGGACGTGTATAAAGGAAATCATCATTGAAAATGGAAAGACCAGGGTCATTTCAAAGAAGACGTCCAAAGAGAAGAAAGATACAAAGCTGCTCCGAGAAAATGTGAAGAAGTACAAGGGAGTTAGACAACGAAGATGGGGCAAATGGGCAGCAGAGATCCGAGACACAAGAAACAAAACTCGACTTTGGTTGGGCACATTTGACACTGCTGAGGAAGCTGCTTTGGCTTATGATAAGGCAGCCATTGAAATAAGAGGTGCTAATGCTTTCTTGGAGTCAGCAGTTCCGTTTTCGTTTGTTTATTTCTTTTTTATTTGAATTTCCTTCTAAAAATTTCTGAAGAGAAGGGTACGATTACCTCCTATTGATAAAAGTTCATAACAATTTTACATCAAAATAAAGAAAAAATTTCTAATCATATATGAAGTGTATGCATGTCTGGTCTGATGGACTTTTCGTTCTTTTATTCTCCTCTTTTCATGAAGCAATGGCCTCCAAGGAAGAGCTTCAGGAAAAAGAGGGAGTCAAAAAACCCTCAGCAATTGATGTAAAAGTCGAAAAATCCAGCAATCAAGTGGGCGAACTTTCTGATGTCTTTCCGCGTCTTGTACGTATTCATGTGCCGGACCACGACACCACGGACTCGTCTAGTGATGAGTCCGAGGGACATGGAAGGACGTGTGTAAAGGAAATCATCATCGAGAATGGTAAGAGGAAGGTCATTTCAAAGAAGAGGTCCAAAGAGAAGAAAGATTTAAATCTGATGCAAGAAAATGTGAATAAGTACAGGGGAGTTAGACGGCGAAAATGGGGCAAGTGGGCAGCAGAGATTCGAGATACAAGAAAGAAAACTCGGCTTTGGTTGGGAACTTTTGACACTGCTGTAGAAGCTGCTTTGGCTTATGACAGGGCAGCCATTGAAATCAGAGGTGCTAATGCTTTGACAAACATCCTCAAGCCACCACCGAAGAAAATCAACCCCATCAAGATCAACTTCATCGTGCCACCATTGAGGAAGACAGAAGACGGATCCATAGTTTAGTTAAGCTTGATTGGTTTAACCTTCCATAGGCGGATCCGTTGCACCTTTGAACTTACGAGTTCAAAAGTTAATATTTGTTGAACTTTTAGTAGTTTTTCACACATACATCTATGTATCATGTGAAGAATACTAGGTTCATTTGAACCCGTTAAACAAAAGCTGCATCCGCTTCTGAAGGGGGAGACCAACTTCTTCAAGCCACCATCTTTACCCACAGGTGATGTCAGGGATTGAAAATGCTGTACTGTTTTGCTGTACATTATCTGAAGTGTTAAACTTGGTTAGTTCCCAGCTAATTGGGATGTTATTAAGGCATGTACAGTGGTTTGGTAATGCTTTTTAAATTTACTTCATTTTGGAAGTTTCTCTTTTTTCTTTACAGTTCATTTGGATATTTGAATATTATTACTGTGTCGAGGGAAATAGTAACTATAGTCGTTACGTATGTATATATCGATTATAAAAGCCATGCATGAAACGCGTAACGTGTAGCATGTATGTTTTACTGTATATGACATTTGCCAAGTTTTTTCTGTCTTGGTAAGATCCTTCAGGATACTGCTAAGTTTATGTAATTTAAGTACTACGTGAACTGAGATTTTGGCTTCTGTATAAACATGCATTCTTCAAACAGTGTTGATTTTTTGGTTTCTGTAAACAATAGAGTTTAGTTGATCTTCCACTTTTGTAGCCCTATCTTACTGGAAAGGAAATCTGGCCATGTATCTGGAGTAAAGGAGATATTTTAGTTTAACTTTTTGTGTACATCTTATAACAATTATTAATTTATTATTTGTCTTAATTTATATGACATAATTAAAATTTCTAGAGTTAACTAAATAACTATCTCGAGGTAACTTGTTATTGAATGGTACTTGCACTGGTCAGTGGGCCTTATTAATTACTTGTTTTTCTGATCAAATTTTCAATTAGAAAATAAATATGTAATTAGCAGAGTTTAATTTTTCTTACAAAGGTAAAGTGAAATATGTAAGGTAAAGTAAGTGTTGTGTGATCTGCTCCATTTGTTGAGTTCATGTGAATTCTGTAATTTGCATTGCTGTTATTACATAAATATTTTTCCAATCTATACCTTAAGAACACAAAAAAAATTTGTGGGCTTGGAATAATTTTCTACTCTTCTATATTTTTATTTTAAATGTGGTTTTGTTTCTTCGTTAGAAAAACAGAAATTGATTATTAAAGAACGGTTGAAAACATAGAATTGATTAGCAGAAAGTAATTAACATAAAATCTATCTTTTTTTTTTTCTGTTATGAGCTTATAATAATGTACCTATTATCAAATCTTTGTAGGTAACTATTGTCCTTCCATATTAATGTTCACATTTCCAATTGGTTTGGTTCATATTAATTATTAGCCTCCCTTCAAGTCATCTTGTTCTAATGGACTGTCTGGTATGTAGCAATGCAAAAGAATGACTAACTGGTTTCAATGTTATTTTATTTGTTGTTTCCATTGTTTCTTTGAGTTTCATTCAGTAGGATTTAGAGGGTACATGATGCCCAGATAAGTTATGTGCAGTGGCGTAGTTAGAAAATTTACGAAGGGTGTTCAAGTATTGCATAAGTAAATAAAAAAAATTTAACGGATGAGTGCAAGCGATAATTTTAAAATTAAACTATCCAATATTAATAATTAATTCTTTTCGAATGAATGTACCAAAAGCATAATATTTAGATTTAATGAGTTTATGTTCAATTTAATATGAATTGAATGGATAGAGAGAGAGAAAGTTCAAACTAAATTTCTTTTACGTTTAAAGTTTTCACCGACCTCTGACGATAATAATAATATTAACAAGACACGAAAAATGAAGAGCGGAATCATACGAGATTTTTGTAAAGAAAATTTCTCTATAGAGCCTTTTCGCTTTCAATTTTAACAGGGTTATAGAGAGCTTTTAAAGTTTGTATATTAACTTTAAATAAACAATTACTTATAAATTATTTAATAATTTTAATGAAAAAAAAGTCAAAAACAAATCAACTTTTTAAAAAAAATAATTAAATCTAGCCAAAAAGAAAGACAAATCAATTGATAATTCGATTGGCTACTAAATTTACTTTTTCTTAGATTTTTATATCATAGGTCTCTAATTAAGAATTATTTTAAAAAGTATTATTAATTTTAAATTATTTAAGATTTATTAATGTGTAATAAAAAATAGAATTAGAAAGTAATTAATTATTCTTATTTAAAAGACAGGTTTTGATATTTATCATTTTATTCCTTTTTCCCTATAAAATAGAAGCTCTTTTAAAAATGTCAAAAGATAGGCAAAAAATCACAGCTTCTAATATTTGAATCTGCTCGCTCAGGGGGAATCTTGGCTTTTACAGAAAGCCTTGCGCCACAAGACTACAATACTTAGTTATTTAAGAGTGTTCAAAATATATCATTTAACTATATAAAATAGCATTTTACTTATATTCATAGTGTAATTTTCAGACGAAGGATGTTCGACTAACCACGCTCAATACATTGTAGCTCCACCCTTGAGTATCTGGGATGCCCTTTTTGGCCTTAAGGTTCAAGTAATGTATTTTAGATGAATCTAGTTGATGACTTGTATGCTAGATTTAACAATTGAATGCTAGAACCATAATCCCTAATGCGGGTAAGAAAATCAAGTTTCATAAATGAACTTTTAAATTGATTGTCTCCTTTCTATCCTTACGGTCAGTGCCAGCTCTATATGATTAAAAAAAGCAGACGCCCTAGGCCCTCAAATTTAAGGGTTCCTTTTTAAAATATTTTTTTATAACAATAACATGTTATAGTTTTTTCTAAAATATATTATGATATGTAGAAAAAATAAATTTTTCATTCAAAAGAAAAGAATTATTAGAAGAAAAATTGCACATCTCGAGTACTATATCTCAAAAAGAGATCAAATGAATTGGGTATATTATCAATTGAAAAAGAATTATTAGAAGAAATCGATTATAAATAGTTATGAACAACTTTGCATCTCAAAAATTTACAAGAATGAGCTTGGGTCGCTAATGAGCTTGAACCGCCCTTGCTTACGGCTCTCAATTCTAACCTCCCGCCACTCCCAAAGTCCCATCCCACTCTATAACGTTTTCTTAGATTACATATAATTGCTTTTAAAATAATATTTTTTTTACTTACTTACCAAATATTAAAAAAATAAATAAAAAATTTAGAACTAATCATCAAAATTCTTTAGTTACTTTACACTTCTCTAATTTTAGTGTTATCTTTAAAAGTTAAAATCATGTCTTTGTTGAATTAGCCCGGAAGACATCAAGATTTTCTGAATTTTCAGTAATATAAGTCATTTTTCATATTCAAAGTTTGTTTTGGATACACACATTTTTCTATTGAATTAGGAAAAAGATCAATGAAGGGAAGAAAAAAAGGATTATATTAATTTGAAAACGATTACTTTTATTCAAACAATCACAATTATAATAATAATTTTTATAAAATTACTTTGTATACAAATATATAAATCGGAATAAGGTATGTCTAATTTTCCTATGGGTTTGAGTTTTGGTTCATTGAATGTCTTTTTGACTTAATTTTTCATATTTAACAATGATGCGGTGAAACACAAACACAAATATGTGGTTTTATAAGTAAAATATGATTTTGAGTTTAGATATCGTACCCACATAGGCTTATTAATTAACTATTTATTAAATTAAACTAATGTTAATTATCTATTCAAGCGGTAAAACCTAAAAATATATTTATGATTAACTAAACTAAAAAAGGAATAAAAAACTAATGAGCAATTAACCAAATGAAGAACAAAATTTTACATTATTAATAAGATTGAAGTAATCTAAAGCTATGGATTTCACTAGCAATTATGTTGATTGTTGAGTAATCACTTGAACTAACTCTGATTCTTATTGAGTTACAAGTTGTAAGTTGATGTTACTTATTGAGCATCTTGCTGATAATTCTAAGACTACTTGAGTATCCCTAACGCCTATATTTATTTGGTCGTCGGATAATAGTGAAGTGCATGTATATTTCTTCTATATCAACTAAGCAAGACAAAAGATATATTTTTATCTTCATTAGCGAAATGATTCCCCCTTCCTATGAGGTTCACGAACAAATCCTACTTATTCTTGTTACGCTCGCAATTTCCTATTTCAAATCCAATTAACGAGCCACAAATGGTATTTGAATGGTGATCAAGCCATTAAATAGTTAAGATTAAGAAGAAGTAATTAATCACATGAGTCTTAGCACGATGATTTGTCATGATCCAAACATAGGCCCGGATCGAGACACGAGACAGAAATCCCGAGAGGCTTCAAGTCAACCCATGGAATAATCATAGTATATAACTTAATAACAGAAACAACTAATAGAACATAACTGAGCGGAAGCTAACTGAAAGAGTCTAATTAAAAAATAACATAAGAACAAATGTAACAACACTTTGATACAAAGCTGAACCTATCTAGACAAATCTGAAACCATCTACTAAACTGATGAGTTATTGGGACAAGCCTTATATCTGAAAGCTAAAATATAATGAAAATATAAATTGCGTCCCCGAGAGATGAGGACTCACCACAAGCAGTTGAGAGGGGAATGAAGTGTACCTAACCACGAGGTTGGATCTGGAAACCTGTATCTATATCATGAAACTATATAGCACATAAAGGCATGCAGTCAGTGCTTGAAAATGTACTGAGTATGCGGGAAGCATAAATAAACTAAAACATGCAAGTATACAAGAAGAAAGTAAACTAAACACATTAATGGAAATATAACTGAAACGAGATACAACAACCTTATCTAAGATTCACATATACATATTAACATAATGATATTATAAGAAACATTTACTGAAATATGATCAACTGATGCGCAAAGGTTATATACTGAACAAATACTGAGGATCAAAGCCGTGACTGATATCATAGAGAGTCCTTGACTGTTTAAGGAAAACGTTCTCGGCTGTGGAGAGTCCCTGAGTGTCTAAGGGAGAGTCCCTGACTGTCGAAAGTTAACGTTCTCGACTGTGGAGAGTCCCTGACTGTCTAAGGGAGAGCGTTCTCTGATATAGAGAGTCACTGACTGACTAAGGGAAACATTCTCAGCTGATGAGAGTCCTGACAGACCAAGGGACACCCTACAGACTGAGGGAGACATTTCTCAGCTAATAAGAGTCCTGACAAACTAAGGGAAATATTCTCAGCTGATGAGAGTCCCGACAGACTAAGGGAAACATTCTCAGCTGATAAGAGTCCCGACATACTAAAACTAGTCTAAATTACTATAGCTAATCAGAGACATGAGCATTCAACAAATTACATCATACTTTACATACATCCACAATATTCAAATCCCGAGTTTATAACATACAACGTATATCTTATATTCATGTAAGATCCAAACGTCCAAGTTATACTTTAATTGATGTACAAAGTCTCATTGTGAACATTTGTCAACACTTGTGGTGATGTCTTATCTATCAACACAGTATATACTTGTATTGTAGTTGTTGCTTCTCTTGTACTGTCATTCATCGTTGTAGTATCACTCAATACTTTCCCTGAATCATCATGTGGTTGAGTAGGACTAATATCTCCATTGGATATAGAAGGGTTTGCATTCCTTGGTTCTGAAAAGAACTCAAGAAATGTTTTTAGTGTTTTCATGCAGATGAGTTGCCAGTGTTTTCCAGCACATAAGGGAGAGTTAGTTCATCAAAAATAACATGTTTTAATATAAACATCCTTCTTGTGGATGGATAGTAGCATCTATATCCCTTATGAAGGCTGTTGTATCCAATAAAGACACATGGATATGTTTTTAGAGAGAACTTGTTATTTCCTTTAGTGTAGGGAAAACATCTGCACCCAAACACCTTTAAACTACTATAATCAAGACGAGCCCCATGAAATTTATGAAAATGTGTCTCCTTGTTAAGTACTGAGCATGGGTTATCTATTGACCAAAAACACAGCAGTAGTAAATGCTTCCATCCACAGGAACAATGGTAACTTCGCAGGAACACAATGTTAAGCCAGTTTCTATCACATGTCTGTACTTTCTTTCTGCAATACCATTCTGCTTAGGTTATTAAGACGAGAGATATGTCTCAGAATGCCACAATTTTCAAGATGACTTATGAATTTTGAGCTGGAGAATTCACCACCTCCATCACTTTGAAAAACTTTAATACTTTTAAAAAATTATTTTTCAACCATTTTCTAAAACTTGACAAATATTTCAAAGAAGTCTGATTTTCTTCTTAAAGGATACAACCAAGTATATCTGCTATGATCATCCGCAAAAAATGTATAGTATTGCATGTGTTGTGTGAAGATTCAACAGGTGCAGGACCCCATATATCACAATGAGTTCTCTATACTGGTTCTTTTTCAGTTTTATTTCTCAAGTTAAAGGGTAGTTTACAGTCTTTTTCTTTTTGACAGCTAACACAAATAGTAGGATTTTTAATTCAACAAGTGATATTGATACACTTATTCTTAGCTAGAATTTCTAAAAACTTTGAGTTTGGATGCCCAAGTATGACATGCCAAACATCACTAGAACTAAGACTATTCCTTTTTGTTTGTGTTGCTGTCAATGCAAGCAGATTATTGTCCTCCAAAGCATAGAGGCTTCCGCTTCTAGCTCCATTGGCCAAATGCTTCCCTGTTCTCTTGTCCTTTACATTAAAAGTGGATTCATCAAACTCAATGGTGCAGTAATTTTTCTTTGTTAGCTTACTAACTGATAACAACTTTTTCTTATGTTTAGAAACTACTAGCACTTCATTCAGGTTTAGACCAAATATACTTCCACTGTCAGTTTGTGTGATATTAAGTTCACTTCCATTTCATACTACTATCTTATCAGTCCTTGATAAGGTTTTAGATTAGATAGTTTATCTGAAGCATTTGTCATATGAGTACTGGCTCCTGAGTCTACATATATGGAATTATCTGCATTGTTGGAATCATGTAAGTTGACTAATGTCAAGGCTTAAGGAAGGTCTTCAGATGCTCGATAAGAAAACTCCAATTTGTAGAAACATTTCAGTGCAGTGTCATTGTTTCTACCTTAGATTTGGCAAGCAGTTCTTTCCTCCTTCTTCTTGGAATCTCCTTTTGTTAAGTATTTGCCAATATATAGGCTTCAATAGGGATGACAATGGGGAGGGCGGGGAGGTTATGGGGCAAATCCGCTAAAATCCGCAAAAATCCGCAAAGACTTTAACCCACCCCGCTCCGCCCCGCATAACATAATTTTCTGCTTTTAATCCACAATCGTCCAGCTCCGCTCCGCCCCCGACCATTTTTTATACTTTCAATTGTCACTGCCTTAAATATGATTGGTAATACAATGTACTCTATACTCAATAGGAGTACTACAAGTCTACAATTGATAATTATCTTCAATCTAGCACTACTTTTTTCAAGATACAAATTTTATTTCAAAAAAATTTAAATCTTCTATCTATCACTCCAAATTCATGATAGAAAATTTAAAAGTTTAAATCTCAAAATTTCTAACGGTGCTTCATATATTGGAATTGAGAAAGCATCTAGTAATTTGCGTACTAACTCATTAACAAATACTAACAATTCACTATAGATCTCTGCATCACAATTCAATTTTACTAACTTACAGAGTATTCAAACTTTGCTACTCAACTTTTGAAATTTAATCATAAACACAAAATGGGTAAAGATTTATGCAAACCCACATAGATCCACATCCGTCTCGAAGAAATTAGAACACAAAAATTAAGAAACTGAAAAGTTACCTCGAATATTTTTTGATTCTTTTGTTCTTCATCTTTGTGTGTTGCAGTGTGTGAGTATATATATTAAGGAGAGTGCGGTATACATATGTTTGAGTGACATTTGCATGAAACATTTGAAAGTTTGAAACAAATTTCCTTTGTCTGTTACTTGATTTTGGAAAATATTCATCTATTGATCTTTTCCTTCTACTATTACTTTTATTCAAATAGTCAAAAGAAAATGTAAATGAAGGCAAGAAGAAAAGAATTATATTAATTCAGAAAAGGTTACTTTTTATTCAAACAGTCAAAATTATAAATTATGATTTTATAAATTACTTTGTATAGATATACTAGTTTCTCAGCACGTATATTGCATGTTTTTGTATAAATATACTGGTTTCTCGGCACACCCATTGCACATTTGCACGTGTGTTATGAGTTATGTAGTATGCTTTGTAAAATAATATAAATTTTATTCATTAAAAGTTTTCAATATATAATAATACGTGAAATATTAACATTCAAATTTTTTGAAGAATCAATATGAATAATGGGTGATTTGATGTCGAGGTCAAACTGATTGTATATATATATATATATATATATATCGTTTGAACCTATGAAGTTGAATAATCAAACATGTAAAAAACCGAAAAAATTTAGTGTGCAAAAACTCGAACCCAACTAAATTCTAGCTATCTTTAAATTATAACCATTTTTCATAATATATTACACTTTAATAATATATTATAAAAGTAACACTCATGAATTATAAGCCTCATAATGTCCCTATATATTGATTGGTTATGAATGACATAACAAAACAACACTATATGACTCAATTTTAAGGACACTAAATAGTAGGAGAGAATAATGCTAGAATAATTATTCAAATATAACTAAAAGCAAAATATCTTTCGTTCTTACACCTACTTTTCACCCTTGATACACAAATATATTAACCAAGCCTCCAACTTTTATTGTTATGTGCAGGAAGGTTCTTGTTATTGTTATAACTACCAGGGGCATATGCTAAACTCTTAGCCCAGATAGGAATAGCTCGACCTCAAATCAGTCAGCTGTCAATACTAGATGCAAGGTCGAAAAAGACTCTGGAACATAATCTGCACTCAAAAAAAATCGAGGAGTAGCATTTACAAATACTATGTATTGATAGACATCATATGCTGATTCAGATTAGTAACAAGTCTACATCACATAATCGATGAAAGCAATAGATAGTATAACAACACATAACCAATAATTCAGAAAATCAGGTAGTCAACGACACCCAAGTAAATACACTAATTGTAAACCTAACAATGCAAATCAACACGGGTCATATAAGTCTCTAAATCAGACATAAGAAGACATCACAAGAATTTGCGAGCATAATGAGATCACAACACAATCATGAAATTATATCTATATTGAATCACAATTGTATAGCCTCTGTATCATATCAGTCTCACCTTGTACCATATCTGAGCACACATTTGTTTCTCATTTGTACACATATTCTAGTGGGTCATTAATCTTTTTCAATTGTCATAACTTGCAGAGAACCTTAGGTGTGTATGTACTGTACCGGTGTAATACCCACTCCATACACAACCGCTATCATCTCCGATATGGTGCCCGATCCATCACAAAACTGCTCGTCCATAAGCTCACATCAAAAACAAGTCACTCATATCTGAACCATATTCCATATCGGTGTGGTAGCCACTCCACACATAACCGCTCGTCTGTTAGTTCACATCAGACACGGGCTACTCATTTCAGAATAATTATGTGCTCCTCAATTATCATTAACATATCTCGGTATGTTTTTTGTTTAGCCATCAAAGAATTTTAAATACCTCAAAACCTCAAATATTTAGACATATAACATTTATTGATCTTTTCCTTCTACTATTACTTTTATTCAAATAGTCAAAGAAAATGTAAATGAAGGCAAGAAGAAAAGAATTATATTAATTCAGAAAAGATTACTTTTTATTCAAACAGTCAAAATTATAATTATGATTTTATAAATTACTTTGTATAGATATACTTGTTTCTTTGCACATATATTGCACATGTGTTATGGGTTATGTAGTATGCTTTGTAAAATAATATAAACTTTATCAATTAAAGTTTTTAATATATAATTATTCGCGAAAGATTAAAGTATAAATTTTTTTTGAAGAATTAATATGGATCGTGGGTTATTTTTTTGCCAAGGTCAAACTGATTATATATCATTTGAACCTGTGAAGTTGAATAATCAAACATATAAAAAATCAAAAAAACTTAGTGTGCAAAAACTCGAACCTAACTAAATTCTAGCTATTTTTAAATTATAACCATTTTGCATAATATATCACACTTCAGTAATACATTATAAAAGTAACATTCATGAGTTATAAGCCTCATAATGTCCCTATATATTGATTGATGATGGATGACATAACAAAAGAACACTATATGACCCAATTTTAAGGATACTAAATAGTAGGAGAGAGTAATGTTAGAATAATTACTCAAATATAACTAAAAGCAAAATATCTTTCGTTTTTACACCTACTTTTTGCCCGTGATATACAAATATATTAACCAAGCCTTCAAATTTTATTGTTACACACGAGCAGGTTCTCATTATTATTATAACTACCAGGGACATATGTAGAGACTTAAATATGAATTTGCAAAAATCAGTAGCTTGTGTGCATACATATATATTAATGAATCTATCAAATATTTAAAATACTTGACTTTGAACAAAGTTATTATTGCAATATTAGCTTGAGGTCGATAAAGAAACTCATAAATTTAAAATTCCGAATCCCCTGCTAGTATGAAATAGTATTATTATTTTGCAAGATTTTTTAGTTCTTTCATCTCCAATGATAGCATAAAACATCACGTACATATATAGAAAAATAAAAATAATTAATTAGATTGATTAGTTAATTATAAAAGTATGATTTGAAAATAATATCGATACTAAGAAAACATTAAAGCTATTTATATAACATATTTCTTTGAATTTTTTGATAAGTTTCTTTAAACTTGAAAGAAATTATTAATTTTTTATGATTATTAGTATAAACTTTAATTTCTCGACTCCTCACCCCACCCTTAGCATTCAGATATGAACACCTGAAAATAGTATGATATTCTACAAGACCAAGACTTCAGTTATTTAACTTAACTTATAGCCTATGAGTGAAACAGGTTGCTTAACATGTTTCAACAAAGCGATAAAAGTTGTAAGTAAAGAACACAAATTTTTTACGTGAAAAATACTCGGCTCACAAATGGTTAAAAACCACGACTTGTACCTCAACAGGATTACCCCAACTTCACTAAACACAATGAGCCTTTCAACAATAGATTACAAACCCTTGTATCCTAAGGAATTATAAACTTTATTTCCTAACAACTCACAAACCTCCCAAGGTACGTGTTCCAAAGCCTTCGAGTTAACCCAACTTAAAGACTAAATAATCCTAATTCAATCTATAACACACTGAACTAAGATAACATTAATATTACAACTCAATGAACACTCCTAATACAAAAATACTAAACTCTTAGCCTGACTCTATACTAGGATCTGTTTTTTCAATGTGTTTCTTCACTCTTTGGATCTCACTCAAAAAGTCAATTTGCCAACTGCCTTTTTTCTCTCTACCAGTGCACCCTTGCTTTGAGTGATTCTGCTTCTATTTAAGCACAACTCTCCAAAGAGTTTTTTTTTTTTTTTGCTTCAAACTGCTCATCACTCAAACTCTTCTTGACTTAGAGTTCTACTTCAAGTGAGACTCCTTCTTCAAGGTAAACTCCTTGCGTAAATAGTATCATAGTCGAACTCTAACACTTCAATTCAGCACATGTTTATTTCCTTGATCTTATGCGAGGTAACTTTATAATTCATTCCTTGATTTTTACACACTTGTTTTTATTTAGTATTTACCATGTTGCAAATTCAGCTCTTTGAGACTGTATTTTTTAAGCAGCTTAACTTACTTGTTTCATTATTATTTTCTCAATTATCAAAACTTAGAACATAATAAATTCCCTCTTTTTAATGATGACAAACCTCTAATTTTTGTGCAATCAACTATCTTTACTTGTAGGTATTAAGATGTAAAACACTTAATTGAAACAGGTTAGTCAATGGGTTATAAATATTGCACAACCTATATTCTTCCGCCTTTTGGCATCATAAAAAAGGCCACTGGGGCAATCACCAAAACAATCAGATACATATCTTAATCAACATAATAAAGAATTAAAAAGAGCAAGCACACAAGTCAATTCAAGCCCAAAAAAAAAAAATTACCAAAAACAACTTTGGTTCTGATGGACGTTTCTGTCACAGTTCCGACACAAATTCGTTTCAATTGTCTTTCCTTCAGTAAGCTGATGGTTTCATTAAAATAACCATCTTTGTCCTTTGGGACTTGAAGTGAAAAGCGTGAAGTGAAGCATAACGTACCTCCTTTCAAATAAAGCACACAACATATCGACGTATATATGAACTTATAGTACTATAACAATCAAACTGCAACTTATAAGTTGATTAATTTCAGCATCAATATACAATAAATACTGCAACTTATCAAAAATAGGTCTATGTCGATCACAGGATGACCCCTTCTTGCAAGATCAAGGAGCAAATCAGATTTTGGATCCCAACAATACATAGTTTTGAATATTCCATCTCTCAAAATTGCATAGAAGATTCCTAATACCGACCAATTGGTACAAGAAAAGTGATTTTCTGGGAACATACAATAATCATTCTGTTTATATTCTAGGGTGACTTTATAAGTATTAAGGGTAGAGTTGAAAAGAAATGATCAATTATTTCTTGAACTTCTATATTACTCCGTCCGTTCCTTTTTAGTTGTTAGGATTAGATTTGCACGCTCATTAATAAAATTAATAGGGAATGCAATTTGACTAATATAACCCTATTAATTGGTATGTATTTTTTGGAAATGTACAATCACCACTAGAAATAGAGATTTTTCCCACTGCAAATCAATGGGAAATTTGTATTATAAGACATGATTTTCCCACTCATTTTTCCTCTAACTTGTTCACTGGAAAAATGAACGGTGGGAAACAGTTTTTCACTGAAATAGTGGAAAATTCTATGATTTTTTCATGTGAAAACACTATCATTTTTTTCTTTTCCCACCGATTATCGGTGCGAATAGTCACTTAACATTTTTCAGTAGGATATCAATAATTTTTTTAGTAGTAAATAATCATTTTTTTCATGTTTTAAAGTGATAGAAACAGTAAGGGTAAAGTTGGAAACAAAAGTTGCCCCCAAATACAGACCAATTGGTACAAGAAAAGTTGAGTGTCGTCATCCAAATGCATTTTGTTTCCAAGTTTACCTGTCAGCCATACCCATTTAGACTAGACTAGCCAAGCTCATAAAAGTAGCAGCACATACTGCAAAAGTTGTCAAGTGTGAGAAAGCCCAGTGGATGAATGTAGAATTACAACTTACATAGTAATATCAACTTGTACAAATGTTTAAATGCTAATTTGGGATACAAATACACAAAATTTGAGGTTAATTTTATTATAAAGAGGGAAACACATATTTGCTAATTTATTTCTTCAAGATAATAGTATCAGGAGTTTAAATCGTGCAGAATCTTAGTAGTTCAATTGATTGACTATCTGAACTTTCATTTTGTTGATACGAGTTCAATTCTCCACCTTGTAATCCTCTCCCCGTGATCCACCTCCCCCCACCCCCACCCCACACAAAAAGTTTTAAAAAAAAAATACAAAAGAGGGTTTTTCTTTCTTTTAAAAATAATATATAATAAAGATGGTCTAAGTAATCGTGAGCAGTTTACAGGATTATTAGCTGAACTTTGTTTACAATGGTACAATATAATATAATTAAATTTTATTGTTGTAATTTTTATATAATAAGGTAATAAGAACTTCTAGAATAGTCTAAAATAGGAAGTAGACTAATCTACTAAGATAGAATAGAATAATTTGATTTTACATTAAAAATTCTTATCCACGTAACTAGAAAGAAGATGTCAATTTGTAGACCTATTTTGGTAATTCATAAATACTTCAAATCCAATTATAATGAAAATGATAAAGACCAAGAAGGTTGAACTTCTTTATTGACTATTAAACAATTTATGAGACAAAATAAAATCCTATTTTCGATATTGTAATTAAATAAGTCAAAATATATTAGGATTTTTTTTTTAAAAAAATTATACAGTCCAATACGATACATTATACTCATGATGTCATCATATTTTCGGTTTAAATCCGTATAGTTAATTTTCTTTCCTCACAAGAGTATTTATACACCTGATATATAATATTATATAATATTATGCACTTATTAAATCTTCTTATATGAGTTAAATTTTTGGCTCCATTACTGATTTTAGTATATATGACATTTTCATATTGAATCCTCCACCCGGCCATTATTTTTGAATTATTTTTATATAAATTAAATTTCTCGCTCTGTTACTGATTTCATTTCCTACTAACTTCACTCAGTGGCGGATCAGCATGCAGGTTCCTGATTCATCTGAACCCAATATTTTTAACGCGAAACATAAATTTATGTTAAAAAATCACTAAAATTATAATAAATAGTATGTCTGAACTTATAATTTTAAAAATACAATAAGTTCAGTATTAAAACGTCAAAAATTAAACTCTTAAAATTTAAATCATAAATTCGCGTCTGACTTCCATCCACAAAACTCAATTTGAAAATGATCAAAAACATCATCAAATAGCTTGAAGCTTATTCATCTTCAAATGTTAATGACATTCCTAACTAACCTCAATCATCAATTTATTTAAAAATTTAAATAAATTATAAATATTTATGAGTTTTCACGCTTTTTAAAATTTTAATAGTGAAGTTTTATTATGAATAATAAGAGAAGTTTTAAATTAAGTGGCGTGATAAAATTTGTCATTGATGAAGTGTCCCACCATTTTCACATATATATAATAACAAATATTTAAATGATACAAGAAGAAAAAAAATTAAATAATGAATTTCAATTTTCAAAGTTTGATTTCCACAAGGATTAATATATTTCTATGTAAGATTGAAATTTATTTACAGAAAAAGAAAATAACTTGAAACTTATATTAAAATAAGGGAATAGTCAAAGTTAATGAATTTGGAAAACAAATATTTCTTGTTCACTTAATTGACAATTTGACCAATGATTAAAGACAAATCAATAATGATTACTGTTTCATGGTCCTATCAAATATATTATATCCATATCAAATTATCTGTCGAATTTATTTTTATACGTTATTTTAAAATAATTAATTAAGAAAAATTTTGATTATCTTACATATTTTTATTTATGTCTTAAGATATAATCTTTAATCATTGAATACTTATTCTATTCATATGTCATTACCTTATATATTTAGGTATTTTATATTAAGGATAATTACTTTAAGGATAAAATTTTAAAAAAATATATTAATTTTATCTTGACCCTCTAAAATATATAACAAATAACTTAAAATAACTATTTTAAAAAATTACAATATATAATTTGAGACAAAGGAAGTAATAATCTATGCTATGTAAAGTCGTAAATCATTAGTTAACTTTTATCATATACCACTTGCTATTAACACCAATCATTAGTTAACTTTTACCTTAAAGTAGAACATTCGGATGTAGTGCAATGGATGGTGTTTTTATTCCTTTAATTAGAGGTTTTGGTTAAGAGTTTTGAGTATGAAACATTTTTTTAGTAGGGAGCATTTTCTCCGAATGAATTTTACGTGATGCAAATTTAAATTAATCAGGCTTTAATGCGGATAACGAACACGAGATTTTTTTTAAAAAAAGGATAGCTTGTGTTGGTGGTTGTTACGTATTGTATCCTATTGTTACTTTAAATATTTTAATTAATATTTAAATTTTATTATATTATATCGTTAAATACTTTATTATATAATGATGAAAATTTTCATTTTGTGTAATGATATGATTTGGAGTGATCGTGTTGTTAACTCCCCCCCCCCCCAACCCAACACACGCACACACATTTTTCCCTTGATTATTATTTATAATAATTCTATTTTATCTATTATTTTATATTTTCTTTTATAATAACTCTACAAGAACTTTTTTTTATGTTATAATATTGTAAATTTATTCTTCAGATTGTTAATGTATGATATCATGTAATCAGGGGCGGATCAGGAGTGGTGGGAGTGGATTCCCAAAAACTCAGTAATTTTCGCACAAATTCTGTATTTATATTGAGAAATCTATTAAATATATAAAAAATATTCATTGAAAATGCAATGACAAAGTAGTCTCTTGATTCAGCGCTAGAAATAATACTAATTTACTTAAGTTTTACTAACCCTTCTTAATGAGGGTTCACTCCCTCTTGGACACATAAGATAAGTTTATTTTTTTTTAACTTGAAATTACTCAAAACTAATAAACTTTAAATTTTATATTTGTCACTATTTATCTAAATATTCAATCAATATATTATGAAACGATACGTACCAACTTTTCGAGCAATTAGTTGTAAGTCTCCAATTTTTGCTATAATTCATATTCATTGTCCCTAGCTAACATTGTGATACCTAGAGAATTTTGACTTGTTTAGCTTTCAATGAAATTTGGATACCCAAGTTAAGCACACAAAAGAAGACTAAAAATGGATAGGGTGTTAAGTGTGTTACATAGGCAACCTTATAAGACTAAGATTTAAATATTTTAATTTCCAAGTAAAAGAAACAAAAAGAAAGTACTTTATATACATTTATTTATAGATTTTTCTTTTATTAATCACCTATATAAAGAATCATATAATTATAATAAATTTTATAATAAACTACAAAATTTAAGTCTAAATTTTAATTCACTTATTTGAAATTATCCACTACATATTTTCTTACAAGAAATCAAAATTTAGTTTGCTAAGTTTGGAACAAACACCAAAGTCAATTGATTGCAACCTTAAAAAAAAATAATCTTCGCATAACTAATGAAACATAAATATTTATTTAGGTATAAATATCAGGTGCGAATACCAAATCAACTAATTATGATAGTTGAGTCTCAAAACATCTATATCATAGCTAAAATAAACTTCATTACTAGGATATCACAAATGGCTAAGTGGTCCTTAGTTGAACAAACTTTTTTACTCAACGGATATATAACAACAATAGCACACTCGGTATATTTTCATAAGTATGGGGTTTGAGGAGAGTATTTGTGTACGCAGTTTTACTCATACGTAAAGAGATTGCTTCTGATAGATCCATAGCTCAAGTTTAAGTAATGCAAGCAAACTTTTTTTCTCAACGGAAATACAACAATAATAACATACTCAGTGTATTCTTACAGTGGAGTCTGATGAGGATAGTGCGTACACAATTTTACCCCAACGTAAAGAGATTGTTTCCAATAGACCCTTGACCAAAATAAAGCAAATTGAGTCAAAAAAACAAACTTTTTTTCTCAATGAAGATATTAAACTTTTTTCTTAATTAGGACTAAAGACCACTAGTGGGGCTAATCTATATCAAAACTTTGGATTTAGTCAACTATTTTTCCAAGTATACATTTTTCTTTTTCTGTTTATTTTCTCTTCCTCCCTTCTCTATAAATTTTCACTTTTTCAAGGGAAAAAAATAAGTGAAGAAATTAGAATTATAGCTCTTCTTTACTATGGGGAATTGCTCTGGAAAATCTGCAAAGCTTGCTCATGCTTCTTCTAGTCAATTTTTTGGTACAAATCCTCTAATCTACTTTCAATTTTTTTTTTTTTGCATATAATTTGTGCAAAAAGTTGAACTGCATTGTGATTTGTAAAATATATTCATATACTGTATCACCATTATACTATCACTCATCAATGGATTCAATTCAAGGCTAATATTGTGTGTCATTGGCCAAGGCTCTAGGACTTGGACGACCAGTGCTGCAGCCAGAAATTCTAACTAAGACTATTTCGAGAAATAGCAATAATGTCACACCTAGATTTCGAAACATTATTTTGAGTCATCTTTGCCTCTACACTAGAAGTTTTCACTTATATTAAGGGGATTCAACGGTTTATATATCATAGCTAAAAATAAAGATCATTTCTTTCTATCTTCTCTGTTCCTAATGTTATTGCATAACAATATTTTGTATTTTTGTTTTTATAATACTGGACTAAGATGAGCTTAAATGGAGCGATATGAAAGTGAGGATTCATATACGCGAGCCCCCTAACTTTCTTGAAATTGGCATGGCTCATTCTATTACAAGGTGCTTACAATCTTTGCAATTCTTATTTCAGATTCTAAATCTGGCACTAGCAATGAGAAAAAGAAACAGGTTCATTCTCATAAACAGTCATTTCATGGCAACTTTGGCAAAAATGATTCACTTGTTCCCAGCAACCTCAAGTCATTTACCTTCAATGACCTCAAGAATGCCACTAGGAACTTCCGAGCTGATAGTCTTCTTGGCGAGGGAGGTTTTGGATACGTATTCAAAGGATGGATTGATGAAAATACTTTTGCTCCCTGCAAACCGGGAAGTGGTATGGTGGTAGCTGTCAAGAAACTCAAGCCAGAAAGCTTCCAAGGGCACAGAGAATGGCTTGTATGTCATAAGGAAACTGTAACAGCCCAAGTCCAATTGTCAAGGTATTGTCCGCTTTGGACCAAACTTCAGGGCCTCACGGTTTTGTTCCCTTGGGCTTTTAACCTTAAAAGACGCCCCAACAGTTGAATTCTTGAGTCTGCCTTATATGGTCCCTAAACTTTCTCTCCCATTTTCGATGTGGGATTTGTCTAAGGCAAGCTTCACAACAAACCTCTCGAATTCAGTTGAGGTTTGGCTAGAGTGGACAATACCGGGGCAGTTAAGCCTAGGCTGCTACAAGAACTTCTCTTTTGAATCTTTTGCAGCACTTGCACTTTTGTGATTTAACTTTGTTTTCCACATACCAAACCTGCAGGCAGAGGTTAACTACTTAGGGCTGCTTCACCATGAAAATCTAGTGAGGTTAATTGGATATTGCTCAGAGTTTGATAATAGACTTCTTGTTTATGAGGTCATGACAAAAGGAAGTTTGGAAAATCATTTATTTAAAAGTGAGTCAATCATTTCACATGAACCTTTGTTTTGGTTATGCTTAGGCTAATTCATTTCATGATTAACATCAATAATCTTTCAATTGTTTTGTGACAGAGGGAGTTCAGCTTATACCTTGGCATACACGAATGTCTATTGCAGTAGACGTTGCACGAGGCTTGTCCTTCTTACACGGTCTTGAAGCAAATGTGATTTACCGCGATCTCAAGGCTTCAAACATACTACTAGATTCAGTAAGCTCTCCAAATCGGATATAATGATTAGCATTAGAGAACTGTTTCTCCGAAACTTACAAGTAGCTTTTGAACTTCTACAGGATTTCAATGCCAAGCTATCGGATTTTGGTCTGGCAAGAGATGGTCCTAGCGGGGACAGAACTCATGTCTCGACCAGAGTTGTAGGTACTACGGGTTATGCTGCACCAGAATATGTTGCATCAGGTTTCTTTCATTAAGCTCAAGACTTATGCTTTTCAATTTAACTTGTCTTCTTGTAAATCTCATCTCATTTGTATCATTTTTCATGTTTTTCTTCCGTTTCCAAGAGCCCGTTTGGCTTGGCTGATTTAAAGCAGTTGATAAGCGTCATGTTGTGTTACCTTAAAAACTGCTTGTATTACCTTTTAAGTGATCTGACAGCGCAAATAATTTTTTAAACTGCCGGTGCATAGAATTTAAACTCTTTGATATTTTGCAAGCCGCTAATGTGGTAAAGGCCTTTTTAACCAATTTTTCCAACTCAACTTGCTCATAACACAGGTCACTTGACACCAAAGAATGATGTTTACAGTTTTGGGGTTGTTCTCTTAGAGTTGCTATCCGGAACACGAGCCACGGGTGATGAAAATGCAGGAGGGGCTGATGAAACATTGGTGGAATGGGCAAAACCATTCCTAAGTGATAGCAGGAGAGTACTGAGAATAATGGACACAAGGTTGGGAGGACAGTACTCAAAGAAAGGTGCACAAACTGCAGCTTCCCTTGCCCTGAGGTGCCTTGATGTCGATCCGAGACTTAGGCCAACCATGGATGAGGTTCTAGCTACACTACAACTTATACAAGTACCAAAAGATGTCACTAAGCGCTCACAACAGATTAAACAAAGCAGATGACAAGTTAGTCACCCTCAATGTACTCTCTATCTCAGGAGAAATGTCATTGACAGGGGTGCAGTTGTAGCGGCGGAAATAGGATTTTCAGTAAGAGGAGTTAAACTATAAAGAAATAAACACACGAAGAATTCAAGGGGATTCAACATATTGGGTCCAACTCCATGCCTACTGCAAGTACCTTTAGACAAATAGCCAAAATACTGAGGAATGGAGGATACAAACTGTTCAAAATTTAGCAGTAACAGCCAAAAGTGCAGAGAGGGTTGTGAAAGAGGGACATTACTATGCTTCTATCTACTAAAGATTTGTTCCTAGTCATGAAAAGTTATTTCAGGATGGACGATCTAGCTTTAATATGCAAAAAATATATATTAATGCATCTAAAATATATACTAGTGTATATTCCTAGTCCATCATGTGACATCAACATTGGTTGGTCAAAATATTTCGAAAACATTTTCTATAAGAAAACAAGTTTCTTATACGAGGAAAATGACTTTCAGGCTCCGTTTAGTAAAAATCCCAATTGGATTGGTAACATATCTATGATTTCTATTTCTAATAAAAATATGAGAAAACAAGTTCACAAATAACATTCTACAATTATTCGCCCTTGGTTGTAGAGAATTTTTGGAAGGGCTCCCTTACCAAGGTAAAGCCCTACAATTCTAAGTTCAATAGTTGATACTTACATCTTTTGAATTACAATTGAGTACCTGAACATATGATAAAGTGTTTCTGTGAGATATTTTCTATTCAAATTTTGGATAAACTTGTGTGTGTTCTCGTCTTAAGTTAACCACAAAAATACACATCAGCCTCAATTAGAATAGGCTTGAAGTTTTACGGCTTATATGCATATAATTAAAGGATGTGATATATTTTAAGTAGTTGACTTATCTATATAATGGTCACTTGAGATCACGCATAATTTTTTTTTAAATTTGAACCGGAAAGGGTCTAATAGAAACACTTTATCATGTTTTCAGGTGTTTAATTGAAACAAGTCGTAGTTTGAGTCTCTAAATGAAATTTTCCAACAAGTTAAGGGGTTGTCTATATATTAAGCTCATTTTTAATCTTATTTAATCTGGTATGACCAGACATCATCTTAGTATCCGCATCTCTTCAATACCCATATTATAAATATATTGGACTTTAACAAACCAACATTCAATGCAAAGCCTCACAGTACATATATTAAAGTTTCTATCTTGAAGGAGCAGACTTCAGTTTTATACTTTGGATAAAAGTGTCTTGCATTTATATATATGTGGACAAGTTTGTTTATGAACTAGAGCATATAAGTGAATCTCATTTTATGATTGGACCACAGATAGCTAGCTGATGCAAAGAAATTGCTCTTACAATTATTGAAATCATGTAAGCATTTGCAACTGAATAAGAAGTATCAATTGGGGCCTCCTTGTATTATCCCAAACATAGTGAAAATTGCCTTTTGTTATAGTCTAAAGTACCATTTGGGAAAAAAGGATTTGTTCCTAGTGTGTGTGTGTGTATATATCAGGCTCTCACAAAAATAAGGTAAAACATGTACAACAGACCTAATGTGATTCGACCCTTCCTAGAATCCCATGCATAGTAAGGTTTAGTATACCGGGCTGTCCTTTTATCTTTTCAGGTCGGCACAGGGTTGGGCCAAATTGCCTCTAGGTAGAGTAGAAATGAAATAATGAATTTCCAAAGAGAGAAAAAAAAAAAGATCTGAAGAATCCAATATATATATACTGTATACAATTGCAATCACATATTGTCCAAAAGTGATACAAATCATACAAACTTAACTTTAATTGAAGCAAATTCTGCTGTCTGTCTAACACCTACCCCTAATAAAACAATTGGTAAAACCTTATAAGGTTAAGAAAGAAAGAAAGAAAGAAAGAAAGAACCACAACAGTTCTTACAATTGGTAGCAACAGATTTTTTTTTTTTTCCTAAAATGCAAATTCTATTGCTCTTCATATTTTTTGTTCCATGTCCTGTTCAGTTTTCCATACAACCTCATCTAGGCAAGTTGAAAGATTCTTGTAGAACTGCATAAAGAAAAAGATGAACAAGAAAGTGGTTAAATGAAGACGAAATGAACCAAAACTTATAGCAGTAGTAATAGAAATGAAACGACAGCAAAGTGAATGTTGCGAAGAAACTAATTAATACATCAATCAATAACTGCGTCTTAATACTAAGTTAGTTGGGATCGGCGAAATGAATACCATGTATGTATTTTTCCACTCAACTAAGCTTCATAGGATTATTCATCATATTGAAACTATTTTTACGTTGACCTTCAACCTACCAGAAGCCGCCTCCTTTTTACCTGGTTTGGACCGGCTATACTTTGCAAATTCATGTTAGGCCTTGTGCAATGAAGAAACTGATAGGACTCGAAATCAATAAGTTGGACCATATGTTAGTGTTGGGTAAGGCCAACATCCTGCCTATGGCAAGTCCCACGAGGGGGCTAGGGGGGCTGGGTCGGAGTAATGATCAAACATGATGCTTTCTTCGTGGGTTTAGTTAAGAAATAAAGTTGCGCCCTTGCTATCAACTATAGCTTTTGGCATGATGGTAAGCATTTGATCCTAACAAGTAGTATCAGAGCCAAGGTCATGGGTTCAATTTTCAAGAGCAACATGCTGCAGGCATTGGGAGGGGTGTTGGGTAAGGCCAACATCCTGCCTATGGCAAGGCCCACGACCGGGTTGGGGGGGCTGTGTCAGAATCATGATCGAACATGGCGCTTGCTTGATGGGCTTAGTTAAGAAATAAAGTTGCGTCCTTGCTATCAGCTATAGCTTTTAGCATGATAGTAAGCGCTCGATCCTAACAGCTAGATTGTGGGTCATGCCACACCGGAGAAATATACACCATATTTGGTCTTTTCCTGACCAAACATCCATGAATTCTTTCATATATTCTTCCAAATTGAGATTCCATCCCTCACTTTCACATGGTTTGTACTTTCTAGCAATCCATACCAATATAAGTTACACTGTATCTTGCAAGCCAAGTGATACAACGGTAAGGTTATCCACTTTGGCATGGGAATTGCCAAGCTGTATCAAGGGATGATACTTCCATTTCACCCTCCCATGACCTTAAACCAGGTAATCATAACTGTGGTAGAAAAGACACAACCGTGTCTCAATCATTTCCAAGGAGTGGATTCTTTCCTCTAATCTTTAAACAGACATACAGCTCTTGAGTCTTTTCATCTTACCAGTTTAAGCCTCAAGTTTGTGTTCCTCTATGGAGTTTTTCGTGATTATATGAGTCAAACACCTATTGATAATATTTTGGCAGTTTAGTTGAATATTGTACCTTGTGGAATTCCAAAGTGTCGCCTTTTGCCTTCCGCACCTCAACCATATGAAGAGAAGGGGCAACTTGAAACACCTAATTTGAAGATCAAACAATGTTCAGAATAAAATAAGAAATATTTAAAATGATCAACAAGGATGCACATGTAAATACCTCAGTAGAAACATTAAGGTTCCCTTTTCTTCCGGCTTTCAGATTTTGGAGCCTCATCTGGAGGGAAACATCAAACATAGGAACAGTTTAGTGCTTCATTTTCCGTTATAATCACTATTGCATGTAGATCATTTAACTTAGGAGAGGAATCTATATTCCAATTGATTGAATCAGTGAAATTCATCACCACCTTGTAGTTCTTTTTGTGAACATCAAAACCGAGTGGCTTGGCAGCTTCTTCAATCTTACTGATTATCTCGTTGGCTGGGCATTTAGATGTGAACCTTGTTTCCCTCTTGAATCCCTGAGAACAACAAAATCAACACATCTTGTCAACATAGGAAGAATAAAATAATACGAACTTCACCAATGTTTCGTACAGAGTGGAAAAGCATTTAAAACAGAATATTTTGTGACCTGCTCATCAAAGAGATTGCCTAGGTTAAGTCCTTGTGACATAGAAATCAACTCGAATGCATTCATGGAAGTTGGCTTCTCTTCTCTTTTCTCTGTTACGTGATGTTCCTGTTGTAATGCCAAGGAAGGAGTAGCATATGAGATAAATTTCATACTACAACCACTTCTTTCCTCTAAAATCGATACACAAATTATCGCATTCCATATGTTCAGTATGCTCACTTCAGAGTCCTTGAAGACTGCTTCGACATCATCCAGGTTTGCATCTTCTATCTCATCGAAAACAGGTGGTCTATAATCTTTCTTAAACCATTCATCCTCCAAAATTTCAGGCACGGTAATGCGCTGTATATAACATATATCTCATGAATAAGAAGAAAGTGGAAAATATTGGTATAGTCAAAAGCTATAAATCAAGAAAGGTTGTGTTGAAATATCCAGTATGCATACTGTCGTAGGATTTGGATCCAAGATGCGAGTAATTAACTTCATTGCACCAAAAGAGATCCAAGGTGGGCATGTAAATTCAGCCGCAGAGATCTGTATACCAGGACAGACCATTGTGAAACTAGTCAACAAACAAACACATAAAGATTGAGTGGTACGAAACGGTGAAGAAAAATGCTCACTTTGTTATACAGGTTCATAAGATTGGAGTCATCAAAAGGCAAGTAACCTGCAAGCAGTACAAAGAGTATGACTCCACACGACCAGAGGTCAGCTGTAGCCCCATCATATCCTCGGTCATTGAGCACCTAATAAATAAAGCAGTCCAATTTTTCAGGCTAAGGTTTAATTGATGTTTTCTTGACCTTTCAAAGACCTTGCGCAAATTTTAAATGTGATCGGTTGTTTCTTTTGGAAAGACTACTAAATCATCCACGTAAGGCTCGCATAATGTTATGTAGTAGGTGACTGAAAAATCTATGTTATCGATCTTTGATATGTCAAAACATTTTTTTGAGCATACTATAGTAGGGAAAGAAAGTGAGGTTACTCATTCGAATCGAATAGCTGAACTACTTATAACTTCTATCTTAGGAGAGCCTTGTAGCTCGTTTTAAAGCGTTGAAAAGAGAGATTGGACATTGAGGAGCATCTGATTTCTAACTACGAGTCCATGTTCAAGCTAACTGAATGCCTATCTGCTGCAGAAAAACCAAATAGGTGTACATGAACAGAAAGAGAAAGACGCAAGCCAGATTTGGTATACCTCAGGAGCAACATAGTTGGGAGTTCCGCAGGTGGTATGCAGTAAGCCATCATCCTGGAAAATACAATAACAAATAAGAACAGGATCTGACTAGAAAACTGAATCTCGTCGAAATGTGGTGGAAGAAATATATTCCATTAGAACAGCAAGTTGAAGCTTTATTTGAAAGCTAAACAGATCAAAAGACTTGACATGAAGAGAAAGAAATGACTACAGGTCTATAATTGCTAATGACTTTTCTTTTTCAAAACGAAAACGTAAAAAGAGTCCATTAAAAATGATGTTAAAGGCAAATGAGGCAAAGAATTAGTCATCCGTCAATTATTGCCAATATAACAGCTATTGTTTCTTCCATGAAGTTCACACAAAGGGAACTGTCTAGACAAGTTAATGTAAAAGGAAAACAACACAAAAAGTTTTGAGAATGACAGATCAAAGAGGTTTTAATCGTTATCAATCCGATAATGATTTTTCTCTCTCAACTATAAACCAGATATTACCAAATTCATGGGCCTCAAAGTTGTAGACACAAGATAGTAAATGAAATCATATGTTTATATGGAACACAAGCTAACAATAAATGATTAACTGATGGTAATTGCATTCTTGAAGGAGGTCTTAATTAATTCGTTCTAAAGGACAACATTATAGCACCCTCGGCGATAGTTAGGTACTAGGCTGCAGGGTTCATAAGGTCCAACTTAAAATGAGCCACATGTTTCCAATAGATATGGATATGGTTATATACTTACATGTTTGTTACTTTCTTCCAGTATGTGAAGTTCTCTAACTTGTTCATTTAGGCTGATATGGGGCTTCACTAGGAAATTTATTGTGGGGTGCGGGTATGACACGAAAAAAACTTACCCACACCCGGTGTTTACCCCAAATCACATTAATTTACTACGGTTAAGTGGTAATTGAGGTCAAAACACACATTAATTGACCATGGTTAGTGATACAGGTGCATATGAAATTAAAGATGCATCAGTGTTTATTGGATTACTGTAAACACCAGGTTTGGGTAAGTTTTTTGCGGTCTAGACCATGATCCACTTCAGGATCAATGGAGAACTATAAGGATATATAGGTTCCCTTAACAAATTCAGTAAGGAGGGCTCAAATAATTGTGTTTTCACTGCATTACTAAATTGATAACCACAGAGTAGAGGAGGAGTTAAGGATCTGAAAAAGTTAAAAGAGAAATGGAAAATAGAGAAAATAGTTACCCTGACTTGCTGGGATAGAGCACTCAATCCAAAATCAGAAACCTTGAGGTCGCCAGAAGCATCCAGCAGTAAATTTTCAGGCTGCATGGGGAAAAAAGAGTTTAGTTTCTATGCATCAACAGTATGAAACCTTTTTTATAATCATCATGTTAAAATGACCAAACAACAGATAACTACAGAAGTGTTTTCACCGTCAGTGTATTTAAGTTAAACCCGCAAAAAAAAAGGTAGGATAGACGTAACAGAAATAGAGACAGGAGCTTTGGAGCAAAATGATTAGGAATTAACTTCTTAAACTCTGCAACAGCAACAATGCTCACCTTTAGATCTCTGTGATAGACTCCCCTACTATGGCAATAATCAACAGTATTAATAAGCTGCTGAAAATACCTCCTTGCCTCTTCTTCGCGCATTCGTCCATGATTTACCTTTACGCCAATAAATCAGGTGATAAACTTTAATCAGAGCTAAACTAATCCAAAAATAAAATAAAAAATTGTAAGCACCAAATAGGTTTGAATAGTTGCTCAAAAGCAGAAGAAACCAAATTTGGAATCAGCATAAACAAGTTAGTGCTTCTCTTCTTTTTTTTTTTTTGTGATATTCCTTTATTCCATAATGCATAAGTTCGAGGAAAGGGAAGAATTGAACTTACAATTTTATCGAATAACTCTCCACCTGTAACGAACTCCAAAACAATGAATATCTTCGTCTTACTCCCCATCACCTGCAGGCAGATGAAACAGGAACATGATTAAACAATATTAGTTGCTCAGACTATCAGATGTTAAATTCACTTGAAACTGACATCCAATATCTTTGAACAAAATAAACCTTGAAAAGTAGGGATTTAACAATTGAAAAATATGAGGGGAAATTCCCCAAAGGTGGACTGTTCACTGCCGTTTCAAGAAACTCTAAATTCTACACCAAAACTGTCTTTTTAGAACTTCTACTTTCCGCACCACATTTGGCCTTTTGAAAATTTGAATTAACATGTATACCAATACTAAGATCAGTATCAAACAGTACTTTTTATTATTAGGGAACACTGCAAGTTCCACAGATGGAACACGAGGTGATGATAGCTGCTTGAAGTTACACTACTGATACTGAATCTACATGTTCATTCCACAAATTGGAAACTTGCAAGTTCACATTCCCTTTAAAGTAATCTTCTCTTATATTTCCCATAGTTTTCTGGAGATTCAGACCATAATACTGTTAGAGTGTCGCACATAAGTTGAAGGAAAGGGTTGTTGTCTCGTGATATGGTCTTGAACAATTCTCACCTTAAACTAAATTTTTGGATTGAGTTAAGTCCAAGATCCATTTTAATTACAACCATGATAAATTTCCAGAAGTTTGTTGGAACCATATGGATTTTAGCAGACATCTGCATGTCTCGAGGGTTATATTCAAGGCTACAACTACAACAACATGCCCAGTGAATCCCACAAGTGGGATTTGGGGAGGGTAGAGTGTAAGGAGACCTTACCTCTACCTCGTAGAGATAGAGAGGCTGTTTCCGAAGGAACCTCAGCTCAAGTGCAGTGTTACGTTCAAGGCTATAACATCTATTTTCTCCTATCCAATTTCTGGGGGCTCAACCTCAGATTTTCCGGCATTCAAGAGTGGAACCACCAAATACTTGAACAAAGCCTTGGATTTTAGACAACAAAACAAATAGAAGATGAAAATATGTGATATGCAACTCAAGAACTACACACCACTTGGCTTTGTCCTAGTTCATTAAGTCAAATGCTGATCAATGATTCCAATTTAAGCAAAGAAACACGGTGGAGACACAAGAAACACTGACACGGATTAAGAATATTCAGAATGAACTCTAATTGAATATGCAGAAGAATATACAAAAGAATTCCGTATAATCATAATCATTCATGAGAACGCTAGAAACTCTTTGCAAGATAAGCACACCCACCGACACAACCAAAAAAGACGTTGAGATAGGACCAACCTCGTATAACTGTACAACATGGGGATGTCTGATTAACTTCATTGTAGCTATTTCCCGCTTTATCTGTCAAATTATGCGCGACAGTTAAACGATATCAGATTAGAAACTCACACAAGCAACTAAACAAACCACACCACATTAGATGTACAACAAGTCAAGACTAAGTAACTTTTTTGAAAAGACATTTATCCAAATAGCATTGTGTAATCTAATATAGATTGCCTTGCACTGATCATAAACAAGGACAACGGAAAAGGCAGCAGTTCAAGAGTGCAAAGTGAATGGAGAACTTGAAAAGTTACCTGTTCAGCCATTTTGTGCTTAAGGACCTTATCTTTATCGAGAATCTTGATCGCCACACTTTCTCCTGTCTCTGAATTCCTTGCGAACTTGACCTTTGCAAACGTCCCCTCACCGATTGTCCTTCCAACTTCATATTTACCAACTCTGCGCTTGATTTTTGTCCGATTCATTATCGAGACACCAGCACGATTCTGTAGAAAGTAGAAAGTGCTGTTATAATTTGCCCCCCACATTATTCATACACACAGCTGATAGAAGATTACTATATACACAAATGCCTCTACTACTCAGTGGCAGAACTAGAATTTTCACTAAGCGGGTTCAAAATATGAAGAAGTGACGAAGAAATCAAAAGGGGTTCAACATCTGCTGTTTATACATAAAAAATAATTTTAACCATGTATAAACATGTGATTTTCTGCCGAAGGAGGTTCGGATCGGCCATATCTGGCTCCGCCGCTGCTACTACTTACATTCATACTTACAAAGTGAAATAAAGATCCATCCATTATATACTTAGCTAATCCCACATAAAGAGAAGTCCCTTATTGCAAGTTGAGAACTAATATAATTTGATGAAGAATTTTGATCTCAAGATAATCCTTCCAAACAGGATGTTCCTCTCCAACATCAAAGAAAACAAAAGAGAGGGAGAATAAAGCAGTTAATGGCAATCAAGAGTTCATCATATCCAACTCTTTAATTGATTTATTTCCCTAATTTTTTAAAGGAGTCAAAATGAGAATCAAGGTGACAACACCAGTTGATTAAATTAAGCCATATATAATAATACATTTTTTGGAAATTAGTACTAAAAAAATTCCAGAGGAGACTGAATAAAATAAACAAAGAATTATTGGGGGAATCAATGATCAAAGGACATTAGTGTGTGTGTGTGTGAAAGAGAGAGAGAGAGAGAGAGAGAGAGAGAGAGAGAGAGAGAGAGAGAGAGGGAGAGATCCAACTACCTCTTACTTATTAGCTTATAATACAGCAACAGATCATAGCATAATCCAGCTAGAACTAAAGCTAACTTCACAACAGAAGAAACTAACAGAATAACCTCAACTTTTCTAGAGAATCTTCATCCAAAAAGGAGAAATAGAAAGGGGGAGAAGAAAGGCAGAGTCTTCAAGAACTGATCCCACAAATTCTGATTCATAAAAAGAAGAAGAAAAAAAACCCTCCCCTTCTCCACATGAGAAGAGAATTCAAGAAAATAATTTCAGAAATAGCAGTCAAAGCAGTAACAAGTTGAAATTTTCTTGATATTTTATCAACAAAGAGAACTCCAACAGAGTAAAATTTGAAGTCCCACTAACTAATAGCAAAAACCCCACAAGAAAGAAAAAATGACTACACTTTCAAAAGTTGGAGTACATGAAATGCAGATAAAAGAAAATCTTTCTTGAAAACTTCAGAAAGTAGAAAAAGATCTCAAAACTAAAACTTAGCTGAAATCTCCAATCAATTCCACATAACAACCAAAAAGGCAAAATTGTAACACTTTTAGCAAATTCCCCCACACAACACAACACAAACATACAGAGTTTTTATCAAACAAAATTCACTAAGGCAAAAAAACATACACTTTGAGTTGAACAGAGCAAATTTCTGTGGAAAAATGTTTCTTTTTTTCCCTGCCTCAACTAAAATCAAACCATTTTCAAGAAAAAAGTGTAGTTTTTGTATCACAGCCACAAGTATATAAATGTTTTTCATAAATTATTATCTATTTTAGTAAAAGAAAAATAAAAAAGAAATGGTTGGTGCATATACGATAAGTATAAGAATGAAAAGACTCAATTATTTATTTACCAAAATAGTACTGTGTGGACACTACGTTCACTGTACTGTGATGTCAATACATTCCAATTCCATGTTTTGCTCGTCCCTGTGATTTTATTTCGTAATTTAAAATTATAAAATAAAATTAATATTTAAATTTAAATTATAAGATAAAATTATATTTAAATTTGTAATTTTATTTTGTAATTTTAAATCATGAGATAAAATCTTAATTTCTCAAAAAAGTTTGATTTGAGATTTCAAATCATGAAATGTACTTTTTCAACTATAAAATTTGACCCGCAAATTTATATTTTATAAAGAAAAAAATTATTATTTTATATTTAGCAATCATTTATTTCAAATATAAATAAAATTTATCGTTGGCAGGAGATGTAGAGTGAAGGACATTGCACATAAAAGTGAAGCAATCATTGATGATTTATGGGTCTTTCCTTACTAACCTTTGGTAACTATTTATATCCGATATAAATTTGTTAATTATGTGGGAGAATTATATTAAATAATAGTACACTACAACTCATGTTCAAGCTTACTTTTTATTAAAATAAAATTCAATCAATAAGTGTTGTATATTTTTTTAAAATAATTTTATGATAGTGTATTATATTTTAATATAAATTTTTTCTTTATTTTGATAAGATTATATAAAAATCGGAGAAACTTTAATAATTTTCATAAATTCACGAAAAAAATATAACTTAAAATTTTTAAATTAAAATTTTATTTCATATAATTTTATATCATAATTTTAAATTATAATTTCATCACAAAATCAGACGAACCCAATAAATTTAATTGCTAGGTGTAATCATATTTTAATTTTAAGGAGGTGGTTAGGCATTAGGATACAAAGAAAGTAAAAGAAAAGGAGAATCTAGTATGGTCCACACACCAACATTATTGATTTTCCTGATTGAGTGGGATCAGGAACGGATTTAGGAGATGCGAGGGTGTTCATACGAATTTAAGTGGATGCAAAGATATTTATTTTAATTATATTATATATTTATAAAATTTAAAATTAATTTAATAATTTAAAATTTATATTGAAATTTTAAATTTATATTCTAAATATTATATTTTTATATTTTGAATCTTTTTAATAAAAATTTTGAGTTCGTTTAGCCATGTGAGATGAAATCCTGATTTGAAATCATGATATGAGATCATATGAGATGAAATTGAAGTTTTGTTTAAACATGTAATTTAAAATTTTTAAGTTGTGTTTTTTTTTTCCTCATGAACATAAAAATACCATAAGTTGCAAAAACTATCAAAACTTTTTCAATTTTTATATAATCTTACCCAATAAATAAAAATTTATAACAAAGTATAATACAGTGTGTCAGAAAGTCATTCTAAAAAATTATACAACATCTACTTATCATCAAACTTTACTTCAATAAAAAAATAAAATTGAAGATGAGTTGTAGCGTACTACTTTTCCCACACAGTTGATAAACTTATATTCGATATAAATGATTAGCAAATGTTGGTAAGAATAATAATATCAATAATAAATTTTATTTACATCTAAAATAAATGATTGGTAAGATTTTAAATCAACAGATAAAATCGCATATTTAAACGCGTAAAAAAAAAAAAGGTAAGTATAGTCCACGTGGTATTATTGGAGGGGTGGGGTCAAAGGGTCATGTGAGGAGGGTGCATGCATGTGGGGGATTAGTTTTGACAGCAACTGACTCTTATCCTCTTTCTGTCCTTATTATGTACGTACCGTGTTTCTTTCTGTACCTTGTCCCATATAATACCTATTTTATATTCGGTTAATTGGTTATTTAAATTTTTTATAATTATTAATAAAAATTTAATTTGTTATTTATTTAAAATTTTATTTTATTAGTAAAAGTCTGATTTATTATTTTATAAAAAAATTATATTTTTAATTTTTTCTTTTTTTGGAAAAAAAAAAGATAAAGAGTTCAAAACTTACATAAAAATTGGGGAAAAGTTTAAATGGATCGGAGTAAAATGTAAAAAAAAATTATCTTTAAAGCACTATTTTGGTATGTTATATAAAAATTGATTATTGATTTTCAATAGAATTTCAATAACAATAATATATTCAGTATACTTAGAATTTAGGATAGATTGAGTACATGCAGATCTTATTTCTACCTTTAAGGTAGAGAAATTATTTTTTATAGACCCTCGGTACAAGAGAAGAAAAATTTAAAGTGGGTCCAGAAACAAAAAAAATAGTAACACTATAAAAAATGTCATATAATAAATAAAACAAAAGATAGTAATTACAACAAAGAAATATAGTCGTTCAAGTATAAGAAACAACATATAGTAACAAAAATCAAAGGACGAATAATTATGGGAGCGTTACTAACACCACTATTATAGATAAATAATAAGACAAACTCATACCTACTAAACTTTTATCCTAATTCGTGTCATGTACGACCTCCTATCTAAAATTATGTTCTTGATAAGTCAAGATTGTGATATGTCCCATTTAAAATTTATTACTCGAATTTTAATTTATTTATAAATATTACATAACGTGCAAAATATGTGCACTATGCAAGTCCTGGTTATCCTTTTACAAACTTACTATTTGGTCCACCAATAATTAGACCAAATAGTTAGTCAAAAAAATTATCTTGTAATTTGGAAATAGTTAATCATAGTGATCCTGAAATTTGGAATTTTTTTTAAAATAATTTTTTTCTTTTTTTGGAAATCGAAACAGTCAAAGAAAATAAGAGTTCTAAATATAAGATTTAGCTAATGAAAATAATTTATCATTTATATTAATTTAAATGTCTTACTTATAAATATATATATATAAAATCATTTTTTAAGACAACAAAAAAATAAGATTTAACATAAATTGATATGAAAAAAAATATACACTCCATATTAACTTAATTGTCTTACTTCATTTTCGAAGAAAATAAAAAATATAAGACTTAGCTTATGCTTACGAAAAATAATATATCCGTTGTATCAATTTAAGTGTCTTATTTTTTCCTTTTAGAAAATAATTATAGTTATTTTCTAAGATACCTAAAAATATAAGATTTTGCTTAAATTGATACGAAAAAAATTATACCCCCATATCAATTTAAGTGTCTTAGTAAATAATATATCCTCCATATCAATTTAAATGTTTTACTTTTTTTGAAAAAAATATTAATTATAATAATTCATTTTCGAAGAAAACAAAAATGTAAGAATTAGCTTATGTTATGAAAATATATAATATCCTCTTTGTACCAATTAATTGTCTACTAGCCTAAATTGATACAGAAAAAATATCTCAAAAATTAAACAAAATCGAGCCTTTATATAGTTCATGACTGTCTTCAAGTTCAATGACGTTAATAGTGTTTAAGGTACAGCTACTCATATAACAAATATATTTATTCTATCTTGAAATGAAATAACCAAACACCTCAGGCACAATAAAATAAATAAATTTCTTTAAAACGTACAATAAATTTTACGACTCGAATAATTAATTAATATCTCTATTTTTCTCCTCTAATTATTTTTCAAGTTATTTCATATATTCGAATTTATCATTTTAAACACATGATACTAATCGTATGTACCACTATAAATCAAGCTTTTTTTGATAATTTACGTTCAACAAATCATTTTGACTTCGATATGGTGTTTGCACTTTTCTCAACCTCCAATTTAATACTTATCTTTCATTATCATTAATTTATTATATAAGGAATAATAGAGAGAAAATATTGATTTTTTCCGAAAAAATAAAATCAAAGTATTTTTGCGCAATTCAAGTTAAGATTTAAGAAGAACGTTATGTTCGAATATGGAGATGTTTGGAGTTTAGAGGCGCACCTGTGGCATATACTAGGACGATCAAGGACATATAGCAACTATCCGAAGAAGGATAGTGGGAGGAGACTCGGAGCAGTTCTTAGTGTTGATGGGACTGCACCAGGGATCAGGGTGAAAAAATGGATCTTAGATCTAACTCAACCACAAAAGCCCGCTTATGAGGAGGGGTTTGTTTAAGTCCATATAAGAATATCACTCATCTCATTAGCCACCGATGTGACATTTTTTTTTTCATTCTTCAACATCCAGCCTTGAGGCTATTTTTATTTGCCTTGGTATTGGATATATTGACATGGCAAATTCAGGGTGAAGAACCATGGTTATGTTATTTATGGATGACATACTTCTGATTAACCTGATTCGTGACGGGGTTAAAGCTAAGCTGGAAGTCTGGAGGCAGACCCTAAAACTAAAAAGTTCAAATTGAGTCGGACCAAGACAGAATACTTGGAGTGCAAGGTCAATGATGCGGTTCGTGAGGCTGACGTGGAAGTGATACTTGGTACAAAGGCTATTCAAAAGAGGGGAAGTTTCAAGTATTTCGGGTCATTATTTAAGAAAATAGAGAGATTAACGAGGATGTCACTCATCATATTAGTGCAGGATGGATGAAATGGAGACTCGCTTCTGGAGTCCTATGCGATAAGAAGGTGTCACCAAAACTTAAAAGTAAGTTCTATAGAGTGATAGTTAGACCAACTATGTTGTATGGGGTGGAGTGTTGGCCGGTCATGAACTCTCATGTCCAGAAGATGAAAGTTGCAAAAATAAGGATGTAGCGATGTTATGTGTGAGCATACCAAGAGAGATCGGATTAGGAATGAGGATATTCGGGACATGGTGGGAGTAGCTTCAGTGGAGGATAAGATATGAAAAGCGAAGTTGAGATGATTCGGACATGTGAAGACAAGATATTCAGATGCCTCAATGCGGAGGTGTGACAGATTATCGATGGATGATTTCAAGGGAGGTAGAAATAGGTCGAAGAAGCGGTGCGGAGAGGTGATTAGTGTCATGACTCGAACGTAGACCCAGATCGTAACAAGGGATAAGGAACCCCGAAAGGCCCCAAGTTGATCCATGGCATAAGCATACATCTATCTTCATTCTCTTTAAGCGGAAAACTGAACGTAAGGCATAGTGGAAACGTAAACATATCATAACATAACATAACATAGGGAGTCACTAGACATACATGCAGGCTGAGTGCTACATACTGTCTGAAAGCCTCTACTACATATGATGGGTTGATGGGACAACACCCCCAACTAACCCGGCCAAGTATTGAAACATAAATAACATAAACGTCTGTCAAACGGCCCTCGGAACATGAGGACACACCAATAAGCTGAAGGTGAACTCTGAGATGGTCTATAGATGAGGATGAACTTGAGAGTCGGATCTTGTATCATGAAACGATACAACATATAAAGTATGCGGTCAGTACATGGAATGTACCGAGTATGCAAGGTAAGTAAACGATCATTTAAAATACATGAAAACTCATAAAACATCATGAGAGTAGGACATCATGCATATCCTGACATAACGTAAGGCTCAAGGTTTTCAAATCATTCATAAATCATTCATTTTCATAATCATAAGAGAAACTTTATCAAATTATCACTTGAGCCAATATCATGAACATAACAGTGCATAAAAACATGCAGAACAATGGGAGGACTCATCATAACCGACACCATCATGGTAGAGCCTTTCATGATGCCCCAACTATCTCACTCAAGTGGGCAAAGTCGCGCCTGTCTTGCCAAGCAAGGGACGTGCATTATGCGATATTACGAAAAGAGGGAATCATTATCATTATAATGTATCATTTTAAACCCACGGTGGCACGTGGTTATGAGACACCAGCGTAGTTTCTTGAACATCGGGCTGCTCGGTGCTAGACATGGCTCCAAAAAACATGCATATAGGCTCATACATAAATCCATAAAATCTTTCATGTAGATTCATGGATAAAATAAACATTCATCATTCATTGATACCCATTAACATGATTAGCCAAGAATCAAAGGCCCTTTAGTCGGCCAATATTATAAATTGATAAATCATGAGAATCATTTCATAAACCATAAATCATTCATTATCATGTGGGCATATACTAGTACTTTACCATGCTTTACAATACTTAATTCATTCGAAGACATGCTTATAAACATGGGTAACTTGAAAACGTGTTTTTCATCATCAATAGTTCATAAATTATAAGGCCAATGCATACTTGAAATCATGCACATAACTTGTAAATCATCAAATCGTGTTGGGTATTTGAATAAACCCATATTTCAAATCATAAATCATGTTGGGTTTGTAAATATCAACAATTGAAGTGTAGATCATAATCGGTTCATCATCGATCATGCATAAGTAGGCTTAATTGAGTAGAGATTGAAATCAATAAATTTATAATCGAAAATAGTTGTAAAATCTAATCAAAATCCATAAAATATGACGTAAATCTTAGATCATAAAAGCCCATTAGCAAATCATTAGATTTTCATAAAAATTAAATTAAAACCCCATGAGATTTTTGGTAGAACTTTATAAACTAATAGAGGATGGGCATGGGTGTGAATGGAAATACCTATTCGTAACCCTACATACCTGATTATAGCTGATTCTTACACTTCTCTGATTGCCCAAGAAGAATTGGAAGGACTAAGGCTTGATCTTCTCTCTAGTTCTCTCTAACTTGCATGCATGGGTTTTGAATATGTTAGAATGACTTAACCTATCTTAATACACTCTGAAAACAACTTAAAATGACGTAGTATAAGACCTTAGAGCATAGGAATGACGAGAATACCCTTAATAATTTGCTTGTCTGTCCTCACGAGGGACCTAACGAGTCATTACCACCATCCACGAGTCATCATCTCAGTCGTAAGGTACACTGTCTATCAGATCACCTGGGCTCGTCACGGGAGGCTTCACGAGTCGTCATAGGTGACCATGACTCGTGGTCACCACTCGTCACCCTCACTGTCCTGATTTCTAATAAATCCTATCATGCTGACCGCGACCCTCCCCACGAGTTGTGGTGTCTTACCACGATTCGTGGGGTCTATCCGTTATGTGCACTGCCTTACACTTTTACCCTTCTTAATTCACTTGGCCACGGCTGACCTGACGGGTCGTGGGGCCTGACCATGACTCGTGGTCATGCCCGTGAGGACCCCCTTCCATTACTTCCTTCAACTCAACCCAGTCCTTCACTACGAGTCACCTCACGACTCGTGGTCCATGTTTTGTGACCTGGTGTAAAAATTTCAGTTTTCTCTGTTTAAACTCCCGGATCTGATCTTCGGGCTTTCGGGGTATAACAATTAGACAGGACATATCACATGAGTTTCAGCTTGCCGAGGATATGACTCTAAATAGAAGGTTGTAAATGACATAAATCAGGATAGTAGGTTAGTAGGAAGTAGAGTATTATCTCTCTAATCTGCCTTTACTAGTAGTTGTCGTACTATTATGTGTATTGTCTTGCCCTTAAATTCTTGATTACCTGTTTCTTGTATTATTTGGCTATAGTTAATGTTTGACATACTTTATTTCATTCGCTTCTTTCTTTTCTGGATTGTTTTGATTTGTTTATCATTGAGCCGAGGGTCTATTGAAAACAGTCCCTCTACTTCTGAGACAGGAGTAAGATCTGTGTATACTGTACTTCTCCAGACCTTTTTTTTTTGGACTATACTAAATATGTTGTTGTTGTAGCCGAATATATGTTTTGACTGAATTTCTAATTTTGTGTGTTTATATAAAAATCATATAATTTTATAATTCTGATTACTTGATAAAATTTCATATTAAATTATTTACGTTTTCTGATCAAATAATATATTAAAATCCTTACAATGCAATACGTTAATAAAGGTTTGGTGTCACCTCGATGATTAGAACACTTCCTAGTTGCTTGTCAAAATTTGCTGCGACCAAAAAAGCTTCATTGATCTTTGTATTTTTAAAAAAAATATTATTTAATATTTATATTGGGTTCGATAAATATGAATTTGCACATATAAGAAATATTTACAAGAAAAGCATTCTTTCACAAAAAGAAATTCCTATCTAACGCTCGAATTCAAAACTTTTAATTAACGGTGAAGAAATTTTAATTATTTTTATGATTAAAAAATTGCTAAAATCGATCTTAAAGGAAAAGAAAAAAGTAATCTCAAAAGTAGGTCGAAAAAAAAAACGAGTTCACTTTCCTATTAGAGTTTTAAATTTTTATTTAAGAAGTTAACTAATTAAAAAATCTAAAAAATATTAATATCAGACATATTAGGTCGGAATAAAATTCTGAGAAAATATACGGACCTCATGAGATCAAGATACATTTAGAAAATGATAATATTTGTGATCACGTGAGGTCGGTTAATATTATTTTAAAAAAAAAAAAAATTTACCGACCTCATGAGGTCGGTTATTGCAAAAGAAAAAAATTTAAAAATCAAAATAAAATAAAATAAAATTGTAAACCAAAAGGCATCAATGACCTAGTGGTGGAAATGCTACCACGACAGAGATGAGGTTTGAGTCCTAAATGATACATTTTATTATTGCGTCTTTTAAAAATCGATCTCATAAGGTTCATACTCTTTATTTTTTTTATTTTTTTTAAAAATAAGCTTGTGAGATCGATTTTTTGAGACTTCAAGAGGTCTGATTTTAAAAGAAATTAAGTATTTTGCAATTTTTTGAGATCGATTTTAACAAAAACGAACCTTTATGTCGTCGTTATTTTACATTAATTTTTATTATTTTTAATATTTATATTAAATCCCGATTCGCACCACATAATATTTCTTCGTAAAGAAAGTATTCCTTAACAAAAAATAAAATCATTTTTAAAGGTTGAATTCAATTTTTTTTTTATTAAGAATAAAAAAATGTTTATCCATCTCGCTTTGATCCTTATCGGTTAATTGATCTCTTTGTTAATGTGCTCACTGTTTCAGTAAAAAGGATAATAATAAATATGTGAAAGAGAAATATGAAAAGGAAACTTAAGAACTTATATTATACTCCACAAAGAATATTATGGAATATACTTTCTATTATTCATATAACTTTTCTTACAATTTTTTTTTTTCAAAAGAAAAAAATTGCATAGAAGATCATGTGTTCTCTTCCAAATGTGTTCAAATATATATATATATATGTCATTCTACAAAATTTACGAGGGAACAACATTTTATATAACTTCACTATTTGGTTAAGGTTTATGATAAGATTATTCTATTTAGTTCACGTTTGGTCATAAAATTTGAGTTTTTAATTTGAAATAGCATTTTCTATAAGATGTGAACAAAATTTAATTTAAATTTAAATTTAAATTTTTTTATTTCAAATTTCAAATTGTAATTTTATTTTTTTTTAAAATTATATAAAACTGTAAATTTATCTTTTACAAATAAAGAGTCATCATTTTAAATTTTATAAAAGGAAAGACTCATGTTCGGCGTTGTTTTGTAAATACGTAATTATTTTAAATATATTAATCATTTCTTTCTTTTCTGATCACCTGCAAGGGACAAAAAAAAAGATCTTGTTGTTTCTTGAACACGTGAAAGATTAATTATACCATATTGTGGGAGGATTATATTAAACAATAGCTAGTTACTATTATTGTTGATTTATTGGATCACTGAATTTTTATAAAATTTGTATGTATTTAAAAGCTTTTAATAATAGCATGCAATCTCAAGTATCTATTTACAAAATAATATGAAAATATGCAATTTATTAACATAGAGCCTTAGAATATTCCTTTACCTTATTTATGAACTGTGATTTGCTCATTTAATAATGCGACCCTAGGATTACAAAAGAATTTTTAGTTCACAGAAGTTTTAGACTTTATCAATTATTTTATAAATTTAATTTATTTTATCTAAATCCTATTTGAAATTTATGAGATATCAAATTCGACGCATTGTACTCACACGTGAAAATCCAACAAAATTGCTTTTTTCTGTGCTGTCCTCAATATCCTTTTTAAGACATGTGAAGGATTATTAGAAAGAAAAAAAAAATGAGAATGCATCTTAAGAGGAAAGTGACATAATCGACTAAGAAAATGTCCATATTCATTCTCTGGATATTAGTTTGTCCGCGCACTGCGCGGGTACTAATACAAGGGATCGCGTTTATATAATTTCACCTATTTGGTTAAGGTTTACGATAAGATATTCTATTTACTTTTTAATAGGAAAAATCGATTACCAAATTATTTTTTTTATTTTTATTTAAAAAAAAAAAAAAAAAGGAGCACTTCACTCCACCTTCGAACTTTTTTCAAACAAATTAAGTTTTTTTTTAAGAAATAAAAATCAAAATGTATAAAAGGCAGATAAAAACTTTACTACTAGCAACAAACTAAAATTAATGAAACAAAACTGGGATGAGTAGAGGTTTATATAAACCTCAACATACTCTGTTGCCAACAGTTTGGTAGAGAGACCTTAGCTGTGTGTTCCATTTATCTATGGCAGTGTACTTCTTCATCCCCTTTGATCTGTGTGCACAAACACATCATGCAAAACAAGTTAGCAAGTAAAATTAGGTAGCATTAAGCAAATTAGCAACGGTACGTTGTTTCAAGGATTATCAGTTGACCTGTCGCGACACTCTAGCAGTCCGTTCACTTGATCAATGTGGCCATCAATCCGGTTATCCAAGATTAGTGAGACTAACAAGTCCTCGACATCTTTTTCCGGCACATTCAGCTCCTGTACGTTTAAGTAATATGAGAAAACTAACTAGGAAGTGCATTGCATTTCGTGGGTTAGTAATCTTATTCTTATTCCATGTTCCACGAACTCATGTCTAACGTTATGCTACTCATATTCAACGTACTCATGTCCAACGTTATGCTACTCAAATTCAGTGTACTCATGTCACGTCTATGTTAAGTCTTAATAAAGTAGTGTAAGTCACTATTATGCTGTCCTAAACACGGCTAGCTGATAAAATTTGATCCACTCACACACTCTGCCCCCTTAAAACAGAATTAAGAAAAATGAAGAGGTAATGGATAAAGCAAGGAATAGGATAGATAGAGACAACGGTCATCACGGAAAAACTAAGAAAGGGAAAAAGGAAGAAGCTGTAAGATTCCCAAGAAAGAAAGGAGACTGTGACTTATCACCTTGGATATGAAGGGAATCCGGATTCTTGTGTAAGGCTTGATGAGCTTCAGTAAAACCTGGGTTCTGATCTTCCTTAAAAGATCTTCAATGTAATTCCGAATGAATGGGTCATCCATTATTGTCCGTCTATTACTCTGTTAAAATTTCGAGAAAAGCACGTTCAAAATGATAAGAGTAAAGAATAAAACCAACTACAGACTGTAGGACCAACACGTAATATTTTGAAATTTACAGAATGACTGTACCTTAAGAATTTTCTCAAACTCCAAGATATCATTTCGTTGATATGCTGCTATAAGGTTTGTCATTGCCAATATCTCAGGGTCATTTTTGTAACTGAAAAGTATAAACAGTCATTCACGGACACAATGCAGCTCTAGTCCAGTCATAAGAATGACAAGTTGCTGATGTTGAATCTTGCAAACAAAAACTTCTGTGCACTTACGGTTTAGCTTCTTGGCCATCAAAAGGGTTAACTCCAGACTCCATCAGCATATTTGCCAGGACCAAGTACCTGTTAAGAGAAAGGAACCAAACATAGTGCAACATTAGGAAAAGAAGAGGTTTGCGATGGTCAAGATAGCAATGGAATTCACATACGTGAATGCCCAAAACAATCACCTAGTACCAAACTACAGCAATTGACATGGAACAACTTAAACCTACATTTACATGCAAGTAACAAAACTCTTAACTTTCCAACACATGCAAAGCATCCATTCAGTGAAAATGTAAAGAGAACCACATCTTAAGATACATTAAGAAATGGATTTGAAATGTAAGAATTGGAACAAACTACCAAGAAGAGTGCAGAAATCTGCTGTTAGTGACCAAAAGCATGCCGTCACATTGATTATTTCACACACCACATAACAAGTGGAGAATACAGGGGCTGAACATGGAAACGAGAACTCGTGAGGAGCCTTCAAATTAAAAACAACGCTCCAAAAACAGCATAACCTCAAAGTCTACAAAGAACCTTTTTGAAAAGATCTAATAAGGAAAATAACTTAATTCTGTTTCACACCAGATTAAACAGCATCTCCTATCCACAAAAACAACTTTGCAGTAAAGTGTTTGGCAACTTCAACACTTGGACTGGCCTACATGAAAAAGCAAAATCTTCCACCATTTTCACAACCTCCAATTTATGAAGCCAATAATGCACCCCTTACCAAGAGAAGCAGAAGATTTATCTCACGCCCATCACCTATACCAGTGGCCCAGCAATGTCTAATGTAACAGATTATGAATGCAAGCATCCCTCCATGCTAGTAAGCATTTCTTATTTTCATCATAGTTTTATTCAGTCTTTATTCAACCATGAAAGGCACACTAAATTAAATACCAGAAATTGGTACTTGAGAAAACTGTAGCCAATTTTCTCCAAGTAGTGGACAGATACATCCTGACATAAACCAAGTGTTGTGTGTGTTTGCATTGAATCCATTAACGAACTTCCTTATATTCTAGTACTAGCATACTATCTAAAAGTGTTGTGTGCATTTGCATGTTTGCACGGAGTTCATGAACGAACTTCCCTAAATTCTAGTACTAAAGTACTATCTAAAAGTGTTGTGTGCAATTGAATGTTTGCACTGAGTTCATTACAAACTTGCTTACATTCTTGGACTAAAGTACTATCTAAAAGTGTTGTGTGTGATTGCATGTTTGCACTGAGTTCATTAACGACAACATCAACAATATACCCGGTGTAATCCCACAAGTAGGGTCTGGGGAGGGTGGTGTGTACGCAGACCTTACCCCTACCTTATGCAGGCACTGAGTTCATTAATGAACTTCCTTAAATGCTACTTCTAAAGTACTATCTAATGTCTTTATGTCTTTAAATATATGATTTTGAGATTGATTGAGGCATCATTAAAAAGTCATGATCCTCAATGTCACGCCCTAATGAAGGCATAGTATTACATCACAATTAAATATACAAAAGAGTTGCAATAGTTCAATTTGCTACAGAGATGTTCATATCCCCAGATGTACTGCAAGTCTACAACACCCTGTTTAGATCACATACATATCCTCTGAGCGAACTGCAACATATTTCACAAAACCAATATCACAAGGTAAATGAGGTACACTGCCACTTCAGGATAAGAAGCTACAAGCTTGAGGAGCAAAAAGATGGAAACATTTGACACTCTTTTTGGTTGACTTGATGATAAGAATGGTAGCGAAAAGAGTAAAAGTAAGTGGTGAAAACTATTTCCTTCACTTGGTTAGGAAATAAAAAAAGAAGTAGAAGTCGGGAAATATGCAACCCTCCCAACTTTGAAGGAAAAGTAGGAAGCAAATTTTCCTCATTGCGGAAAACAGAGAGCAATGGAAGAGAAAGATCCATATGGCAATAGCACAAGTTGAGATTAATACTTAGTCTTGTTAACACTTACATTAGTCCAATATTTGCAAGGAGTAAATATAATATTGTCAGGAAATTTGTATGTCAGTAGAAAATGTGGAGAACTTCTAAGGTTAGAGAACCAAATTTATTGATGTTCGAAAAAGATGGATCTAATTTGAGCAAATGGATTCTGAGGATTCATATGGCCAGCCCCAACTAGCTTGATATTGAGGCTTAGTAGTTGTTTGTTGTCTCATGTTAAGCAAAGTACCATAGGTCAATGTTAAAACATCACATAGTGAAAGTAAGATCGGTGACTTCCCCTTCCGCTAATTCACTCCTCTTCCCTTTGTTGCACCAAACATAGTGGCAAGAAATGTGAGAACTGGTTCAACAACAATGATATAAGTTTATAAAACATAGGGTAAAACATTCAGTTTACAGGGCCATAAACTCCAGGTCCAGCACATTAAAAAAAGTAATTTTTAGTGATTAAGAAACAATTACAGTCTCGGAAGCTTGAGCAAGTAGTTAATGGTCAGTCGAAAACTTTCTTTTGTTTTTTGACAAGTACCTATGAAAAAACTTTCAACTATTGCTTCAATCGAAGTACAGTTGTTTCTGTTAAATTATAATTATTTCAAAACAAACTGCTTGTATCCTCAGCAAGAAGAAAGTGGAAATGCCGAAGGAAGCAAATAAACACACACACAACCTACACATATGAAGCACACACATGATGAACTGCACACATACTTAAGGCACTGGATACGCCTATGATTCCCAGCTTCATCATAGTTCTTGAAAGCTTCAAAAAAGTCTGTAGCTGCCTCTGCCCACTTTCTCTCTGCCATATGCATTTTACCTCCGCATTCACGAATGATTCCCATTATTCTTGGATGAGGAATTGCCGACTTGACTGAAAGTGCTTTGTTGTACAGTTCCTGAATTAGACTCATATTTTTCATGAATTAGGGATTGAGAAAAGCAGCTTATCACTTCACACTATGTTGCTTAGAACCTCCAAAAAGAAAACGACAGGTGCGCGTCAGATCCTCCAAAAGTTGTGCATTTTTGGAGGATCCAGTGTGGATGCGGCCGCATTTTGGAGGATCCGAGCAACATAGACTGTAATGACATGTCAAGCAAGTTCTAAACCAAGTATACCTTTGAGATGTAACACTACGGAATAGATGTTTTCAAGATATTAATGCAAGAATAAATATCAGAAAGTTAAGAATTCTGATCAACATAGAAATATATACTCTGCAAGTAATAAAAACAAGTCATTTACGTGTCTCTCTATGCAAGTATAGAGAGAGAGACAGAGAAAGAGAGAAAGAGATGCCAAAAGTTCCTGGATTTCAACATGTATGATACTCTTATAATGTCGCTTTGAGTCCTTCAAAAACCCACACTTTTGGGCTAATGTAGCTTTGGACAATCTATACTATATTAAAAGGTGAGTAGTTTGCAATGTGACTTTGCCAAGTGGCAATGTTTTTAAAAGCCAAATGGCAATCTTTGGACAACATTATTAGGCAACGTAACAACATTGAATGTGGTTAGTTTTTGTTTTCTTTTAGTGCAATACTTACTGGATAGAAAGTTTAGGTTTCACTTCAACCTATGCATGTTTGTTTTTGAACTTGAATTGAAAGATAAAAAATCTAAAAGTCTTAGAGCATGCCTAAGTCTATAAAGAAGTCTTACATTAGCTGGATATTTTGGAGAGTTGACAAATCCATCAAGAACATCTAGAGGATGATTCCAGCAATCATATTTTAGGTAATCCGGAATGAAAGGAATCGCAGATGCTTTGATGTAGTCTCAACTCATATTTACTCTCTTAAGGCTAAATGTCTAGTTAGTTTGTTCAGTTGGAACTTTTTCACACCTGTTAATATTGTTGACTTGTTTTTTAGACTTTGTTAGCTCCCTAGTTCTAGCTTAGACTACATGCGCTGGTGCTACAAATGTATTTTTTGTCCTTGTATTGGAGCAAACAGTCTACTTTTTTTGTAATTTGGCATCTTCCTGATGCCCCTTCAATGATAATCTCTTAAATCTCTTACTTTTTCAAAAACCGATCGTGGATAGTTCCTGAAAGCGATAATCTAAACAATACATTCTCGCTTGTAAAGGTGTTGCGGAATGAAAAGGTACTGCAACGACAACAATATACCTAGTGTTGGGGGCTGGGGAGGGTGTACACAATCTTACCCCTACCTTGTGAAGGTAGAGAGGTTGTTTCATATACTATTGGAGGAATTTAATAGATTCTCACTATTTTCAGCCATTCAGGAAAAGAAAAGAAAAATCAAAGCAAATTATGTGAGTTACAAAGATTAAAATCTTCCAAAGAGTCAATCACTACCTTCGAAATGCACTATTATTTTTTGTGTGGTGCTTTTGTTTCCAAAAAATGTGAGCTTCTAGAAATAACATGCTTTGGGAATAAAAGAGAAAACAAAAACCAGAAGAAACTTAGACATAGAGAAGTAACAGAAATTGGCATCTGGACTGATAGACTGAATCCAAAGAAATTTGGCCATGAAAGAAATGACACCTAACTCTGCTCAAAAGAGAGTATATTATCAAATAAATGGGAGGAAAAGGTATTAACATACCTTCAGTTTTTTGTTGTTTTTTGTCTCTGTGTACATTTGAATCTCAATTGCATATACCTCCAACAATTGTGTCCCTTTCTTCTCATCATCAGTGCCATCTTCTTTTTTACAAGAATTGTGGAGCTCTTTCAGAATCTAACAAAATTTTCAAGTTTTGTTCATGAAAACCAGAGCAAAATAATAGCTACAGATGCTAATCTGAGCAAGCAAGATACCTTGCTCATTCGTCCATATTCCCCCATGTCAAACCAAATCTTGCAAAGCTTCAGATTTGTCTTGAACCATAACCTCTGTGAAAGAAAGAGGGGATCATGTCACCTTAACAAAAAGACACATGAACTTCAAGAGAAACCTACAAAAAGACTCTTATATGCCACAAAAGGAATACATCCTAACCTCATTCTTAGTCTCTTCAAGGGCTTTCAGTGTTGTCTGGTAGAACTCTTGCTGAAGGCTGAAGTTCTGACTAGCAGATCCAGAAACAAAATCCATGATACCGTTTATACACTTCTCACTATAGTTCCGTGTCACTGCTGATTTTATGTAGGTAAGCATTTCCCTATAAGCACCAATCATTTCCTTGTACTTCCCTAGCTTATAGTAAAGCTTAACAGTTTGCTTTAAAGCTTTAAATCCCCTGGAGATGATGACACAGTTGATAAAAAAAACACAACAGCAAATTGTAGCTGCTAAAATTCTTATAAGCTTTAGGAAACTCATTAGTTTATTATTGAAAGCATAAAGCATGAGACCTGGATAAGAGGTTTACATGACTTCGATGTGTAAACAACAGCCAGCCTTTTAGCATTACAAACTTGAACTATAACTAAAAGTTCTGGATAAGGGATATAATAAGCAATTTGCAATTCCAATCCAGAGAAGAGGATAGAAAACCACATGCCAGAATATGAAAAAAACCCAGTTCAAAAATAAACTAAAGAGACTCCATCTTCATTAGTGATTTGAAATTTGTTGAATCATATACACACAAGAAATGAGAGAGTGGATAGAAGAAAGAGAGGCTTGTGTGATAGGTACATGTCATGAGTTCGAAATTTACTAGCTGATGAGAAGCAAGCTTGGTATCTAAGTGAAGAAAGATAGAGGGCAAGCCCATTATCCGACGAGCTTTGAAACTAAGAAAAAAATACAGGCCTGCTAATTGATTCTGACCTCTTTTTGTTAACTGAGGTAAGTGATTTTGACTTTCAGGTCATATTAATAGTCACAAAAGCTACACAAGCAGTTAGCTTTTATAAAAGCACTGCTTACCACTCTGCCTTCTCAGGTTCCATATGTACTACTTCAGCAAAACCCTCAAGTGCTCCTTTGGGATCAGTTTCCACCAAACCTATGCATGATATCATTGCATAATATTACTCCCTTTGGTGATATGTGTTCAAATAGAGAGGGAGCTATATTGAAACACAAGTGGATCAATACCAAAAATTACAAGAAGATGCAAACCTTGAATCAAAGGAAACAAAAACCTGAACCTAGTTCAGAATGCAGAATGATATAGTAAAAATCACCGAGAGTACTCAGAATACATCACCGTACTTAACAGTAGAAAAAATTTCTCAAAATTAATAGTTATAAACCTTTGGAATTGTAGTACTGATTCTCTATATCAACATGTTGCTCTTCCTGCTCCTCGTCCGAGTACTCGAATCCATAATCCTCCATATCCGCATCTGCGACATACATATATTCACAAAAATCGGATCAAATATATAAAACGAAACCGGAAATTAACCAAAAAATTATCGAGTTTGATGAGAAATTTGTGTATTACCAGAGCCCATGGCTGATTTCAGGTGAGGAAGACGATTGGAATCAAAGGAAAATGTAGATTTTCGAGTACCGAAGGGTTTGCTGGCAAGCTGAAATTTTAGCTGGTTGTCCCTCCTTTTTTGAACCGTTATTTATACTTTTTGTTTCATAATTTATATATATTTAGGGTGGTTGATGGTTCGGTTTGGTTTGATTTTTTATTATAATCAAAATTAAATTAATTTAGTTAGTTTTTAAATTTTTAAAATTGAATTAAATTAAATTAAATTAATAATCATTAATTTGGTTTTTTTTATTTTTGGTTTAGTTTTTCGATTTATAACTGGTTAATGATAGATTAATAATAGTTAAACAACAGAGACATGAGATAATTATTTCAAGTGAACATTAGAAATCAACAAATTTCTCTATACTATCATGAGATGAATGTATTTTTTAATCTTTTATTATTTTTCAATATTATTCTAAAGTTTTAGCATGTTTAAGTTGCATAACTGTAGAGGTTCTTTCACTTCACATGTCTAATATTTACAACAGAAACAATATAAAACTTTAAATAAAATAGTCAACCCTTCAAAAATCAAAGAGGCAAACGATTGAGGAGTAGATGGATGTCTTAAAAAAGAAAATTCTAAAAATTGATAATATGTCACACCACATATAAACAATTAGACTTAGAGTGTTGGTTTGGACATATTTTTAAGTAACAGAATTTAAAAGTGTAGTAGTGCATGTGAAATAAAATATATTAAAACTAAATTAATGATTAAAAGGTGTAAATATTTATAATTATTTATGAAAAACTAATAACATATATTCATATAATTATAAAATTTATCGTTCGGTTTGGTTATTTCTTCGATTTTTTTTAGTAAAATCAAAATCAAATCAAATATTATCGGTTTTTAAAATTTAAAATTAAACCAAACCAATCAAAATCAAATTTCAATTATTTTTAATAGGTTTGGTTTGATTTTTCACCAAACCGTGAACACCCCTAATTATATTATATGATATTTTATAAGTTTAATGAATATAATATTTAAATAAATTACTTTTTCTTGTTATATAATATTATACATCAATAATTGAAGTATAAATTTATAGAAAAATAAGGTACGAGGTAGAATTATTATAAAAAGATAGGATAATAGATAAAATAGAATTATTAAATAATAAGTAAAGACAAAATAAAAAATAACGATGAATTTAATAATATAATATAATGGTAATTAAAATAAATATTGTATTTAAAATAACAATACAATACAATAAGTAGTCATTTATTGTATTTTGTAATTCCATACATTCGAAAAAAAATTACTCGAAAAATATCTATTTTCAAAATATTACATAATACCTATTTAGAAAAATGATTTATCTATACAATATTAAAAGTATGAAAACTTTTATAAATACTAATCTATGCATACGCGCCTCGCGCGTGTCACTCGTATTAATAAAAATACATTTATAAAAATATCATAATTAGAAGATATGTTTGTGTGACAATATAAGAATTTAGAAAGAAAATAACAAAGAATATTTTGTTAAGTAAATAGGAGTAAAATATTATGCATATATTGAATGTTAGATTAATCGGTGAATTTTAAAGAAATTATCAAAGATTGTTCCATCGGAAGATTGTATTACATCTTTAAACAAAATAATTTTTTTAAAAAGTAACATTGGAAAAGTGACTGTTGCATTCCTGAACTATAGTGTTAACATTAAATCCAACCTCAATTTCCTTGTTTACTGATACAAAATTATGATTAACGTTATTAATGCGTCCCTTTATGATATAACAGATCTTTGTCTTGTTATAAATATTTTTTTCACTTTTCAATATAATTATTGAAAAGTATAGCATGAACTTTTGTGCCATGCAAAAAATTAAATTTTAATGGTCAAAAAATATATCTATACAAATATAACATATAAAATATAATAAAATATATAAGAATTCAAACATATATGTAAAAATATAAAATGTAAATATAAAATATAATATGAAAATAAATTATTATCTTTTCGTCAACTAATGATATAGTCATTTGTGTACCTTTCATATTTTAATATTTAAGATAGTTTATGAATATTCACTATCTTTACCTTTTCATAATTATTGAAAAGTATAGCGTGCACTTTAATGGTCAAAAAATATATCTATAAAAATATATAATATAATAAAATAGATAAGAACTCAAACATATATATAAAAATATAAAATACAAATATAGAATATAATATGAAAAGGAATTATTACCTTTCCATCAACTAATGTTATAGACATTCATGTACCTTCTTTTGTTATCTTTTTATACTCTTTTACTAATCCAACTCCAATTACTAAGACTTTTATTATCTAATGAGAATCATATCACCTTAAGTTGTTAATTGACATAATTTCATTCGTGAAATCCTTTTCAGATTCAATTGCAAGATTAACTAAAACAAATTATGCACAAGAGTTATAATTATAATAATTTATAATGTTATTAAAAAATTTATTTTATGAGATGAAGAGATTACTTTATCTGAATAGATAAAATTTGTGAATGTATGAGTAGATAAAGAATGCCAGTTACAAATAACATAAAATTTAAATCACATAATATCAATATAAGACGCAATTAAAGCAAATATCATTGTATCAATATTAGATTCAACTAAAGGAGACAATCTAAGTTAAATTAATTTAAATATAAATAACTTGAGCTGGATAACAAATTACTATTATCTTTTTTAAATTCATAACATAAAAAGAAATTCATAACATGAAAAAAAAAGATAAATTAACACGAAAACATATAAAATCGGAGTTGAATCAAAGATGTTGATGAATTAAATTATGCAACTATAAATTCGTTTATAAAAGTGAAAAAATTTATAAATAAAAAATAAAAAAATAATAATATTAAGACATTAGTATTAAAAAGGAAAAAAAATTATCATAAAGGAAAAGCCAAAATCTTTTGTTGACAATGAAAAAGGAAAGAAAAATATCAAAAAGGAAAGGAATAAAAGGAGGCTTTTTTCTTCTTCCTCATCTTTTTTTTTAAAAAAATTTTAAGATAAATTTTAAGATTTACACTACAGATAAAGTTATATCATACGTAGAAAATCTAATATAATAAAAAAAGTTTATGACTATCATAAAAAAAATCGGTGAATCTTTTTTATATTTTTTAGGTTTACACCATAAATAAAGTTATGCCACAAATAGAAAACCTAATATGATAAAATAAGATGGTGAAAAAAAATTTTAAAAAATAATTTTAAATAATAATTATGTAGAAATAGTAAATGACAATTTTGTCTATTGCGATGTTTTTTAATGAAGGGCAAAATGTTCAATCATTATTAAGGGCCTTCACACTTTTAATATAATATAGATTGATTAAACTTTTTGTCATTCATTAAAAGATTCTGCGATAGATAAAACTGTCATTTACTATTTTTATTAATTAATTATTATTCAATTTTTATCCTAATATTTAGCATTTTAAAATTAATTAAAATTGTAACTATTAAATCTTTACTTACTTGTAAAAGGTAAGAACTCTCAATATTTAGTACTTTAAAATTGAATAAAATTTATTTTTTAAATTTTTTCTTCTTAGAATAAATCATATTTGTCGAATACGATTTAATCATGTCTCTGTTATCGTGGCTGCCAAATGATTCTACTAAAGGGAATTATAAATCGCGTTTAGCAAATGCAATTTATAAATCGCATTCTCCAAATGCGTTTTATAAATTGCGTTGATAGAATGCGATTATAAATAGCGTTGGACAATGCATTTTATAAATCAAATTATATATTGTACCTATAGACTGCGATTTATGAATGTCATTGTTGAATGCAATTTATGTATTTTTCCTATCATTTAAAATTTGAAAATGAATTATAAATTTGTTAACTTATAGCAATTCTTTCTTCGTTTAACTAACTAATTATTCATCATAATTTTTTAACTCACGGTATGAGAAATTAAATTAAAGAGTATAACTTCATTTTGTATTAACTCGTTGAATTCCTTCTTCTTCTTTTTTTAAGGTTGTATAATCAAACAAAGAAAGAAAATATAGAAATGCAACATACTTTAAGTTGTATCAATTAATCGAATGTTCTTGTTATTCACTCTTTTTAGTTAAATCTACATTATTCTTCCGTTTTAATTTATGTGAAAGTATTTTATTAGACACGTAGATTAAGAGAAAAAAAATTGAGCTGAAATCATCTCATAAAGAGTAAAATAAAAAGTTTAAAATTAAGTTATTACTAAATATTTAAAGTAAGAAGCCCTGTAGCAAAATGTCGTTCACTTTTTAACCTTTTAAAATAGAGTTTACGATTGACAAAATAGTAATTTAGTTATTTTTTTAATATTTAAAATTTTAAAATTAATTAAATTTATATATTAAATTCTTCTTTATTTGAAATACATAAAAATTATATTAGAAATTTAAAAGCGATTAAGATTTTACCTTTTAATAAATAATTACATGTTAAATTATATTTATAATGCAAAGCAATTTATGTTTAGCATATTTGAAAATATAATTAAAAAAAGAACAGCCCAGTACACAAAGCATTTTGTGTTGACAAGATCTAAGAGAGCCTACCCTAATTGCAAGCATTAATAGTTGTTTTCACAGTTTTGATGTGTCTTTCTTAGTTTGGTGGCATAACAATTATTTAAATTGAATATATTGGTATCACCAAAAATGCCTCTGGACAGACATGTGTTATAGAAAAGTTTCCTGCTTTATCTTCTGGCTTGTATTGGACAAAGATTAGTGCAATTTAGACACATTCTATAGTAAACCAGAAGTTCACTAATTCCAATACTTCCGTACTTTGGCATAATCAACTGGGACATCCTGGATCTATAATGATAAGACGAATTATAGAAAATTCAAATGGGCATCCATTACAGAACTTGAAAATTCTTTCAAATGGTGAATTTTCTTGTACTGCTTGTTATCAAGGCAAGTTAATTGTGAGACCATCACCAATAAAGGTTGAGATTGAGTCCCCTGTCCTTGGAACATATACATGAGGATATTTGTGGACCTATCCACCCACCTAGTGGGTCGTTTAGATACTTCATGGTTCTAATAGATGCTTCTTCTAGATGGTCTCATGTGTGCCTATTGTCATCTCACAACCTGGCGTTTACAAAATTATTGACACAAATAATACGATTATGGGCACAATTTCCTGATAATCAGATTAAGTCTATTCGCCTTGATAATGCTACAACGTTTTCATCCCAAACATTTAATGATTATTGCTTATCAATTGGGGTAAAAGTTGAACATCCTGTAGCTCATGCCACTCAAAATGGCCTTGCCGATCCATTAATTAAACATCTGCAGTTGATAACAAGACTATTGTTCATGAAAACTAGGCTGCTCGCTTCTGTTTGGGGTCATGCGACTCTGCATGCTGCAACACTTGTTTGTCTCAGACCGATAAATTATCATAAATTTTTTCCATTGCAATTGGTTTTGATTCAAGAACCTAATATATCTCATTTGAGAAGTTTTGGATGTGCTGTATATTTGCCTATAGCACCAGCATATCGCACAAAGATGGATCCCCAAAGAAGGTTAGGAATTTATGTTAGGTTTGAATCGCCCTTAATTATTCACTACCTTGAACCATTAACTGGAGATATATTCACTGCTCGATTTGCAGATTGTCGGTTTGATGAGACAGTTTTCTCAAAATTAGGAGAGAAAATAGTGAAATCAAAAGAGAAATTTTGTGGAAAGATCCATCACTGTTCATCTTGATCCACGTGCTTCTATTAGTGAGCAAGAAGTACAAAAGATTATTCACTTACATAAAATTGTAAATCAAATGTCAGACGGATTTACAGATTTGAAAAGTATTACTAAATCACATATTCCTACAGAGAATGTCTCAATTCAAATTGATTTCCCTGAAGGACCATCTACTAGTGTCATAGCTAATGAGTCCAAAGCACGCCTAAAGCGTGGTAGACCATTGGGTTCTAATGATCGAAATTCTAGAAAAAAGAAAAATAAATGGTCAAGATGACACTACGAAAGAACCACATATGGAAGTTCAAAACTTGAGCAATTTTGATATCCATGAAGGAATCAATGAGCCCGAGACTCAAGAAAATGAGGAACTATCTATAAATTCAAGTGATGCTGGAATTAACCGATCCAAAATAATGGTGGATTATATCTTTGCAATAAAAATCATGCAAGATAATGAGGATCTTGAACCTCAATCTGTCACGAATATCGACAAAGAAATGATTGGCTGAAATGGCAAGAAGCAATTCAATCAGAATTGAATTCACTTGCCAAGCATGAAGTTTTTGGACCTATAGCTCAAATACCTAATGACATTAAACCTATTGGCTATAAATGGGTCTTTGTGCGAAAAAAAAATGAGAAAAATAAAATATAAAGGTATAAGGCGCGCTCTGTTGCACAAGGATTTTCACAAAAGCCTGGTGTCGACTATGAAGAGACATACTCACCAGTTATGAATGCAATAACGTTGCATTATCTTATTAGTTTCACTGTCCATGAGAGGCTTGAAATGCATTTGATGGATGTGGTTACAACCTATATATATGGATCACTTGATAATGAGATATACATGAAAATTTCCAAAGCATTTAAGATGCCTGAAGCATATCATTCAAAGTCTCGGAAAATGTATTCAATTAGATTGCAAAGATCATTATATGGTTTGAAGCAATCTGGACGCATGTGGTATAACCGTCTTAGTGAATATTTATTTAAGGAAGGTAATATAAATGATGAAATTTGCCCATGTTTTTTTATAAAGAAAACAATATCAGAGTTTGTCATACTTGTTGTTTATGTAGATGACATAAACTTTATTGGAACTCCAATAGAGCTTCAAAAGGCAATTGATTATTTAAAGAAGGAAGTTGAGATGAAAGTCCTGGGAAAGACAAAATTATGTCTTGGTCTGCAAATTAAGCATTTGAAAAATGGTGTCTTTGTTCATCAATCTGCCTATACAGAAAAGGTGTTGAAAAGATTTTATATAGATGAAGTATATCCATTGAGTATTGTCAACTTCAATCTAATTGATCAAATATCATCCTGTCAACTTCAATCTGATTGATCGAAAAGAGTTTGTTTTCGCTGAAGGTGTTCATCTCGTAAAGAATGTGCCTAATGAAGCTTTCACTTGTGGTTTGACAAGGAAAATGTTTGTGAAAAACAAGCATAAATAGTTGTGGTTAAAATAAATGTTGTCTTCGCCACATTAACTTTTCTTGTGATTTGTAATATTACAGTTATTTTTTTGGGAATATCAAAATCTTATTCAATTTAAATCTATAAGAATTCGAATTTTATAAAGTTAAAGATATTTAGTCTTAAACAAATATCTTAGATTAATATTTTCTCTGTTCCATTTTAATTGGTAGGGTAAGATTTGCATACTCATTAAGAAACAGGTAATAAAGATGGTAATTTGACTAATATAACCTTATTAATTTTTTAAAAACATACAATAATAATTCTTTTCACATTTTAGAATGACTTTAAATACTAAAGGTAGAATTTAAAAAAAAAAACATGGTCAATTATCTCTTGAATTTTGAAACTAGCAAGTATTTTGGAATAATTATTTTTAATATACTTAGACTTAACAATTAAAATGAAACGGAGGTAGTATAATTGACTTAATTATTTAAATTCAATAAATATAAATTTAATTAATGATTAGATTTTATTGAGTTAATTCATTGATTTGGACTATAAATGATAAGCCAACTTGCTAATCCTAAAATTCCATCTTATTTAAAATGCCCAGTTTGATGTCACTTGTCAAATAACGCGATACGCTAAATTTTAAAAAAAAATTAATAAAATTATAACACATGTTATAATAATACAACATATCTAATCAAATCAAAAATAAATAAAAATATATCACATGTATAAATTATCATGTTTAGTCAATTTTCATGAAAAAGTCATAGCTTAACCTTAACTGTAACAAAAGTTTAGTAAATCAATATAGCTTTACTTTGATTTTTTATTAGTCCCTGTGTGCGTATTTGATACGTGTTTTTCATATTAATAAGAATAAATATTTTAAAAATAGTATATATAATATTTAAAAAATTTATTTGTAATAATATAAAAAAAAATTTAAAAATTATAATATATGATTAAAGTATTTTGTTTATTCTTGCAAAATTAATTATATATCATTTAGATATACAAAATGCGCATTTTATACCCCAAAATATACAACATTAATATGTGCAGGTATTCTGTAAATACTAATTTAGTGAATGCTCTTTGCACGTGATGAAAATATGTGTTTCATTTGACAATAAGCACTGTTTTAAAAAGTTGGATTTAGCTAACAATTTCATTGCTAAATTGCTCGTAACTAATTTTTTGTTTTAATTATTATTTTTTATAATTTATTGTTAATCTATTATTTAATTAAAAAAAAATTTAGTATTTGTTTGAGTAAAAATATAGATGAAGAAAATATTCGCGACTTTTTCTAATTCCTAGCAAAGTGAGTTTTACTATAATCAAATATAAGTTTGTTATTGATACTTGATTCTTTTTGTCTATTCATAAGTGTACTTTTTATATATATAAAATTTGCTAGAACATCACATTGACAAAGTGCTAAAATTCTAGAATGAAAAAAATTATCAAAAAATTAAAATGCTAAATATTAGAAAATCATAGTAATCTTTATTTTGCCCATGTTTAAGTGAGAAAAATATTTCTCATCTTTGAATATCGTATGTGTTGTAGCAGAATCAATCAAACAAATATCTTCATAATTGGATTACTTGTTTTGAGAATTATCCATATCTTAGCCTTCAAATTTTGAGACGGTAGAGTCTTGTGCTGAACGAGTTATGAAATAATAAAGAAAGGACAAGAATATTGTAGAAAAAGAAAGAAGGAGAGAAGTACTTATTTCTCTTGATGGAATAATTTACAATGAATGGAAAACCCTTTTATTTATAGGAGAAAACTAACTTGGTCCCAAAGTTACTAACCCTAATTTTTCTTCTAAAAAATAGACATTCACCATGAATAAAAAATATATTTATGACAATATGTGATATATTTTTATTTTTCTTTGATTTGATTAGATATGTTGTATTATTATAATATGTGACATAATTTTATTGACCTTTTTTTAAAATTTGACGTGTCACATTATTTGACACGTGACATCAAACTGATCCTCTTAAATAAAATGACATTTTAGGCTTAGCAAGTGGACTTATTATTTTTAGCCCAAATCAATGGATTAAACTCAATAAAATTGGATCATTAATTAAATTTATATTCATTGAATTTAAATAATTAATTCAATTATATTAATCTATGATATTTGTGCGGACTAGATATCTTGAACTTTATATAATTCAAATTCTTATAGATTTAAATTCAATAAAATTTTGATATTCACAAAAAATAGCTATAATATTATAAATCACAAGAAAAGTTAATGTCATGAAGACAACATTTGTATTAACCACAACTATTTATGCTTGTTTTTCACAAACATTTTCCTTGTTAAACCACACGCGAAAGCTTCTTTAGGCACATCCTTTACAAGATGAACACCTTCCGCGAAAACAAACTCTTTTCGATCAATCAGATTGAAGTTCGCAGGATGATATTTGATCAATCGGAATATATCATCTATACACGTAATGCATTTTTATTAGTCTTTAATTTGATTAGGCATGTTTTGCCATTTTGACATGTGACGTGATTCTACTGACTCTTTTATTTAATTTGACATGTCGTGTCATTTGACACGTGACTCTACATCGGACCTCTTAGATAAAATGACATCTTGAACTTAGCAAAGTGAACTCATCATTTATAATCCAAATAACTTGAACTTAATATACTCTAAATTTCTTGAATAGAATTCTGTTGTCCATAGAAAGATAACCACAATACTACAGACCACAAGGAAAGTTAATGTTACCAAGACAAACATTTATATAAACTATTACAACTATTAGGCACAAGTGAGTGCTTCATTAGGCACATTCTTAATAAGATGAACACCCTCAGCAAAGACAACTCCCATGCCCAAATGCAAATGAGGTTCAGTATGACAATGAAATGCCCATACCCCTGGATTATTTGCCACAAATCTTATTGCTGTCCATCCATATGGATAAACCACAACAGTATTCCTCAATGGTGGATTCTTCAAGTTGAATTTCTTCTCAACATCATCTTTGTCATCAACAAACTTCCCATCCCCATATCCCAACACCCAAAAATTGTGTCCATGTAAATGCCAAGGGTGGATTTCACTTGCATTTTCAGCCAAGGCATTTGCATTTTGGAGGATTATGTCTATGGTGGTGTTGAATTTCAACATGTAGGTGCTGTTTCCATAGGTTGAATTAGGGTTTGGTGGTGGTTTCATTATGTCATAGTTTTTTGAGAAGGTGTTTGGTGGAGGTTTAGTAGTGTCAAATGCATTGTGGATGCCATGTTTTTTGATTAATGATCCTAAATAGGGTGTAGTTGGAAACACTAAGGAAATGTTGTTGATGGACCATCTGGTGTAACCTTCAATCCTGTTGTTACAAGACACAAATTATAATTATCAAATAATTAATAAAGGTCTTGGATTCAAGTTTTATCATATCACTTATCAAGGGATATATTATAAACATGTTTTAAGTTATATATACTGATAATAAAAAGATATAAAGACTTTTTATACTATCAATATAGTTTAGCCTATGATAGTATATCAAATATCACATTTTTATCAATTATTGATTATTATACAGATATACATGTAAGTACCTTATAAGTAATCTGATTATATGTAAATTATTTTCATGTTGTATATGCATATACTTAAACTCAAATAAGTAATACAAGATTTATAAGCAATAACCTCCCTTTTTTTTAGGTTATTAATCCCTCCTTTTATGAGCGATTAACTATAGTTATCTTTTGGATTTAACTTATATCGTTGACAATAAAATATATTTTTTATACTTTTAACTTACTTTAACCTATTAGCATGTAGTCTATCTTATTTTTTAGGTTCCTAATGTTTTTCAAAGACAGATATCTATAAATATCTTTGTATAGAAGTTAAACTCAATAAACTATATGATTTAAGCAGGTAGATCCCACCAATTCTATAGATACTTTTTTGATGTATACTTTATGCATATAATAACATATGTATAAAAAAAACTTCTATTGAATCTTTCTTAAAATTTCACGTTCAGTCAAACGTTGTCAAAGAAAGTACCTGTTTTGCGTGTTGAGAAGCAAAATACGCCGATTTTGTCGAGTTGGAGGCAATGGAGACAACCCCATCAAGCCAAAAATTTTGTTAGAGAAGGTTTTGCTGTAGTTATAATCATTCCAAAGAGGTGGCAAAGGTGGTAGTGAATTTGGAATTTTTGAAGCAAAATTAGGAATGTAGTTCAATATGGTGAGGCCTTGTGGTGTTTTTGGTTCTCTTCCTCTTACACTTATTGAAATCCAATAGTTGTTTGAAGGGTCTTGATCAGTGTTGAAGAGAATTGAATAGCTTTCACCTGAATAAATGTCCATATTTTCCACAGAAAATGGTTGAATGTAGTTTCCATCTGCTTCAACAACCACCATTTTGTGACCCTAAACATGCATAAATTGAATCAAAAAAATTATTAAGAGTTTTGTAAAAGGAGAAGAATTAACAAATAGCCCATTTCTGGCTATCATAATTGAAAAATAGCCATAGGAAGGGTAGAGTGTATGCAGACTAACTCTTACCCGGGGAGGTAGAGAGGTTGTTTCCGATAGATCCTTTACTCAAGGAAAAAACATAACAAACCAGAGCAAAAAAGAAATAATGAAAGCAAAGATATCATGGCAAAATGCTATAAAAAGCATGAAGAATAGTAACTGCAACAAAATAGTATGATAATCTAAGTACAACAGACAATAGATAGTAACAGAAATCGAGCGACAAGAGAAATACTGTGACTACTAGCATGGAAAGATAAGCTAGACAATGTTGTACTATCTACTAACCTTCTACCCTAATTTATATCCTACACAACCTCTTTTCTAAGGTCATGTCCTTGGTAAGGTGTAACTGTGTCATGTCTTGTCTAATCAGCTCTCCCAAGCCAATACTTTTCGGCTTATTCTTACCTCTCCTGAAACCATCCATAACCTCTCACACCTCCTTACTGGGACATCCATGCATCTCCTCTTCACATGCCCAAACCATATCAACCTGAAAACTCGAGGATAATAACATTGAATTTCACTTGTAATTAAAACTTTAGAACAATGTCTATTTTTTGAAGCATAGGGTCAGAACAAAGAGTGACCAACGCATGCTATTTCTAATTATAAAAGGGAAAAAGTTCAGATATACTATCGAACTTTAGGAAAAGGCTCATTCATGCCATCCGTTAAAAATTGGGCTCATTTATACCACTCCCATTACTCAAAGGGATCATCTACGCCATTATTTTTTAACAAACCTAACACCTGATTTTTCAATATCAGATTGTACACGTGACAATATTTAAGTGCTCACGTCACTTAAAAAATCCACCTATTAAACTACCCATGAGATCTAAATCTACCCGATCCATGATCATTAAAACCCACCAACTGTTTAACCCGACCCATTTGTTAACTTAACTTTTGATAGTTAACTCCATATATATTTGAATATAGACGTCAACAACAATAATTATACTTCAGTCCCAAATAAATTAAGAAATTTGAAAATTAATGTCTTAATTACTTTTAAAGTTCACATATTTGCGGGTACTAGTTTAGTGTACGTGCATTACATGTGCGTTCTGCGTCACTATATTAAATTTAACAGACACAAAAAAAATAAATTATTAGAAAGATAATAATTAATGTCGAAATAAATATGGCATTTGTATAAAAAATTTATATAATACGCACTTTAAGTGAATTTATTTAAGTAATATATATATATATATATATATATATATATATATATATATATCAAAGTGTGCGAAAATGTAATTTTACACGTTTATAATAGTTGTACTTTTTTTATTTGATTTGTTTGAAGGTACTATTATTTCAATGTACTATATTAAACTAAGTGTGCGAAAATGTAATTTTACACGTTTATATAATAGTTGTACTTTTTTTATTTGATTTGTTTTAATGTACTATTATTTCAATGTACTATATTAAACTCGTCCCCTCCTCTCCCCTCCACCCCCCAAATACTGTCATATACATATGTTTCTCTTTGATGTGATTTTATTACATCCAACTTTTTATTTTTTTCGTATTAGCCGATGCGGGATATCTTAAATATTTAAAAAAGTACGTAATTGACAATTTTATCTATTATAATATCTTTTAACAAAGAAAAAAATTCAATTAATATTTTTAAAAATCTCCGTACCTTTAATATAGTATAGATATGCAGGTAAATGCAAAAAAGTATACAAATCATAATTTAATGGTTTAAAATGCTTTTTAAATGTTTAAAAGAACCACAACCAAAAAAAATTTTTGACTCCTTATATGGTGTAATTTTTAGTTTATTGCCACTTTAAGAATTACTTTCTCCAACTTTTAATTATTTGGTGGGCACAAAGGTCCCTATTTCCAAACTACTCAACTTTCCTAAAGATATTTCAAATTTGCATCAATAATTGAGTCAAAAGGTAATAGAATAAAGCAAAAATTTTAAATAGGTCACTACCTTAAAATGTTGTCCCTTATCTCAATAATTGAGACCATATATATATATATATAAAGAAGATTTGTGTGATGCTTACCTAAGTACCATATCAAGAAGTGGTCCAAATTTTTACCTTTTTTAAAGGGTCTAAAATTTTAAATTTTAATGTTGACTTGTAACTTATCCAATTTCAAACAAGAAAGAGTCAACTTTTTTATCATTTTCAATCTTTAATTTATCTTTGAAATGTAGGTTCAATTTTTAACAATTTTATATCTTCTACACCATTTAACTTCCACTTCAAAAGCTCCTAAAAAAGTTAATTAAAGTTGGGTTTCAATATTTTGCGATATGATAAATTGGTAATCATAGTTTGTTTGACTTCGATTTATATATATGTATATAATAGAGAATTATGACTTTAACTTTTCAAGAAAAATGTATCATGAATTATATCATATTAACACCTTACAGTACATATAAAAATATTCAGAAGAAAGTATAAGTATGCAATTTCCTTCGTTAATTAAATACACAAAAAAGACATTTCAATCAGGATAAGATAGCCAAAATTGTAACATCTAAAATAATTAATTTCGTACAACTATTGTTTTATATATTTGCTGGTCTTATAATAATATAATATGAATTGTATATGTAATTATGTATTTCGTTATGGTATTCGGTATTTCGATATTCTTTTTATAAATACTAAATACCGTATCGAATACTAAATCTTAAAAAATCACGTATCATATACCATACCAAATGCTATAATACCGAAACTATGGTATCAACCCCCCCCCCCCCCCCAAACCAAACCCAAGCATTAAGATATTTATTTTAAAATAATAACTATGTAAAAAGTGGAAAAGAATAATTACCCCAATGGCCAAGTTGAGTGAAGACAATGCTGTGCTGCTGGCCACCCTAAGCCTATAAGTCTTGTTTGGATGCACATGGAGAATTTGGGGTGCGTACTGCTCATCCCGTCTTAACTTGCACTGAGGAACTGGTGATTTGCTAAATTGCGCCGCAAGAGAACAATTAAATTGGCCTCTCCCATTAATCAATAAACTCTGGTTTAATTTCAGAACCATAAAGAAATTTAAAATTAAGAATAAAAAACTAACCTCCATTTGAAAAAAAAATTATTAATACGAAATTTTTGTAAATAATATTTCAAAAATGCTTATTTTTAATTTTTTTTTCATAAGGTCGTTTTTTTTTTAATTCTAAAAAGTGCTCCTTTGGCTCACTTATTTATTTGGAAATTTAAAAAGAGAGAATAGTGATACTGTGAAAAATATTATAGAAAAAAATACTACTCTATATAATATTATTTAGAGTGAAAGGTGAAAAACAAACTTGAAATATTATGATTTTTTGAGTTTTATATCTGAACTATGAGATTTGAGTTTCCTACTTGAACTAGAAAAAAATATTTATTAAAACACGTCTCACTACTAAAATGTCACTACTAAAAGTTTTTATTAAAAAAATATTAAGTGACTTTTCCTATAGATATTTTGATTGAATCGGTTAGAAAAGAAAAAAGTAATAGTGTTTTCATATGAAAAAAAAATCAAAAAGCTTCCCAGTATTTTAGTGAGAATCTGTTTTCCACTCATAGTGAGCTGATTCAGTGGAAAATAAATGAGAAAATTATATTTTATAATATAAATTTTTCATTGATTCGCATTAGGAAAAACCTCTATTTCTAGTTCTATGTCTGAAAGAATAGAATACACACAAACCTTATTTTTACTTGATTAAAATAAAAAGAATGTCTTTAGAAGAGCGCCTATTCAAATAACGCATATTAAAGCAGTAATGTTTTAACTTTTTTATGAAAGAGTGGGGAAGAGAGTGAGATATATGTTGGACCTGTGGTTCACCAATCCAACGAAAAGGCTTAGAAGAGAGGTCAATTTGTTGGTCATGGGAACTTTTGTGCCACCAATCACTAAGTAATAAATTGAATTCTTCATCATAATGGAATGGTTCTTTTCCATCTTTCACTATGAGTGAACCATATAATCCTGCTGATCTCTGCATTCCATAGTGTCCATGGTAGAAATATGTCCCTGCCTGTTATTTAATCAACCAACACAAAAATTAAACTCCAAATATATTGGAACTTTTAATTGGATATATATAGATATTGTAGTTCATATTGCAAAAGGGGGAATTTTTAAATGACATATGGAGCTTTAATCGGAGGCCACCTATTTGAGTCGTTAATATATAGTAGCACGAATAAGCATGTTGGGTCACACAGTGATAACATATATAAATGAGTTTTAACTATTAACAGATGGTATGAATGAGCTATTTTTGATAATTCGATGGCATATTGAACTTTTTTTCTTTAATTAACCAACATATATATTTAAAAAAAAAATTAAACTCCAAATATTTTGAAATTTTTTATTAGATATATATATATATATTGTGTTCATATTGCAAAAAGGCGTGTGTGTATATAATAGGGCAATCTAATGCATAAAGTATTCCGTGTTCACGCAGGTCCGAAGAAGGGGTTGCACTCCAAGGAGTATAATGTAAACAGTCTACTCTAATACAAACATTAGTGATTACTTCCACAGTTTGAACTTGTGACCTATAGGTTACAGGGAGACTATTCTTTACCGTTACTCTAAAATTTTACTATATATATATATATATATATATATATGTTAAGTATGTATAGATATTTAATTGTGAGCTAAATTATTATCATATTAATAACTGAAATTATTGTTATAATAATCGATAAACTTCAAAATATATCTTTTTAAAAGTACAAATGAATAACCAAAGTTATAGAAGTATTTATCTACAAGTACTCTTTTATCTCTTTGTTAAATGCATTTTTCACTTAATTAGCATTTCACTAATTGAAGCATTGAGGGATTTTTTTTTAAAAAAATACTTCTTGTTCTGCAAACTAAAACGTCAAATATTTTGAAATAAATTCATTTTGTTAAAATGACGAAAAATATGAATTTACTGCGCAACAATAGTAAAGTTGATTTCTCATATGATCACTAATCAACATAATTATTATTTCAAAAAATTACTTTATTTGTTAAAAAAAATTATGACTTTTTGATATAATAATTACTATATTAATTAAGTGATTATACAAAAAATTAACCCGACAATAGTATAAAATAATACCTTGTCAACTTTAAACCTGTAAAGGAATGTTTCTCCAGGATTAATGGGACATTGGGAAATTGATGCAGTTCCATCAGCCCATGGTGTTCCATTCTACAATTAGGAATTTGCCAAAAACCACAAATGAAAAACAAAAATGGTAAGAAAAAAGATGTCAATTTTTTTTTTTATAGGAAAATTGAAGAGGGAGTAAAAGAAATAATATAAATTAAAAAAGAAGAAGACCCCATTATTCTCATCAAAGAAAAGCCATTGTTATTATTATAGTTTTTCATGGTCAGTTGGTCAAAATATTTTGAAAAATATTTTAATAAAAAAGTAAGTTTTTTAAAAATGAGAAAAACGATTTTTCTAATGAAAGTAGGTAGGAAAACAAGTTTTATAACTGACATTTCAAGTTCATTATCTCTTTTATTGTCCCTCTAATGTCTCCCACCTCCATCCCTTGATCATCCCACTCTCCGCTACCCCTAAGACCCCACTCCCCACTCCATCCCGCAACCTCCCAACTCCATAGCGTTTCGCTAAATTACATAGTATTGCTCTCGGTATAATATTTCTTTGCTTACTTATCAAACACTAAAAAATAAGTAAGAGACCCACTTATTTTTCAAGAAAATATTTTCCATAGGAAAATATATTAAGTACCAAAAACACCCTTAATCCAAAAATTATGTTAAGTATATATGTCAAAAATTACTTTATATATAATATATATATATAATATCGAACACCCTTAGTGAAAACTCCAGCATCGCCCACTTGTACCACCACCACCAATAACACAAATTCAGTAAAATTTCACAAGATCTGGATTAAAATACGCATACGCAGAACTTATACCTACCTAATAAAGGTGCTTCACAACTTGCACCACCATCCACCACAAATAACTACAAATTTAGTAAAATTTCACAAGACCTAAATAGAATGCGTATACACAGACCTTACCTCTATCTAATAAAGTTGCTTCGCATGCAACTTGCACCACATAAACATAATTTATGTATTTTGTTGTTTGTTGATGGGGGAGTTATAGGTAATAAAATGAACCTGTGAGATTCCATGCCAATGAATGACTAGTCCTTCAGTTGGAAGGTTGTTGGTAAGGTGGATAGAAATGGTGTCACCAACATTTGCCCTAATGGTTGGACCAGGAAAGTGTCCATTGATAGCCATCACCACACCATCCACACCATCTGGACACCAATGCATGTACTCCACTTTCCATTTATACTCCCTCTTTCTAATTTTGGCTGAAATTGATGATGATGAAAACAACAAGAGCAAGAAGATAATGAAGATGTCTAATAATGAAGACATCTTATATATATTCTTTATTTCTTTTAATTTGTCATATTAAATTAGAAAAAGGAAAGGAGTTATATATAGAACAAACAAGAAGTTGTCTTTACTTTTCCGTGTTTGGCCAAAGACAATTTAAGTTGAGGATTTAACGGAAACAGTCTTTTTACCTCTATTAATATAAGGATAAGATACGTGTACACCTTTTTTTTTTTTTAAAGAAAATCATATTTATGAGATTACACTGAATATGTTATTGTTGTTGAGGTGTTAGTCAAAGAGTTGAGGGTCTTATCAGAGACAATCTTTCTACCTCATCCAATGTAGGGGTAGGATCTATATATACCCAGGGGTGGATCTAGGTGGTCGGGAGAGTGTTTATCCGAACCCTCGACAAAAAATTACACTGTATATATATGTACAGTAATTTTTTTTCTTATATTTTTATGTACATATATAGATTTTGAACCCCTTAAACACAAGACTAGAGGTTGATTTAGTAGTTTAATGGGTTCAAAATTTACTGGGGGGAGAAGGGAGGGAAAAATATTATACATAATGTATCAACCTTGTATAAAAATGTATAACAACATATAAAAGATGTTTATATATAAATCCAGGTTAAATCGAATAATAAACTCAAAATGTAAATTAAAGTGTGTAAATATTTCTCTCGAGTAAACTCAAAATATGAGTCAAAACAACACTTTTTTGTCGCGCCAATTTACGTGCATCCCAATTTTTGCTCCCTTTACACATGTCGCGCCGGTTCATCCATCAAGCTAAGCAAGAACCTAGAATATGAGGTGCTAATTTTTTTTTGACAACTTTGGAATGAGGTGCTATTTTTTGTGCATTTTGTGAATGTAACAACATTTGGCATATATTCCTATATGTGACTTTAATCGTGTAACACTGCAAGAAGAATAAATCCGTTATTTGTTATTATAATAATAATAATAACAACACATTCAGTATAATTTTATATATAAATTTTTTAAAAAAATAAAATATATCTAGATTTTAGTCCTAATTTTTTAATTTTTTAATTTTCTAAACTGTCAAGAGAACCATCACTAAATGAATTGCTTTTTACATGACTTAAAAAAAAAAGAAAAAAAAAAAGAAAGAGAAACACGAAATTAATTGGAAAGATGAATTGCTACAAAAAATGTGGGCAATTCTTTTGTTAACAGTGCAGTATATATATATCTTTTTGAAAATATTTTCTAATCACCAACTAAACATTGGGGAAAAAAATTAGGAAAATATTTTTCAAAAAAAAAAAACATGTTCTATAAAAAGTGAGCATGCCAAACACACCCATAAACAAAAAAATTCAAAAAAAAAAAGGGAAAAAATGAAACTTCATATTGTTGGTGAGAATTAAATCTCTTAGTCAATAAAGTTCTTTTGTAGAAATATCACATAGAATCTTAAAGAGTTTGTTTGGCAGTTGATTTGGAGGTAACTTATTTATGTATGAAATTAATAATGATGTTCGATTGTAATTTAGAAATTTGTATAACTAATACATGTGTAAGTTACGAGAGAATCTATATATTATTTTATTGCAAGATATATAAAAAATAAAATAACCAATAATTAAATCCTACTTAATTATATATATATATATATATATAAGATAATACATAACTCTCTTATAACTAATCTTGACATTACTAATATCTATATTACGCTAACCAGATACAAAATGACCCCTTAAACGTTAATAGAGAGAAGCTATTAGTCCTTTGTAACTCCCCCTTCTCTTAGAACTCACAAACCCTAAAGATAGCCCATATTAGTTACTATATTCTAATTACCAACTATGGTACTATTGATTAAATGAGGAAAATGTGTGTACAAGGTGATTTATATCAAATTGTGTAATTTTATTATAGTTGAATAATATAATGAGGTGAGAATGCAGGTAATTAATTATGGTTAAGTGTTAAATATTTATCTACAAACACATGTTATACATGAATTGGCTTGATATGAACACTCGGTGCAAATAAGTTTTTACCAAAAGAAAGTCGAACTAAAATGTGTAGCATCAGAGGCACAACCTGCACACATTGCGATTTTGATTAGATATACCGAGTTAAGAAGAAAAAACAGCGCAATATTGACTTGAAAGGGTGTAAGGTAGGCAACCTACCCTGTTGTTGCTGATTCCAAGGTCCAAACTTATTCAAAAAATATCGATGAAGATAACTTTATCATTGCTCTAATACTCTCTTTCCAACGGAATAGTTTTTTAGTTTTTGCAAAATTTGAAATACTTTTCAAATAGTTTATGTTTGATTGAGAAAAAAGATCACCTGTTCTTGAAAAAAATGCTTTATCTGAGCTATTAGTCAAAGAGGAATTTTTAAAAATGTGTACCTCCCAAGACAAAATTTTGCATCCATAAAGTTGTATTTTCGAAAAAAAAAAAAAAAAAAAATTGTCAACAGTGTTTTTTTTTCATAACTATGGTGTCCGAGCTAGTTTGCCCAAACCTTGACTAATTTCACAAGATACCTGTCACCAACAATATTGTCAACAGTGTTTGTGTGTGTGCGCATTCAAAATTTAAATCCACTTCTTCAAACTTGTTCAACAAATCATATACAATATGGACCAATTCGGGTAGAGGCCAAAGTGATCAAAGACACATTGACAATATCTTCAAGACAAAAGCACAACATACTCCATGTAATTTCACAAGAGGGATCTGGAAAAGATTGACGTGTACGCAAACTTCACCCTTACCTTATGTAGATCGAGGCTGTTTCCGAAAGACTCATGGCTCAAAGTTCAAGGCAAAAGCACCTTACAGCTAAAAACACCACAAGATAGAGTGATCAAAGACCACAAATCTGTAATCACTAGATAATCATTGCAATCAATATTAAGATTGACAAATGAAATGTTAATTTGGGTAAATAACATATGAAGCCAATCTCATCAATGTTTCACTAGCAATAATCTAAGTACCAACAAAAAGTTTTTTCCTAACCAACAATCTCTGCAGTTGGAAGGTCATATTCATATATCCTACTGTAAGTCTTCTTAGCCTCACTCTACTTTCTTGCTCTCTTTGGCGGCGACTTCTTCACTGCTCTGCGTTTTCGACTCATCAAACTCCAACAACTGCTCAACCAAAAACCAAGAACACAAGTCAGCTTGAATGAAAAATGTAATGTTGAAAGCTTTAATTGAAAAATGTAAGGGTAGTTTCTAATTCTCTTCTAGAGTTTGGTTTGGTTTAAGGAAAGAAGAAAAGAAGATTAGAGCACATAATTTGATTAAATGAGAGGAAGCCACAAATGGAACTGGCTCTAAGGGATCCAACCGGATAGCAATCTTCTGCCTATGGGGGAAGTCAACTGGCACCATCTTAAAGCACCTATCCGGCTTTCTTCCTTTACCCTCCTAACTCTTCTGAGAAGAAAGGGAAAGCCTCGGGGCCTAATAGTTAATAAAGTGGGATGTATTGTCATCTACCTAAATCTTAGTGGACAAAATCATTCAGTACATGGGCTGATGGGAGATGGCAGGTACTCGACAGAATAATCGAGGTGTGCACAAGTTGGCCAGGACACTACTATTATCAGAAGATGTAATAAAATTATTCCTCGTCTAGAAATATCCAAATTTTTATGCGCAATACTCCATAGATAGTTCGAACTGTATAAGAGCAATAATCAATTTTAGCTCGAATAGTTTGTAGGGGAACCCTAAAAAGTGAAATGAGAAAACTGCACAGTTATGATAATCCCTACTACTTTCCTTTCAAACCATACTAAGGAATAGGATTTTCCTTCACTGTCTTTGCATTTTCATCTTACTGTCCGTCTCTTCCTTTCCCTAGTTCGGAATGAACCATGAAGAATCCTATTCTCTTATCTACTCTTAACCAATGTCACTGAGAGAAATTGGCCTACAAGAGAGGCTTGGCCTAAAATGGCCTACTATTATTTTTTTGGCTGAAACACCAACGACTGAATTCTAATATCCTCTCCTGTGATCTATGTTGCTCGGACTCTCCAAAAATGCTTCCGCACTCGTGTCAGTTCCTCCAAAAATGCACTACTTTTGGAGGATCCGACATGCACCCGTTGATAATTTTGAAGAGTCCGAGCAACATAGCCTGTGATACACGGGAATTTGGAGTAAAGAGTAAACAAACATTCAAGGCCCATTAACAGTAAGACAGAAGCAAATGGAGTGAGGAAACTATAGATTATTAAAAGAAAAGTTTACCGGCTTCACATCCCCATTCCAAATACAGTGCACAGCCAAAAATCCAATTACAGCTGGAACAATATATAGCAGCGCGGGCTGGAACAAAAGGAGTAAACAAAGTGCCAAGTTAGAATAACTAGAAGGTTGAAAAACAAGGCACCGTAGTCCTGCTACACGAATAAAACAAACAAGCTTTTCTGAGACACCAACCTGTGCAGCTTGAAACCAGTTCATAACAATAATGGTTGAAATCACACCAACTGCGTATCCCAAAAACGCACTTTTAAAGTATTGAGGCTCCTTCCCTCTGGAGACATCAAAACGGAGTGCCAATGCCACAAAAATGCCTGAATAAACAAGATAATTACTAGTTTATGACAAAAGGTCAATGGTGGATGTCATCCAATGCAAATTCATAAAATGGCTTCTGTAGAAGGATCACAAAAACCAACTTAAAAGCAACAGATCCTTATTAACAAAAGATGTTATACCAGGAATTACAATATCCCCGAGACCCAACATTGAAAAGGGACGTTTCAAATCCGCTGTGGGGAACAAAAGCTGCAAAAGGAAAAAAACAGAAGCAAATTCTAATTACCATACAGTAAAAACGACGAAAAGGTCAGCATTGACAAATTGGAAGAAAAGCTAAATGATTTTTAAAAAATCAGTATACGCACCTTGATAGGAGCATCAAAAGACTTAGCAACACTAACCATAACTGGGGTGAAAAAGACCCAGAAGATGTCATACACAAAAAGTCCAGCCTGCAGTTAAAGAACATAGGATTCATTCAGCACAAAGACGGTAAGTTAATGCATAGAGAAAGTGCCAAAACCAATGTCATATAAACCTCAGGAAACTCTTTTAACTTCTTGACCAATTGGTATTATACATGGGAAAAAGGATGTGTTTATGTAATGCACACTTGGGAGATGGCTCACTAAAGGGTCTCACTTCAACTATTTGGTCATGCAGTTTGAGCCCAACAGAAATAAACAGAACGGCACCACTGAACTATGCACAACTAATTATATTATATATTAAGTAGAACCTCTCTCCTTACCAATAGGATGGCACCAGTCTTAAATGACCCAAGTGAAAGCATTTCAATCCCCTGCAAATTAGAACGGCAAAACAAAGTCCATCATTCAATACTTCAGTTATACAAGGAAAGCAGTAGCATGGCCACCTTGAACTTTTGTGCAGAAAAGAAATATCTATCTATGAAATGGAAGATATCAAATTCAGCGGAGAAAGTATGCCAGGAAGCCGTTGCGGATCCAAATGATAGCTATAAGCTATGTAGATCTATGAGCTTCTTCAAAGGATATCAAGAACGTTCTTGGGCAATGGAGGACTCATAGACAAGTGAATTGTACTGATGAATGCAAGTTGAACTACAAATCCATATGAGTTATTTAGAAGTAATGATCAAAAGGAGTGGGCTAAATTCATTGGATTTCGATGGATGGCAGATATGAAATAGAGAGAGAGAGAGAGAGATAGAGAGAGAGAGAGAGAGAGAGAGAGAGAGAGAGAGAGAATGACACATTCATGTCACAAACCCGATCCTAATGACAAAAACTAAAAAGTAGATTTTGTTTTCAATAAATAAGAACTAAAAGAAAATCTAATGCAGAAAATGAATCCAGGTCACTCAAAAATCACTATTTCTAGTAATCAAAACATGATCTACAGTTCATCAGACACACAATGGTAACAGAACTAGCTGCAGCAATGTGACAAGCTTTGTTAACAGAAATAAACATTTAACTCAGTGTCCAGCCATCAGAAGGAGAAAAGAAGCTGTGAGAAGGTTGTTTCAGGATTTCAAAGCAACAGATAAGGTAACTATGCTAGTTATGCAGACAAACCTGAATAGAAAATGCAAGGCCCAATACATTGTTCGCTAGCCAATGCTTCTGTTTAGCATACCATACACAGAAGATAGTTCCAGGAATTGCAGCAACAATCTGGGACCTTGTGAACTCAACCTCCAAAGCTGAGAAAGAAACAAATAAACATCATATCTAGAGAAAAAGAAAAGGCAGAAAACGAACAAATTCCAGTCAATGAATTGAAGAAAATATTTGTTCAAAAAAAGAAATAATAACAAAATGCTCGACCAATTTCAACATTACAACCCTAGATCCCTCAAAATTTTGAAGTTTGAATGTGCCCATGCTTCAAGTGGAAAATGGACCAGACTGGAAAACTGGATTTCTTCTAGGAAGTTCAGAAAATATCTCATGTAAGAAATCAAAACCCCAATAAGCTAGTAAATTTGTTCAAATGCATATACATGACTTAAAGACTCACAAGTGCATGCTTATCAAAACCATATAAGAAGATAGAAGTAAATAGTTCTTATGACACAGTTTTAGAAAAGGAAAGCCAATCACCATAACAGCCAAGCAATACATATTATGCTGACTCTACCGAGAAAAATAAAAGAATACCACAAGGAACATATAGCAACTTCAAAGCATCAGAATTTTAAGAAGATGCAGGGTCCAACTAATGCTGTCAGAATAGCCAAAAACATGTAACATAAAATAAATATGGTAAGTACCATTTTATGAGCTACTCCAGTTTGCAAGAGGGAAAAAGGACTACCATACTTGAGAAAGGAAAGAAGAAGTTCAGTCATCAAGTGGCTTTTTCAGAAGAGACACGAAGGTGTACCACATAGTGTGATGTGAGGAAAATGCCACTAATTAATGATTTCACAAGGGTGGCGGAAAAGAAGAAAGGCCATAGTGCACAAAACAAGATTCAGAATCTTTTGGAAAAAGGAAAAGAAAGAGTAAGTCACCAACTAGCATTTTCACAAAAGAAAAAAGAGGTGATCCATTATTTTTGGCTACGCATCTGCTTAATGCTATCAATGAAATTGTATTACTTCATTTTAAAAAATAAAGAGGTGGTCCCATACAGCGGAAATATGGGAAGTGCCACATAATGAGATCTTCATTCCACTTTTTCGGCAAGAATCGTTTGATAGCAGGTAACAGTGTTGCACTGCAAAGCCCAAAAGAAAACAACGATATCAATACATATAACGAAACTACTTCTTAAAAAATTGCAAAAGAATATATTAAGCATAGTAGAATGATCCATACGGAAAGAACATACGAAAAAGCAGCAATGCCAAGTACAAAAAAGTAGCACGTCAATACAGCATTAACCAGGTCTTTTGAGAGGAACTTAAAAAGCAAGAACAACGACAAGAGCATTGCACTTCCAACCAAGGGGAATCTCATTGCATGTTCATTAGACATTGTCTCCTACAAAGTAGAACAGAATAAGTTTAGGAAACATCAAAACAGATAAACAAAAAAAAGGGAGACTGCAACTTGGAGTCCGGGAATATACCGAAGGTGGAGTTGGCTTAACAGAACGGTAGCAACCCACATAAACAGTGAGGCAAGCCGTTAGCACGACATTTAAATTTGGGTCCACATTCACAACCAGTGGGGCCAAACTCAAACCTGAAATTTTCAACCAAAAGCCAAGAGTTCTCAAGGTAATTCAAATACATGAAATCTAGAAAGAGATTTAGAATAACCATCAGCCTTTTCTCCTCTCCACGTACCACAAACAACCAGAAACTTTCTTCTAATCGCAAAGATGATGCATTGGGGAAGGGGAGAAAAAATGAAAAGGGACAACAGAAATAGAGCTCCCTCAAGGTGTGTTGACTGAACTGTCCTAACAGGAGGCCATTTGATTAATTAAAGCATAAAGAAAAATCTTAAAGTCCTTTTAATACAAATTCATCAATGTACATCCACAAAGTTGGACCAATTAAAATACAGGAAACTAGGCAATGAGCTGACACCGAACAGGCAGCTGCACAAGAGGAAACCTTTGAAGAGAAACCACAACACTACATCAGCATGTACGCTAACTGATTTGATAACTGTACCTGGCCAGGATTATCAGGCTATCACCTAATCCTCAAATTCCAGCAGCTCAAAACTAACAAGGAAAGTCGATTCCGGAGAAAACCAAGAAACAAGAATCCGCAAAGGATTGTGATGTTTGTAGGGGAAATGGCCAACTAGGGAAAGGGTGCTAAACACCATCATATCAATCAATCAATCAACTAGGCCTTATTCCCAAACTAGTTGGGATCAGCAAGGGCGAAATACCGCTTAACCTAGTAAAATACATTTTGATGGACATGCATTGAAGTTCAAGAGTAACAAGGAAGGTCCCATATGCCCCTTGACTAATAAGCCCAATGCCTATTTCAGTATCAGAAGCATAAATACATAACAAGACGCCTGTGGGCCCAAATCCATACAACTTGATCAAACATTGTATTAAAATCATCAAGCTTAAGAAATACGGTAATGTGAAGCCAATGAGAATTTCCAGAGGTTTGATCTCTTACAATGAGCAACAAAAGACAATGGCATACGGGACAAAAGTAAAGCATTGGAATAGAGGAACTATTCTATTTTACGACACACCTGGAGTGAGAAAAACAATAACAAACATATCTATTTTCTCTGCAAATCTAAATGACACATCCAAACACTCGTAAGTTCATTCTTCATAATCAAAGAAGAAACTTAACAATCACGAGTTCTAAAGATTTATCAAAGTGAACTCAATAGACACTGTTGCTCCTCTCATATCCAGCACATGGATTCTTTCATTTCCAAGTTATCACAAAATAAATCAAACTCATTTCTATACCTTACCGAAAGAAACATTCATGAATTGAATTGCACAAGATAAAGTCGTTGTACTATGTAATTCAGCTACCCGAGGAAACACGGATGAATCAAATTGAACAGTGAAACAGACCTGCTAAAGCAACATTTGCTAATCGCTCGCTATTCATCATCCTCACAGATTACTAACTCGGGAACAGTCTCTGTTTTTCGTCCCACAGAAACAGTGATAAGCTACAACAAGCCAGTAAAAAAAGAAGTATTAGTGACACTAATCAACATTTAGAGCTTTTCAGATCTATAAACATTAACGTATGAGGAAAAGATGCAATCTTTAGCAATATTTCTCCCCAAATTTAGAGAAGTGTATTCTTATCAAGATTTGTCTCTCTGTACATTTCAACAAAAACCCAAAACGGGCAAATGAATAAATTTGCCTCTGAATATAGAAAACAAATTAATTTGAAAAAAGAACCCCAATTCTCTTAACATCATGAATTTACCTCTAAAACATGGAAACCCAATCAATTGGAGATTTCAAAAATCAAAAAGTTCTCAACAAAAATCCAACCCTCTAAAATGCATAAAATTGTTTTGCAAAAACAAGGAAACCTAATCAAAAAAATTCAAAAATCAAAATTTTCAACAAAAACCATAATTATTCCCTCTCACACATTTAAGTCAAAACACATACAATCAGAAGGTGTTAATTCCTTTTTTCTTTTTACCTTACAACAGAAGTAAAACTGATCTTGATTTCTCTCTTTAACCCTCTTTCGGATCTCCGATTACACAGATCAAGAGAGATTTTTCACTAAGATAATTGGGTTTTAGCCTAATTGGGTCAAAGTAGAGTCATTATAACTGTTTTATTTGGTGAATTTGAAGGATTTCAATTGGGAGAAGCACGTTGATATGGGTTGTCCCAACCAATCAGGAGACTGCCACTTGTAACTTCAGATTATATCAAATTAATTATTTATTTTTACCTAAAAATCAAATAAGATATAAATTTATAAATATTCAATCCTAGAAAAAAAAAAGTAGAAAAAAAGGTTTAAAATGTCTTTAGATTAAGTGAAATTGAATAAAATTTTCTTTCATCAATAGTTTTATCTAAAATTATCTGTATCATTAATGTTTTGATTTAAAAATGGCTCTGTTGTTAATAGTTTGGTCCAAAAATACTTTTACTATTATTTTTAAGTCAAAACTACCCTTTACGAATAAACATATTCTTTTAAAACACATTATTTTCCTAAAAAAGATTATAATCTTTTATTAATTTTCATATATATATAATCACAATAATTGATAGTTAATTTTTATTAATGATAAAAAAACTTATAAAATAGGAAATATTTTTATTTCTTAACTTTTTTCTGAATTAATGAAAGATAATTATTTCTAATATAATCTTTGGTTTTAAAGTTAAAATATAACAATCATAATGTCACAAAATATGAAAATTTATTACATTACTTCAAATCTCAAAGTATCTTTAAAATATCACCCAATAGATTTATTGTTGGATCTTTATTATTATTATTATTATTTTAACTTTAAAATCAAGAAATATATTAGCAAATGTTTATCCTACTTCAATTCAAAAAAGATTAAAAAATAATTTTTTATTAGAAATTTTTAAAATTATGTTACACCCCGTAAAATTTCCAACACATAGATGGCCTATTCGCGTGTTGGTTAAGAGTATTTGAAAGCCATACATGCTACAAAAGGCCCGGGAAGAGACCGAACGAGAAACTTGTCGAACCATCACGGGAGGAGCCGGGGCAGAGCCCCTCCGCGAAGGCAACGTGTCACAGAGGTGGAGCCTCCGCGTTGGCTCCGTGACACGTTGGCCCTGTCCAAGCCCAACTATATAAACCCCTCACTTCGGTTTTTAAAGTTATAATTCATAAAATTTCCAGAGAAGCCGAGAGAAAACAGAGGGAGCGAAGGTTTCTTGATAATATTCGTCCGATTACGCCGTCAAACGCGGTCCAAACTCAAATTAACTCCAGATACTGAGGTATTTAGCAGCAAGGAGCATTCCTACGGATTTAGTTTCGCGAAATTTGGCCGGCGAATCGTCGTGCTACCGAACTAAGGTAAGTGGAATTGCTCCAAACTAGTGTCAACATACTCTTAGCCTTAAAGTGAATATTTCTCCCTTCTGGACTTTTGAGAAATAGCAAGTTTTTGACCGTCTTTCGATAAGCCAAAGTGTAGGCTATAAATATATCGAAAGTGACGTTTTCTTTTAGAATATCGGTGTATTTAGTTCTAATTGACATATAGGTAAATGCAGTTGGGAGAAGTAGCTGGAGTACTGATCGAGCTTCGCCCGTTAGTCAGATAAACCGAGGTTCAGGTATGTAAAGCTATTCTTTCGGCAAGTCAGGAAGTACAGTCTAGAAAATAAATAGAATAAAGGCTGTTAATAGGTACCCAGCGTACAAGAACGATTTTAGTACAATTTCCAGCAAGCATGCTAGTATATCATTACGTATCATGCGATATTTAGAATGACGGATAATCAGATGATTTTTGATAGTAATATGGTATTCGCTAGTAGCTTAGTATGTTCTTACGTAACACCCAGAATGGAAGTTGTAAAAGCAGTATCATGAATTAGCAAGATTATAGATAGTATGTATTACATTTGTTGAGACTGTATCCGGTAATAGATGACACATTTTATATTACCGAGCCATATCCAGTTAGAGATGGCATGTTCTATGTTATTGAGTTATATCCAGATATAATCAGATCAGTGAACAGATATAGCTCCAGAAACAGATATAGCTCCAGAAACAGATATGGTTCTAGAAACTAACATAGCTTCAGATCACGGATATCAATAATCAGATGAACAGATAAAGGCCCGGTAGCAGTCAGCCTAGCAATCAGAAACAGTGTAAAACAGAATATAGCATCAGTTGTTTAATACGGACTGGCCTTGACATAAAAGAAGAGAATATGATTAGTATTTTTTTCATTTGAGCATGCTTGCTGTGTATGTGTTTTGCATGTTGAGACTTGTTGTGGCATGTGGGCACCCTTTAGCATCCCCGCCGCCCCTGGGTTATAGCTGTGTCAATACCAGATTCAGATACCGCCACCAGCTGGGCGATGTCGTCCGCCTAAAGGATGATGATGGCTGACCACCACAATAATACGGTCCTGATTACCCTGCTTGCAGGGGCAGTTCAGTTCGCTCTGCGCAGAGTCAGATTACCCTATTTACAGGGGCAGATTACTCTGTGTGCGCTTGTGGCCGGGGGCAGTTTTAGATACAGATTTTTATAAAATTATCCTATTGCGTGCTTGCACCCAGGGGCAGTTTCAGTTACAGATACAACAGCAGATTACCCCGTGAGCGCTTGCGCCCAGAGGCAAGAGTCTTCTAACTCAACATAGTTTATTGTCAGAGGCCAAGGCCTGAGCTACGTACCCAAGAGGGCCGGTAGGAGGAGCTCACCGTTATCAGATGAGTGGAGTGACTTATTTTTGGTTGGTTTAGACCGGGGTAGGGGTAGATAGATTGTTCTGTTGATTGGCACCTTCCGGCTTATGGGGGTCGGTCAGGTATTGTGTGTATTTATATGTATATCTATATGTGCTATTAGATACTGCTAGATAGTAGGACGACACGTCGTCAGATACGCCCAGTTTAGTTACATAATTGGTAAAATCTCCCCAGTTACCATCAGCCAGATAGACTCAGCTACTTTCTGCTTATATGTCATGTTATTGTTGTTACCCATTTCAGTTGTATATTTCAGTTTGCTTTTCATGCTCAGTACCTGTGGTACTGACGCCCGTGAGGGCGCTGCATTGCTTACCTGCAGGTACACATAGACGAGGAGTCGATCCCTCGTGATCCAGTCAGCAGAGTTATCAGCTCCTATCCTTCGGAGCTAGATAGTCAGAGGTTGTTCCTAATTTCTTTTTGATTACAATTTGGGTAGGTCGGGGCCCTGTTCCGACCATTCTATTATTACTTCCTAGAGTCTTGCAGTCTGATGTTTCCCTGTGGTAGTGGAGCCGGTCGTGTGGGGTCGTGCATGTACATATGTGTTTAGTTGTTGATATTGGCTGTGTGGAGCCTTCTTCTAATTATAGTTAGTGACCTTGTCGGTCACAAATGTGAATAGCAATAGCTTCAGATTATAGAGTCATTGTTCTGGTTAGCTGTTGGACATTGTAGGTGGCTATAGGCCTAATCGGCCGGGGGCTATATTTACAGCCGCTATATAGCCGGTTCGTTTCTTGAAATAGAGCCAGAGTCAGCCAAAGCACCAGATGTGCTCAGGCTGGATCGTTTAGCAGCCCAGAGTCTAGCAGGCACCAGGTGCCCGTCATACCCCCCTAAGGTGGGGTGTGACAAATTATTTAAATAAAAATTAATGATGAAATTTCTATGGTGTGTGTGTGTGTGTGTGTGTGTGTGTGTATATGTGTGTGTGTGTGGGGGGGGGTTATTCTATTTTAATTGATAAAACGAAATTAAGAAGAAGATTACTTCTCACTTTTTATTAGTTAAAGAAATTTTAAAAGAGAAAAATAAGAAAATGATTCTTTAAAAATAATATTTTATTAGAAAAAGAATGTGTTTAAAAACAAAATAAATGATATATTTATTAGAAAAAGGTCATTTTGACCCAGAAGTAATAATAAGGGGCCTTTTTTGATCAAACGGTTAATAGCAAAGACATTTTTGAATCACAACATTGATGATAGGGTCATTTTTGGACCAAACTATTAATAAAAGATATTTTTATTTAATTTCGCATAGTTTAAAGATATTTTTGACCCTTTTCCTTAAAAATTACGATGCTACAACATGATAAATAAACAAGACCATGGACAACCTCTTTAATTGTCCCAGTTTTCATTTTGATATTTATTCTCAACCTTATTCTATTTTAACCCTAAAATTCTATCTTTTTATGTACCATTTATACACAAAAATTCTTATCCGAAATAAATTATTCAATTCATAAATAGAATAACAACAACATACCCAGTATAATCCCAGATCTTTATCCTGATGATGATAAACCATCATAAATTTGTATAGTATATATACCCCCATACTTTGAGATGCTCTTCTCATGTTTTATGAATCCTACAACTCTCTTTAACGAGTGAGACTCCATCCATATCCCTACTAGTGGTTTTTCTTTCATTCAATCATCACTTGTTTGACAGCTTAAATTAGGCTCCACTCATTTCCGAGCCCGAGAAAGCACCTTGGTTTAGGTTCTCTTTTCATTGGCATGTGATAGGGCGGGGTGGTCTACCGGTGAGAGCCAGACGGGTAAGACATAGATGGCACCAATCTAATCTCAAGAACTCTGATTCAACCATTTCTGTATCGCTGATTGGGGTCTCTCCCCCTCTAATAAAGTAGGATCTGAGGAGGGTAGAGTGTTCAAACCTTACTTTTACCCGAAACGCAGATATGTTGTTTTCGGTAGACCTTCGGCTAAAGGAAAAACAAATCAAAATAATTCAGAAGATAAAATAACAGATGGAGCAAAACATGTCAAAACATCATAATCTAAAGTAAAAGTAACACGATACATAAGGTACAAGAAATAATGGATAATATCATAACTCTATAGGCAAGATACTGTAGGAGTAATACTACAATTACTAGTATGAGCGGATTCGCTAAACAACACTCTAGTCCCTGCTAACCTACTATCCTAATTGGTGTCCTTCACAACCTCCTATCTAGGGTCATATCCTCGGTAAGTTGGAATTGTGCCATATCTTGTCTAATTACCTCTTCCTGATGCTTCTTCGGCCTACCTCTCTCTACTAAAATCATTCCTCAACAACCTCTAACACCTCCGTGCTGGGGTATCCCGACTTCTCCTCTGTACATGTATGAACCATTTCAACCTCGCTTCTCAGATCTTGTTCACCACCGACATTACTCCCACCTTATCTCGGATATCTTCATTTCTAACCATATTTCTCCTACTATGCCTACACATTCATCGCAATATCCTCATTTCCACAACTTTCATCTTCTGAACATGAGAGTTCTTAACCAGCCAACACTCCCCCCCCCCCCCCCATACAACATAGTTGGTCTGACCACCACTCTATAAAACTTAACTTTAAATTTTGATGGCACCTTCTTATCACACAGGACTCCGAATGCAATCTTCCATTTCATCCATCCTGCACTATTACGGTGAGTAACATCCTCGTCAATCTCCCCATTACCTTGAATAATATCCCAAGATACTTGAAACTGCATCTCTATTGAATAGCTTGTGTTCCAACCTCACTTCCATGTCATCCTCATGACTCACATCACTGAACTTGTGCTCTAAGTATTCGGTCTTAGTCCGACTCAGCTTGAACCCTTTGGACTTCAACGTTTGTCTTCAAACCTCCAGCATAGCATCATGTTCGTAAATATAAAAAAGAAGAAGTACGAAACGCCTAATTAAATAACGCCTCGTGTATTACTTTTTTTTCATGTCATCAAGGTCTTCTGAATTTAACCCCAATATGAAAAAAGACATAAAAAGTTTCTAAATAATTATTAATAACACTACTAAAATAAAATGTTAAAACCCAATATATAAAATTAACGAATTTCATCAAATCATTAATATTTTTTTTTAAAAATAAATTATTTCAACAGACTTTAAAAAATATTAAAAAATATATAATTTTCTCCATAAACAAAATTGGAATACGAGAACTAAAGCAATCTTACGATCCCACGATGACTCTTGTTGATCTTATCAAATTATTTGAATACCATTCTCTCTCTCTTAAGGCGGCACGGGGCAGTTGACGTACGAGTGAGGGGTGGGGTGGGGCACCTCTATATAAGATTAGATTCGTATATGTAAATCCTGATCCGCATCGGCTTCGTTTCCCTGTTCGGAGCTCCTCCGTGGAATAAGGCATAATTCTCCAGAATATCTCTCTCTCTCTCTCTCTTTTTGGTTTTAATTTATATGTGAAATTAGTTAAGTATATATACTATATATCTCTTTCTTTTTTTTTCCGATCCCTTTTCAACTCCCATTTTCAGGTCATGTCTACAGTTGTAGAGCTTGAGGTTGAGGGTCAGCAACTCGTGAACAATATTCAGGATCTATCCATCGAGGACCAGGTAATAATGGGTTTTCTTCTATTTACTTAAGTTTTTCATATTATTATGTATCTTTATTTTTTTAGTTCTCTTTTTATATTTTTTGGTGTCATTTGAGTCCCCAAGTGCACGGAGAAGTTGTTCTTGATTGAATATATTACAAGATTGCAGTTGTATTTTCTTGTATAGGGTGTTATAGAGCTTTAATTGATTTGGGTGTTAGCTGGATTTGACCTAAGAGACAAATGCAGGATTTTTAGGTTTATGGGTTTTGAACCATAACTCTTTTTTGCTAACTGAACTACATTATTTATACATATTCTTAATACAAATATAGGAGTTGAGCTAAAGCTACTGGGTTCTATCGAACCCGTAACTTTTACTGTGGCTCTGCGCCTGTTTGATCCAGTTTTATGACTTATTGTGGTCGAATAGATTGGAGTATTAGATTATTAGAAGTGTAATTGGTATCTATTGTTTGAAAATTTAATTAATATCACAGGTTCAAGACGTGGAAACAGCCTCGAAATGCAAGGTAAGGCTGCGTACAATAGACTTGTGGTCCGGCCCTTCCCCTGATCCCGCAGGCTGCCTTTTTTATTTTTTATTTTTAATGTTCTAGCCGAACACATTTTATTTCAATACTCAATAATTTGTCTTTTGATACAAATTAGGAGTTCTCTATTACTAGAGTTTTTCTGCATTTTCTAGTGACATAGAAATCTTAAACAATGATTAATTGGTAGCATTTGGAATTTGGATATAGCAGTTAGTTAAAGATTCTTGATGTAATCATCTTTTGGCGCCCTTGATATAGATTTCATGGTTAGTCCTTGTAATGAGAGATAAATATCTTATCCCTATAAGATACTTGAAGTCCGTTAATGCCAATAATTTTTCTCCCTGTTTCCATCTTGGTACATGATTATGGCTCGTGTTGCGTTGCTTGTCACCATGTAACAAATAGAATATAACCTTTCCGTTGTACGGGCTTACTGCTGTGTTGTTTAATTAGCTTATACAGGTTAAGCTGATTGATGTGGATTTTGATTTTCAGACTAATATGAAGAGCAATTCTGAGGAAAAGCACCAAGTTGATTGTGAGAACAATCATCATGGGGTCTGTGCCATATGTTTGAATAAGATAGTGCTTCAAGAGACTGCTCTTGTAAAAGGTTGCGAGCACGCCTACTGGTTTGTTTATGGAACTGATCTCTATCTATTTACCGCCATTTTGATCATCATTCTCCTGATAGAATTGTATCCAATTTACTGTTTTGGATAATCTGGATCACTTAAAGTTGGTTCCGAGCTAATTACCTACATTTTGTTAGTTATCTACTGCAATATGATCAACATGCCTCTGATAGGAATATCCAGTTTACTGTTTAGGTGAACCAATCACTTACATTTGATTTGCATCAAACCGTTAAGAAAGATGGCTTGTTGTATTTTGGTTATGAGGGTTATCAAAATGGAAGTAAATAGATGGTAAATGAACTACAAAGAAAAGAAACTCACATGCCAGGGGTACCGATTCCCTCAGAAGCACCTTTCCATCAGCTGAGTGAAGAAGGAATAAAGTTTTGTTTGGATTTTTCGGTTTTATTTGCTGCAGTGGAACCTTTTGCTCTTCTATGTTGGGCGAGAACAGGGATGAAAGAAAGGAAATTTACTATGCATCACAATCAATAGCAAGTTCTCTTCTAGCTATTCTATGCTCTCTACTCTACACCCGAAAGAATGGTCTGTTTTTCAGTAGTTGTATTAATAGACTTTTTGTTGATGTTGGGGGATTTGTTTTAATTATAATTTATGATTGACTTTTGTGCATCAAATTGCATAGATCTTTGTGTTAATTTGTTAGGTTTCAAACGATTATGTGTTGCTGTTTTCAGCTGGACCGAACCTGTTATCTATAAGCTTACTTGAAAAAGAACAAAGGTTTAAATTGCTTGGCTTTTGGTCGAAATGTGACTTTCATTACAGTCTTCCAGTCTGTAACAATGAGAAAGTACTGACAGCAATATGTGTATCTCCTTCCTTTGGTGTTCAGTGTGACATGCATCCTTCGGTGGGCAACCTACAAAAAGGAACCAACATGCCCTCAGTGTAAACATCCATTTGAGTTTCTCTACGTCCATCGCTCACTTGATGGAAGGTAACTGATTATTTTGGTTTAACATTCTTTAGACTAAATATACGTTATACATGATGATGCTAATATTATGGCATGTGTCGTATTTAATGTACATCCTTAGTTGCACTTGCACCAGTATGTATGAAACCACGTGCATAATTCTTCTAGGAGGAAAAAATGTATTTGTTACAGAGGTTAAATTAGTAGAAACTGTTTAACTTTTTTTCTTGATCCATCACATATTTTCTTAATCTGTTTGCGATGTTGACAGGCTATTTGTGGATTGTCTTATTCTCTTCACTAACATAATGATCTGATTATCCAATTGATTTTTGTAAGAGTCGTAGAGCTGTATTGTTGCCTTGGTAACTTGACCATTAAATATGGGGTGGGTACATGTTGTCTTTTTTTGGTCAATTATGGTGCAACCTGGAAAGGGCTGGGAAGCTTATAAAGAATTTGATCTAGAGAGATCCTCAGCACTACTTGATTTAATTGCGAGTTCCCTATTCTGAATATGCAACAAACTGACTTCTAAAGAATCTGACCATTTTTGGTGTTACTAAGCTCCAAGAGATGCATCCATATTAACCACTGAAGATCTAATTTGAAGTTCTCTAACTTGATAGATTCCTTGCAATGGTTCCCCTTGTTAAGGAGAGAGCTATATTGTTCTCGGAAAAGTATGGCTTGTTGTCAAAAGCATGTTGTTGGGTCGTATTGTGGACCAAAATTTTTTCTGACCTTGTCTTTTCCTTGTTTATGTTCTGTAATTTTGTTTTTGAACATCCCATAGTTGTGGTTGGTGATTTTTATCCTAAGAAATGACATAATTTTTCAACAGTATTCAGGACTACATGTTCGAGGAGAGTGTCTGCCTTCTCCTGAGAGCATCATGGTTCAAACCCTTGATTGTAGAGGAAAAGCAAGAAGTCACTGATGACATGGATTACCTCTATGCATATGCATATGCATATGAGGATGAAGAAGAGCTAGAAGATTTCTATGTTACTAGTTCACCGAGTCTCCGCATAGGCAATAGGAGATGGGGTGATAATGGTTATGTCAGGGCAGGAAGGCAAGAAGCAAGGCCTGCTCATCGACCGAACTCCCAGGACTCAGGTGCTGGCTCATCACGCCAGGCTAAGAAGAAAGAGGCTGCTAGTCCTAAAGAAACTGTTGGCCGGCGTGCAAAGAGGGCACTAAAACGTGAAGCTGCTGATAAGGCGGCTGCTGAAAAACACCAGCAGCATTTGGTGAGGCTGGGCCGGATATGAGCTTGCTCCATCTGTAACCTAAAGACCCATGACATAATGAATCACCACTGTACAGTATCTAGTTTCTTTCCTATTGTAGAATAATGCCAACAGTTTAGATGCTGCATTTACTAAATGGGATGAACCATTTCATGCCTGTTATATCTTTCAAAGATAAAGACTTTATGATGACAATGGGGAAGCAAGGACTCTTATTTCCACCATTATATGTACATTGTTAGGTAAATTTTAACTCCTTAACAAAAAGTGATTGTTTTCTTTTAATTATGTAGATTTAGCAATCATTATGTATATATGGATTTAATAATAAAGGCTAGCTTTATTTGGGAAAGTCCATCTAGTTGGACCAACTTCAAATTTGTAAGCCAACACTATTGGCAAAAGGTTTATTTGTCTCATCGTATTGTCAAATCTTTGCCACGTGTTATCTTAAGCAAATTAAAGGACCTAAGAAAACTCTATCTTTTGTTCACTGATATAACATGTAAAATCAAATCAAACGACTAATTACTTAATTGATACTAATCCAATATTAAATGTAAGTTTTATCTTAATAATAATTCATCTATTACACAATTATAAACGAGGCCTTAAATTGCTCATGAGCCAAAGAGAATCATAAATAATTACAAGGAGAAGCAAAGAAAAAGTCACAAGAGTGAGAGCTTCAAAAATTCTCTATCAACATCGTTGTATCGTTAGCTCAGATTTTATGTCAGTGTTCCAAAAATTTAGTCATGATTATTGATGAAGTTCATCTCATAACTTCCTTTTAGAACACAATTAATTAGAAAATTGTCAAAAGAAATGGGGAAACTCTAAGATGACTTGTATGGATTGCTGTCTTCGATGGATTTAAAATTGCGAAATGACTTTTAACGTTAATATATTTGCAATAGATTAGTTAGATATATCTCATAATTAGGATATGAAATTCTAATACTCTAGTACAATTGATAATCATAGGGCAATATAAGAACCATGTATGTGCATGTGTTAGCTAATACAAGAAAACATAAATAATAGATTAGTTAGATATAGTTTATAATTAAAATATAGATTTTTAATTTTGTGATAATTTATTTAATTTCTGTTAACCCGGTAAGGAGTGTTTACAGGGACAATGTCTATCAGTATTTCCTAAAATTTTAAAAAATATAGCAAAAGTTTAAGTAAGAGAAAATTTGGTATAGACTCAATTCACCCCCTCTTGTGTCTATTTAGCTATCAAGTCTAACTAGTCGTATCAGAGCTAAGGTCATGGGTTCGATTCCCAAGAGCAACATGCTACATGGGGCAGGTGTTGAGAGAGGGATTATTAGGTAACACCAACATCCTGTCTATGGCAAGACCTACGAGGGGCTGGGGTGGCCCAGGTCGGAGTCATGATCAAACGTGGTGCTTGCCTGGTAGGCTTAATTAAGAAATAAAATTATCCCTTTCTATCAGTTATAAGTTTTAGGACAATGGTAAGTACTTGATTCTATCAATTGATTTCAGAGTGATTTGGTTGTGTCTAAGTTAACACCTTCGAGAGATCCATTAAAAATGACTTTAAAAATAACACTATTAGAGGGTTAGTCAAGCATCAGACCTCCTCTATTTAATGATCAACACTATATTCAATGAAAAATCGCATGAAAATTTATCTTTAAGACGAGGACTATCAACTTTGGTAAATCACAATGAGAGGACCATTAGTTTCCAATCGGTGGCGCAAAAGATCCCAAGATTGAAGAAGAATTTGATGCCGTAGATTTTTTGAATGATGAAAAAAATGCAAGAGCAATCATAATTTATATTTTGATTTGGAAATTGACAAGTACAACAGAATCTCAGGATACTTAGGTATCTGAAAAATTTGACTCTCCGACACTAGTTTATGAAGGTACATCTCAGGTAAAATAATCCATAATTGATATGTTAATAAGAAAGTATGAATTATTTATTATGAATGACAAGAATCAATTGAGGATATGTTTACCAAATTTACTCATATTACTAATGAACATAAGTCTCTTGAAAAAGAATTTACTATTGAAGATCATGCCAGGAAAATCTTGATAATTCTGTCATCTTCATTGGAGCCTAAAGTCACAGCTATTGAGGAACCTAGATAGATGAGCACATTGCAAATGAAAATTTGATTGGTTACTTGCAAACATATAAACTCAAAAAAATTGATCAGATCAAGGAGGAACCTACGATGGAGTATAGCTTAGTATTAAAAGCTAAAAAACATGATGCTAAGTTTGATGATGAGGAAATAACTATGTTTGCTTGCAGGTTCAAAATACTTCAAGAAAAAAATTCTAAATAAATAGAGAGTCGCAACAAAGAAAAATTAATTGAAAAGGCTCAGTCCAACTGGTGTTTTAAGTGTGGAAAACTTGACCACATGATCAAAGATTGTTCTTTATTGAAGGAGGAACAGAAGAAGAAACACACATACTCTAAGAAACAACAAAAATTACTTTGAAAGCCTTCAAAAAGGCCATGAAGGCAACCAGGGGAGAAACTTCGGATGAAGTTTCAGGTAATAAAAGTGGAGATGATGAATGACTCTCATGGCTAAAAGTGACTCTAAGTCTGATTATGAATCTTCCGAGATAAGTCTAAATTGACGTAAAACTCTGATTCACAACTTATCCAAGAATAAACTTGTGAATCTTTTACTTTCTTTAATGGATGAATTTTATCTTGTGAGTGTGGAAAGAAATGAATAACATTCTTTCAAGTTTGAAATTCGATTGCAAAACTTTTAAGAAATATAAAACTAAACTGGAAACACTCAATGGGACACTCACTAATGAAAACAACAAACTAAAAGAATAATTTCTCTGAAAGCTGAAATTCTTAATTTGAAGAAAGTTCATACTGCAAGCAACGGTCAAGCTAGCACTGATAAAATATCTTGAATCTGAAATTACTACTTTGAAAATTGATCTAAATGAACAAGTTAAAAAAATTCAGAGCTTCAGATACTTGAAAATTATTAACTCTGACTTTGCAATGATCAGAAAGTGGAACAAATCCACTAAAATTTTAAATTGGCTAAATCAACATCACAATAAATGTCGTAGTGGTCTTGGCTACAAAAGCAAGTAGGTTAGGTGGGTTATCAAAATAAAATATGTTGACTTGACTGAATATATTTTATGTAGACACTGTGGACACACGGGACTCTATAAGTATAAGCATTTAGCCAAAATAAAAGCTCTTGATAAAAATGGTAATATTGTTAAATGAGTTAGAAAAGATATGCTTTATTACGTTTCTCAAGGAACGGACCCAAATAAGTTTGGGCTCCTAAGTTTAACACTTAATGTAATTTTGAAGGCTAAGGTGAGAGGAAGCAATCAATGATAGTACTTGAATTTGTATAGTAGTTGCTCAAGGCACATGAATTAAAAAAGATAAAGCCTACAAAGGAGGGAGTATGACATTTGAAAAGAAAAGTAAGATAGGTAAATCACTTTCCACTCTCTAGATTAAGTGAGCTTGATTGTGAATGATAAGTGTTAAGAATTGCTTATGTCATTTCTGAGAATTCTAATGCTTTTATTGAGTACAATGTACCCGATGATGACGATGACGTTTGAGATTGGTGTCAACCAAATCTCAGACAAAGAGGTAAGTGTTCATGTTCTGTCTAAAGGCATAGTGGATGGAACAGACCTTGAGACTGGTCCTTCTAAACTTGAGCATGGTATGAAACATTTAGGAAAAAAAATTCTGGGACAGAAATAAATGGAGGAACAAATGGTGGAATGACCCCTGAAACTGTTTCAAACGGTCAACTGAATGAACAAAATAATAAAAACTCACAAGAGTAAACTTGATGCCCAAGAAGCACCAAAGCACTAAGCAGAGAATATTTTGAGTAAACTAGACGTTGGAATGATAATGTAAACTGAGCACTGAGTACATGACCCCTTCCTCGATGATTGACTAGAAAAATAATATTTTTAAAAAATATTTTTGGATAATGGATCAAGAATAAATTAATATCTAGCTCAATTTTTGTGTGATAAAATGCACAATCACATAGAAAAAGTAATTATTTTTGACAAAAGTTGTCCAAAATTGATGCACACATGTGAAAATGAAACAAAGAACGGAACCGGAGGTTGGAACACAGTTAGATATGTATCTCAATTTTCAATTAAGTGTTAATATTGTTCAATTAAGTTGATTGGTCATTTGCCCAGTTACTTGTTCAAGAAACCTTCTCTCCCAAATTATTTTAATCTTGTACCATCTACACATGCTCCAAATCAGCCCCCCTCCCTCTGATCTCTTTCTCTCTCTCTCTCTCAAATCATGACCATATTGAGATCAACATGGAACATGCGCAAAAAGTCAAAATTCAAACAGAATCTTCACTGGTAGTTATGTGAGCTAAGGAGATAGAGATAAAAATAAATATGATGTGGAGTAGCAGAAATGAAAAATAAATATTATGTGGAGAAGAAGCCTAACATTAAGGGGAACAAAAAAATAAAAAAAATAAAAAAATAAAAAAATAAAAAAATAAAAAGGGAAAATATGAAATGAGAATGACAAATAATATGGAGGTAAAGCTGGCTTGATTAGATACGAATGTATTTGGGGGAGTTTTATTGATTCTTTATCACAAATTCGTTGAGTATAAGAAGTTGACTTGCTTAGAGAAAATCTTTTTGAATGAAACGCGTTGGTAATTCTTTTCCTTCAAGAGTTCCGCCGGGCTCTCAATATTGATAATTCTTTGATAACACTGCTTCATCAATAAATTATTAATCTTCGAGCACTGATTGTTCAAGTTTAGGATGACTATGCCAAGTTTAGAAAAATTCATGAGAAAAAGGGCATAATAGCTTTCTTGCTATGCTCCAAGTTTTAACTCAGTCACATGTCTCACCTGCTACCTCTACTTCACCAAACCTATCACCAGACCACACCACTGCCTCAAAATAATCATCTTTCTCTTGTTTCTTTGAACAATAGTAGAACTTGGCCATTATTTTTGAGATGTAATTAACTGCTACTTCTGATCATTCTTTTGATCTACACTTATTTGTGGTGAACTTTTAAGAATGACCAGTATCACTAGATTGACTTTATAAAAATTTAATGACTTGTGTGTTTTTGTATTTGATGCCCTAGCGGTGGTGAGTTAGGTATCTCAAATGTTCGACTTTTATTTCAAGTATTTTTGTACGAAGAGTTGCTTTTTAGTAGTGTCAAAAGGGGGAAGATAAATGTGCTTGTGTGTCTTAGTGTAGTCATTCAAATATCTAAATGTCTGGTTCATTCTTTTTTAGTAAAATTCTGCAAGTGTAAAATAGTGATGAGTTCTTAGATCAATATATGCAACATCATAGTCGAAAAACCACGACAAGTAAATTTTGTTTATCATCATCAAAAAGAGAGAATTTGCTGAGTATGATTTTGATGATGATACTAAGATTTGTTTGTTCTGAAGTTGTGTTTTATTAATAGACTTTTGAGAAATAATTAGAAAAAATAATAATTTAGCAATAAATTATTACGTGATAAAATATATTTTATTGCTAAATACCATGTGATTGATATGAATAATTATCCTAAATTATTATTAAATTTTCACTTATAGGGATATAACAAAAAGGAGTTAGAATTGAATAACGAGTCAACAAGATCCTAATCGGATAAGAAAAAGAGTGTGAGTTGACTTCTACTTGATATCCCTTTTTTAATTGGATTCTAATAGATCATATGAGTATATACATCTATAAAAGAGGTCCATCCACATTCTGAGAACTCACATATTCACAAATGATTTCAGCAACAATCATTTTTGAGTTCCAAGCGAAGAAGCTTAAAATATGAACAGAGTTGGACTGTTCCGCGGTTTGTTCCGTTAGTTGTAGTAGATTCTGTCTTCTGTGTCAATTCTAGTGAATATAATAAATTTGAATTGGAATCTCTTACCAACTTTCTTAGAAGTAATTATTGAGGTTGAAAATACTTTCTAAGTTTGTTATTTGTGTTTTCAAGCTAAAGGTAGCAACAAATTAGGATTATTGTAAAGGGTTTAAGGGTAGGTCCTTTGGATTATGGGGTAATCTAACTTGGCTCGGTATTTTTTAATGAATTCAAATTAAAATTCTACAGGGGTGTAGGTCGTGGTTTTTACATCCATTTGAGCTTGGATGATTTTTTTACATCTAAATCTCGTGTGCTGTATTTTTTTTGATTATTTATTTAATTTCCGAACTTGGAAAGGGATGTTTAGAGGAACAAAGTCTATCAGTGTTTCCAAAAATTTTGAAAAACATGTCCGAAATTTAAGCAAGAAAAAATCTAGTGTAGACCCAATTCACTACCCTCTTGTGTCTATTTAGCTGTCAAGTTATCAAATTACCTTAAAAGAAAAAAAAAAGACAAATTTGTAAGTAAATTTCACTTTACAAAACAAAAATGATCAATCTTAAGAACCTAAGCGACTTGTTTTAAAGGGAGCTAGGCCTTCCTCGTTTGGATAAAGTGCATCTACTTTCATTAGCGAAGGGAGTTTGGATGATCTTCTTACATCCCTTAGCTTCACCCAGGAGAACAATCGTGCAATGATCGTAGTCTTTGGCATCAAGATAATCTTGATGGAAGGTAAATAATGTCAAGCCCCAAAATGGGAATTAAAGCCACATTTAAAAAAAATGAGATTTTGCACGTTATGACTCAATACAATAATAATTATATTTCGGTCCAAATCATTGTCACTCATTTATACTGTGATATCTGACTATTTAAGCTTATAAAAGTCTAGTTGCAAGAAAGTAAAGAAAATGATTCAATGGATTCAAATGAAATTACAAGAAATAGGAGTTAAAATACTTCTACATATTTTTAAAAAAACAATGCACAAATAAAACTAGAAACCTCCATGAAATAACAACATAATTCAAAGCAACAAATTAAAATTAAAGCTTTAGATCCAAATCAAGCTCTTCTTCTTCATTATTCTTTTTTGCTTCCTCCTCTCCCAATCCAAGATTATCATCATCAACATTGATTGGGAAATCCATTAAATTGAAACCCTTTCCACTTTTTTGGTTCTCAAAATTAAGGGAATTCTCCAAAGAAGCACCTCCAATTCCAATCTTACCTATGTTATAATTTTCTTGGAGATTTTCTGGCCTAAGAAATGACGAGCTTGATGACGATGGTAACCACTTCTCATGATTGAATCGAAAATTATAGCCCGAAAAAAATGGCCATGTATGATAGGAAGTAGGCTTATGGATCGCGGAAGAATCTCCTTGAACACTAAGCGTTGATCGAGAAGCGAAAGAATTATGAAATGGTAAGTGGGAGTTGAAATTTGAGTAGGGATGATAGTAGGGGTGATAATTGGGAGGGCCAAAAGGTGGAACAACATCAACAAGTCCGTTTCGCCTTTTAGCCAAAGCCCTCTCTTGTTTATGAGCGTTTTGATGTCCCCCTAGAGCTTGGGAAGTGGAGAATTCTCTCTTACAGAAGCTACAAGAGAAAGTCTTAGTATTTGAGGAACGCCTTTGCTTGGGGGTTGCCTCATTGGAAGATTCACTAGCATGAGCCGGAGTTGAATGGAAAAGATTGAGTTCAAGATTTGAACCATTTTGGACTTTGAGATCAAGAAGTACACCAGAAGAAGATAATTCTTGTGACTTCAATTGAGAGCGTTCCACAACTTTTTCTTTCATCTTCTTCGTGTTTGTGACTACTTCATGGGATTCTTTTAAGGCTCCCGATATGCTCGAGGTCTCAGAAGAACATGGTTTTTTCATCGCGAAAGCATCCATTTTGTCTCTCAATAGTCAATACTATAGTGTTTTATATTCTTGAAATAAAATTAACTTTGATGAAAAATTGAAGCAAGACAAAATCTTTTAAATAGACAATGTTGTATTTACAAAATCTTCCAAATATGGGAAATTAATGATTGTATGGCGTTACAAATATACAAATTTAAACAACCCAACTCTACTTAGAGGATCAGATCAAACTAATCATATCTTTGCTTTAATTAAATGTCACTATTATTTAATTATTATGCAAAATGGTAAGATGGAGATTAACTGTCTTATTCTCACACGTTTAATTGAGTTCTATTTTGAGTTTGAAATGATAATTTTTATATGGATATTAAATAAATGTTTTAACAAATTTGATACTCTATATCTTGCATTTTAATTAATTCTAGCTGTAAATAATTATATATTAAAAGAAAAAATTCTAATATTTTTATTTTATATGTAAATGTTATGATATAGTTACCACATTGATTAATTACTTTTCCTTTTTAAGATGATTATTATGACTTTGAAATATAGTTAGTAAATCTGATTTTAAAATTTGAACCAAACTTGACTATATGCCACCTCACTGCATTAACCCAATATATATCCTTTTCTCAGTATACCATAATTCATAAACATTACTAGAGGGGTTAAATAGAAGAATTATTGATCCGTTTAAAAATTACTTTCTAAGTTTTAATTGCTTCTAAAAAAGTTAGGCATCATAGTTTAAGGAATCATTTGATTTGGAGATAAGTCATATCAAAGATTAATAGTACAAAAATTAATTATAATGTAAGGATTAATAATGCAAGGATCAAATAGTATAGAGATTATTTTCTAGCTGAATATTTAAAAGATTAATAATAGAAAAATTAATTATAATGTAAAGATTAATAATGCAAGGATCAAATAGTATAGAGATTATTTTTTGGCTGAATATTTAGTTTTACATATTACATACCAGTATATAATATAATAATAAATATAAATTATATATTTTAAATTATACATTATATACAAGTATATGATGTATAATTTAAGATATCTATATATATATATTTATTTATTAAAAAAATAATTTTACTATTATGAAGGTTAAAGTTTGTTTGGCGAATTTTTTGAGAATAAGATAGATAATTTTATTTAAAATAATAATTTTACTAAGATGAAGGTTATAGCCTGCTAGTCAAGCTTTTGAGAAGTTGAAAGCGTTCTTTTCTAATAAAAAAATAATTATTTTAGAGTATTATGGCATTTGGCTAAAATTTTAAGAAAAATAATTATTGGTTGTAGCAAAAGCTTTTCTTAGCGATAGTTTTTCAAATTAGGTCTCTAATATTTGCAAAAATATTTCTCAATTAATTAATCAAATATAATTGTTAATCTATAAAAATACTTTTTACGGAAAGAACTTTTGATAAAAAAATACTTTTCATAATAATAAATTTTAGAAATTTGGTCAATCACACTATTAGCTTTATTAGTTTAGCATTCTAAACATATTTATTACTAGTAGCCTATTCTTATTCTATATTATATCCTCTATAAAATAATATAGAAATTCTCACATAGTTTATGCAAATATTATGAAAAAGTAAAAAGAAACAATCATTGTTATGCTAATCAATATTAATTTTTATTAATTCTCCTCGAATTCCAACCCAATCTCTGTTTATTGAAAGTGGAGATATATAGAGCTTTTGAATTATGAGAACTAACTCATATAAAAGTTTGTAGGTCTATGTGAATTCTTGCTAAAGATGAATATTCTCACTCTATTATCTCCATTGATGATATATGGTTTTGTGTATCTTATGAAATAAAAATATGAATTTATTGAAATGTTTAAAGATTTTATAGTAAAGTTAAAATCACACTGATAAAAGTATCAAGATACTGAGTTTGATAGAGATGAAAAACATCTTATCAATAATTTACAAAATATCTCAAAGAGAAAGAACCAAACCTTACTAGATATGATGAGATTCTTGATGAGATTCACTAATCTTCCAATAAACTTATGGGAATATGTTTTAGCAGCAACGACATACTTACTAAATAAAGTTCTCACATGGAAGAAACATAAACCTAACATTAAATAAATTAAAGTTTGAGTTGTCCAACTAATGGTAAAAGATTGCAATCTAATAAACTTGACTCAAGATTTGATAAGTGTACACCCATTGAATATTCCAAAGAAACTATGAGATATGATTTCTATCACCCCTCTAGCCACAAAGTGTTTGTGGCAAGAGGAACAATCTTTTTGAAAAAAGGAGTTTCTTTTGGAAGAAAATATTGGTGCAGAAATAGAACTTGATAAAGTTCAAGAAACTAATAAATCAACACAAAATCAAGAACATGAGATACAAGTTGAGGACCTTTATTGGATGTCTTGAAGTTAACAAGGAAATAGTCATCTGTAATGGTTGAAGTTCAAGAACTTAATGAAGTTTATGATAAGTTAATAAACCAATTCTAAATCAAATCGAACAATAACCAAATCCAGTATAAGGGTGAGAAAGTTGTATACAAACCTTTTAAAAGTTGTAGATAATGTCATGCACCAAATAAATTGGATCTAATAGTGTAAGATAATGTCTCAAATAGATTGATCATAATGATGATAATCCTAATGTTTTTGAAGAGGCAATAAGTTCTAACTATGAGAAATCCCATGAAGGTTAATAAAGTATGAACTTTAGTTGTACTTTCAAAAGATATAAAACCTATTGATTAGAAATGAGATTGGAGCAGACGAATAGGTGAAGACCTATAAAGTATGTTCTGTTGCCAAGGGATATAGTAAAAGAGAAACAATTGACTATGAGGAAAATTTATCTCCCATGACAGAACTCAAATCAATTCAAATTTTGCTTGTTGAAATAGCATATTACAATTATGAAATATGACAAATGGATGTGAAAATAGCTTTCTATAATGATGAGTTAGAAGAGGTGTGTACATGACACAACCTAAATATTTCACATTCCCGCTGATCATAATGAAACTTTCTAGCTGCAAAGATTCATTTTTGGACTTAAGCAACTTCTCAAAGTTTGGAATTTTCATTATAACAAGACAATTAAAAAGTTTAGTTATGTTAGATGGGAAGTTCATGTGTGTGTAAAAAAGCTTAACGGAAGCACAATTATTTTGTTAGTACTATATATTGATGATATATGGATCTTATACATTAATATATCAACATTATCAAACTTTGACTACCTAAATAGTTTTTCATGAAAACATTGAGAGAAATAATTTATTTATTGAGAATAAAGATCTATAAAGATAGATCTAAGAAGCTTCTTAAATTTTTCCAGCATACTCATTCACTAAAGCTATTAGTGCAAAGGAGTTTGTCCTGTCACAACTTTCAAATATAGAGAATAAAGTACGTAAGCAATTGGATCTAGTGCAAGTGGGAGATTGTTAGGGATATAAATGATATGCATATTATTGTAAATAAAATTTGATATAAATATATGATATCTAATATCTTTTATCATAGTTATTATCAAATTGTTTGATTAATATGACAAAGTCCTTGATTAAATTTTGGAACTTGACATCACAATGGATATCGTGATAGTGAGAGAGTCACGTCTCTTATAACTTAATCTAAAATTGTTCTTGATCATAGGATCGCTAATTAGGACGTTAATAATCCGTTTATATCAATATGTGGTGATCTTTATTGGATAAGGATTAGTTGATCTCATTAACTAAATCACATACACAGATGATGCATATAGAGATATAATCATTGAACAACCTCATTGGATAATTTCAATAGTTAGAATTACCATAAACTGTCTCTGAGATATTATCTTGAAGAATGTGATGTAAGAGTTTCCTTTTACCTAAGATCATCATAGTAATTAACAAGTTATTCTTGTACTTTGATACCATACGCTCATGCCCCTATAGAAAAGGTTGAAAGAATATTGGATATGACTAAATACTTGTAGAATTAATGATTGATCAAGATGGAATCTATTAACTCTTGGTATGAGTATAAGCTCTATGTTTTACTGATAAATGACTCATTAAAATCTAGGCTAGGGCAAACAAAAAAGACTTTTTCAAAAAGCCTTCGCCCGCCTATTCAACGGGGCTATTAGAGAAGCTGCTTCGTTCCTTGACTTCTAATGAAAGAATAAAAGAGTTTCTTAGGTCATTCAATGGCCAATTATAATTTAACAAGCATACACAGCTGATCACCTATTGTGATTTGACAGTTAGACCATATTGTAAGGTGATCCGGAGCTATACGAACATAAGAAAATACTACATTATTCTTCTACCGGTTCTTGAGAATACTTAAGCCTAGCTATCCGGTCGTTAAGAAGTATTATCAGATGCCACCTTTGATTATTATATTGAGATATCAATTTACTACAGGCGTAGTAATGAACCTATGGGTAGCACACTAGCAAATATTTCGAGCTTTGTTAATGGTTTAATTATTTTATCATTTGATAATTAAATTATAGAATTTAATAGTCAAACTAATAAAATATTAGTTCAAATAAAATATTACTATTTATTTGCTAACACGGAGGATATAATTAATATTATGAATAAATTAGAATTTTTTAAAATAAAATTAAAAATTAACTTATATTTCTTGACTTATATACATATACATATACATATACATATATATGAATATATATATAGACACACACACACACACACACATACATACACATGTCACCCCTTAAAATTCGGAGAGACGCGACCGGTATCCCGCGCCTCACTTGATCGAGTGAACCCTGTAGCTAACCAACAAAACAACTAACAGAACAAGCCTGAGTTGATGAGACTCGACACCATAATACAATATATACACAAACACAAGAGCAAGAACAACTAACCAACAAAGTATACACAACTCTAAATTGAAAGCTGGACCATAAATTTCTATTTCTGTATATATAAGAGCCATAACATGATTGACCAATGATATTTTTGAAAATCTTATTTCAGTTACGGAAAAAACTATGTCATCAATGGTTAAAATAAAATTTTAGAAGAATGTATTTTTTTTATTCCAAGATTCACAAAAAATCTTATTCCACGTGTGTGTCTGGAGTACACATTCCATGTGAACTTTATTTTTTCTTTTTTATATTATGGGATCAATTTTAATTCCATTTGTTAAGCATAATAATATCATAAATATTAAGGTAGGCATTTCAACTTATTTATATTAGTTTTTTACTTTCATATTTGATTATTGTATAAAATTTAATTGAATAACAATAAATCTATTCTTATTTAAGATGTTTTTAAAATTCTATCCATGCTCTTTGAGAAATAATTTCAAATTAAAATATTTATATATCTAAAGATAATTTAAGATTTAAGTTTTCCTAAACCTCAATATATTTAATTCTTGTTAGAATTTAATTATTTATATATTCAATATTTAAAAATTTAATTCAAGTGACCATATTTATTCATATTATACTAGAAGGAAAAAACTTATAAGTATAATTAATGTGAGAATCTAATATTTATAATATCTACTTAATAAAAGGGTCAAAATATCCTTATACTATGTGAAATTGAATAAAGATATCTTTTGTTAATTTTGGTCTAAAAATATCTCCACCGTTAATAGTTTGATTTAAAAATGCCTTTGCTGTTAATTGTTTGGTCTAAAATACTCCTATTATAACCTTTGGGTCAAAATATCTTTTTTTCTATCCGGTAAGCATATGGTTTCTTTTATTTTTAAACACATTATTTTTCTAACAAAATATTATTTTTTAATTTTAAAAAACATTTCTTTATCTAATAAAAAATAAAAAGTAATTTTTTCTTCTTAATCTCATTTTATTAATTAAAATAGAATAACCCCATGTACTTTTTAAATTATTAATATAGGTCATATATATAAGATCATACTTAGATACTAATGAAATTATTTTTTATAATAAATAAAAAATAATTTTATTTCTTAATTTTTTTCGAATGTAGTAGGATAAATATTTTCTAATATATTTTTTTTATCTTAAAGTTAAAATAAAAAAAAGGATCAACTATTACTCTATCGTGGATATCTTAAAGATATTTTGTGATTTGAAGAAACATAAAAAATTTTCATGTTTTATGGCACTATGATTGTTGCATCTTATCTTTAAAACTCATGATTATATTATTAAATGTTCATCCCTCTTCAGTTTGAAAAAGATATGAAAATTAATGACAAGGTTACTATAATCTTATATATATGAAAATTAATGAGGGGTTACAACATTTTTATTAGAAGAAGAATGTATTTTAAAAAATAATATATTTATTTGAACAAAACATTTCTGATCCAAAATTAATAATAGGGATATTTTGAACCAAACTATTAATTGAGGGCTTTTTTTAATTTTTTTATTGTATAATTTAAAGACATTTTTATTCATTTCTACATATAATTCCTTCTTCACAATCAATAAATTCTCTTAAACATTACAATGAAAAGTAACATATAATATATATTTCTTCCATTTTAAATAAATGGTGTTTTACCTTAGGTACACCTTTAAGAAAACTACTCATTCCTATAAAGTAAGATATATTTTTACTAATTTATCCTTAATTAATATTTTAAAAAAAGATGTAATTCTTTAGTATTTTTTTGGTTATGTAACTTTTTAAAAAAAATTAAATAATGGTAAAATTAGAAGAACATCATTAATGTCTTCTTGATTAGGTGAAACACTACTTATTTTGAAATAAAATGAGAAAATAAAAACACCATTTATTTTGAAATAGAGCGAGAGTATATATCTTATCTCCTTAAAATGCATAATTTTATTTACATTTACTTCTAATTTAAAGAAAATTATATATATCCAGACTCAAAATAATTTAAAAGGTATATGTGTAAATTATCACATTTAGTTACAATGTATATCATGGTAATCATTGTTAATGCCTTTTTGACTTTTTAGTGAGAGTATTTTTTTGGTCAAAATTTAAATATTATTCAACCAAAATTTGCAAGTAAGTACAACCAATCCTCTAGGACTCAAGGACCAACATCAGTAAGTAAATCACTAATCTATTCTTTATCTACAATTAACTCAACTTTACCTCTATAATCAGGGATATCCTATTAGAGTGTCCAGTCTTCCTTTCCATTTGTACTGGTTCTACCCACTAAATGTAGCTCCATAGCAATCTCCTTCACCATCATTGCAGGTTCTTTCTGAATATGTTTAATCTCCGCTGATTTCTTTCTCTCCAAGTGTGATAAAATGTTTCAACATAAAGAAATCCTAATATGTTCCTATCAGGATTCCTGTTACTTACAACTTTGGACAACTAGTTAGTCTCCTCTTCCCAAGACTGAGCCATACGTTGCATTCCCATCCAGTGTAATAGACGACCCCATACCTGGGTTACATATGGACATCAAACAACAAGTGTGATAAAGATTCCTCCTTATGAGTAACACATAAAACACATTCTCGGCTGGCTTGAATACCCGATTTTACGAGCCTGTCAATTGTTGCCAGATGTTTGTACATTGCTAGCCACAATATAAATTGGTGCTTAGGAATCATTCCCTTTGTTAGAAAGAGTTTCTTCCAATAGATTTTGGAAAATTGTGGAAGAAAGGATTTATATGCATTCTTTATGCCGAACCTACCATGCTTGGCAAATCTGTCCAGGGCAGCCCGACATGTAGTTCCAGCATCTAGCCATGATCGGGCATCAAAAATTTTCCTTACCACCCAACTGGATTGCTTGGGAGAAGGCATGGTGTTTATTGAGTTACCTTTAATATAGAATATGTGAATCCATTGAACCCATAACGTGTCCTTCTTTTTTGTTATGGCCCAAAGCAACTTGAGAATGGCAGCCTTATTCCAATAAGTAAAGTTCATATACTTAGCCCCCCTGTTGATTTAGGCTTACATAATGTATCCCAGACCACTAACGATTTCCTCGTGTATTCTCCTATTCCTGTCCATAGTAAGTTCCTGCAAATGCCAGTTACCAGGTTTATAACCTTTCTAGGTAAGAGGAACACCTGAGCGCAATAATTTTGCATCTCAAATAACACACTTTTAATCAATTGAACTCTTCCGCTGTATGCTAATAATTTAGAGGTCCAGCATCTAACTCTTGCAGCTATTTTTTCCACCAATGGCAAACACTGACTTATAGATAACTTTTTAGCAGATAATGATACTCCCAAGTACTTAAACGACATAATGCCAGCAACAAATTTGAACTGGCATAATATTTCTTCTCGTAATTCATGGGATACCCCTGCCACAAATAGGAAATTTTTTTCCAAATAGGCTTTGAGTCCAGAAACATCAAAGAAATGTTCAAATACATCCAACATCAGCTTAATTGACACACTAGCTGCCCTACAATTCATGAGAAGGTCATCCGCAAAGCATACATGTACCAGGGTCATCTTCTCACACTTGGGATGAAAATTAAAGTCAGGGATGTGCTGCAGTTGCTTTAAGGATCTGTTTAGGTATTCCATGGCTAATACAAAGAGGTAAGGGGACATTGGGTCCCCTTGCCGCAAACCTCTTTTAGCTGGAAAAGTAGGAGTCACAGCACCATTCACAAGTAATGTGTATCGTACTGTTGTAACACCTGTCATTATAATATCCACAAATTTAGCAGGAAAGCCAAATTCCTGAAGAGCCATTTTAAGAAATCCCCACTCCAAAGAATCATATGCCTTCCTTATGTCTACCTTGATCATACAACGAGGCGAGACATTCTTTTGTGTGTAACCTTTAATGAGCTGATGGACGATAATGACATTATCCAGGATGTTCCTCCCTTCTATAAAGGCTGCCTGCGTCTTTCCCACTATTTGATCCACCAAAGGTTTCAATCTGTTGGTGATGATCTTAGAAATCAATTTATAAACTGTGTTACAACATGCAATGGGTCTGAAATCCTTTACATATGTGGGATTGCTCACTTTTGGCACAAGAGTGATGGATGTATTATTGATGGCTTGCAGTAATTTCCCATTATCAAAAAATTTCAAGACTTCTTTTGTCACATCTTGACCCACCAGTGACCAAAATTCTTTAAAGAATTCCGCTGTATATCCATCCAATCCCGGGGCTTTGTCCAAAGGCATGGTTTTCATGACTCGTTCTACCTCTTCCTTGGTGACTGGTACCATCAAACCTTGCTGCTGAGCCATGGTCAGACAATAACCATCTCTAGCTATTTCAACATTAAGGCAAGAAATCTCGGTAGCTGATTCCCCTAGTATTCCTTTAAAAAAATTGACAAATTGTTGTTGAACAAGAACAGGGTCAGTGATTAGCTTTCCTTGATCATCATATATGCTTGTGACTCTATTTTGTGATTGACGTGCCTTCAAGTGTGCATGAAAAAAATTTGTGTTTGAGTCACTCTCTGCAATCCACACAGCCCTGGATTTCTGCCTCAGGACATTCTCATGAGCTTCTTCCCACTTTTTCAACTTCAACAGTAAATCCTTCCCCCCCTCAATTAACTGAGCATTAAACATATCATCATTTATCTTTTCTTGAGTCTCATTCAACCGATGTCTGATTTTATCTAATTTAACCTCCAGTTTGGAGTACTCTTTGTGCATCTGCTTTGTAGCTTGTTCAAGGAGCTTAAGTTTCCTACACACTACATACATATCATGCCCCTAGACATGTTGACTCCACACTCACAGCTCCTGCTTAAGCAAAATGTTCAACAACTTAAAAGGTCGTTTCCCCCACTGGTGAACTGTAGCAGTTCGAATCATAATTGGGGAATGGTCTGAGCATCCCGGATTCAAATAGTGGCCCTCAATACTTCCATATGAATGAAGCCAGTGATCATTACCCAATGCCCAGTATATACGTCTATATACTCTATCTATTATACCTCTCTTATTACACCAAGAGAATCGATGACCCCTTCTAGTGATGTGCCTAAGGCCCAAATCATCAATACATTGCTGAAAGTCAATCGTTTTAGAAATTTGCACAGGAGCTCCATTTACCCTGTCCTCAACAGATAATAATGTATTAAAATCTCCAAGTATTATCCATGGTTCCATGACTCCACTGCTTACACATCTTAATTCATCCCACAAAGCCTTCCTCTCAATTATTGTGTTATATCCATACACCACAGAGATATAGCAAGAGAAAGAAGAATGTTTGTCTTGTATCTGGCCGTGAATACATTGAGCAAACATATTCAAGACCTGGACGTCAACATTATTAGGTTTCCATCCTTGCCATATTCTTCCATTGACCGCATCACCATAATTGCTAACAAACTGCCAGCTTCCCCCAAGTTTCCGTTGTATTAACGATGTCTTATTTTCTTTAATTCTAGCCTCAAGACAACCAATAGTATCAATATTATTTTGCAGCAAGAAGGTCTTAATCTCTCCTTGCTTAAAGGGCATATTAAGCCCTCTAATATTCCATGAGCATATGATCATGTAGGTAGTCCTGCCTTGGGAAATTTCCCATAGCATTTCCTTCCTTGCTTGACTGCTTTTTGCTCTTCACTCTGCCTTTTGTAACCTGGTGGAACCCCTTTCCTTCAAGGAATTTCATCCCCACTTTTTGATTTATCTCCTCCATTGGTCTTTTTCAATTTTATTTTCCTCGTTGTCATGGTATATAATAACCTGTGAACCATTTTCCTTCACTTGAGTCTGCGATGAGGTGACACGAGTCTCTACCTCTATCTGAATTTCCTGTGATAGCTCATTCAGTGTTCTTGTTTCACAAGGTTGACTCACATTCTCCTGGACAGTTTTCTTAGCCACCCATTGGGTTTTACCCCTTTGCTTCCCCTCAATGCCCTTTTTATTTACTTCCTGTACATTAGCTTTGTTGTTTTGACATTCATCAGTATAATGCCCAAACCGACGACATGTTTGGCACATCTTAGGCCTCCATTCATAATCAACCCTTTGCTCCAGCATGGTTCCCTCCACTCTCTCAATGGATAGAGAATCTGGCAGTGTCTGAGTTATGTCCATCTCAACTAGTAACCTAGCATAAGATATTCGCTCACACTGAGCAGTTAGTTTATCAGAACAAACAGGTTTACCCAAGTAGCTAGCAATTCGTCCCAAGTTCTCAACTGTCCAATACTGTAGCGGGAGCCCAGGTAACTTTACCCATACGGGAACAACTTGCATCGGCTCTTTTGTAATATCAAAATTCGGACTCCATTCTCTGAGAACCATAGGTCTGTTATGAAACGTATATGGTCCTTCTTGCATAATTTGGTTGCGCTCATCCAGAGAGTTGTATCTGAATATGAAATACCCATTATCATGGAGATAGACCTTCGGCGCGGTTACCATATTTCATACTCTATAGACAAATCTAAGCACATCTTTGAAATTTGGATTCCCACCATAACATAACCTATTAACGCATTTTTCCACTTTTGGCACTGTGCCTCAATCTCCTCTTGGTTAGGCTTCACTACCTTAATCTCATCCTGAACCATACGGGGGAAATAGATCAGTTGAAGACCCTGCTGCATTTGCCTATTCCCTTTTACCACATCCGCCATAGACAGTTTTGGTTCATCTGGGTAGTCTAACTTCCGAGCAGTTGCTACTACTGGATCTGCAAACTCCCCTTCAATACCTAGCGTGGCTTGAGGACCTTCAGGCATAGGCATTGGGAGTGGGACATGTTCAAACCCTTGAGAGATCTCAGGCATAGGCGTAATAAGAGTCGCTTCTCTAATCCCTGGTTTCTACGGACAATGGAACACCGTCGGAGCACTCCCTCGACCCACCATCCATTGTATTAACCTAGGCGATTCTAGGATTTTATGGATGCCATCAGCTGGAGTCACCTGTCTTTTCTGTTCTTCCTGTGTAATAGGAGTTTCCGTCTTCTCACTCACTGTGGGTTTTACAGCCTGCGAAGTTCTTCGTTTCCGGCGAGCCATGAAGGGTGCACATTAGCAGACCTTGCGTAACCTGCACCTTCAGAGCTTTAATAATCTCTTTTTAGTGAGAGTATTATATTGTTTCATTGAATATGTAAATCTCTTTTGAAACTATTTTTTAATTTATTGTACTAAATTATTGTCTTAATGTCATGGACACAAGACATTGAATTAAAGCAATCATATATTTTTTCTTTTCATCTTCTATGATCACATATTAGTTTTCTTTGAAAATTGTATTAATCCATACAATACTTATATTTTTTAATGAGAAAAAGAAATAAGTACCCTCTGAACTATGATCAAATTTTCAACTACACACCTTCTCTTTTAGAGGGTCTTATTACCCCCTCTCCCCCCCCCCTCTCGAATTATTTTAAAATGAAATAAATATACCCTTAGGTGTTGATATGGCAAATAGAATGTTCTCACTCTCTTGGAGACATGTGAGAGTCCAAAAATAACTTAAAATTTAATTAATATGAACACTTATCATTTTTTAATTTGACACTTTATAATTAATTAATACACTTAATTAATTAATATTAAAATTTAATCAGATATTTTTTATTCCTTATTTGTGAATAAAGTCAAATTTTCAAATTTATTTTTTACTAATTGACGCTATTGTTGACTTTGTCTTTTCTTCAATTTTTTTTATCAGATAGTAAATGTAGCAGTTGAATTAATTCTAACAAGATACTTTTTTTTTTAAAAAAATAGTTTTTTTAAAAATGTTAGGGTTCAATTTATTTTTAGTGTTTAAATTATTTTACTTTTTCAGTTTATACATATTTGATTTTCTGAAAATCCTTAACTAGTAACATTATGTTACTGTTGACTTTGTCTTTAATAACATCAATTACTTTTTAAAAGAAAAAAATAATAAATTTGTTCATGCACTAATAATAATATTAATAAAAAATTTATAGAATTTTTAAATTTTAATTAGTTATTATAGAAATATTAATACATCTATGTGTTGATAGTAATATTAATAAAAAGTACTATAAATTAAATTTTTCATAATAAATTAATACTTTTTTAGGCAATCTAAATTTAATATAATTTATATTATTTTTTAGTAGCACCAATTACAAAAATAATAAAATTTAATTATATTTTACAAACAAACAAAGAAAAACAATTCAAAATACATTAGTTTAAGTTTTAATGTTAATTATGTATATTAATTAATTAGAAATGTCAACTTAAAAAATGACATGTTCCATATTAATTAAATTTTAAGTTATTTTTGGACTCTCACATGACTTCAAGAGAGTGAACACACTATCTTTGCCACATCAATACCTAAAGGTGTATTTATTTCATTTTAAAATAGTTCAGGGGGTAAAAAGACTGAAAAAGTGTGTAGTTGGAAATATGATCATAGTTCAAGGGGGTACTTATGCTCTTTCCCTTTTTTAATCTATTATCTAAAATACTCAAGTACAAAATGTAAAAGACATGTTACTGAAATTAAATGTTTAATTCAATGTTTGAATTTAATGCTAAGTGGATGTTAGAATAATAAATAATGAAACATGTAATCCTTGTAAGTTAGTTAAATTTAATATATTGTAAATATTACTTAGTTTGTTAAATTAGAAAAATTTATTTATTAAAAAGTATAAATGAAACACTTTATTATTGTTCTTTCTCTGCTTAGAAGAAAGGAATAAGAAATTGAATAATTCCATTCCAAAAATAATTAAACTAAACTTGCAATGTTGGGCCGTAAATGGGCCTTTCCTCATCTAGTACAACATATTTATAAACAATAGACCGACGAGGCCAAGGTATGGAACAACAACTGTACAATAGGGCCAACAAGGCCTTCAACAATACTACATTTCAAAACATAAGTCTATATGTCTCTAAGAGTTCAATAGTAGATATATATAATCAGGACAGGGCCCCGACCTACCCATCAAAGTCATATGTACACATAAGTACACATAACAGAAACAACGGGTAACTCCAGACAACATGGGGCTCTCCAACAGGCTAGAACTGCACTCAGCTATGAGAATCACGAGCTACCTACTGAACAACACCTGCAGGTATATGTATGCAGCAACCCAGGCTTGAGGTGTCAGTACAAAAAATGTACTTAATATGTAAGGCAACAAAAAGATAAATATGACATAGCAGAAAGAAAATCAAATGAATACCAATAGATCAACCTCAACCTGAAATCAAAAATATCAATTCACACCACCTTACCTGCCCTCATGCCTCACAACGACGACTACAACCTCAGCCACAACAGTCTCATATATCTAATATATGACTAACCAAAATATAGAAAAATATGAATGCAATATAATGTAAAACAATACACTAATCTAGACTTGTAGGAAACAGTCACGAACTTGCAAGCTAACAATATACGCAAGTATGACCCTATCGGAAACCGTCACAGATTTGCAGGTTCTCACAAGGCCACTCGACCTTGTCGAAAACCGTCACAAACTTGCAGGTCCTCAACTCCGAAGGCAAAACATATAAAAAAATATGCAATAAATCATATGAGCATGAATACGCATAGTAAAACATCCCACAATTAACACAACAAGACCTGTCATCCGAACTCCACAACACAATATTAGATTCATCGTATCAAACTGACCCACTGACGTACCACCGATCACACATATCCATACTCAATGCTGAGCTATACCACTAACATAATTATCAAAACAACCCAGCATATAACAAAACAGTAAGAGCATAAACAAGGAACTACAAAACAGCGACGAGGCACGATAATACTATAAGTTAAAATTCAACGAAAACATGCAGAAACGTTGAATTAATTATGTAAATCTGATCAGATATATAATTTAATAACGAATGCCGACTTCATTTGGGTAAAAATATACTAGTCCAATTAAATGTGAAGGTCCAACAATTGTACATATATATTTACCTTTATCGCTAATAAATTTGTATTTACTGAATTTCTTTAAAAAATAATCCTAAATTGATTTTCTAATTTCAAAAATACCTAGTGGCTTTAATAAATTACCTTATCCATTTTTCTAATCCCTTCCGACCCAACCCAAACTTGATCCAAATGAAGAACACAATACCTCTTTACTCAGTCAAAAAATAGGTTTGATCGGCTCTGAATAAAAGAGGGATTGAACTTTTTTTTTTAATTGAATTGGGTCTAGAGGGGTAAGGTATATTGTGAGTTAATTTTTTAAAGTCATGTGATACTTCTGAACTGAAAAAAATCGGTTTTAAAATTTTTTAGTTCAGTTTAATTAGTTAAGAAAAAATGTAAATATGTACTTTTTATTAAACGACAAGGATTATATATACACGATTTAAAGACATATTTGTATCTTTTTCCTAAAATAAGAAAAAAAAAGAGCTAAATACTCAATCTACCATAATCACTATTAAATTATATATAACAAACTAGTTTGAACTTATTCTCAGACATAACAAACCATTTTTGTCATCTAGCTAATATCTACCTGTACACGTATATATTTAAAAATCAAATCAAATCGATTTTAAATTTGTGAGTCTATTTTATTAGCACAAAATCTATTTGTGTCATCTTATCGTCAAATTTGTGCCAGTATTACCCAAGTAAATTAAGAAATTTAACAAAATTCTATCACTTATTTAATAATGAAAAATAAGATTAATTAAATGACAAATAAAAACTTGTTAAGTGTATAAATAATATGTTATGACTAATCAAATATGATTTTGTCACTAATATGATTGATAACTTAATTGAACTAATCAAATTTAAAATAAGGTTATCCTAATCATAACTCATTTATTCCACAATTATAAATTGGGTCTTTCATAGATCATGATCCAAAAAAATAAATTATAAATCACAAGAGGAAGCAAAGAATTTGAGTTTGCTTTGAGTTCTAGATTTATTGCGGTTAGAGTTCAGGGTGAGCTGCTTCTTTTCGATATCACTAGATTCTAGAGACCCCTTATATTATTTTCTGTCTTATTTCCTTCCAAACAGTGGTGTTTGGCTTTCAAACTTGTTTGATATTCATAGATGCTCTTGTACTGATTTTGATTTTTGACTCATTTATTTGCCATAAAAGTAGTTGTTTATTTTACATTCTTTTTGAATTAATTCTGTTGTTAAATGATTAATACATGAACATGGTTCATCTAGTGGGATGGTGTATGTTGTCATGGCTCAACGAAATTTTGGGTCGTGACATATTTTTCTTCTTGTTGCCTTTATCCTTTTTAAAGATAGTTTTTTCTGGTGATCAAGCTGAGATTTTTATTGGGTTTTGATGTAGTTACATTATGAATTTCTTGATATTTTGTCTTTTAAAATTTTATTTGATTTTATTTTAATTTCACCGAATAACTTTCTCTATTATGTTTTTGTCTTTTCTACTATCAAATGATATACACGTGCAACACACGTGCAGAGATATCCACTCTTATATTTGTGAAGAAAATTTGAGAAATTGGAATGCATCAAGGGGTTAAACACATATTAAAGAACTATTTGAACTCTCGATGCTCGTAGACATTTAAGTTTTGTTTGATTTAAATCCATATATTAGATATTTGTATTAGCTACCATCAAGAATATACTAGTTCAATTAAATGTGATGGTCCAATATAGTTGGATTAATTATGAAAATCCAATCATAATATATTAAACGATAATGATATATATTCATCATTGTTTAATATTTGAAGACATATTTGTCTAGAATAAACCTAGGAGTGTACGACCAAAAGAAACCCTAACTCTCTCTAGGTGAATGGCGACTTAGAAGCCTCCCATGGCTGCCGCTGCATGTCCCCAGCCTGAAGCTGTGGGTGAGCAAACCCTAACACTACCTTTGCGTCTCTAACGATTGCTAATCCTACGACAGTGACCAAAACAATCTTGAAACCTATTCAATTAATACATAGGGAACTAACAAGCTTACCCGAACTGAGAAAATTAATTCCAAAATAGTTGGTCATCAAAGGACGCTGCGACATCTTTTAATTCGCTGTGATCTCTATGAAGATTTTATCTCTTTCCTTTCAAAACAGTTTGGTTATCCCAAGTTAATGGGGAACAACATCTGTTCCATAACTTTCCATGGACACAAAATTTCAATCCTAAGGAAGAAATGTCAAAAGCTTTGGCATGGGTTTCACTAACGGATCTGCCACCAAATCTTTTTGCTCGAAGACCTCTATTATCCATTGCATTGGCTATACGTAAGCCAGTAGCCATAGATAAAGCCACCAAAGAAAGGACTAAGACCTAGCACATCTAGAGTGAAGGTCATTCTTGATCTTCTGGACAAACACCCGAAACGAGTAAGGATGCATTTTTTGGATGAACAATCTAGTAAGCTCGTTGAACATTATCAACAAGGTTGTGTTTGATAATCTTCCTCTGTATTGTACCTTCTGTAAGAGCCAAGGTCATAAAGATGTTGATTGTCGACTAATGATCAAGGAAAATAAAAAGGAAGAGGGTAATCAAGAATACATTGGGCAGCAAAGTGACGAAACAAACACTCTGGAACGATTGCATGGTGATGCACGAGACTCTCTGAATTAAAAAAAAAGTTGGAAATAAAGTCTCTAATAATAAGGATAATGCAAGTAAAGTGATCGACGCCCAGATTATTAATTCTGGGCAGCACCTAACTACTTGAAATAGTGGTGATACAAGGCTAGCAGTAGTTGATAGAAGGCCTGTTCATGAGGGACGTTTGGTTCCTGAAACAGAGGTCCAATTATTCGACAATTCTGAAAAAAGTTCGGGTGATGCTCCAAAAAATTTGGTGCAGCTAATTCAAAGGCTTTACTCGTTGCTTCGCAAGTCGCTTCTGGAAAGCTATTGATAGAAGATGTGTCTAGTAATATAGCTGCTACTTATGTGGTGCAAATAAGAGAACGTGGACAGTCTGATATAAGTGACAAAGCAGGGGCAACAGTCGATGTTGGAGTTTAAATTGATCTTCTAGATCATGAGGTACAGTCACGGGCTTCTCCAGTTAAGCTTTATGTCGACCCTAAATTGAATAAGATTACATATCATCATGCTCTACCATTTGTTCCAATACCTCAAAGTCATTTCAATAAATAATTTGATCTCTTCTAGCGGGCAATAAGGTGTTACAAATGAGAGTAGATGGGCCGACCAGGTGGAAGAAGAGGATGAACATGTCACACCTCATAGCAAAATTGAGTCCTTAAGTACCAAGTTTTGTCCCTAAGGGTAGTGACATTGTCAATGCTTCATCTTTTAATGTTTTAAAAAAATAATTTTGTTAGTGAGAGTGACCTTCTTGATGCATCGGTGAATCCTAACATTGAAAAGTTGACTTCTCTTACACCTATTAATATTAACAAGCAACTATTAGTTGTTGGTAGTAGTACCTCACAAATAGATTTATTAACCTATAAGATAAGGACACCTTCGAGGAAGATGAGAAAGAGGATATGTTGAATCATTGTTTTGCAAATGCAGCTAGGAATACAGATACTTCTCCTTGGAAACAACGCAATAACAAGAAGAACGAATGAAAAAATAATTAGGATGGTAAGGTGACTGAGGAGTTTTTACTAAGGCACCTATCAATACGACTGGCAAAACAGAATTATACGGCAGTATGAATAGCTTCAACAAAATTCAATAAAGCAATGATGAACTATCAAGTATTTTTAGAGAAATTTGAAGAAGAAGACAAGTGAAAAATACTTTAAATTACTTTAGAAGGACAATCTATCTTTTCTAGATTATACATTTATCAATGAAAATTTGAGGTAGGTCACTCAATTTCGTCATGAATTTTATAATTTTTCATTACTTAAGCATTCTCATTTGTAATATCATCATAGAGTGTATTGTAAACTCTGTGATGATCACAAAAAACCTAATTCTCTCTAGCTCTTATTTTCTTCATGCTGGTTAATTAGTAGAGGTTTGTTACCTCATTAGGATTGATAAGGTAAGGTCTAGCCCACCTTGCTTGTACTTATCCCTATTGAGAATTTTTTAGATTATTAATAAAAGACTGCTAGACCCTCTGTATAAATTTATTTTTTTTCAAAAAAAAAAGGAGGAGATAGGAAGAAGACATATTTGTCTCTTTTTCCTAAAATAAAAAAATAAAAAAGGAGCTAAAATACTCAATTTACCATAATCATTATCAGATTATATTTAACAAACTACTTTGAACTTATCCTCAGACACAACAAACCATTTTTGTCATCTAGTTAATATCTACCTATACACATATTCATTTAAAAATCAAATCAAATCAATTTTAAATTTGTGAGTCTATTTTATTGGCACAAAATCTATTTATGTCATATTATCATCAAATTTGTGCCATGTATTACCCTAGATCGTCAAATTTGTGCCACGTATTACCCAAGTAAATTTAGAAATTTAACAAAATTCTATCACTTATTAAAATAATATGACAAGTAAAATTAAATCAAACAACTAATAAGAATATGTCAGGTGTATAAATAATATGTTATTACTAATCAAATATAATTTTGTCATGAATATGATTGGTAACTTAATTGAACTAATCAATTTTAAAATAAGATTATCCTAATCATAACTCATCTATTTCACAATTATAAATAGGGTCTTTCATAGGTCATGATCCAAAAAAAAAAAAATATTATAAATTACAAGAGGAAGCAAAGAATTTTGAGTTTGCTTTGTGTTCGAGATTTATTGCAATTAGAGTTCAGGATGAGCTGCTTTCGCTTCGACATTACTAAATTCTAGAGACTCCTTATATTATTTTCTATCTTATTTCCTTTCAGAAAGTGGTCTTTGGCTTTTAGACTTGTTTGATATTGATAGATGCTCTTGTACTGGCGTCACCAAGTCATGGAGTTATTTTGGTTTTTGACTCGTTTATTCACCATATAATTAGTTGCTTAATTTATATTATGTTTGAATTAATTCTACTGTTAAATGATTAATAAAGGAACGGGGTTCACCTATGCGGATGGTGGATGTTGTATTGGATCAACAGAATTTGGGGTCATGACATAGTTTTCTTCTTCTTGCCTTTATCCTTTTTAAAGATAGTTTTTCTGGTGATCAAGCTGACATTTTTATTAGGTTTTGATGTAGTTACATTTAGAATATTCAAATCTGAGACCAATTTTGAGAGCCATTACAACCATCATCATATGAAATCTTTGGAAGAGAAGAAACAGTATAAAGCATGGAAGGACATTATCATACAACACTCTTGTGTTTAATATTAACACAAACATTTTAGAGATTAGGGAGAGCCATCTATCCTAATCTGATACAACTACCTATAGGCCGGTCAATGATTCTGGAATTTTTGGAGACATACTGACCAAAGCTCTATTACTTCCCAGTGACTTGGCAACCATCAGGAAGAGGAATTGTTAAATGCAACATAGATAGGGCATCTAGAGGTAATCCTGGCAGGAGCAATACTTATGCTTTTTGTTTAAGAAATCATGTAGGAGATCTAATATATGCACAGGAAGAGGATATACAAGAGGTTATTAGCATTGAAGCAGAACTTGCTCCAATTAAGGAAGCATTAATATATTGTGTAGCAGAGGGAATTAATCAAGTGTGTTTGGAAATTAATTCTTTAGTGCTGCATAAAATTCTCACTAAAGTTTGAAGAGTACCACATATTATAATAGTGATTGTGGAGGATATAAGGAGCATATCACAGATGTGTTAAGTCCAGGTTCAACATATTTTTAGGAATGGTAATAAATTGGCCAATTGCATAGCTAATTTGGCATTTGAAAATCCAGAAAGACTTGAATTTAAGTCTTTCACAGATTTGCCAAGTTTAGCTGGGAAGATAATTAACAGTGACTAGTATCAAATTTCCTATTTGAGAATCAAGACAGAGAATCAATGGATAAAGAGAATGGGGAGAAGGTCAAGAGACATTAATAGCACAACATCTGCACATAAAAATGAGTTGTTGGAGATAAGTTTTTTATAGCTAAAAAGCACAAAATAGACATGTCAAAGACAACAAATACAAATAAAAGCATGTAAGGAAGAATGCTTCTGATTCAGCAATAATTACACAGATAGTTCTACGTGAGTAAAGAATAATAAAGAACAACAAGGACAAAGATGGCTCAGCTCAGAGGAAAGCAACATAGCAGGCCGACTGGAGACCCAATTATGGCTCACGATCTTCCCCATCATCACATGCTTTGGCTGGAATGTAGCAAGGAGGACAAGCTTTACTTTCCTTTGAGATACAGATAAAGTGTAGGGTCCTAATGAATCTGGGTAGGATACGTAACAATGAATAGTTTTGTTGTTTTTTTATATGGGCCGGTCAATTTTGGGCTGGCCATGACATGGATTATGATGTTTCTTAATTTTCAGTCAATAAAAGGCCCATTTGTGGGTAATTAAACTAAATAAAAAATAAAAAATAAAAATACATTTAGAATTTCTTAATATTTTGTGTTCTAAAATTTTATTTGATTTTATTTTTTATTTTCATTTTATGAATAGCTTTCTTTATTATGTTTTTATCTTGTCTACTATCTAATGATATACACGTGCAACACACGTGCCATGTATTACCCTAGATCGTCAAATTTGTGCCACGTATTATCCAAGTAAGTTAAGAAATTTAACAAAATTCTATCACTTATTAAAATAAAATGACAAGTAAAATTAAATCAAACGACTAATAAGAACATGTCAGGTGTATAAATAATATGTTATGACTAATCAAATATAATTTTGTCATGAATACGATTGGTAACTTAATTGAACTAATCAATTTTAAAATAAGATTATCCTAATCATAACTCATCTATTTCACAATTATAAATGGTGTCTTTCATAGGTCATGATCCAAAAAAAAAAAATTATAAATTACAAGAGGAAGCAAAGAATTTGAGTTTGCTTTGTGTTAGAGAGTTATTGAGGTTAGAGTTCAAGGTTAGCTGTTTTCAATTTGAAATCACTAGATTCTAGAGACCTCTTATATTATTTTCTGTCTTCTTTCCTTTCAGATAGTGGTTTTTGGATTTTAGATTTGTTTGATATTAATAGATGCTCTTGTACTGGTGTTTAAATAATTAATAAAGGAATGGGGTTTACCTACGGGAATGGTGAATGCTGTCATGGCTCAACAAAATTTTGGGTCGTGACATATTTTCCTTCTTCTTGCCTTTATCCTTTTTAAAGATAGTTTTTTTTTTGGTGATCAAGCTGAGATTTTTATTGGGTTTTGATGTAGTTATATTTAGAATATTCAAATCTGAGACCAATTTTGGGAGCCATTACAAACATCATCATATGAAATCTTTGGAAGAGAAGAAACAATATAAAGCATGGAAGGACATTATCATACAATAGTCTTGTGTTTAATGTTAACACATACATTTAGAGATTAGGGAGAGCCATCTATCCTAGACTGACACAACTACCTATAGGTCGGTCAATGATTCTGGAATTTTTGAAGACATACAGACCAAAGCTCTATTACTTCCCAGTGACTTGGCAACCACCAGGAAGAGGAATTGTTAAATGCAACACAAATGGGGCATCCAGAGGTAATCCTGGCAGGAGCAATACATATGCTTTTTGTTTAAGAAATCATATAGGAGATCTAATATATGCACAAGGAGAGGAAATAAAAGAGGTTATTAGCATTGAAGCAGAACTTGCTCCAATTAAGGAAGCATTAATATATTGTGTAGCAAAGGGAATTAATCAAGTGTGTTTGGAAATTAATTCTTTAGTGCTGCATAAAATTCTCACTAAAGTTTGAAAAGTACCACATATTATAATAGTGATTGGGGAGGATATAAGGAGCATATCACAGATGTGTTAAGTCCAGGTTCAACATATTTTTAGGAATGGTAATAAATTGGCCAATTGCATAGCTAATTTGGCATTTGAAAATCCAGAAAGACTTGAATTTAAGTCTTTCACAGATCTACCAAGTTTAGCTGGGAAGATAATTAACATTGACTAGTATCAAATTCCCTATTTGAGAATCAAGACAGAGAATCAATGGATAAAGAGAAAAGGGAGAAGGTCAAGAGACATTAATAGCACAACATCTGCACATAAAAATGAGTTGTTGGAGATAAGTTTTTTTATAGCTAAAAAGCACAAAATAGACACGTCAAACACAACAAATACAAATAAAATCATGTAAGGAAGAATGCTTCTGATTCAGCAATAATTACACAGATAGTTCTACGTGAGTAAGAATAATAAAGAACAACAAGGACAAAGATGGCTCAGCTCAGAGGAAAGCAACATAGCAGGCCGACTGGAGACCCAATTATGGCTCACGATCTTCCCCATCATCACATGCTTTGGCTGGAATGCAGCAAGGAGGACAAGATTTACTTTCCTTTGAGATACAGATAAAGTGTAGGGTCCTAATGAATCTGGGTAGGATATGTAACAATGAATAGTTTTGTTGTTTTTTTATATGGGCCGGTCAATTTTGGGCTGGCCATGACATGGATTATGATGTTTCTTAATTTTCAGTCAATAAAAGGCCCATTTGTGGGTAATTAAACTAAATAAAAAATAAAAAATAAAAATACATTTAGAATTTCTTAATATTTTGTCTTCTAAAATTTTATTTGATTTCATTTTTTATTTTCATTTTATGAATAGCTTTCTTTATTATGTTTTTATCTTGTCTACTATCTAATGATATACACGTGCAACACACGTGCCATGTATTACCCTAGATCGTCAAATTTGTGCCACGTATTATCCAAGTAAGTTAAGAAATTTAACAAAATTCTATCACTTATTAAAATAAAATGACAAGTAAAATTAAATCAAACTACGAATAAGAACATGTCAGGTGTATAAATAATATGTTATGACTAATCAAATATAATTTTGTCATGAATACAATTGGTAACTTAATTGAACTAATCAATTTTAAAATAAGATTATCCTAATCATAACTCATCTATTTCACAATTATAAATGGGGTCTTTCAAAGGTCATGATCCAAAAAAAAATAAATTATAAATCACAAGAGGAAGCAAAGAATTTGAGTTTGCTTTGTGTTAGAGAGTTATTGCGGTTAGAGTTCAAGGTTAGCTGTTTTCAATTTGAAATCACTAGATTCTAGAGACCTCTTATATTATTTTCTGTCCTCTTTCCTTCCAGATAGTGGTTTTTGGATTTTAGATTTGTTTGATCTTAATAGATGCTCTTGTACTGGTGTCAGCAGGTCTTGGGGTTATTTTGATTTTTAACTCGTTTATTCTCCATAAAAGTAGTTGCTTATTTTACTTTATTTTTGACTTAATTCTGTAGTTAAATAATTAATAAAGGAATGGGGTTTACCTACGGGAATGGTGAATGCAGTCATGGCTCAACAAAATTTTGGGTCGTGACATATTTTTCTTCTTCTTGCCTTTATCCTTTTTAAAGATAGTTTTTTTTGGTGATCAAGCTGAGATTTTTATTGGGTTTTGATGTAGTTACATTTAGAATATTCAAATCTGAGACCAATTTTGAGAGCAATTACAAACTTCATCATATGAAATCTTTGGAAGAGAAGAAACAATATAAAGCATGGAAGGACATTATCATACAATAGTCTTTTGTTTAATGTTAACACATACATTTAGAGATTAGGGAGAGCCATCTATCCTAGACTGACACAACTACCTATAGGTCGGTCAATGATTCTGGAATTTTTGAAGACATACAGACCAAAGCTCTATTACTTCCCAGTGACTTGGCAACCACCAGGAAGAGGAATTGTTAAATGCAACACAAATGGGGCATCCAGAGGTAATCCTGGCAGGAGCAACACATATGCTTTTTGTTTAAGAAATCATATAGGAGATCTAATATATGCACAAGGAGAGGAAATAAAAGAGGTTATTAGCATTGAAGCAGAACTTGCTCCAATTAAGGAAGCATTAATATATTGTGTAGCAGAGGGAATTAATCAAGTGTATTTGGAAATTAATTCTTTAGTGCTGCATAAAATTCTCACTAAAGTTTGAAGAGTACCACATATTATAATAGTGATTGTGGAGGATATAAGGAGCATATCACAGATGTGTTAAGTCCAGGTTCAACATATTTTTAGGAATGGTAATAAATTGGTCAATTGCATAGCTAATTTGGCATTTGAAAATCCAGAAAGACTTGAATTTAAGTCTTTTTCAGATCTGCCAAGTTTAGCTGGGAAGATAATTAACAGTGACTAGTATCAAATTCCCTATTTGAGAATCAAGACAGAGAATCAATGGATAAAGAGAAAGGAGAGAAGGTCAAGAGACATTAATAGCACAACATCTGCACATAAAAATGAGTTGTTGGAGATAAGTTTTTTATAGCTAAAAAGCACAAAATAGACACGTCAAAGACAACAAATACAAATAAAAGCATGTAAGGAAGAATGCTTCTGATTCCGCAATAATTACACAGATAGTTTTACGTGAGTAAAGAATAATAAAGAACAACAAGGACAAAGATGGCTCAGCTCAGAGGAAAGCAACATAGCAGGCCGATTGGAGACCCAATTATGGCTCACGATCTTCGCCATCATCACATGCTTTGGCTGGAATGCAGCAAGGAGGACAAGCTTTACTTTCCTTTGAGATAGAGATAAAGTGTAGGGTCCTAATGAATCTGGGTAGGATATGTAACAATGAATAGTTTTGTTATTTTTTTATATGGGCCGGTCAATTTTGGGCTGGCCATGACATGGATTATGATGTTTCTTAATTTTCAGTCAATATAAGGCCCATTTGTGGGTAATTAAACTAAATAAAAAATAAAAAATAAAAATACATTTAGAATTTCTTAATATTTTGTCTTCTAAACGTTTATTTGATTTTATTTTTTATTTTCATTTTATGAATAGCTTTCTTTATTATGTTTTTATCTTGTCTACTATCTAATGATATACACGTGCAACACACGTGCCATGTATTACCCTAGATCGTCAAATTTGTGCCACGTATTATCCAAGTAAGTTAAGAAATTTAACAAAATTCTATCACTTAATAAAATAAAATTACAAGTAAAATTAAATCAAACGACTAATAAGAACATGTCAGGTGTATAAATAATATGTTATGACTAATCAAATATAATTTTGTCATGAATACGATTGGTAACTTAATCAAACTAATCAATTTTAAAATAAGATTATCCTAATCATAACTCATCTATTTCACAATTATAAATGGGGTCTTTCATAGGTCATGATCCAAAAAAAAAAAATTATAAATTACAAGAGGAAGCAAAGAATTTGAGTTTGCTTTGTGTTAGAGAGTTATTGTGGTTAGAGTTCAAGGTTAGCTGTTTTCAATTTGAAATCACTAGATTCTAGAGACCTCTTATATTATTTTCTGTCTTCTTTCCTTCCAGATAGTGGTTTTTGGATTTTAGATTTGTTTGATATTAATAGATGCTCTTGTACTGGTGTCACCAGGTCTTGGGGTTGTTTTGATTTTTAACTCGTTTATTCTGCATAAAAGTAGTTGCTTGTTTTACTTTATTTTAGACTTAATTCTGTAGTTAAATAATTAATAAAGGAATGGGGTTTACCTACGGGAATGGTGAATGCTGTCATGGCTCAACAAAATTTTGGGTCGTGACATATTTTTCTTCTTCTTGCCTTTATCCTTTTTAAAGATAGTTTTTTTTGGTGATCAAGCTGAGATTTTTATTGGGTTTTGATGTAGTTACATTTAGAATATTCAAATCTGAGACCAATTTTGAGAGCCATTACAAACATCATCATATGAAATCTTTGGAAGAGAAGAAACAATATAAAGCATGGAAGGACATTATCATACAATAGTCTTGTGTTTAATGTTAACACAGACATTTAGAGATTAGGGAGAGCCATCTATCCTAGACTGACACAACTACCTACAGGTCGGTCAATGATTCTTGAATTTTTGAAGACATACAGACCAAAGCTCTATTACTTCCCAGTGACTTGGCAACCACCAGGAAGAGGAATTGTTAAATGCAACACAAATGGGGCATCCAGAGGTAATCTTGGCAGGAGCAATACATATGCTTTTTGTTTAAGAAATCATATAGGAGATCTAATATATGCACAAGGAGAGGAAATAAAAGAGGTTATTAGCATTGAAGCAGAACTTGCTCCAATTAAGGAAGCATTAATATATTGTGTAGTAGAGGGAATTAATCAAGTGTGTTTGGAAATTAATTCTTTAGTGCTGCATAAAATTCTCACTAAAGTTTGAAAAGTACCAAATATTATAATAGTGATTGTGGAGGATATAAGGAGCATATCACAGATGTGTTAAGTCAAGGTTCAACATATTTTTAGGAATGGTAATAAATTGGCCAATTGCATAGCTAATTTGGCATTTGAAAATCCAGAAAGACTTGCATTTAATTCTTTTTCAGATCTGCCAAGTTTAGCTGGGAAGATAATTAACAGTGACTAGTATCAAATTCCCTATTTGAGAATCAAGACAGAGAATCAACGGATAAAGAGAAAGGGGAGAAGGTCAAGAGACATTAATAGCACAACATCTGCACATAAAAATGAGTTGTTGGAGATAAGTTTTTTATAGCTAAAAAGCACAAAATAGACACGTCAAAGACAACAAATACAAATAAAAGCATGTAAGGAAGAATGCTTCCGATTCAGCAATAATTACACAAATAGTTCTACGTGAGTAAAGAATAATAAAAAACAACAAGGACAAAGATGGCTCAGCTCAGAGGAAAGCAACATAGCAGGCCGACTGGAGACCCAATTATGGCTCACGATCTTCCCCATCATCACATGCTTTGGCTGGAATGCAGCAAGGAGGACAAGATTTACTTTCCTTTGAGATACAGATAAAGTGTAGGGTCCTAATGAATCTGGGTAGGATATGTAACAATGAATAGTTTTGTTATTTTTTTATATGGGCCGGTCAATTTTGGGCTGGCCATGACATGGATTATGATGTTTCTTAATTTTCAGTCAATAAAAGGCCCATTTGTGGGTAATTAAACTAAATAAAAAATAAAAAATAAAAATACATTTAGAATTTCTTAATATTTTGTCTTCTAAAATTTTATTTGATTTTATTTTTTATTTTTTATTTTCATTTTATAAATTGCTTTCTTTATTATGTTTTTATCTTGTCTACTATCTAATGATATACACGTGCAACACACGTGCCATGTATTACCCTAGATCGTCAAATTTGTGCCACGTATTATCCAAGTAAGTTAAGAAATTTAACAAAATTCTATCACTTATTAAAATAAAATGACAAGTAAAATTAAATCAAACGACTAATAAGAACATGTCAGGTGTATAAATAATATGTTATGACTAATCAAATATAATTTTGTCATGAATACGATTGGTAACTTAATTGAACTAATCAATTTTAAAATAAGATTATCCTAATCATAACTCATCTATTTCACAATTATAAATGGGGTCTTTCATAGGTCATGATCCAAAAAAAAAAATTATAAATTACAAGAGGAAGCAAAGAATTTGAGTTTGCTTTGTGTTAGAGAGTTATTGCGGTTAGAGTTCAAGGTTAGCTGTTTTCAACTTGAAATCACTAGATTCTAGAGACCTCTTATATTATTTTCTGTCTTCTTTCCTTCCAGATAGTGGTTTTTGGATTTTAGATTTGTTTGATATTAATAGATGCTCTTGTACTGGTATCACCAGGTCTTGGGGTTATTTTGATTTTTAACTCGTTTATTCTCCATAAAAGTAGTTGCTTATTTTACTTTATTTTTGACTTAATTCTGTAGTTAAATAATTAATAAAGGAATGGGGTTTACCTACGGGAATGGTGAATGCTGTCATGGCTCAACAAAATTTTGGGTCGTGACATATTTTTCTTCTTCTTGCCTTTATCCTTTTTAAAGATAGTTTTTTTTGGTGATCAAGCTGAGATTTTTATTGGGTTTTGATGTAGTTACATTTAGAATATTCAAATCTGAGACCAATTTTGAGAGCCATTACAAACATCATCATATGAAATCATTGGAAGAGAAGAAACAATGTAAAGCATGGAAGGACATTATCATACAATAGTCTTGTGTTTAATGTTAACACAGACATTTAGAGATCAGGGAGAGCCATCTATCCTAGACTGACACAACTACCTATAGGTCGGTCAATGATTCTGGAATTTTTGAAGACATACAGACCAAAGTTCTATTACTTCCCAGTGACTTGGCAACCACCAGGAAGAGGAATTGTTAAATACAACACAAATGGGGCATCTAGATGTAATCCTGGCAGGAGCAATACTTATGCTTTTTGTTTAAGAAATCATATAGGAGATCTAATATATGCACAAGGAGAGAAAATAAAAGAGGTTATTAGCATTGAAGCAGAACTTGCTCCAATTAAGGAAGCATTAATATATTGTGTAGCAGAGGGAATTAATCAGGTGTGTTTGGAAATTAATTCTTTAGTGCTGCATAAAATTCTCACTAAAGTTTGAAGAGTACCACATATTATAATAGTGATTGTGGAGGATATAAGGAGCATATCACAGATGTGTTAAGTCCAGGTTCAACATATTTTTAGGAATGGTAATAAATTGGCAAATTGCATAGCTAATTTGGCATTTGAAAATCCAGAAAGACTTGAATTTAAGTCTTTCACAGATCTGCCAAGTTTAGCTGGGAAGATAATTAACAGTGACTAATATCAAATTCCCTATTTGAGAATCAAGACAGAGAATCAATGGATAAAGAGAAAGGAGAGAAGGTCAAGAGACATTAATAGCACAACATCTGCACATAAAAATGAGTTGTTGGAGATAAGTTTTTTATAGCTATAAAGCACAAAATAGACACGTCAAAGACAACAAATACAAATAAAAGCATGTAAGGAAGAATGCTTCTGATTCAGCAATAATTACACAGATAGTTCTACGTGAGTAAAGAATAATAAAGAACAACAAGGACAAAGATGGCTCAGCTCAGAGGAAAGCAACATAGCAGGCCGACTGGAGACCCAATTATGGCTCACGATCTTCCCCATCATCACATGCTTTGGCTGGAATGCAGCAAGGAGGACAAGCTTTACTTTCCTTTGAGATAGAGATAAAGTGTTGGGTCCTAATGAATCTGGGTAGGATATGTAACAATGAATAGTTTTGTTGTTTTTTTATATGGGCCGGTCAATTTTGGGCTGGCCATGACATGGATTATGATGTTTCTTAATTTTCAGTCAATAAAAGGCCCATTTGTGGGTAATTAAACTAAATAAAAAATAAAAAATAAAAATACATTTAGAATTTCTTAATATTTTGTCTTCTAAAATTTTATTTGATTTTATTTTTTATTTTTTATTTTCATTTTATGAATAGCTTTCTTTATTATGTTTTTATCTTGTCAACTATCTAATGATATACACGTGCAACACACGTGCCATGTATTATCCTAGATCGTCAAATTTGTGCCACGTATTATCCAAGTAAGTTAAGAAATTTAACAAAATTCTATCACTTATTAAAATAAAATGACAAGTAAAATTAAATCAAACGACTAATAAGAACATGTCAGGTGTATAAATAATATGTTATGACTAATCAAATATAATTTTGTCATGAATACGATTGGTAACTTAATCAAACTAATCAATTTTAAAATAAGATTATCCTAATCATAACTCATCTATTTCACAATTATAAATGGGGTCTTTCATAGGTCATGATCCAAAAAAAAATATTATAAATTACAAGAGGAAGCAAAGAATTTGAGTTTGCTTTGTGTTAGAGAGTTATTGCGGTTAGAGTTAAAGGTTAGCTGTTTTCAATTTTAAATCACTAGATTCTAGAGACCTCTTATATTATTTTCTGTCTTCTTTCCTTCCAGATAGTGGTTTTTGGATTTTAGATTTGTTTGATATTAATAGATGCTCTTGTACTGGTGTCAGCAGGTCTTGGGGTTATTTTGATTTTTAACTCGTTTATTCTCCATAAAAGTAGTTGCTTATTTTACTTTATTTTTGACTTAATTCTGTAGTTAAATAATTAATAAAGGAATGGGGTTTACCTACGGGAATGGTGAATGCTGTCATGGCTCAACAAAATTTTGGGTCGTGACATATTTTTCTTCTTCTTGCCTTTATCCATTTTAAAGATAGTTTTTTTTGGTGATCAAGCTGAGATTTTTATTGGGTTTTGATGTAGTTACATTTAGAATATTCAAATCTGAGACCAATTTTGAGAGCCATTACAAACATCATCATATGAAATCATTGGAAGAGAAGAAACAATATAAAGCATGGAAGGACATTATCATACAATAGTCTTGTGTTTAATGTTAACACAGACATTTAGAGATCAGGGAGAGCCATCTATCCTAGACTGACACAACTACCTATAGGTCGGTCAATGATTCTGGAATTTTTGAAGACATACAGACCAAAGTTCTATTACTTCCCAGTGACTTGGCAACCACCAGGAAGAGGAATTGTTAAATACAACACAAATGGGGCATCTAGATGTAATCCTGGCAGGAGCAATACTTATGCTTTTTGTTTAAGAAATCATATAGGAGATCTAATATATGCACAAGGAGAGAAAATAAAAGAGGTTATTAGCATTGAAGCAGAACTTGCTCCAATTAAGGAAGCATTAATATATTGTGTAGCAGAGGGAATTAATCAGGTGTGTTTGGAAATTAATTCTTTAGTGCTGCATAAAATTCTCACTAAAGTTTGAAGAGTACCACATATTATAATAGTGATTGTGGAGGATATAAGGAGCATATCACAGATGTGTTAAGTCCAGGTTCAACATATTTTTAGGAATGGTAATAAATTGGCAAATTGCATAGCTAATTTGGCATTTGAAAATCCAGAAAGACTTGAATTTAAGTCTTTCACAGATCTGCCAAGTTTAGCTGGGAAGATAATTAACAGTGACTAATATCAAATTCCCTATTTGAGAATCAAGACAGAGAATCAATGGATAAAGAGAAAGGAGAGAAGGTCAAGAGACATTAATAGCACAACATCTGCACATAAAAATGAGTTGTTGGAGATAAGTTTTTTATAGCTAAAAAGCACAAAATAGACACGTCAAAGACAACAAATACAAATAAAAGCATGTAAGGAAGAATGCTTCTGATTCAGCAATAATTACACAGATAGTTCTACGTGAGTAAAGAATAATAAAGAACCACAAGGACAAAGATGGCTCAGCTCAGAGGAAAGCAACATAGCAGGCCGACTGGAGACCCAATTATGGCTCACGATCTTCCCCATCATCACATGCTTTGGCTGGAATGCAGCAAGGAGGACAAGCTTTACTTTCCTTTGAGATAGAGATAAAGTGTTGGGTCCTAATGAATCTGGGTAGGATATGTAACAATGAATAGTTTTGTTGTTTTTTTATATGGGCCGGTCAATTTTGGGCTGGCCATGACATGGATTATGATGTTTCTTAATTTTCAGTCAATAAAAGGCCCATTTGTGGGTAATTAAACTAAATAAAAAATAAAAAATAAAAATACATTTAGAATTTCTTAATATTTTGTCTTCTAAAATTTTATTTGATTTTATTTTTTATTTTTTATTTTCATTTTATGAATAGCTTTCTTTATTATGTTTTTATCTTGTCAACTATCTAATGATATACACGTGCAACACACGTGCCATGTATTACCCTAGATCGTCAAATTTGTGCCACGTATTATCCAAGTAAGTAAAGAAATTTAACAAAATTCTATCACTTATTAAAATAAAATGACAAGTAAAATTAAATCAAACGACTAATAAGAACATGTCAGGTGTATAAATAATATGTTATGACTAATCAAATATAATTTTGTCATGAATACGATTGGTAACGTAATTGAACTAATCAATTTTAAAATAAGATTATCCTAATCATAACTCATCTATTTCACAATTATAAATGGGGTCTTTCATAGGTCATGATCCAAAAAAAAAAAAATTATAAATTACAAGAGGAAGCAAAGAATTTGAGTTTCCTTTGTGTTAGAGAGTTATTGCGGTTAGAGTTCAAGGTTAGCTGTTTTCAATTTGAAATCACTAGATTCTAGAGACCTCTTATATTATTTTCTGTCTTCTTTCCTTCCAGATAGTGGTTTTTGGATTTTAGATTTGTTTGATCTTAATAGATGCTCTTGTACTGGTGTCAGCAGGTCTTGGGGTTATTTTGATTTTTAACTCGTTTATTCTCCATAAAAGTAGTTGCTTATTTTACTTTATTTTTGACTTAATTCTGTAGTTAAATAATTAATAAAGGAATGGGGTTTACCTACGGGAATGGTGAATGCTGTCATGGCTCAACAAAATTTTGGGTCGTGACATATTTTTCTTCTTCTTGCCTTTATCCTTTTTAAAGATAGTTTTTTTTGGTGATCAAGCTGAGATTTTTATTGGGTTTTGATGTAGTTACATTTAGAATATTCAAATCTGAGACCAATTTTGAGAGCCATTACAAACATCATCATATGAAATCTTTGGAAGAGAAGAAACAATATAAAGCATGGAAGGACATTATCATACAATAGTCTTGTGTTTAATGTTATCACAGACATTTAGAGATTAGGGAGAGCCATCTATCCTAGACTGACACAACTACCTATAGGTCGGTCAATGATTCTGGAATTTTTGAAGACATACAGACCAAAGTTCTATTACTTCCCAGTGACTTGGCAACCACCAGGAAGAGGAATTGTTAAATGCAACACAAATGGGGCATCTAGATGTAATCCTGGCAGGAGCAATACTTATGCTTTTTGTTTAAGAAATCATATAGGAGATCTAATATATGCACAAGGAGAGGAAATAAAAGAGGTTATTAGCATTGAAGCAGAACTTGCTCCAATTAAGGAAACATTAATATATTGTGTAGCAGAGGGATTTAATCAAGTGTATTTGGAAATTAATTCTTTAGTGCTGCATAAAATTCTCACTAAAGTTTGAAAAGTACCACATATTATAATAGTGATTGTGGAGGATATAAGGAGCATATCACAGATGTGTTAAGTCCAGGTTCAACATATTTTTAGGAATGGTAATAAATTGGCCAATTGCATAGCTAATTTGGCATTTGAAAATCCAGAAAGACTTGAATTTAAGTCTTTCACAGATCTGCCAAGTTTAGCTGGGAAGATAATTAACAGTGACTAGTATCAAATTCCCTATTTGAGAATCAAGACAGAGAATCAATGGATAAAGAGAAAGGGGAGAAGCTCAAGAGACATTAATAGCATAACATCTGCACATAAAAATGAGTTGTTGGAGATAAGTTTTTTATAGCTAAAAAGCACAAAATAGACACGTCAAAATCAACAAATACAAATAAAAGCATGTAAGGAAGAATGCTTCTGATTCAGCAATAATTACACAGATAGTTTTACGTGAGTAAAGAATAATAAAGAACAACAAGGACAAAGATGGCTCAGCTCAGAGGAAAGCAACATAGCAGGCCGACTGGAGACCCAATTATGGCTCACGATCTTCCCCATCATCACATGCTTTGGCTGGAATGCAGCAAGGAGGACAAGCTTTACTTTCCTTTGAGATACAGATAAAGTGTAGGGTTCTAATGAATCTGGGTAGGATATGTAACAACGAATAGTTTTGTTATTTTTTAATATTGGCCGGTTAGTTTTGGGCTGGCCATGACATGGATTGTGATGTTTCTTACTTTTCAGTCAATAAAAGACCCATTCGTGGGTAAATTAAACTACAAAAATAAAAAATAAAAATACATTTAGAATTTCTTAATATTTTGTCTTCTAAAATTTTATTTGATTTGATTTTTTATTTTCATTATATGAATAGCTTTCTTTATTATGTTTTTATCTTATCTACTATCTAATAATATACACGTGCAACACACGTGCCATGTATTACCCTAGATCGTCAAATTTGTGCCACGTATTATCCAAGTAAGTAAAGAAATTTAACAAAATTCTATCACTTATTAAAATAAAATGACAAGTAAAATTAAATCAAACGACTAATAAGAACATGTCAGGTGTATAAATAATATGTTATGACTAATCAAATATAATTTTGTCATGAATACGATTGGTAACGTAATTGAACTAATCAATTTTAAAATAAGATTATCCTAATCATAACTCATCTATTTCACAATTATAAATGGGGTCTTTCATAGGTCATGATCCAAAAAAAAAAAAAATTATAAATTACAAGAGGAAGCAAAGAATTTGAGTTTCCTTTGTGTTAGAGAGTTATTGCGGTTAGAGTTCAAGGTTAGCTGTTTTCAATTTGAAATCACTAGATTCTAGAGACCTCTTATATTATTTTCTGTCTTCTTTCCTTCCAGATAGTGGTTTTTGGATTTTAGATTTGTTTGATCTTAATAGATGCTCTTGTACTGGTGTCAGCAGGTCTTGGGGTTATTTTGATTTTTAACTCGTTTATTCTCCATAAAAGTAGTTGCTTATTTTACTTTATTTTTGACTTAATTCTGTAGTTAAATAATTAATAAAGGAATGGGGTTTACCTACGGGAATGGTGAATGCTGTCATGGCTCAACAAAATTTTGGGTCGTGACATATTTTTCTTCTTCTTGCCTTTATCCTTTTTAAAGATAGTTTTTTTTGGTGATCAAGCTGAGATTTTTATTGGGTTTTGATGTAGTTACATTTAGAATATTCAAATCTGAGACCAATTTTGAGAGCCATTACAAACATCATCATATGAAATCTTTGGAAGAGAAGAAACAATATAAAGCATGGAAGGACATTATCATACAATAGTCTTGTGTTTAATGTTATCACAGACATTTAGAGATTAGGGAGAGCCATCTATCCTAGACTGACACAACTACCTATAGGTCGGTCAATGATTCTGGAATTTTTGAAGACATACAGACCAAAGTTCTATTACTTCCCAGTGACTTGGCAACCACCAGGAAGAGGAATTGTTAAATGCAACACAAATGGGGCATCTAGATGTAATCCTGGCAGGAGCAATACTTATGCTTTTTGTTTAAGAAATCATATAGGAGATCTAATATATGCACAAGGAGAGGAAATAAAAGAGGTTATTAGCATTGAAGCAGAACTTGCTCCAATTAAGGAAACATTAATATATTGTGTAGCAGAGGGATTTAATCAAGTGTATTTGGAAATTAATTCTTTAGTGCTGCATAAAATTCTCACTAAAGTTTGAAAAGTACCACATATTATAATAGTGATTGTGGAGGATATAAGGAGCATATCACAGATGTGTTAAGTCCAGGTTCAACATATTTTTAGGAATGGTAATAAATTGGCCAATTGCATAGCTAATTTGGCATTTGAAAATCCAGAAAGACTTGAATTTAAGTCTTTCACAGATCTGCCAAGTTTAGCTGGGAAGATAATTAACAGTGACTAGTATCAAATTCCCTATTTGAGAATCAAGACAGAGAATCAATGGATAAAGAGAAAGGGGAGAAGCTCAAGAGACATTAATAGCATAACATCTGCACATAAAAATGAGTTGTTGGAGATAAGTTTTTTATAGCTAAAAAGCACAAAATAGACACGTCAAAATCAACAAATACAAATAAAAGCATGTAAGGAAGAATGCTTCTGATTCAGCAATAATTACACAGATAGTTTTACGTGAGTAAAGAATAATAAAGAACAACAAGGACAAAGATGGCTCAGCTCAGAGGAAAGCAACATAGCAGGCCGACTGGAGACCCAATTATGGCTCACGATCTTCCCCATCATCACATGCTTTGGCTGGAATGCAGCAAGGAGGACAAGCTTTACTTTCCTTTGAGATACAGATAAAGTGTAGGGTTCTAATGAATCTGGGTAGGATATGTAACAACGAATAGTTTTGTTATTTTTTAATATTGGCCGGTTAGTTTTGGGCTGGCCATGACATGGATTGTGATGTTTCTTACTTTTCAGTCAATAAAAGACCCATTCGTGGGTAAATTAAACTACAAAAATAAAAAATAAAAATACATTTAGAATTTCTTAATATTTTGTCTTCTAAAATTTTATTTGATTTGATTTTTTATTTTCATTATATGAATAGCTTTCTTTATTATGTTTTTATCTTATCTACTATCTAATAATATACACGTGCAACACACGTGCCATGTATTACCCTAGATCGTCAAATTTGTGCCACGTATTATCCAAGTAAGTAAAGAAATTTAACAAAATTCTATCACTTATTAAAATAAAATGACAAGTAAAATTAAATCAAACGACTAATAAGAACATGTCAGGTGTATAAATAATATGTTATGACTAATCAAATATAATTTTGTCATGAATACGATTGGTAACGTAATTGAACTAATCAATTTTAAAATAAGATTATCCTAATCATAACTCATCTATTTCACAATTATAAATGGGGTCTTTCATAGGTCATGATCCAAAAAAAAAAAAATTATAAATTACAAGAGGAAGCAAAGAATTTGAGTTTCCTTTGTGTTAGAGAGTTATTGCGGTTAGAGTTCAAGGTTAGCTGTTTTCAATTTGAAATCACTAGATTCTAGAGACCTCTTATATTATTTTCTGTCTTCTTTCCTTCCAGATAGTGGTTTTTGGATTTTAGATTTGTTTGATCTTAATAGATGCTCTTGTACTGGTGTCAGCAGGTCTTGGGGTTATTTTGATTTTTAACTCGTTTATTCTCCATAAAAGTAGTTGCTTATTTTACTTTATTTTTGACTTAATTCTGTAGTTAAATAATTAATAAAGGAATGGGGTTTACCTACGGGAATGGTGAATGCTGTCATGGCTCAACAAAATTTTGGGTCGTGACATATTTTTCTTCTTCTTGCCTTTATCCTTTTTAAAGATAGTTTTTTTTGGTGATCAAGCTGAGATTTTTATTGGGTTTTGATGTAGTTACATTTAGAATATTCTAATCTGAGACCAATTTTGAGAGCCATTACAAACATCATCATATGAAATCTTTGGAAGAGAAGAAACAATATAAAGCATGGAAGGACATTATCATACAATAGTCTTGTGTTTAATGTTATCACAGACATTTAGAGATTAGGGAGAGCCATCTATCCTAGACTGACACAACTACCTATAGGTCGGTCAATGATTCTGGAATTTTTGAAGACATACAGACCAAAGTTCTATTACTTCCCAGTGACTTGGCAACCACCAGGAAGAGGAATTGTTAAATGCAACACAAATGGGGCATCTAGATGTAATCCTGGCAGGAGCAATACTTATGCTTTTTGTTTAAGAAATCATATAGGAGATCTAATATATGCACAAGGAGAGGAAATAAAAGAGGTTATTAGCATTGAAGCAGAACTTGCTCCAATTAAGGAAACATTAATATATTGTGTAGCAGAGGGATTTAATCAAGTGTATTTGGAAATTAATTCTTTAGTGCTGCATAAAATTCTCACTAAAGTTTGAAAAGTACCACATATTATAATAGTGATTGTGGAGGATATAAGGAGCATATCACAGATGTGTTAAGTCCAGGTTCAACATAATTTTAGGAATGGTAATAAATTGGCCAATTGCATAGCTAATTTGGCATTTGAAAATCCAGAAAGACTTGAATTTAAGTCTTTCACAGATCTGCCAAGTTTAGCTGGGAAGATAATTAACAGTGACTAGTATCAAATTCCCTATTTGAGAATCAAGACAGAGAATCAATGGATAAAGAGAAAGGGGAGAAGCTCAAGAGACATTAATAGCATAACATCTGCACATAAAAATGAGTTGTTGGAGATACGTTTTTTATAGCTAAAAAGCACAAAATAGACACGTCAAAATCAACAAATACAAATAAAAGCATGTAAGGAAGAATGCTTCTGATTCAGCAATAATTACACAGATAGTTTTACGTGAGTAAAGAATAATAAAGAACAACAAGGACAAAGATGGCTCAGCTCAGAGGAAAGCAACATAGAAGGCCGACTGGAGACCCAATTATGGCTCACGATCTTCCCCATCATCACATGCTTTGGCTGGAATGCAGCAAGGAGGACAAGCTTTACTTTACTTTGAGATACAGATAAAGTGTAGGGTTCTAATGAATCTGGGTAGGATATGTAACAATGAATAGTTTTGTTATTTTTTAATATTGGCCGGTTAGTTTTGGGCTGGCCATGACATGGATTGTGATGTTTCTTACTTTTCAGTCAATAAAAGACCCATTCGTGGGTAAATTAAACTACAAAAATAAAAAATAAAAATACATTTAGAATTTCTTAATATTTTGTCTTCTAAAATTTTATTTGATTTGATTTTTTATTTTCATTATATGAATAGCTTTCTTTATTATGTTTTTATCTTATCTACTATCTAATAATATACACGTGCAACACACGTGCGAAGATGTCAATCCCTATTTTTATGAATAAAATTTGAGAAATTGAAATGCATCAAGAGATTAAACACACATTAAAGAATTATTTAAACTCCCGATAATTGTAGACATTTAAAATTTATTTGATTTAAATCCATATATAAGATATTTGAACTAATTATTATCAAGAATATACTAGTCAAATTAAATATGATGGTCCAATAAAGTTGGGTTAATTATGAAAATCCATTCATAATTTTGAAAACGACAATGATATATGTCAACCATTTTTTAATTAAAAAAATATATTCAATGTAAATCAAATTTGAAAACATATTTGTCTCTTCTTCCTAAAATAATAAAAAAAGAAGCTAAATATTCAATCTACCATAATTACTATCAGATTATATCTAACAAACTACGATGAACTTATCCTCTGACATAAAAAATTATTTTTGTCATCTAGCTAATATCTACCTATATACATATACATTTAAAAATCAAATCAAACTGATCTCAAATTTGTAAGTCCATTTTATTTGTACAAAATCTATATGTGTCATTTTATCGTCAAATTTGTGTAACATATTATCCTAGATCGTCAAATTTGTGCCACACATTATCCAAGTAAATTAAGGAATTTAACAAAATTCTATTACTTATGCAATAATATGACAAGTAAAATTAAATCAAATGACTAATAGGAACATGTCAAACGTATAAATAATATGTTATGACTAATCAAATATGACTTTGTCACGAATACGATCTATAACTTAATTGAACTAATCAAATTTAAAATGAGGTTATCCTAATCATAACTTATCTATTCCACAACTATAAATGTGGTCTTTCATAGATCATGATCCAAAAGAAAAAAATTATAAATTACAAAAGGAAGCAAAGAATTTGAGTTTGCCTCGTGTTTGAGATTTAGTGCGATTAGAGTTCAGGGTGAGCTGCTTTTTCTTCGTCATCACTAGATTCTAGAGATTTCTTATATTATTTTTTGTCTTATTTCCTTCCAGATATTGGTCTGTGGCTTTTAGACTTGTTAGATATGGATAGATGCTCTTATACTGGTGTCACCAGGTCTTGAGGTTATTTTGGTTTTTGACTCGTTTATTCGCCATAAAAGTAGTTGCTTATTTTACATTATTTTTGAATTAATTATATTGTTAAATGATTAATAAAGGAACGGGGATCACCTATGGGGATGGTAGATTTTGTCATGGCTCAATGAAATTTTGGGTTGTGACATATTTTTCTTCTTCTTGCCTTTATTCTTTTTAAAGATAGTCTTTCTGGTGGTCAAGCTAAGATTTTTATTGATTTTGATTTAGTTATATTTAGAATTTCAAATCTGAGACCAATTTTGAGAGACATTTCAGCTATCATCATATGGAATCTTTGGAAGAGAAGAAACAATATAAAGCATGGAAGGATATTATCATACAATAATCTTGTGTTTAAGGTTAACAAAGCCATTTGGATATTTGGGAGAGCCACCTATCCTAGATTTACACAACTACCTATAAGCTGACCGAAGATTCTAGAATTTTTGGAGACATACAGACCAAAGTTGTATTACTTTTCAGTGATTTGGCAACCACTAGGAAGAGGAGGTGTCAAATTCAATACAGATGGAGCATCTAGAGGTAATCGTGGAAGGAGAAGTACTTATGCTTTTTGTTTAGGAAATCATATAGGAGATCCAATATAAGCACAATGAGAGGAAATACAAGAGGTTACTACCATTGAATCAGAAACTGTTGAAATTAAGGAAACATTAAAACATTATGTAGCAGAGAGAATTAATCAAGTATGTATGGAAACTGATTCTTTAGGGCTACATAAAATTCTCACTAGAGTTTGAGAAATACCACAGAATATAACAGTCAATGTGGAGGATATAAGGAGCATATCTCAAATATGTCAAGTTCAGATTCAACATATTTTTAGAGAGGGTAATGAATTGGCCGATTGCATAACTAATTTGGCATTTTAAAATTTTATTTGATTTTATTTTTTAATTTTATTTTTATTGATTAACTTTCTCTATTATGTTTTTGTACTGTCTACTATCAAATGAGATACACGTGCAATGCACGTACAAAGATATCAACCCTTATTTTTGTGAAGAAAATTTGAGAAATTGGAATGCATCAAGGGATTAGACACACATTAAAAACTATTTGAACTCCCGATGCTTGCATACATTTAGGTTTTATTTGATTTAATTTCATATATAAGATATTTGTATTAACTACCATCAAGAATATACTAGTTTAATTAAATGTGATGGTCCAATATAGTTGAATTAATTATGAAAATTCAATCATAATTTATTAAACGGTAATGATATATATTCACCATTGTTTAATAAAAAAAATTCTAAATCAAATTTGAAGACATATTTGTCTCTTTTTCCTAAAATAAGAAATAAAAAGGAGATAAATACTCCATCTACTATATTCACTATAAGATTTTATTTAATAAACTACTTTGAACTTATCCTCAGGCATAACAAATCATTTTTGTCATCTAGCTAATATCTACTAGTACACATATATATTTAAAAATCAAAATCAAATCGATTTTAAATTTGTGAGTCTATTTTATTGGCACAAAATCTATTTGTGTCATCATATCGTCAAGATTGTGGCACGTAGTTATGCTATATCGTCAACTTTGTGCCATGTATTACCCAAGTAAATTAAGGAATTTAATAAAATTCTATTACTTATTCAATAATACGACAAGTAAAATTAACTTGAATGACTAATAAGAAGTCAAGTGTATAAATAATATGTTATGACTAATCAAATATGATTTTGTCATGGACACAATTGATAACTTAATTGAACTAATCAAGTTTAAAATAAGGTTATCCTAGTCATAATTCATCTATTTTACAATTATAAATGAGGTCTTTCATAGGTCATGATCCAAAAAAATAAATTATGAATTACAAGAGGAAGCAAATAATTTGAGTTTGCTTTGTGTTCGAGATTTATTGCAATTAGAGTTCAGGGTGAGCTGCTTTCGCTTCGACATCACTAGATTCTAGAGACTCCTTATATTATTTTCTATCTTATTTCCTTTCATAAAGTGGTCTTTTGCTTTTAGACTTACTTGATATTGATAGATGCTCTTGTACTGGTGTCACCAAGTCATGGAGTTATTTTGTTTTTTTGACTAGTTTATTCGCCATATAATTAGTTACTTATTTTATATTATGTTTGAATTAATTCTGTTGTTAAATGATTAATAAAGGAACGGGGTTCACCTATGCGGATGGTGGATGTTGCAACGGAATTTGGGGTCATGACATAGTTTTCTTCTTCTTGCCTTTATCATTTCTAAAGATAGTTTTTCTGGTGATCAAGCTGAAATTTTTATTGGATTTTGATGTGGTTACATTTAGAATTTCAAAAATGAGGACCATTTTGAGAGTCATTCTAGTAATCATCATATGGAATCTTTGAAAGAGAAGAAATAGTATAAAACATGGAAGGATATCATCATATAATGGTCTTGTGTTTAATGTTAACATAGACATTTGGAGATTAGGGAGAGCCATCTATCCTAGATTGACACAATTATCTATAGGCTGGCCAAAGGTTCTGAAATTTTTGGAGATATACAGACAAAGCTGTATTACTTCCCAGTGACTTGACAACCTCCAGGAAGAAGAGGTGTTAAATGCAACACATATGGGGCATGTAGAGGTAATCCTGGCAGGAGGAGTACCTATACTTTTTGTTTAAGAAATCATACAGGAGATCCAATTTATGCACAAGGAGAGGAAATACAAGAGGTTACTAGCATTGAAGCAGAAGTTGTTGCAATTAAGGAAACATTAATACATTGTGTAACAAAGGGAATTAATCAAGTATTTCTGGAAACTAATTCTTTAGGATTAGGACTACATAAAATTCTCACTAGAGTTTGAAAAATACCACAGAATATAACAGTGATTGTGGAGGATATAAGGAACATATCACAGATGTGTCAAGTCCAGATTCAACACATTTTTAGAGAAGGTAAAAATTGGCCGATTGCATAGCTAATTTGGCATTTGAAATCCAGGAAGACTTGAATTTAAGTCTTTCACAGATCTGCCAAATTTAGCTAAGAAGATAATTAACAGTCACAAACATCAATTCCCTATTTGAGAATTAAGACAAAGAGAATTAATGGACAAAGAGAAAGGGGAGTCGGTCAAGCGACATTAATAGTATAGCATCTGCACTTAAATATGGGTTAGAGATAACTTTCTTAAAGCTACAAAACACAAAATGGACACGTCAGAACAACAAATACAAATAAAAGGCATGCAAGAAAGAATGCTTCTGATTCAACAATAATTACACAGATAGTTCTACACAGAGTGAAGAACAATAAAGAATACAAGGACAAAGATGGTTCAGCTCAGAGGAAAGCAACATAGCAGGCTGACTGGAGACCCAACTGTGGCTCATGATCTTCCCTATCATCACATGCTTTGGCTGGAGCGCACCAAGGAAGACAAGCTTTATTTTCCTAATTTGAGATTCAGGCAATGTGTAGGGTTCTATTGAATCTGGGTAATATATGTGGCAGTAAATAGTTTTTGTTTTTTGCTAATTTGGGAGGGTCACTCTTGGGCTGGCCTTGACATGGATTATGTTGTTTCTTAATTTTCAGTCAATAAAAGGCCCATTCGAATGTAAATTAAATTTTAAAAAAATAAAAAATAGAAAGACATTTAGAATTTCTTGATATTTTGTCTTCTAAAATTTTATTTGATTTCATTTTTTATTTTTATTTTACTGAATAGCTTTCTTCATTATATTTTTATCTTGTCTACTATCTAATAATATACACGTTGAACGCACGTGCGAAGATATCAATCTCTATTTTTGTGAAGAAAATTTGAGAAATTGGAATGTATCAAGGGATTAAACATACGTTAAAGAACTATTTGAACTCCCGATGCTTGTAGAAATTTAAGTTTTTTTTATTTATATCCATATATAGGATATTTATACTAACTATCATCAAGAATATACTAGTCCAATTAAATGTGATCGTCCAATATAGTTGGATTAATTATTAAAATTCAATCATAATTTGTTAAATGATAATGCTATACATTGACAATTTTTTTAATAAAAAATATATTCAATGGAAATCAAATTTGAAAACATATTTGTCTCTTTTTTCTAAAATAAGAAAAAAAAGGTGCTAAATACTCAATCTACCATCACTATCAGATTATATTTAACAAACTACTTTGAACTTATCCTCAGACATAGCAAATCATTTTTGTCATCTAGCTAATATCTACCTGTACACATATATATTTAAAAATCAAATCAAATCGATTTAAAATTTTTAAGTCCATTTTATTTGCATAAAATCTATTTGTATCATTTTATCGTCAAATTTGTGCCACGTATTACCCTAGATCGTCAATTTTGCATCACGTATAACCCAAGTAAATTAAGGAATTTAACAAAATTTTATAACTTATGCAATAATATGACAAGTAAAATTAAATCAGACGACTAATAACATGTCAAATGTATAAATAATATGTTATGACTAATTAAATATGATTTTGTCATGAATACGATCACTAACTTAATTGAACTAATCAAATTTAAAATAAGGTTATCCTAATCAAAACTTATCTATTCCACAATTATAAATTGGGTCTTTCATAGATCATGATTCAAAAGAAAAAAAATTACAAGAGGAAGCAATGAATTTGCGTTTGATTCGTGTTCAAGATTTAGTGCGGTTAAAATTCAGGGTGAGCTGCTTTCTCTTTAACATCACTAGATTCTAGAGACCTCTTATATTATTTTCTGTCTTATTTCCTTTCAGATAGTGGTCTTTGGCTTTTAGATTTGTTTGATATTCATAGATGCTCTTGTACTGGTGTCACCAGGTTTTGCGGTTATATTTATTATTGACTCATTTATTCGTTATAAAAATATTTGCTTATTTTATTTTTGAATTATTTTTGTCATTAAATGATTAATAAAGGAACGAGGTTCATCTAAGGAGATGGTGGATGTTGTCATAGCTTAACATAATTTTGGGTCATGACATATATAATTTTTCTGGTGATTAAGCTGAGTTTTTTATTGGGTTTTGATGTAGTTACATTATGAATTTCTTGAGTTTTTTATCTTTTGAAATTTTATTTGATTTAATTTTTTATTTTGTATTTACTGAATAGCTTTCTCTGTTATGTTTTTATATTGTCTACTATCGAGTGATATACACATGCAATGCACGTGCCGAGATATCAATCCTTATTTTTGTGAAGAAAATTTGAGATATTGAAATATATCAAGGGATTAAACACACATTAAAGAACTATTTGAACTTCCGATGCTTGTAGACATTTAAGTTTTATTTTATTTAAATTCATATATAAGATATTTGTATTCACAACTATCAAGAATATACTAGTTCAATTAAATGTGATGGTCCAACATAGTTGGATTAATTATGAAAATTCAATCATAATTTATTAAACGATAATGAGATATATTCAAATTTGAAGACATATTTGTCTCTTTTTCCTAGAATAAGAATAAAAAATAGAGCTAAATACTCAATCTACCATAATCACTATCAGATTATATTTAACAAACTACTTTGAACTTATTCTCAGACATAACAAACTATTTTTATCATCTAGCTAATATCTACCTGTAAGCATATACATTTAAAAATCAAATCAAATTGATTTTAAATTTGTGAGTCTATTTTATTGGCACAAAATCTATTTGGGTCATCTTATCATCAAATTTGTATCACGTATTATCTTATATAGTCAAATTTTTGCCACATATTACCCAAGTAAATTTAGGAATTTAACAAAATTCTCACTTATTCAATAATTGACAAGTAAACTTAAATCTAACGACTAATAAGAACATGTCAAATGTATAAATAACATGTCATGACTAATCAAATATGATATTATCACGAATACGATTGATAACTTAGTTAAACTAATCAAATTTAAAATATGGTTATCCTAATCATAACTCATCTATTTCACAATTATAAATGAGATCTTTCATTGGTCATGATCCTAAAAAAATAAATTAAAAATTACAACAGGAAGCAAAGAATTTGAGTTTGCTTTATGTTCGAGATTTATTGCGGTTAGAGTTCAGGGTGAGCTGCTTTCGCTTCGACATTACTAGATTCTAGAGACCCCTTATATTATTTTCAGTCTTATTTTCTTTTAGATAGTGGTCTTTGGCTTTTAGACTTGTTTGATATTGATAGATGCTCTTTTACTGGTGTCACCAGGTCTTGGGGTTATTTTGGTCTCTGACTCATTTATTTTCCATAAAAGTAGTTGGTTATTTAACATTGTCTTTGAATTATTCTGTTGTTAAATGATTAATAAAAAAATCGGGTTCACCTATAAGGATGGTGGATGTTGTCATGGCTCTACAGAATTTTTGGGTCGTGATATATTTTTCTTCTTCTTGCCTTTATCCTTTTTAAAGATAGTTTTTCTGTTGATCAGGTTGAGATTTTTATTGGATTTTGATGTAGTTAAATTTAGATTTTGAAATCTAAGACCAATTTTGAGAGCCATTCTAGCCATCATCGTATGAACTCTTTGAAAGAGAAAAAACAGTATAAAGCATGAAAGGACATTATCATAAAATAGTCTTGTGTTTAAGGTTAATATAGGCATTTGGAGATTAGGGAGAGCCATCTATCCTAGATTGACACAACTACCTATAGGCTGGCCAAAGATTCTAAAATTTTTGGAGACATATAGACCAAAGTTGTATTATTTCCCAGTGACTTGGCAACCACCGGGAAGAGAAGGTGTTAAATTCAACACAGATGGGACATCTAGAGGTGATCATGGCAGGAGTAGTACTTATGCTTTTTTGTTTAGGAAATCATATAGAAGATCCAATATAAGCACAGGGAGAGGAAATACAAGAGGTTATTATCATTGAAGCAGAAACTGTTGAAATTAAGGAAATATTAAAACATTATGTGGCAGAGGGAATTTATCAAGTATGTCTAGAAACTGATTCTTTAGGGGTACATAAAATTCTCACTAGAATTTGGGAAGTACCACGGAATATAATAGTGATTGTGGAGAATATAAGGAGCATATCTCAGATGTGTCAAGTCTAGATTCAACATATTTTTAGTGAAGGTAATAGATTGGCTGACTGCAAGCTAATTTGGCATTTGAGAATTCAAGAAGACTTGAATTTAAGTCTTTCACAGATCTGCCAAGATTAGGAAGATAATTAACAGTGACAAACATCAAATTCCCTATTTGAGAATCAATGGACAAAGAGAAAGGGGAAAGGGTCAAATGACAATAATAGTATAGCATCTGCACATAAATATGGGTTGTTGGAGATAATTTTTAAAGTTACAAAGCACGAAATGGACACGTTATAGACAACAAATACAAATAAAGGCATGCACGAAAGAATGCTTCTGATTCAGTAATAACTACACAGATAGTTCTACGTAGAGTGAAGAACAATAAAAAGCAGCAAGGACAAGGATAGCTCAGCTCAGAGGAAAGCAACATAGCAGGCCGACTGGAGACTCGACTTTGGCTCAGGATCTTCCCCATCATCACATGCTTTGGCTGGAGCGCACCAAGGTAGACAAGATTTAATTTCCTAATTTGAGATACAGACAAAGTATAGGATTCTAATGAATCTGGGTAGGATATGTGGGAACAAATAGTTTTTGTTGTTTTTTTAATTTGGGCCGGTCACTTTTGGGCTGGCCATAACATGGATCATGATATTTCTTAATTTTCAGTCAATAAAAGGCTCATTTGTCGGTAAATTAAATTAAAAAAATAGAAAATAAAAATACATTTAGAATTTCCTGATATTTTGTCTTCTAAAATTTTATTTGATTTCAGTTTTTATTTTGATTTTATTCAATAGCTTTCTTTATTATGTTTTTATATTGTCTACTATCTAATAATATACATGTTCAACACACGTGCGAAAATATCAACCCCTATTTTTGTGAAGAAAATTTTAGAAATTGAAATGCGTCAAGGGATTAAACACACATTAAAGAACTATTTGAACTCCCGGTGCTTGTAGATATTTAAGTTTTGTTTGATTTAAATCCTTATATAGGATATTTGTACTAACTATCATCACAAATATACTAGTCCAATTAAATGTGATCGTCCAATATAGTTGGATTAATTATTAAAATTCAATCATAATTTGTTAAATGGTAATGCTATATATTGACAGTTTTTTTAATAAAAAATATATTTAATGTAAATCAAATTTGAAAACATATTTGTCTCTTTTTCCTAAAATAAGAAGAAAACAAAAGGAGCTAAATACTTAATCTACCATCACTATCAGCTTATATTTAACAAACCACTTTGAACTTATCCTCAGACATAGAAAATCATTTTTGTCATCTAGCTAATATCTACCTGTACACATATATATTTAAAAATTAAATCAAATCAATTTTAAATATGTGAGTCCTTTTTGTCATTTTATTGTCATATTTGTGCCATATATTACCCTAGATCGTCAAATTTGCGCCACGTATTTCCTAAGTAAATTAAGGAATTTAACAAAATTCTATCACTTATGCCATAATATGACAAGTAAAATTTAAGTAGACGACTAATAAGAACATGTCAGATGTATAAATAATATCTTATGACTAATCAAATATGATTTTGTCACGAATACGATCGATAACTTAATTGAACAAATCAAATTTATAATAAGGTTATCCTAATCATAACTTATATATTCCACAATTATATATGGGGTCTTTCATAGATCATGGTCCAAAAGAAATAAATTATAAATTACAATAGGAAACAAAGAATTTGAATTTGCTTTGTGTTCAAGATTTAGTGCCGTTAGAGTTAAGGGTGAGCTGCTTTGTCTTCGACATCACTAGATTCTAGAGAGCTCTTATGTTATTTTCTATCTTATTTTCTTCCAGATAGTGGTGTTTGGCTTTTAGATTTGTTTGATATTTATAGATGCTCTTGTACTGGTGTCACCAGGTCTTGGGGTTATTTTGATTTTTGACTGTTTACTCGTCATAAAAATAGTTGTTTATTTTACATTATTTTTGAATTAATTCTGTTGTTAGATGAGTAATAAAGAAACGGGTTTCACCTTCGGAGATGATGGATATTGTCATGGCTCAACAAAATTTTGGGTCGTGATATGTATAATTTTTTTGGTGAACAAGCTGAGATTTTTGTTGGGTTTTGATGTAGTTACATTTTGAATTTCTTGATTTTTTGTCATCTAAAATTTTATTTGATTTCAGTTTTTATTTTGATTTTACTGAATAGCTTTCTCTATTATGTTTTTGTCTTTTCTACTATCAAATGATTTACACGTGCAACGCACTTTCGGAGATATCAACCCTTATTTTTATAAAAAAATTTTGAGCAGTTGGAATACATCAAGGGATTAGACACACATTATAAAACTATTTGAACTCTCGATGCTTGTAGACATTTAAGTTTTATTTGATTTAAATCCATATATAAGATACTTGTATTAACTACTATCAAAACTATACTGGTTCAATTAAATTTGATGGTCCAATATAGTTGGATTAATTATGAAAATCCAATCATAATTTATTATATGATAATGAAATATATTTACCATTGTTTAATAAAAATTATTTTACTCTAAATCAAATTTGAAGATATATTTGTCTCTTTTTCCTAAAATAAGAAATAAAAAGAGGAGCTAAATACTCAATCTACCATAATCACTATCGGATTATATTTAGTTAACTACTTTGAACTTATCCTCAGACATTACAAACCATTTTTGTCATCTAGCTGATATCTACCCGCATATACATCTAAAAATCAAATCAAAATCGATTTTAAATTTCTCAGTCTATTTTATTGGCACAAAATCTATTGTGTCATCTTATCTTCTAATTTGTGCCACGTATTACCCAAATAAATTAAGAAATTTAACGAAATTCTATCACTTATTCAATAATATGACAAGTAAAATTAAATCAAATGACTAATAAAAACATGTCAAGTGTATAAATAATATGTTTTGACTAATCAAATATGATTTTATAACGAATACGATTGATAACTTAATTGAACTAACCAAATTTAAAATAAGGTTATCCTAATCATAACTCATCTATTTCACAATTATTAATGAGGCCTTTCATAGGTCATGATCCAAAAAAAATTTATAAATTACAAGAGGAAGCAAAAAATTTGAGTTTGCTTTGTGTTTGAGATTTATTGCGGTTAGAGTTCAGGGTGAGCTGCTTTCACTTCGACATCACTAGATTCTAGAGACCCCTTATATTATTTTCTGTCTTATTTCCATTCAAATAGTAGTCTTTGGCTTTTAGACTTGTTTGTATTGATAAATGCTCTTTTACTGGTGTCACCAGGTTTTGGGGGATTAATTTCTCAGATAGTCAATTAACTATGGATAGTTTCACTCAGAAAGTCACTTTTCTTTACTTTATACCTCAAAAGTCACTCGACTATTGGTTTTTCACTTATAAAATCACTTAACTATTGATGTTTCACTCATAAAGTCACTCAACCAGTTATATAATGTTTTTTATTTAATTTTTTCTAATATAAAATTTTTATTTTAACCCAAATTTATAAGAAACAAAAATCTATTCATTTTAACCATTTTATGAACCCGGTCTACTTGACCCGACCCCTAAATTTTAAAAGTTCATGATTTTAATTTACCAATATGATTTTCTTTTGCCATTTTTAATATTATTCATTCTTATTCTTATTTTGATATTTTTCATTTTTTAAAATGCTATCTTCGATTAGCAAAGAATAAATGTATTTCGATATTTGCTGTTTAATTATAAGAGATTGTTATTTGAAATAGAACAAAAAATTTAAACTGAATCACTTCTAAATTTAAAAAGAAAGAAACATTCTTTTAAACAAAAAATAAAAAATATCAAAATTGCATTCTTGTAATGAGTCGGGTCAAGTGGGGCGGGTTAAAAAATGATTAAAATGAGTAATTTTTTTTATTTCTTATATAAATTTGGGTTAAAATAAAAATTCTATATCAGAAAAATTAAATGAAAAAATTATCTAATTGGTTGACTGACTTTGTGAGTGAAACACCAACAGTTAAGTGACTTTTGAGTTATAAAGTAAAAAAAAGTAACTTTCTAAGTAAATTATCTGTAGTTGAGTGACCATCTGAGAAATTAATTCTATCTTGGGGTTATTTTGGTTGCGGATTTGTTTATTCGCCATAAAAGTAGTTGCTTATTTGACATTATTTTTGAATTAATTCTGTTTTTAAATGATTAATAATGGAACGATGTTCACCTATAGGGATGGTGGATGTTTCATGGCTTAATGGAAGTTTGGGTCGTGACATTGTTTTCTTCTTCTTGTCTTTATACTTTTTAAAGATAGTTTTTCTGGTGATCAATACTGAAATTTTTATTGGGTTTTGATGTAGATACATTTAGAATTTCAAAGCTGAAACCAATTTTGAGAGCCTTTCCAGCTAGGGGTGGGCATAGTTTGGGCCAATCCTAAACTCAAACCGAAATTCGAATTTTTTGAATCTTTGGGTTGGATTTTTGGATTATGGATTTCATTTTTTAAAAATTATGAATTTTGGATTGGATATTGGATTTAGTATTATGAATTTTTTGATATCCGAAAATCCAAAAGTTTTATACCTTATATTTAACCCTATTCAATTTCTAATACCATATGTGTCCAATACTAAAAAGTCCAATTTTCAAGATCCAATAGATTAATACCTACGACCCATCATAATATTAAATCAATATGAGATTTTCTATTAATTAAATATAAAAATATAAAATATTTTATGAGTAAGTACAGTTTAATACACGGTATGGGCGGTAGAGTCACCTCAATTCTTATTAATTGTAGAAAGTTATAAATTTTAAGGAGCAAATTATTAGGTGGATTGAGGTTGTTACTTGTTATGATCTACCTAAAAAGCTCAAAAGTCAAAACCGAAAATTCAAAATATTCAAACCGATTAATCCGAAATCGAACTTTAAAAATTTGATTTAGATTGTTCTTTTCTTAATCCGAAAATCGAATATTCAAACCGAAATTCTCATATCCAATCCGATGGCTGAGTGCCCACCCCTATTTCCAGCCATCATCATATGAAATCTTTGGAAGAGAAGAAATAGTATAAAGCATGGAATGACATTATCATACAATAGTCTTCTGTTTAAGGTTAACACAAACATTTGGAGATTAAGGAGAGTCATCTATCCTAAATTGACACAACTACCCATAGGCTGGCCAAAGATTCTGAAATTTTTGGAGACATATAGATCAAAGCTGTATTATTTCCCAGTGACTTGGCATCCACCAGGAAGAGGAGGTGTTAAATGCAACACAGATGGTGCATCTAGAGGGGATCAAGACAAAGAGAATCAATGGACAAAGTAAAAGGGGAGAAGGTCAAGCAACATTAATAGTATAGCATCCGCACATAAAGATGGGTTGTCAGAGATAATTTTTTATAGCTATAAAGCACAAAATGGACACATCAGTAAAGACAACAAATACAAATAAAAGGCATTTCAAGGAAGAATGCTTCTGATTCAGCAATAATTACACAGATAGATCTACATAGAGTGAAGAACAATAAGAACAACAAGGACAAAGATGGCTCAGCTCTGAGGAAAGCAACATAGCAGGCCGACCGGAGACCCAACTATGGCTCACAATCTTTCCCATCATCACATGCTTTGGCTGGAATGCATCAAGGAAGACAAGCTTTACTTTCCTCATTTGAGATACAGACAAAGTGCAGGGTTCTAATGAATCTGGGTAGGATATGTGGCAATGAATTATTTTTGTTGTTTTTTAATTTGTGTCGGTGACTTTTGGGCAGGCCATGACATGGATTATGATGTTTCTTAATTTTAAGTCAATAAAAGGCCAATTTGTGGGTAAATTAAACTAAAAATAAAAATAAAAATACGTTTAGAATTTCTTGATATTTTGTCTTCTGAAATTTTATTTGATTTCATTTTTTATTTTTATTTTACTGAATAGCTTTCTTTATTATGTTTTTATCTTGTCTTCTATCTAATGACATACACGTGCAACACAGTGCGGAGATATAACCCCTATTTTTGGGAAGAAAATTTGTGAAATTGGAATGCATCATGGGATTCAACACACATTAAAGAACTATCTGAACTCCCAATACTTGTAGACATTTAAATTTGTTTGATTTAAATCTATATAAGATATTTGAACTAACTATCATCAAGAATATACTCGTCCAATTAAATGTAAAAGGTCCAATATAGTTGGATTAATTATGAAAATCCAATCATAATTTGTTAAACGATGATGATGATGATGATATATATATATATATATATATATTCACCATTTTTAATAAAAAATAAATTCAATGTAAATCAAATTTGAAGACATTTGTCTCTTTTTTCTAAAATAAGAATAAAAAGGAGCTAAATACTCAATTTACCATAATCACTATCAGATTATATTTAACAAACTACTTTGAACTTATCCTCAGATGTAATAAACCATTTTGTATCTAGCCAACATCTACTTGTACACATATACATTTAAAAATCAAATAAAATTGATTTAAAATTTGCGAGTCCATTTTATTTGCTCAAAATCTATTTGTGTCATTTTATCGTCAAATCTGTGCCACATATTACCCTAGATCATCAAATTTGCGCCATGAAATACTCTAGTAAATTAAGAAATTTAATAAAATTCAGTCACTTATTGAATAATATGACAAGTAAAATTAAATTAGACGACTAATAAGAACATGTCAAATGTATAAATAATATGTTATAACTAATCAAATAGGATTTTGCCATGAATATGATCAATAACTTAATTGAACTAATCAAATTTAAAATAAGGTTATCCTAATCATAACTTATCTATGCCACAATTATAAATGGGCTATTTCATAGATCATCATCCGAAAGAATTATAAATTTCAAGAGGAAGCAAAGAATTTGAGTTTGCTTCGTGTTCGAGATTTAATGCGGTTAGAATTCAGCGTAGGTTGCTTTCTCTTCGAATCACTAGATTCTAAAGAACTCTTATATTATTTTCTGTCTAATTTCTTTCAGATAGTGGTCTTTGGCTTTCAGACTTGTTTGATATTCATAGATGCTCTTGTACTGGTGTCGTTAGGTCTTGGGGTTATTTTTATTTTTGACTCATTTTATTCGTCATAAAAATAGTTGCTTATTTTACATTATTTTTGAATTAATTCTACTGTTAAATGATTAATAAAGGAACGAGGTTGACCTAAGGAGATGATGGATATTGTCATGGCTCAATGAGATTTTGGGTCATGACAAATATAATTTTTTTGGTGATCAAGATTAGATTTTTATTGGGTTTTGATGTAGTTACATTATGAATTTCTTAATTTTTTGTCTTTTGAAATTTTATTTGATTTCACTCTTTATTTTGCATTTCTGAATAGCTTTTGTATTATGTTTTTGTATTGTCTACTATAGAATGATATACACGTGCAATGCACGTGCGGAGATATCAATCCTTATTTCTGTGAAGAAAATTTGAGAAATTGGAATGCATCAAGGGATTAAACACACAGTAAAGAACTATTTAAACTCCCCATGCTTGTAGAAATTTAAGTTTTATTTGATTTAAATCCATATATAACATATTTGTATTAACTACCATCAAGAATATAGTAGTTCAATTAAATGTGATGGTCGAATATAGATGGATTAAATATGAAAATCCAATCATAATTTATTAAATGATAATGTTATATACTCACTACTGTTTAACAAAAAATATTTTACTCTAATCAAATTTGAAGACATATTTATCTCTTTTTCCTAAAATAAGAAATAAAAAAAGGAGCTAAATACTCAGTCTACCATGATCACTATCAGATTATATTGAACAAACTACTTTGAACTTATCCTTAGACATCACAAATCATTTTTGTCATCTAGCTAATATCTACCTGCAAGCATATACATTTAAAAATCAAATCAAATCGATTTTAAATTTGTGAGTCTATCTATTTGTGTCATCTTAATGTCAAATTTTTGCCACGTATTACCCTATATCGTCAAATATGTGCCACGTATTACCTAAGTAACTTAAGGATTTAACAAAATTCTATCACTTATTCAATAATATGACAAGTAAAATTAAATCAAACGGCTAATAAGAGCATGTCAAGTGCATAAATAATATGTTATGACTAATCAAATATGATTTTTTCACGAATACGATTGATAACTTAATTGAATTAATTAAATTTAAAATAAGGTTATCCTAATCATGACTCATCTATTTCACAATTATAAATGGGGTATTTCATAGGTCATGATCCAAAAAAATAAATTATAAATTACAAGAGGAAACAAAGAATTTGAGTTTGCTTTGTGTTCGAGATTTATTGCTGTTAGAGTTCAGGGTGAGCTGCTTCGACATCACTAGATTCTAGAGACTCCTTATATTATTTTCTGTCTTATTTCCGTTCAGACAGTGATCTTTGGCTTTTAGACTTGTTTGATATTGATAGATGCTCTTGTATGGGTGTCACTAGGTCTTGGGGTTATTTTGGTTTCTGACTCATTTTTTCGCCGTAAAAGTAGTTGCTTATTTTATATTATTTTTGAATTAATTTTATTGTTAAATAATTAATAAAGGTACGAGGTTCACCTATTGGGATGGTGGATGTTGTCATGGCTTAACGAAATTTTGGGTCGTGACATATTTTTCTTCTTCTTGCCTTTATCCTTTTTAAAGATAGCTTTTCGGGTGAGCAAGCTGAGATTTTTCTTGGGTTTTGATGTAGTTAAATTTAGAATTTGAAATCTGAGACCAATTTTGAGAGCCATTCCAGCCATCATCATATGAAATCTTTGGAAGAGAAGAAACAATATAAAGCATGGAAGGACATTATCATACAATAGTCTTGTGTTTAAGGTTAACACAGACATTTGGAGAATAGAGAGAGCCATCTATCCTAGATTGACACAACTACCTATAGGTTGGCCAAAGATTCTGAAATTTTTTGAGACATACAGACCAAAGCTGTATTATTTCCCAGTGACTTGCATCCACCAGGAAGAGGAGGTGTTAAATGCAACACAAATAGGGCATCTAGAGGTAATCTTGGTAGGAGCAGTACTTATGCTTTTTGTTTAAGAAATCATACAGGAGATCTAATATATGCAAAGAAAATACAAAAGGTTACTAGCATTGAAGCAAAAACTATTGCAATTAAGGAAGCATTAATGTATTATGTAGAAGAGGGAATTAATCAACTATGTTTGGAAATTGATTATTTAGTGTTACATAAAATTCTCACTAGAGTTTGGGAAGTACCACGAAATATAACAGTGATTGTGGAGGATATAAGGAGCATATCTCAGATGAGTCAAGTCCAGATTCAACACAATTTTAGAGAAGGTAATAAATTGGCTGATTGAATAACTAATTTGGCATTTAAAAATCCAGGAAGACTTGAACTTAAGTCTTTCATAGATCTGCCAAGTTTAGCTGGGAATATAATTAACAGTGACAAACACCAAATTTTCTATTTGAGAATCAAGACAAAGAGAATCAATGGACAAAGAGAAAGGGGAGAAGGTCAAGCGACATTAATAGTATAGCATCTGCACATAATGATGGGTTGCCGGAGATAATATTTTTTACAGCTACAGAGCACAAAATGAACATATCACAGACAGCAAATACAAATAAAAGGCATGCAAGGAAGAATGCTTTTGATTTAACAATAATTACACAAATAGATCTACAAAGAGTGAAGAACAATATAGAATATCAAAGACAAAGATGACTCAGCTCAGAGGAAAGCAACATAGCAGGCCAACTGGAGACCCAACCGTGGCTCACGATCTTCCCCATCATTACATGCTTTGACTGGAGCGCAGCAAGGAAGACAAGCTTTACTTTCCTAATTCGAGATACAGATAAAGTGTAGGGTTCTGATGAATTTGAGCAGGATATGTGGCAACGAATAGTTTTTGTTGTTTTTTAATTTGGGTCGGTCACTTGTGGGCTGGCCATGACATGGATTATGATGTTTCCTAATTTTCAGTCAATAAAAGGCCCATTCGTGGGTAAATTAATTTCTTTTAAAAAAGTACATTTAGAATTTCTTGATATTGTCTTCTAAAATTTTATTTGATTTCATTTTTTATTTTGATTTTACTGAATAGCTTTCTTCATTATGTTTTTATCTTGCCTCTTATCTAATGATATAAACGTGCAATGCACGTGCGGAGATATCAACCCCGATTTTTGTGAAGAAAATATGTTAAATTTGAATGCATCAAGGGAATAAACACACATTAAAAATTATTTCAACCCCTGATGCTTGTACACATTTAAGTTTTGTTTGATTTAAATCCATATGTAAGATATTTGAACTAACTATGATCAAGAATATACTAGTCCAATTAAATGTGATGGTCCAATATAGTTGGATTAATAATGAAAATTCAATCTTAATTTGTTAAACGATAATGATATATATTCACCAGTTTTTAATAAATAATATATTCAATATAAATCAAATTTGAAGACATATTTGCTCTTTTTCCTAAAATAAGAATAAAAAGGAGCTAAATATCTACCTGTACAGATCTACATTTAAAAATAAAATAAAACTGATTTTAAATTGGTGAGTCCATTTATTTGCACAAAATCGATTTGTGTCATTTTATCGTCAAATTTGTGCCACATATTATCCTGATCGTCAAATTTGTGTCACGTATTACCCAAGTAAATTAAGAAATTTAACAAAATTCTATCACTTATGCAATAATATGACAAGTAAAATTAAATCAGACGACTAATAAGAGCATGTCAAATGTAATAACAAATATGTTATGACTAATTAAATATGATTCTGTCACAAATACGATCGATAACTTAATTAAAGTAATCAAATTTAAAATAAGGTTATCCTAATCATAACTTATCTATTCCACAATTATAAATGGGGTCTTTCATAGATTATGATCCAAAAGAAATAAATTATAATTTCAAGAGGAAGCAAAGAATTTGAGTTTGCTTCATGTTCGAGATTTAGTATGATTAGAGTTTAGGGTAAGTTGTTTTCTCTTCAACATCACTAGATCCTAGAGACCTCGTATATTATTTTCTGTCTTATTTCCTTTTATATAATGGTCTTTGACTCTCAGACTTGTTTGATATTCATAGATGCTCTTGTACTGGTATCACCAGGTTTTGGGGTTATTTTTATTTTTGACTCGTTTGTTTGCCATAGAAATAGTTGCTTATTTTATATTATTTTTGAATTAATTTTGTTGTTAGATGATTAATAAAGGAACGAGATTCACCTATAGAGATGGTGGATGTTGTCATGGCTCAACGGAATTTTGGGTTGTGACATACATAATTTTTCTGGGGATCTAGCTGGGATTTTTGTAGGGTTAAAATATGAATTTCTTGATTTTTTGTCTTCTCAAATTTTATTTGATTTTATTTTGATTTTACTGAATAGCTTTGTCTGTTATGTTTTTGTCTTGTCTACTATCGAATGATACACACGTGCAATGCACGTGCAGAGATATCAATCCTTATTTTTGTGAAGAAAATTTGCGAAATTGAAATGCATCAAGGGATTAAAAACACATTAAAGAATTATTTGAACTCTCGATGCTTTTAGATATTTTGTTTGATTTAAATCTATATGTAAGATATTTATAATAACTTTCATCAAGAATATACTAGTTCAATTAAATGTGATGGTCCAGTATATTAATTATGAAAATTCACTCATAATTTATTAAACGATAATGATATATATTCACCATTGTTTGATAAAAATTATTTTAATCTAAATCAAATTTGAATGCATACTTGTCTCTTTTTCTTAAAATAAGAAAAATAAAAAGGAGCTAAATAATCAATCTACCATAATCACAGTCAGATTATATTTAACAAACTACTTTGAACTTATCTTTAGACATAACAAATCATTTTTGTTATCTACCTAATATCTACCTATACATATACACATTTAAAAATTAAATCAAATCGATTTTAAATTTGTGAGTCTAGTTTATTGGCACAAAATCTGTTTGTGTCATCTTACCATCAAATTTGTGTCACGTATTACCCTAGATCGTCAAATTTGTGCCACGTATTACCCAAGTAAATTAAGAAATTTAATAAAATTCTATCACTTATTCAATAATATGAAAAGTAAAATTAAATTAAACGACTAATAGAAACATGTCGAGTGTATAAATAATATGTTATGACTAATCAAACATGATTTTGTCATGAATATGATTGATCGCTTAATTGAATAGATCAAATTTAAAATAAGGCTATCCATATCATAATTCATCTATTTCGCAGTTATAAACGAGATCTTTCATAGGTCATGTTCCAAAAAAAAATAATTATAAATTACAAGAGGAAGCAAAGAATTTGAGTTTGCTTTGTGTTTGCGATTTATTGCGGTTAGAGTTCAGGGTGAGTTGCGTTTGTTTCGACATCACTAGATTCTAAAATAAGACTATCCTAATCATAACTTATCTATTCCACAATTATATAGGGATTATTTCATAGATCATAATCAAAAAGAAATAAATTATAAATTTCAAGACGAAGCAAAGAATTTGAGTTTGCTTCGTGTTCGAGATTTAGTGCGGTTAGAGTTCAGGGTGAGCTGCTTTCTCTTTGACATCACTAGATTCTAGAGACCTCTTATATTATTTTCTGTCTTAATTATTTCATTTCAGGTAGTGATGTTTGGCTTTCAGACTTGTTTGATATTCATAGATGCTCCTGTACTTGTGTCACCAGATTTGCCAAATTTAGCTAGGAAAATAATTAACCGTGACAAACACCAAATTTCCTATTCGAGAATCAAGATAAAGAGAATCAATAGACAAAGAAAAAGGGGAGAAGGTCAAGTGACATTAATAGTATAGCATCTGTACATAAAGATAGGTTGCTGGAGATAATTTTTTTAAAGCTACAAAGCACAAATGGACACATCACAGACAACAAATACAAATAAAAGGCATGCAAGGAAGAATGCTTCTGATTCAACAATAATTACACATATAGATCTACACAGAGTGAAGAACAATAAATAACAACAAGGACAAAGATGGCTCAGCTCAGAGGAAAGCAACATAGCAGGCCGACTGGAGACCCAATTGTGGCTCACGATCTTCCCCATCATCACATGCTTTTGCTGGAGCGTAGCAAGGAAGACAAGCTTTACTTTCCTAATTTGAGATATAGACAAAGTGTAGGGTTCTAATGAATCTGGGAAGCATATGTGACGACAAATACCTTTTGTTGTTTCTTAATTTAGGCCGGTCACTTTTGGGCTGGCCATGACATGGATTATGATGTTTCTTAAGATTCAGTCAATAAAAGACCCACTCGTGGATAGATTAAATTAAAATAAAAATACATTTAGAATTTCTTGACATTTCGCCTTCTGAAATTTTATTCGATTTTATTTTTTATTTTGATTTTACTGAATAGGTTTCTCTATTATATTTTTATCTTGTCCACTACCTAATAATATACACGTGCAATGCACGTGCGGAGATATGAACAGTTATTTTTGTGAAGAAAATTAGAGAAATTAGAATACATCAAGGGATTAAAAACATATTAAAGAACTATTTGAACTCCCGATACTTGTAGACATTTAAGATTTGTTTGATTTAAACCTATATATATGGTATTTGAACTAACTATCATTAAGGATAATGAATGTGATGGTCATTCATAATTTGTTAAATGATAATAATATATATTCGCCATTTTTTAATAAAAAATATATTCAATGTAAATCAAATTTGAAGACATATTTGTCTCTTTTTTGTAAAATAAGAAGAAAAAAAAAGAGCTAAATACTCAATCTTCCATAATCACTATAAGATTGTATTTAACAAAATACTTTGAACTTATCCTCACACATAACAAAACCATTTTGGTCATCTAGTTATTATCTACATGTACACATATAACATTTAAAAATCAAATCAAACTGATTTTAATTTTGTTTGTTCATATTATTTGCACAAAATCTATTTGTGCCATCTTATCATCAAACTTGTGCCACGAATTACCCTAGATTGTAAAATCACATATTACCCAAGTAAATTAAGAAATGTAACAAAATTCTATCACTTCATGCAATATATGACAAGTAAAATTAAATCAGACGACTAAATAAGAACATGTCGAATGTATAAATAATATATTATGACTAATCAAATATGATTTTGTCACGAATACGATCGATAACATAATTGAACTACTCAAATTTAGGTTATTCAAATCATAACTTATCTATTCCAAAATTATAAATGGGATCTTTCATAGATCATCATCAAAAAGAAATAAATTATAAATTTCAAGACGAAGCAAAGAATTTGCGTTTGCTTCGTGTTCGAGATTTGGTGCGGTTAGAGTTCAGGGTGAGCTGCTTTCTCTTTGACATCACTAAATTCTAGAGACCTCTTATATTATTTTCTGTCTTAATTATTTCCTTTCAGGTAGTGATGTTTGGCTTTCAGACTTGTTTGATATTCATAGATGCTCCTGTACTTGTATCACCAGATTTGCCAAATTTAGCTAGGAAAATAATTAACAGTGACAAACACAAAATTTCCTATTAGAGAATCAAGACAAAGAGAATCAATGGAAAAAGAAAAAGGGGAGAAGGTCAAGTGACATTAATAGTATAGCATCTGTACATAAAGATGGGTTGCTGGAGATAATTTTTTAAAGCTACAAAGCACTAATGGACGTATCACAGACAACAAATACAAATAAAAGGCATGCAAGGAAGACCCAATTGTGGCTCACGATCTTCCCCATCATCACATGCTTTTGCTGGAGCGCAGCAAGGAAGACAAGCTTTACTTTCCTAATTTGAGATATAGACAGAGTGTAGGGTTCTAATGAATGTGGGAAGCATATGTGACGACAAATACCTTTTGTTGTTTCTTAATTTAGGCCGGTCACTTTTGGGCTGGCCATGACATGGATTATGATGTTTCTTAGGATTCAGTCAATAGAAGATCCACTCGTGGATAGATTAAATTAAAATAAAAATACATTTAGAATTTCTTGACATTTCGCCTTCTGAAATTTTATTTGAATTTATTTTTTATTTTGATTTTAATGAATAGGTTTCTCTATTGTATTTTATCTTGTCCACTATCTAATAATATACACGAGCAATGCACGTGTGGAATGAACAGTTATTTTTGTAAAGAAAATTAGAGAAATTGAAATACATCAAGGGATTAAAAACACATTAAAGAACTATTTGAACTCCCGATACTTGTAGACATTTAAGCTTTGTTTGATTTAAATCTATATGTAAGGTATTTAAACTAACTATCATTAAGGATAATGAATGTGATGGTCATTCATAATTTGTTAAACGATAATGATATATATTCACCATTTTTTAATAAAAAATATATTCAATGTAAATCAAAGTTGAAGACATATTTGTCTCTTTTTTCTTAAATAAGAAAAAAAAAGGAGATAAATACTCAATCTGCCATAATCACTATAAGATTATATTTAACAAAATACTTTGAACTTATCCTCACACATAACAAAACCATTTTGGTCATCTAGTTATTATCTACATGTACACATATAACATTTAAAAATCAAATCAAACTGATTTTAATTTTGTTTGTTAATATTATTTGCACAAAATCTATTTGTGCCATCTTATCATCAAACTTGTGCCACGAATTACCCTAGATTGTAAAATCACGTATTACCCGAGTAAATTAAGAAATGTGACAAAATTCTATCACTTCATGCAATATATGACAAGTAAAATTAAATCAGATGACTAATAAGAACATGTCGAATGTATAAATAATATATTATGACTAATTAAATATGATTTTGTCACGAATACGATCGATAACTTAATTGAACTACTCAAATTTAGGTTATCCTAATCATAACTTATCTATTCCAAAATTATGAATGGGATCTTTCATAGATAATGATCCAAAAAAGATAAATTATAAATTACAAGAGGAAGCAAAGAATTTGAGTTTGCTTCGTGTTCGAGATTTAATGCGGTTAGAGTTGAGGGTGAGCTATTTTTTCTCGACATCACTTGATTCTAGATACCGCTTATATTAACTTTTGTCTTATTTCCTTTCAGATAGTAGTCTTTGGCTTTCAGACTTGTTTGATATTCATAGATGCTCTTGTACTGGTGTCACCATGTCTTGCGATATTCTTATTTTTGACTCATTTATTTGTCATAAAAATAGTTGCTTTACGTTATTTTTGAATTTATTATGTTGTTAAATGATTAACAAAGAAACGGGGTTCACCTATGGAGATGGTGGATGTTTTCATGGCTCAATGAAATTTTGGATCGTGACATATATAATTTTTTTGGTGATCAAGCTTAGATTTTTATTGGGTTTTGATATAGTTACATTATGAATTTATAGATTTTTTGTCCTCTGAAATTTTATTTGTTCATTTTTTATTTTGATTTTACTGAATAGCTTTCTCTGTTATGTTTTTGTCCTGTCTACTATCGAATGATATACACGTGCAATGCACGTGCAGAGATATCAATCCTTATTTTTGTGAAGAAAATTTGCGAAATTGAAATGCATCAAGGGATTAAAAACACATTAAAAAACTATTTGAACTCTCGATGCTTTTAGATATTTTGTTTGATTTAAATCTATATGTAAGATATTTATAATAACCTCCATCAAGAATATACTAGTTCAATTAAATGTGATGGTCCAGTATAGTTGGATTAATTATGAAAATCCAATCATAATTTATTAAACGATAATGATATATATTCACCATTGTTTAATAAAAATTATTTTAATCTAAATCAAATTTGAAGGCATACTTGTCTCTTAACTTTTTTTCCTAAAATAAGAAAAATAAAAAGGAGCTAAATACTCAATCTACCATAATCACAGTCAGATTATATTTACCAAACTACTTTGAACTTATCTTTAGACATAACAAATCATTTTTGTCATCTATCTAATATCTACCTATACATATATACATTTAAAAATTAAATCAAATCGATTTTAAATTTGTGAGTCTATTTTATTGGCACAACATCTGTTTGTGTCATCTTATCATCAAATTTGTGTCACGTATTACCCTAGATCGTCAAATTTGTGCCACATATTATCCAAGTAAATTTAGAGATTTAATAAACTTCTATCACTTATTTAATAATATGAAAAGTAAAATTAAATTAAACGACTAATAAAACATGTCAAGTGTATAAATAATATATTATGACTAATCAAACATGATTTTGTCATGAATATGATTGATAACTTAATTGAATAGATCAAATTTATAATAAGGCTATCCATATCATAATTCATCTATTTCGCAATAATAAATGAGATATTTCATAGGTCATGTTCCAAAAATATAATTATAAATTATAATAGGAAGCAAAGAATTTGAGTTTGCTTTGTGTTTGAGATTTATTGCGGTTAGAGTTCAGGGTAAGCTGTTTTTGCTTCGACATCACTAGATTCTAGAGGCCCCTTATATTATTTTCTGTCTTATTTCCTTCTAGACAGTGGTCTGTGGCTTTTAGACTTGTTTGATATTGATAGATGCTCTTGTGCTAGTGTCACCAAGTCTTGGAGTTATTTTAATTTTTGACTCGTTTATTCGCCATAAAAATAGTTGCTTACTTTATAATATGTTTGAATTAATTATGTTGTTAAATGATTAATAAAGGAACGAGGTTCACCTATGGGGATGGTGGATGTTGTCATGGCTCAACGGAATTTTGGGTCGTGACATATTTTTCTTTTAGTTGCCTTTATCCTTTTTAATAATAGTTTTTCTAGAGATCAAGCTGAGATTTTTATTGGGTTTTAATGTAGTTACATTTAAAATTTGAAATTTGAGACCAATTTTTAGAGCCATTCTAGCTATCATCATATGGAACATTGGAAGAAAAGAAACAGTATAAAGCATTGAAGGACATTATCATACAATAGTTTTGTGTTTCAGGTTAACACGGATATTTGGAAATTAGAGAGAGTCATCTATCCTAGATTGACACAACTACCTATAGGCTGGCTAAAGATTCTGAAATTTTTGGAGACATGCAGACCAAAGCTGTATTACTTCCCAGTGACTTGGCCACCACCAGGAAGAGGAGGTAAAAAACGCAACACTGATAGGGTACCTAGAGGTAATCAATGCAGAAGCAGTACTTATGCTTTTTGTTCGTGAAATCATATAGGAGAACTAATATATGCACAGGGAGAGGAAATACAAGAGGTTACTAGCACTCAAGTAGAAGTTGTTGTAATTAAGGAAGAATTAACACATTATATAGTAGAGAGAATTAATAAAGCATGTCTCAAAACTCATTCTTTAGTGTTACATAAAATTCTCACTAGAGTTTGAGAAGTACCACGGGATATAACACTGATTTTGGTAGATATAAGAAGTATATCAAATAATACCGATTTAAATTTGTGAGTCCATTTTATTTGCACAATATCTATTTGAGTCATCCTACCGTCAAATTTGTGCCACTATTACCCTAGATTGTCAAATTTGCGCCACGTATTACACAAGTAAATTAAGAAATTTTAAAAAATTCTATCACTTATTCAATAATATGACCAGTAAAATTAAATCAAGCGACTAATAAGAATATTTCAAATGTATAAATAATATGTTAGGACTAATTAAATACGATTTTGTCACTAATATGATCACTAACTTAATTAAAGTAATCAAATTTAAAATAAGATTATCCTAATCATAACTTATCTATTCCACAATTATAATGGGATTATCTCATAGATCATAATCAAAAAGAAATAAATTATAAATTTCAAGACGAACCAAAGAATTTGACTTTGCTTCGTGTTCGAGATTTAGTGCGGTTAGAGTTCAGGGTGACATTACTAGATTCTAGAGACCTCTTATATTATTTTCTGTCTTAATTATTTCCTTTCAGGTAGTGATGTTTGGCTTTCAGACTTGTTTGATATTCATAGATGCTCCTATACTTGCATCACCAGATTTGCCAAATTTAGCTAGGAAAATAATTAACCGTGACAAACACCAAATTTCCTATTCGAGAATCAAGATAAAGAGAATCAATAGACAAAGAAAAAGGGGAGAAGGTCAAGTGACATTAATAGTACAGCATCTTTACATAAAGATGGGTTGTTGGAGATAATTTTTTTAAAGCTACAAAGCACTAATGGACGTATCACAGACAACAAATACAAATAAAAGGCATGCAAGGAAGAATACTTTTGATTCAACAATAATTACACATATAGATCTACACAGAGTGAAGAACAATAAAGAACAACAAGGACAAAGATGGCTCAACTCAGAGAAACGCAACATAGCAGGCCGATTGGAGACCCAATTGTGGCTCACGATCTTCCCCATCATCACATGCTTTGGCTGGAGCGCAGCAAGGAAGACAAGCTTTACTTTCCTAAATTGCGATATAGACAGAGTGTAGGGTTCTAATGAATCTGGGAAGGATATGTGGCGACAAATAGCTTTTGTTGTTTCTTAATTTAGGCCGGTCACTTTTGGGCTGGCCATGACATGGATTATGATGTTTCATAAGATTCAGTCAATAAAAGGCCCACTCGTGGATAAATTAAATTTAAAAAAATAATAAATAAAAAATACATTTTGAATTTCTTGATATTTCGTCTTTTGAAATTTTATTTGGTTTTAGTTTTTATTTTGATTTTACTGAATAGGTTTCTCTATTATATTTTTATCTTGTCCACTACCTAATAATATCACGTGCAATGCATGTGCGGAGATATGAACAGTTATTTTTGTGAAGAAAATTAGAGAAATTAGAATACATCAAGGGATTAAAAACATATTAAAGAACTATTTGAACTCCCGATACTTGTAGACATTTAAGCTTTGTTTGATTTAAACCTATATATAAGGTATTTGAACTAACTATCATTAAGGATAATGAATGTGATGGTCATTCATAATTTGTTAAACGATAATAATATATATTCGCCATTTTTTAATAAAAAAATATATTCAATGTAAATCAAATTTGAAGACATATTTGTCTCTACTTTCTAAAATAAGAAAAAAAAGAGGAGATAAATAGTCAATCTTCCATAATCACTATAAGATTATATTTAACAAAATACTTTGAGCTTATCCTCACACATAACAAAACCATTTTGGTCATCTAGTTAATATCTACATGTACACATATAATATTTAAAAATCGAATCAAACTGATTTTAATTTTGTGTGCCAATTTTATTTGCACAAAATCTATTTGTGTCATCTTATCATCAAACTTGTGCCACGAATTACCCTAGATTGTAAAATCACGTATTACCCAAGTAAATTAAGAAATGTAACAAAATTCTATCACTTCATGCAATATATGACAAGTAAAATTAAATCAAACGACTAATAGAAACATGTCGAATGGATAAATAATATATTATGACTAATCAAATATGATTTTGTCACGAATACGATCGATAACATAATTGAACATCTCAAATTTAGGTTATCCAAATCATAACTTATCTATTCCAAAATTATAAATGGGATCTTTCATAGATCATCATCAAAAAGAAATAAATTATAAATTTCAACACGAAGCAAAGAATTTGAGTTTGCTTCGTGTTCGAGATTTAGTGCGGTTCGAGTTCAGGGTGAGCTGTTTTCTCTTTGACATCACTAAATTCAAGAGACCTCTTATATTATTTTTTGTCTTAATTATTTCCTTTCAGGTAGTGATGTTTGGCTTTCAGACTTGTTTGATATTCATAGATGCTCATGTACTTGTATCACCAGATTTGCCAAATTTAGCTAGGAAAATAATTAACAGTGACAAACACAAAATTTCCTATTACAGAATCAAGACAAAGAGAATCAATGGAAAAAGAAAAAGGGGAGAAGGTCAAGTGACATAAATAGTATAGCATCTGTACATAAAGATGGGTTGCTGGAGATAATTGTTTAAAGCTACAAAGCACTAATGGACGTATCACAGACAACAAATACAAATAAAAGGCATGCAAGGAAGAATGCTTCTGATTCAACAATAATTACACAGATAGATCTACATAGAGTGAAGAACAATAAAGAACAACAAGGACAAAGATGGCTCAGCTCAAAGGAAAGCAACATGGCTTTGGCTTATATTAACTTTTGTCTTATTTCCTTTCAGATAGTAGTCTTTGGCTTTCAGACTTGTTTGATATTCATAGATGCTCTTGTACTGGTGTCACCATGTCTTGCGATATTTGTATTTTTGACTCATTTATTTGTCATAAAAATAGTTGCTTTACGTTATTTTTGAATTTATTATGTTGTTAAATGATTAACAAAGAAACGGGGTTCACCTATGGAGATGGTGGATATTTTCATGGCTCAATGAAATTTTAGATCGTGACATATATAATTTTTTTGGTGATCAAGCTTAGATTTTTATTGGGTTTTGATATAGTTACATTATGAATTTATTGATTTTTTGTCCTCTGAAATTTTATTTGTTCATTTTTTATTTTGATTTTACTGAATAGCTTTCTCTGTTATGTTTTTGTCCTGTCTACTATCGAATGATATACACGTGCAATGCACGTGCAGAGATATCAATCCTTATTTTTGTGAAGAAAATTTGCGAAATTGAAATGCATCAAGCGATTAAAAACACATTAAAGAACTATTTGAACTCTCGATGCTTTTAGATATTTTGTTTGATTTAAATCTATATATAAGATATTTATAATAACCTCCATCAAGAATATACTAGTTCAATTAAATGTGATGGTCCAGTATAGTTGGATTAATTATGAAAATCCAATCATAATTTATTAAACGATAATGATATATATTCACCATTGTTTAATAAAAATTATTTTAATCTAAATCAAATTTGAAGGCATACTTGTCTCTTTTTCCTAAAATAAGAAAAATAAAAAGGAGCTAAATACTCAATCTACCATAATCACAGTCAGATTATATTTACCAAACTACTTTGAACTTATCTTTAGACATAACAAATCATTTTTGTCATCTAGCTAATATCTACCTATACATATATATATATATATTTAAAAATTAAATCAAATCAATTTTAAATTTGTGAGTCTATTTTATTGGCACAAAATCTGTTTGTGTCATCTTATCATCAAATTTGTGTCACGTATTACCCTAGATCGTCAAATTTTTGCCACATATTATCCAAGTAAATTTAGAGATTTAATAAACTTCTATCACTTATTCAATAATATGAAAGTAAAATTAAATTAAACGACTAATAAAAACATGTCAAGTGTATAAATAATATGTTATGACTAATCAAACATGATTTTGTCATGAATATGATTGATAACTTAATTGAATAGATCAAATTTATAATAAGGCTATCCATATCATAATTCATCTATTTCGCAGTTATAAATGAGATATTTCATATGTCGTGTTCTAAAAAAATAATTATAAATTATAATAGGAAGCAAATAATTTGAGTTTGCTTTGTGTTTGAGATTTATTGCGGTTAGAGTTCAGGGTGAGCTGCTTTTGCTTCGACATCACTAGATTCTAGAGGCCCCTTATATTATTTTCTGTCTTATTTCCTTCTAGACAGTGGTCTGTGGCTTTTAGACTTGTTTCATATTGATAGATGCTCTTATGCTAGTGTCACTAGGTCTTGGAGTTATTTTGATTTTTGACTCGTTTATTCGCCATAAAAGTAGGTTCTTACTTTATATTATGTTTGAATTAATTATGTTGTTAAATGATTAATAAAGGATCGAGGTTCACCTATGGGGATGGTGGATGTTGTCATGGCTCAACGGAATTTTGGGTCGTGACATATTTTTCTTTTAGTTGCCTTTATCCTTTTTAATAGTAGTTTTTCTAGAGATCAAGCTAAGATTTTTATTGGGTTTTCATGTAGTTACATTTAAAATTTGAAATCTGAGACCAATTTTTAGAGCCATTCTAGCTATCATCATATGGAACATTTGGAAGAAAAGAAACAGCATAAAGCATTGATGGACATTATCATACAATAGTCTTGTGTTTCAGGTTAACACAGATATTTAAAAATTAGAGAGAGTCGTCTATCCTAGATTGACACAACTACCTATAGGCTGGCTAAAGATTCTGAAATTTTTGGAGACATGCAGACCAAAGTTGTATTACTTCCCAGTGACTTGGCAACCACCAGGAAGACGAGGTGCAAAACGCAACACTGATAGGGTACCTAGAGGTAATCAATGCAGAAGCAGTACTTATGCTTTTTGTTCATGAAATCATATAGGAGAACTAATATATGCACAGGGAGAGGAAATACAAGAGGTTACTAGCATTGAAGTAGAAGTTCTTGTAATTAAGGAAGAATTAACACATTATATAGTAGAGAGAATTAATAAAGTATGTCTCAAAACTCATTCTTTAGTGTTACATAAAATTCTCACTAGAGTTTGAGAAGTACCACTGGATATAACACAGATTTTGGTAGATATAAGAAGTATATCAAATAATACCGATTTAAATTTGTGAGTCCATTTTATTTGCACAATATCTATTTGAGTCATCCTATCGTCAAATTTGTGCCACTATTACCCTAGATCGTCAATTTTGCACCACGTATTACACAAGTAAATTAAGAAATTTAACAAAATTCTATCACTTATTCAATAATATGACCAGTAAAATTAAATCAAGCGACTAATAAGAATATTTCAAATGTATAAATAATATGTTATGACTAAATACGATTTTGTCACTAATATGATCACTAACTTAATTGAAGTAATCAAATCTAAAATAAGATTATCCTAATCATAACTTATCTATTCCACAATTATAATGGGATTATTTCATAGATCATAATCAAAAAGAAATAAATTATAAATTTCAAGACGAAGCAAAGAATTTGAGTTTGCTTCGTGTTCGAGATTTAGTGCGGTTAGAGTTCAGGGTGAGCTACTTTCTCATTGACATCACTAGATTCTAAAGACCTCTTATATTATTTTCTGTCTTAATTATTTCCTTTCAGGTAGTGATGTTTGGCTTTCAGACTTGTTTGATATTCATAGATGCTCCTGTACTTGCGTCACCAGATTTGCCAAATTTAGCTAGGAAAATAATTAACCGTGACAAACACCAAATTTCCTATTCGAGAATCAAGATAAAGAGAATCAATGGACAAAGATAAAGGGGAGAAGGTCAAGTGGCATTAATAGTATAGCATCTGTACATAAAGATGGGTTGCTGGAGATAACTTTTTTAAAGCTACAAAGCACAAATGGACACATCACAGACAACAAATACAAATAAAAGGCATGCAAGGAAGAATGCTTCTGATTCAACAATAATTACACTGATAGATCTACACAGAGTGAAGAACAATAAAGAACAACAAGGACAAAGATGGCTCAGCTCAAAGGAAAGCAACATAGCAGGCCGATTGGAGACCCAATTGTGGCTCACGATCTACCCCATCATCACATGCTTTGGCTGGAGCGCAGCAAGGAAGACAAGCTTTACTTTCCTAATTTGAGATATAGATAGAGTGTAGGGTTCTAATGAATCTGGGAAGCATATGTGACGACAAATACCTTTTGTTGTTTCTTAATTTAGGCCGGTCACTTTTGGGCTGGCCATGACATGGATTATGATGTTTCTTAGGATTCAGTCAATAAAAGATCCACTCGTGGATAGATTAAATTAAAATAAAAATACATTTAGAATTTCATGACATTTCGCCTTCTGAAATTTTATTTGATTTTATTTTTTATTTTGATTTTACTGAATAGGTTTCTCTATTGTATTTTTATCTTGTCCACTATCTAATAATATACACGTGCAATGCACGTGCGGAGATATGAACAGTTATTTTTGTGAAGAAAATTAGAGAAATTGAAATACATCAAGGGATTAAAAACACATTAAAGAACTATTTGAACTCCCGATACTTGTAGACATTTAAGCTTTGTTTGATTTAAATCTATATATAAGGTATTTGAACTAACTATCATTAAGGATAGTGAATGTGATGGTCATTCATAATTTGTTAAACGATAATGATATATATTCACCATTTTTTAATAAAAAATATATTCAATGTAAATCAAAGTTGAAGACATATTTGTCTTTTTTTTCTTAAATAAGAAAAAAAAAAGGAGATAAATACTCAATCTGTCATAATCACTATAAGATTATATTTAACAAAATACTTTGAACTTATCCTCACACATAACAAAACCATTTTGGTCATCTAGTTATTATCTACATGTACACATATAACATTTAAAAATCAAATCAAACTGATTTTAATTTTGTGTGTTAATATTATTTGCACAAAATCTATTTGTATCATCTTATCATCTAACTTGTGCCACGAATTACCCTAGATTGTAAAGTCACATATTACCCGAGTAAATTAAGAAATGTGACAAAATTCTATCACTTCATGGAATATATGACAAGTAAAATTAAATCAGACGACTAATAAGAACATGTCGAATGTATAAATAATATATTACCACTAATCAAATATGATTTTGTCACGAATACGATCGATAACTTAATTGAACTACTCAAATTTAGGTTATCCTAATCATAACTTATCTATTCCAAAATTATGAATGAGATCTTTCATAGATAATGATCCAAAAAAGATAAAATTATAAATTACAAGAGGAAGCAAAGAATTTGAGTTTGCTTCGTGTTCGAGATTTAATGCGGTTAAAGTTAAGGGTGAGCTATTTTTTCTTGACATCACTAGATTCTAGAGACCGCTTATATTAACTTTTGTATTATTTCCTTTCAGATAGTAGTTTTTGGCTTTCAGACTTGTTTGATATTCATAGATGCTCTTGTACTGGTGTCACCATGTCTTGCGATATTTTTATTTTTGACTTATTTATTTGTCATAAAAATAGTTGCTTTAACTTATTTTTGAATTTATTATGTTGTTAAATGATTAACAAAGGAACGGGGTTCACCTATGGAGATGGTGGATGTTTTTATGGCTTAATGAAATTTTGGATCGTGACATATATAATTTTTTTGGTGAACAAGCATAGATTTTTATTGGGTTTTGATATAGTTACATTATGAATTTATTGATTTTTTGTCCTCTGAAATTTTATTTGTTCATTTTTTATTTTGATTTTACTGAATAGCTTTCTCTGTTATGTTTTTGTCTTGTCTACTATCGAATGATATACACGTGCAATGCACGTGCAGAGATATCAATCCTTATTTTTGTGAAGAAAATTTGCGAAATTGAAATGCATCAAGGGATTAAAAACACATTAAAGAACTATTTGAACTCTCGATGCTTTTAGATATTTTGTTTGATTTAAATCTATATGTAAGATATTTATAATAACCTCCATCAAGAATATACTAGTTCAATTAAATGTGATGGTCCAGTATAGTTGGATTAATTATGAAAATCCAATCATAATTTATTAAACGATAATGATATATATTCACCATTGTTTAATAAAAATTATTTTAATCTAAATCAAATTTGAAGGCATACTTGTCTCTTTTTCCTAAAATAAGAAAAATAAAAAGGAGCTAAATACTCAATCTACCATAATCACAGTCAGATTATATTTACCAAACTACTTTGAACTTATCTTTAGACATAACAAATCATTTTTGTCATCTATCTAATATCTACCTATACATATATACATTTAAAAATTAAATCAAATCGATTTTAAATTTGTGAGTCTATTTTATTGGCACAACATCTGTTTGTGTCATCTTATCATCAAATTTGTGTCACGTATTACCCTAGATCGTCAAATTTGTGCCACATATTATCCAAGTAAATTTAGAGATTTAATAAACTTCTATCACTTATTTAATAATATGAAAAGTAAAATTAAATTAAACGACTAATAAAACATGTCAAGTGTATAAATAATATATTATGACTAATCAAACATGATTTTGTCATGAATATGATTGATAACTTAATTGAATAGATCAAATTTATAATAAGGCTATCCATATCATAATTCATCTATTTCGCAATAATAAATGAGATATTTCATAGGTCATGTTCCAAAAATATAATTATAAATTATAATAGGAAGCAAAGAATTTGAGTTTGCTTTGTGTTTGAGATTTATTGCGGTTAGAGTTCAGGGTAAGCTGCTTTTGCTTCGACATCACTAGATTCTAGAGGCCCCTTATATTATTTTCTGTCTTATTTCCTTCTAGACAGTGGTCTGTGGCTTTTAGACTTGTTTGATATTGATAGATGCTCTTGTGCTAGTGTCACCACGTCTTGGAGTTATTTTAATTTTTGACTCGTTTATTCGCCATAAAAGTAGTTGCTTACTTTATATTATGTTTGAATTAATTATGTTGTTAAATGATTAATAAAGGAACGAAGTTCACCTATGGGGATGGTGGATTTTGTCATGGCTCAACGGAATTTTGGGTCGTGACATATTTTTCTTTTATTTGCCTTTATCCTTTTTAATAATAGTTTTTCTAGAGATCAAGTTGAGATTTGTATTGGGTTTAATGTAGTTACATTTAAAATTTGAAATCTGAGACCAATTTTTAGAGCCATTCTAGGTATCATCATATGGAACATTTGGAAGAAAAGAAGCAGTATAAAGCATTGAAGGACATTATCATACAATAGTCTTGTGTTTCAGGTTAACACGGATATTTAGAAATTAGAGAGAGTCGTCTATCCTAGATTGACACAGCTACCTGTAGGCTGGCTAAAGATTCTGAAATTTTTGGAGACATGCAGAACAAAGCTATATTACTTCCCAGTGACTTGGCAACCACCAGGAAGAGGAGGTGCAAAACGCAACACTAATAGGGTACCTAGAGGTAATCCATGCAGAAGCAGTACTTATGCTTTTTGTTCATGAAATCATATAGGAGAACTAATATATGCACAGGGAGAGGAAATACAAGAGGTTACTAGCATTGAAGTAGAAGTTGTTGTAATTAAGGAAGAATTAACACATTATATAGTAGAGAGAATTAATAAAGTATGTCTCAAAACTCATTCTTTAGTGTTACATAAAATTCTCACTAGAGTTTGAGAAGTACCACGGGATATAACACTGATTTTGGTAGATATAAGAAGTATATCAAATAATACCGATTTAAATTTGTGAGTCCATTTTATTTGCACAATATCTATTTGAGTCATCCTATCGTCAAATTTGTGCCACTATTACCCTAGATCGTCAAATTTGCGCCATGTAGTACACAAGTAAATTAAGAAATTAAACAAAATTCTATCACTTATTCAATAATATGACCAGTAAAATTAAATCAAGTGACTAATAAGAATATTTCAAATATATAAATAATATGTTATGACTAATTAAATACGATTTTGTCACTAATATGATCACTAACTTAATTGAAGTAATCAAATTTAAAATAAGAATATCCTAATCATAACTTATCTATTCCACAATTATAATGGGATTATTTCATAGATCATAATCAATTAACAGTGACAAACACAAAATTTCCTATTCGAGAATCAAGACAAAGAGAATCAATGGACAAAGAAAAAGGGGAGACGGTCAAGTGACATTAATAGTACAACATCTGTACATAAAGATGGGTTGCTGGAGATAATTTTTTAAAGCTACAAAGCACAAATGGACACATCACAGACAACAAATACAAATAAAAGGCATGCAAGGAAGAACGCTTCTGATTCAACAATAATTACATAGATAGATCTACACAGAGTGAAGAACAATAAAGAACAACAAGGACAAAGATGGCTCAGCTCAGAGGAAAGCAACATAGCAGGCCGACTGGAGACTCAATTGTGGCTCACGATCTTCCCCATCATCACATGCTTTGGCTGGAGCGCAGCAAGGAAGACAAGCTTTACTTTCCTGATTTGAGATATAGACGGCGTGTAGGGTTCTAATGAATCTGGGAAGGATATGTGGCGACAAATAGCTTTTGTTGTTTCTTAATTTAGGCCGGTCACTTTTTGGCTGGCCATGACATGGATTATGATGTTTCTTAAGATTCAACCAATAAAAGGCCCACTCGTGGATAAATTAAATTTAAAAAAAAAATACATTTAGAATTTCTTGATATTTCGTCTTTTGAAATTTTATTTGATTTTATTTTTTATTTTGATTTTACTGAATAGATTTCTCTATTATATTTTTATCTTGTCCACTACCTAATAATATACACGTGCAATGCACGTACGGAGATATGAACAGTTATTTTTGTGAAGAAAATTAGAGAAATTAGAATACATCAAGGGATTAAAAACATATTAAAGAACTATTTGAACTCCCGATACTTGTAGACATTTAAGCTTTGTTTGATTTAAATCTATATATAAGGTATTTGAACTAACTATCATTAAGGATAATGAATGTGATGGTCATTCATAATTTGTTAAATGATAATAATATATATTCGCCATTTTTTAATAAAAAATATATTCAATGTAAATCAAATTTGAAGACATATTTGTCTCTTTTTTCTAAAATAAGAAGAAAAAAAAAAGAGCTTAATACTCAATCTGCCATAATCACTACAAGATTATATTTAACAAAATACTTTGAACTTGTCCTCACACATAACGAAATCATTTTGGTCATCTAGTTAATATCTACATGTACACATATAACATTTTAAAATCAAATAAAACTGATTTTAATTTTGTGTGTCAATTTTATTTGCACAAAATCTATTTGTGTCATCTTATCATCAAACTTGTGCCACGAATTACCCTAGATTGACACAACTACCTATAGGCTGGCTAAAGATTCTGAAATTTTTGGAGACATGCAGACCAAAGCTGTATTACTTCCCAGTGACTTGGCAACCACCAGGAAAAGGAGGTGCAAAACGCAACACTGATAGGGTACCTAGAGGTAATCCATGCAAAAGCAGTACTTATGCTTTTTGTTCATGAAATCATACAGGAACTAATATATGCACAGGGAGAGGAAATACAAGAGGTTACTAGCATTGAAGTAGAAGTTGTTGTAATTAAGGAAGAATTAACACATTATATAGTAGAGAGAATTAATAAAGTATGTCTCAAAACTCATTCTTTAGTGTTACATAAAGTTCTCACTAGAGTTTGAGAAGTACCACGGGATATAACACTAATTTTGGTAGATATAAGAAGTATATTAAATAATACCAATTTAAATTTGTGAGTCCATTTTATTTGCATAATATCTATTTGAGTCATCCTATCGTCAAATTTGTGCCACTATTACCCTAGATCGTCAAATTTGCGCCACGTATTACACAAGTAAATTAAGAAATTTAACAAAATTCTATCACTTATTCTATAATATGACCAGTAAAATTAAATCTGGCGACTAATAAGAATTTCAAATGCATAAACAATATGTTATGACTAATTAAATACGATTTGTCACTAATATGATCACTAACTTAATTGAAGTAATCAAATCTAAAATAAGACTATCCTAATCAAAACTTATCTATTCCACAATTATAAAGGGATTATTTCATAAATCATAATCAAAAATAAATAAATTATAAATTTCAAGACGAAGCAAAGAATTTGAGTTTGCTTCGTGTTCGAGATTTAGTGCGGTTAGAGTTCAGGGTGAGTTGCTTTCTCTTTGACATCACTAGATTCTAGAGACCTCTTATATTATTTTCTGTCTTAATTTTTTTGCTTTCAGGTAGTGATATTTGGCTTTCAGACTTGTTTGATATTCAAATATGCTCCTGTACTTATGCCACCAGATTTGCCAAATTTAGCTAGGAAAACAATTAACAGTGACAAACACAAAATTTCCTATTCGAGAATCAAGACAAAGAAAATCAATGGACAAAGAAAAAGGGGAGAAGGATAGTACAACATCTGTACATAAAGATGGGTTGCTGGAGATAATTTTTTAAAGCTATAAAGCATAAATGGACACATCACAGACAACAAATACAAATAAAAGGCATGCAAGGAAGAATGCTTCTGATTCAACAATAATTACATAGATAGATCTACACAGAGTGAAGAACAATAAAGAACAACAAGGACAAAGATGGCTCAGCTCAGAGGAAAGCAACATAGCAGGCCGACTGGAGACTCAATTGTGGCTCACGATCTTCCCCATCATCACATGCTTTGGCTGGAGCGCAGCAAGGAAGACAAGCTTTACTTTCCTGATTTGAGATATAGACGGCGTGTAGGGTTTTAATGAATCTGGGAAGGATATGTGGCGACAAATAGCTTTTGTTGTTTCTTAATTTAGGCCGGTCACTTTTTGGCTGGCCATGACATGGATTATGATGTTTCTTAAGATTCAACCAATAAAAGGCCCACTCGTGGATAAATTAAATTTAAAAAAAAAATAATACATTTAGAATTTCTTGATATTTCGTCTTTTGAAATTTTATTTGATTTTATTTTTTATTTTGTTTTTACTGAATAGGTTTCTCTATTGTCCACTATCTAATAATATACACGTGCAATGCACGTGTGGAGATATGAACAGTTATTTTTGTGAAGAAAATTTGAGAAATTGGAATACATCAAGGGATTAAAAACACATTAAAGAACTATTTGAACTCCCGATACTTGTAGACATTTAAGTTTTGTTTGATTTAAATCTATATATAAGTAGGGGTGGGCAAAAAAACCGAAAACCGAAAAACCGAACCGAACCGAATTAATTCGGTTTTTCGGTTTCGGTTTTTCGGTTCGGTTTCGGTTTTTTTTTTTTTTAAATTTCGGTTTTTCGGTTCGGTTCGGTTTTCATATTTCGGTTTTTCGGTTTAACCGATTTTTTTTATTTTTATTTTTTTACTTAATTTCAAAAAAATAAAAATATGACACCCAACCCCAATCTCAAAGCACATTTACATTTAGAGAATTATTTATATAATTGATACAATTGCTTAAGTTTTTTTTACAAATAACAAGTTTTATAATAGTTTTAGCATGTTAAGAAAATTCTTACTATTATTAATATGCTTTGAAAGAAAAATGAAATATATAATATTTATTTAACAAGAAATTAGGGACCATAGATTATTAAAATCCTAAAAGACCCTTAACTTTTTATTGGTTTTGTTATAAGGATATTAAGCATATGAGAAAATTTATTATCAAAAAGTCAAATGTTATGTATGTACTACTAAATGTAAATCAATTGATCTCACTATTTTCTTTATTTAAAAAGTTAAAATTAAGCTTAGTTGAATTAAACTTTAGAATTCAAACTTAAAATAATTTATTTTGAATTTAAAAAGACAAAACAACTAATTTTTAATTTAAAAAGTAGCTCATTTTGTAAGTTAAAAAATAGCCCATTAATTAGGCCCATAACCGAAAAAACCGAATTAGAAAAACCGAAAAAACCGAACCGAATTTGAAAAAAACCGAACCGAACCGAATTAGTTTGGTTCGGTGTTCGGTGCACTATATGAAAAACCGAAAACCGAAAAAACCGAACCGAAATTTCAAAAAACCGAACCGAAAAACCGAATGCCCACCCCTATATATAAGGTATTTGAACTAACTATCATTAAGGATAATGAATGTGATGGTCATTCATAATTTGTTAAACGATAATGATATATATTCACCATTTTTTAATAAACAATATATTCAATGTAAATCAAATTTGAAGACATATCTGTTTCTTTTTTTTAAAATAAGAAAAAAAAAAGAGCTAAATACTCAATCTGTCATAATCACTATAAGATTATATTTAACAAAATACTTTGAACTTATCCTCACACATAACAAAACCGTTTTTGTCATCTAGTTAATATCTACATGTACACATATAACATTTAAAAATCAAATCAAACTGATTTTAATTTTGTGTGTCAATTTTATTTGCACAAAATCTATTTGTGTCATCTTATCATCAAATTTTTTTCACGAATTACCCTAGATTGCCAAATCTGCGCCACGTATTACCCAAGTAAATTAAGAAATTTAATAAAATTCTATCACTTTATGCATATATGACAAGTAAAATTAAATCAGACGACTAATAAGAACATGTCGAATATATAAATAATATAGTATGACTAATCAAATATGATTTTGTCATGAATACGATTGATAACTTAATTGAACTACTCAAATTTAAGTTATCCTAATCATAACTTATCTATTCCACAATTATAAATGGGATCTTTCATAGATAATGATCCAAAAAAGATAAATTATAAATTACAAGAGGAAGCAAAGAATTTGAGTTTGCTTCGTGTTCGAGATTTAGTGCGGTTAGAGTTGAGGGTGAGCTATTTTTTCTCGACATCATTAGATTCTAGAGGCCTCTTATATTAACTTTTGTCTTATTTCTTTGAGATAGTGGTCTTTGGCTTTCAGACTTGTTTGATATTTATAGATGCTCTTGTACTGGTGTCACCATGTCTTGGGATTATTTTTATTTTTGACTCGTTTATTCATCATAAAAATAGTTGCTTTATATTATTTTTTGAATTTATTATGTTGTTAAATGATTAATAAAGGAATGGGGTTCACCTATGAAGATGGTGGATGTTTTCATGGCTCAACGAAATTTTGGATTGTGACATATATAATTTTTTTGGTGATCAAGCTGAGATTTTTATTGGGTTTTGATATAGTTACATTATGAATTTATTGAATTTTTGTCCTCTGAAATTTTATTTGTTCATTTTTTATTTTGATTTTACTGAATAGCTTTCTCTGTTATGTTTTTGTCTTGTCTACTATCGAATGATATACACTTGCAATGCACGTGCAGAGATATCAGTCCTTATTTTTGTGAAGAAAATTTGCGAAATTGAAATGCATCAAGGGATTAAACACACATTAAAGAACTATTTGAACTCTCGATGCTTGTAGACATTTAAGTTTTGTTTGATGTAAATCCATATATAAGATGTTTGTATTAACTACCATCAAGAATATACTGGTTCAATTAAATGTGATGGTCTAATATAATTGGATTAATTATGAAAATTCAATCACAATTTATTAAACAACAGTGATATATATTCACCATTGTTAATAAGAAATATTTTACTCTAAATCAAATTTGAAGACATATTTGTCTCTTTTACCTGAAATAAAAAATAAAAGAAAGGAGTTGAATACTCAATCTATCATAATCATTATCGGATTATATTTAACAAACTACTTTGAACTTATCCTCAGACATAACAAATCATTTTTTCATCTTGCTAATATCTACCTGTACGCATATACATTTAAAAATTAAATCAAACCGATTTTAAATTTGTGAGTCCATTTTATTAGCACAAAATCTATTTGTGTCATTGTAGACACATAAATTTTTGAATGGATTAAATTCATATTCATTTGGGTTATCTAATTAATTTGGACTTTACAAATAAATAATTCTATTTTATTAAATTCAAATTCAAGGTTCATGTCATTTTGAAGCTAAAAAATCATATCATGTGGTATGCATCCCAGTCAAATTCAAGACCAACAAGATAATGCACGTATTCGAATGATGTGGCAGTTCTAGTCAAAATTCAAGAACTAGTGAAAAGTTGCCAAGTGTCTAAAATGACATGTTTTGATCAATCACAAGCAATCTTATCATATAGCATTTGAGATAAGTTTGATGACTTACATGAACCAATCAGAATCAGGCAAGAGAATTCATTTATACTTGGAGTTCCTATCCTCTGCAACTATAAATAGGAGGGTTACATAATTTTCTATTCAAGAAGTATTTTGCAAGCATTGGAGCAAGAACCAGCTTCAACTACGCAGTTCTTCAAAGGAGTGGCGGAGTTCTGCTTGAAGATCAACCCGAAACAACAAAATGTTGTCCGACATTCCCGAAGATCAAACACATCTCAAGGAGGTTTGAGTCATACTACATTCGAGAAACATGCTACTGAAGGCCCTCGAATAATGGAAAAGCTTAGGCGAGAAGAATCAAGAGAACAACAGAATTATACTCATAAGATTCATCAATAAAAATTACTTTTTTCTTTTATTTATTTTTATTGCAGTTAATTTTTAGCATTTTGAAAATTTGTCACGAACAAATTTGGCACGCCCCATGGGATCAGTTCTTCTCTTCATCTCTTCCGACTATGAATTAAATCTTGCAAGCTTCAAAAACAATTGTTGTGATGGCCTTTGGAAAGCACACTTAACTATGATTTATGCAACAATATTTACGTTGTCGCATCTGCTGAACATAATAGCACTGTTCTAATGACCTGCAACAAGTTCAAGGCTAGTGACATGAATAAATCGGAGAACTTCATCTCCTTGGAGATGGTGGAGAAAATCAAATGTCGTACAACGGCTACAACCTCTAGGGGCAAAATCCATTTTTTTCCATCAGATGAAGTCTTTCAAACTAGCTCCAACTTTGAGGACTTTGAAGATTTAGCGGATTCGTCTATCTTAACAAAGGTCAACACCTTGATGACTGATGTAATCAACGTCAATGAACAACATGTTGTGGTGACACGAATTGTTGAGGCTTTGAAGAAATCTATTGAAGATAAAGATCTTCAAATTGCCCAACTTATGCGTAAGTTAGAACTCTACAACCTTGGAGGATCAAGTCACAACATAACACCGTAAGAAAAAGTTGATGTTGAATCTCCAACCAAGTCAGTTGACGCTCAATGCTCAAAGAAATCCATTTCAGTGGCCACTTTAACAGTTCAACGACTACAAGACATAACCGCAAACACCATCAAAGCTCAATATGGAGGTCCGCCACAAAATTTCTTAGGTTACTTAAAACCGTATTCTAAGTGAATTGAGCGCTTACCGATGCCTACTGGATATCAGCCACCAAAGTTGCAACAATTTGATGGAAAAGAAAATCCGAGGCAACACATTGACATTTTGTCAAAACTTGTAGCAGCACTGATACACATGGTGATCTCCTTGTCAAGAAGTTTGTTCGCTCGTTGAAAGGTAGAGCCTTTGATTGGTACATGGACTTGGATCCTGAGTTAATTGGTTCCTGGATTAACTTGAAAATCATTTCCTTAGTCTCTTTTACAGCACCCATCGTATGGTCAGCATGATGGAGTTAACAAACACCAAACAAAGTCAAGATGAGCTCGTAGTGGACTACATCAATCGTTGGCAAACGTCGACCTTAGATTGCAAGGATCAACTCTCAGAAACTTTTACAGTTGAGATTTGTATCCAAGGAATGCATTGGGGCCTCGTGTATGTCCTACTAGGGATAAAGCCTTGAACTCTTGAAGAATTATATATGCCCTCTCATAACATGGAGTTGAGCGTTGCAAGCCATGAAAAGGAATCACTTGTTTTTGATCGAAGGGAAGAAGCTACAAAATTCAAAGACTCATCAAAATACCAAACTAAGGGATCCATGGCGATAACCCTGGCCTCTACGAAGACCTTCACAAGACAAAAGTTAAAAGAGAAAGTTGCAAATCAACAAATGCCAGAAGTGAAAAATGAACCAACATTGAAGGAATTGGAAGCAAAGGTGTATCCTTTCCCAGACTCTGAAATCCCCGTAATTCTTGAAGAGTTATTAGCCGAGAAGGTCATTGAGCTTCCCATGTCAAAGAGACCAGATGAAGCCAACAAGATCAATGATCCTAAGCATTGCAAATTTCACCGCATCGTCAGTCATCATACCACAAAATGCTTCATCCTGAAGGAAAAAATTATGGCATTGGTGCGAGAGGGAAGGATCATCATTGATGATGGTGAGACAGCTGATGTGAACCATGCTAGTGTCAAACTTGTACATAATAAAGGTTCTGTTTCAGAAACTCTACGACCTATGTGCTCTATGGTGTCACCAAAAATTGAAGAAAGAGTCATCATGCTATAGTTTGGGAGCTTTGAACTAGTTGAAGTTTCTGCCTTGAAGAAAACATTGAAGGTGCTCAAGGTAGACAATGTCACCAACAAAAATAATGGAGAAAATTGGGCGTTGGTCGCTCGCAGAATACAAAAGCATCAGAGGACTTCTAAACTTCAACTTTTGAAAGTCCACACAAGATCAAGTGTAAAACAACTTGAACTATGCAAAAACTTAAGATCCAATATATACCAAATCAAAGTGCAAAATGCTTCATCACAAAGATTTAGAAGGACAATTACATTGCTAGAATTCTTTCCCAAAATGCTCCCAATGCACAAGCCTAAACTACAAAATTACAATGCTACTCGATGCACGAGCCTAAACTGTAAGTTGCAATGCTCCTTGATGCACGAGCCTAAACTGCAAAATTACAATGCTCCTCGACGCACGAGCCTAAACTGCAAGTTGAAAGGTTCCTCGGCGCATGAGCCTAAACTGTAAAATTACAACTCTCCTCGACGCACGAGCCTAAATTGCAGGTTGAAATGCTCCATGACTCACGAGCATAAACTGAATGTTACTCCTGACTCGCATGAGTTTAAACTGTGTACAGCCCAAAGAATAAAAAAACTAATTTTTCTGAACTAAGTTAGTACCTGTTCCTCTTCACCGAGACACATAGGTAGCTTAGAGTATTATTCTAAGTTCAGACTCGTGATTAAAAGGGGCATGGCTTCATGTGACTATCACAATAGGTCTTTCAATTAATGGAGCATATATGGTTACAGTGAAGAAAACAATTCACATCAAATATAAAATACATTTGATTGGTTCATATTGAAAGAGTTTGATACATCAAGGATAAAAGAAAGAATGATAAAAAAGAGCTAGATGTCATCCTATACAAAGAGCCCAACATGTAAAAGAATGGAAACTGAGTATTCTTTTCAATCCGTGTTGAATGTCTCTTCCACAGTTGCATGACTGTGCGTCTTGTTGTTGAGTCATGGACATAATGGTCTACTTTTTTGGTCACAATTCCAACGCTCTTAGCTCTAGATATGAATTTTTTTTTATGAGAGCGCACAAAAGTTATGAAGCAAGCCCATCAGACTTGGTAATAACTTCACAAATTGATTCCGGTCAATCCATGAGGAATTTAGCTTTGAATTTTTGACATGTTGTAGATCTTGGAGTTCCAATTTTGTAGGATGGAAAATCACGTGATTTGGATACTCTTAACTCGGAGATATGAATATTTCAATGAGAGCGTGTAAAGCTGTGAAGTAGACATGTCAGATTTAGAAATCAATTTCAGAAATTAATTTTGATCAATGCGGAAGGAATTTTGATCTGAAATTTTGACATATTGCACAACCCTGCGTCCGGTTTCTGTAGGATCAAGCGATTTGCAATTTGGATACTCCAAGTATAAGATATAAACTTTTCCATGAGAGCACACAAAGCTGTGAAGTAAGCCTATCAGACTTGGAAATCAATTTCAGAAATTAAGTCCGATCAATCCAGGAGGAATTTAGCTATGAATTTTTGGTATGTTGAAGATCTTCAATTTCTAATTCTATAGGATCAAGAAGAATATGATTTAAATGTCCTTCACTCGATATATGAATTTTTTGACAAGAGCACGCTAAGTTGTGAAGCAGACATGTCAGATTTAGAAATCAACTTGAGAAATTAATTCTGATTAATCCAGAAGGAATTGTGATCTGAAATTTTGATATACAACAGGCCATTGAGTTCTTATTCTGTAGAATCAAGTAACTTGCAATTCAGATGCTCCTAGCAGGAGATATGAATTTCCCAACGAGACTATGCAAAGCAGTGAGGCCAACACATGAGACTGGTGCATCAGATTCAAGAATGACTTACAGCCACCACAGAAGGAGTTTTTCTCTAATTTTCTAGTATTCTGCAGAATGTAAAATCTAATGTCTAGGGAATTAAGCCTCTCATAATTTGAACGCTTTAACTAGAAATACAAAGTTCTCGATGAGACTGCACAAAGCTGTGAAGCAAACATGCCAGATTTATAAATTAACTTCAGAAATTAATTTCTGCTGAATCAGAAGGAATTTAGCACTGAGTTTTGGATATGTTGCGGATCATTGAGTTACTGTTTTGTATATTTAAGCATCCTCAATTTTAACACGTCTATCTCGGAATATCAATTTTGTGGTCAGAGCACCGAATGCTGGAAAGTCAGTGCGGCAGATCTCCCGATCAACTTCAAAAATTAATTTCAGATGATCCGGAAAGATTTTGGCCCTGATTCCTTTGAAGTCTAGTTTCTTCTAAATTAAACGGCCTGCAATTCCATTATTCTTACGTCAAGAAAAAAATATTTTTGTGGAGATGCTCGCCGAAATCAGAAAGGGATACTCCGTAGAATGCATTATTGTCATGAAAGAAGTCTATGTCCTTAAACAAAGTATGCAATGCCTAAAGTTCAAGGACATAGCAACTTGCTAGTCATATGTGTTGATGATCTGGCCAAAAAAAAAAGGAACTAAACTGAAACTCAAATTTTCAGAAGATATGCAACATAGTGTCGATTCTTTTTTTTTTCTTTTACATGACACAGGCAAATTACTTAAGATGAAAAACGGAGTCAAGCAAGGGTCTACATAAGAATGTTGGCTCTACTGATACTTCAAGTCTTGTCTTTACAACTAAGTTTATACCTCGACATGACTTGAAGTAGGGGGCATCTGTAGACACATAAATTTTATTGGATTAAATTCATATTTCATTTGGGTTGAATAATTAATTTGGACTTTATAAATATTTTATTAAATTCAAATCCAAGGTGCATGTCATCTTGAAGCTCAAAAAATCATGCCACGTGTCAAGTTATATGGCATTCCAGTCAAATTCAAGACCAACAAGATGATGCCACGTATTCGAATGATGTGGAAATCCCAGTCAAAATTCAAGAACTAGTCAAAAGTTGTCAAGTGTCTAAAATGACATGTTTTGGCCAACACAAGCAACCTTATCACATAGCATTTGTGATAAGCTTGATGACCTATATGAACCAATCAGAATCAGGGAGTTCATTTACACTTGGACTTCCTTTCCTCTGCAACTATAAATAGGAGGGTTACATAATTTCTAGAGGGGAGCAAACATTCAATTAGAAGCATTCTACAAACATTGGAGCAAGAACTAGTTTCGACTACACAGTTCTTCAAAGAAGTGGTCAATGGAGTTCTCCGTGGAGATCAACCTGAAACAACAAAGTGTTGTCCGATGTTCCCAGAGATCAAATACATCTTAAGGAGGTCCGAGTCATCCTATATTCGAGAAACACACTACTGACGGCCCACAAATCACAGAAAATCTTAGGAGAGAAGAATCAAGAGAACAACAAAATTGTACTCACAAGATTCATCAATAAAAAATTACTTTTTTCTTTTGTTTATTTTGATAGCAGTTAATTTTCAGCATTGCAATAATTTATTGCGAACAGTCATCTTATCGCCAAATTTGTGCCAAGTATTACCCTAAATCGTCAAATTTGTGTCACGTATTACCCAAGTTAAGAAATTTAATAAAATTCTATCACTTATGCAATAATACAACAAGTAAAATTAAATCCTATGAGTAATAAGAACATGACAAATGTATAAATAATATATTAGTACTAATCAAATATAATTTTGTCACGAGTACGATTGATAACTTAACTGAACTAATCAAATTTAAAATAAGGTTATCCTAATCATAACTCATCTATTCCACAATTATAAATGGGGTCTTTCATAAAGCATTACCCAACAAAAATAAATTATAAATAACTAGAGAACTCAAAAAATTTGAGTTTGCTTCAAGTTTGAGATTTATTGCGATTAGAGTTCAGGATGAGTCGCTTTCTTTTTGAAATCACTAGATTCTAGAGACCCCTTATATTATTTTCTATCTTATTTCCTTCCAGACAGTGGTCTTTGGCTTTCAGACTTGTTTGATATTCATAGATGCTCTTGTACTGGTATCTCTAGGTGTTGGGGCTATTTTGATTTTTGACTCGTTTATTCGCCATAAAAGTAGTTGCTTATTTTACATTTTTTTGAACTAATTCTGTAGTTAAATGATTTATAAAAGAATGGGATTCAACTACAAGGATGGTGGAAGTTGTCATGCCTCAACAGAACTTTGGGTCATGACATGTTTTTCTTCTTCTTGCCTTTATCCTTTTTAGAGATAGTTTTTTGGTGATCAAGTTGAGATTTTTATTGGATTTTGATGTAGTTATATTTTGAATTTCTTGATTTTTTGTCTTCTGAAATTTTATTTGATTTCATTTTTTATTTTGATTTTACTAAATAGCTTTCTATATTGTGTCTTATCTTGTCTACTATCAAATGATATACACGTGCAATGTACGTACGGAGATATCAACGGTAAAGAAAATTTGAAAAATGAAATGCATCAAGGGATTAAACATACATTAAAGAACTATTTGATTCCCGATGCTCGTAGACAATTAAGTTTTGTTTGATTTAAATCCATATATAAGATATTTGAACTAAACTATCATCAAGAATATACTAGTCCAATTAAATGTGATGGTTCAATATAGTTGGATTAATTATGAAAATTCAATCATAATTTATTAAACGATAATGATATATATTCACTATTTTTTAGTAAAAAATATATTCAATGTAAATCAAATTTGAAGACATATTTGTCTCTTTTTCCTAAAATAAGAAGAAAAAAAATGGGTTTAATGCTCAATCTACCATAGTCACTATTAAATTATATTTAACGAACTAGTTTGAACTTATCCTCAAACATAAAAAAATATTTTTTTCATCTAGCTAATATCTGCTTTTACATATATATTCAAAAATCAAATCAAACTGACTTTAAATTTGTGAGTCCATTTTATTGGTACAAAATCTATTTGTGTCATCTTATCGTCAAATTTTGTGTCACGTATTACCCAAGTAAATCAAGAAATTTAACAAAATTATATCACTTATGCAGTAATATGACAAGTAAAATTAAATCAAACAAATAATAAAAACATATCAAATACATAAATAATATGTTATAACTAATCAAATATGATTTTGTCACGAATACGATTGATAACTTAATTGAACTAATCAAATTTAAAATAAGGTTATCCTAATCATAATCATCTAGTCCGCAATTATAAATGGTAGATCATGATCCAAAAATAATAATTATAAACTACAAGAGGAAGCAAAGAATTTGAGTTTGCTTTGTGTTTGAGATTTATTGCGGTTATCGTTAGGGTGAGCTGCTTTCTCTTCGACATCACTAGATTCTAGAGACCCCTTATATTATTTTTTGTCTTATTTCCTTTCAGACAGTGGTATTTGGCTTTCAAACTTGTTTGATATTCATAGATGTTCTTGTACTGGTGTCACCAGGTCTTGGGGTTATTTTGGTTTTTGACTCGTTTATTCGCAATAAAAGTAGTTACTTATTTTAAATTATTTTTGAATTAATTCTATAGTTACATGATTAATAAAGGAACGAGGTTCACCTACGGGGATGGTGGAAGTTGTCATGGCTCAACAGAATGTCACGACCCAAATGGACGGGCCGTACGGGCTCCTACATCGACTCTACTTGATAGGTGAACCCTTGCGGAACATTATATAAACCCCAAATAATTTTATTATAATCTACAACAAAAACGCAAAACCTTCAAGGATCATGACTCTCTCAAGATCTAGTCTAGACATGTACAATAGCTCTAAAAAAATACATGACAAGATATATAAATGACACAACTTCATCTGAGAAGAAGAACACTGAAGCTGATGTTGAATACTCCATGCTAATCAAGAAAATTCAAATCTGCCATAACCTACACCAAAAAGGTGTAGAAATGTAGTATCAGTACACCACACGTACTGGTAAGTATCATCGACCGACTAAGGTTAGTTCACATAACAACATAATAATTAATGAGCAATTGACAGTACTACTCTTAACAAATACTCCATTGTGCAACAATCCACTAAATTTTATTAACTACATTGTCGACTCTTATGACTCATCCAAGTTAATTCAATTACCCTATATATATTTCTAGTCAGCAATTAACCCTGAAATCTGCCTCAGCGCCATTCCCGCTGCGGCGAGTGCTCAGGCTGCTACAGTGGTCCCACGGCTACGACAACTTGGCTGCTACAACGGTCCCGCTACTGCAACGACTTGGCCGTTGTAGTGATACCCACTGTAATCAGTAATCTAGTTTCCCTTGGTAAAGTTCCGCTTCATTTCACCCATTAACCTTATAGTACTTCTAATATTTGTTCTACTTTACTATTATCGACCCAAGTCCGATTTCTACCAATTATGGACCTACTAACATGCATCTATTCATTTTGCCCTTCGAGATACCTTGGTTAACCCACTTCTCATTCTATTATAGAGCCTTATTTCCTCTTAAAAATTAATTATATTACGCTTAAGTTTAACCCCTATCATTCAGGTCGTTTTCCGCAACTTATTTATCAAGCGTTACTCACAACAACACTCGCTATAGTACCATTTTCCCTTCTTCATACTCCGAACCCCTAACATTGAGTCACAACACACAATTAATTGAATTATTCATAAACGGTCACAAAATATAATATGGAGTCAGTCTGTACCAATTAAGGTCACAAAACGCATACCTGTTCTTATGATAGAATCTAAGTCATGCAATACCATACCTGTACCCTGTTACCGCACATTTACCACACCGTATCTTTCATACTATACCTAATTTCATATTGGTATATCCCGTATCACATAATAAACCTGTACCTTAGTGTCATTGCAGCCCCCATATATATATATATCATACCTTATCCGCTCAATCTTTGATCTCACAATCGCACCATCAGTGATATGCGGGCACACGCCTCCATTACATCACTGTACATATATGTCAGAAGGTCTTATGCTTGTCCTTCCAGTCATGACCTGTAGGATACTCTAGGAATCCATGTACTGCACACCCAGCCGTATGAAACCTTCATCATACCTGTCCGTATACTCATATTGGTACACCTAGCCGTATGGTCTTTTAGCCATACCTGTCTGTGTATTCTCTCATATCGCTCTTCCGGATACTCACCTCGGGCATGAGCCATTCATGTCTCCAACCCTCATTCAGGGTCTAATCGTATCATCCTGCTTATTCAACTTCACTCCCTTTGGCCCCAGGCCTCACATTCACCATCATATTAAAGATTTACCATTCCATAACACACATTATCTCATGCACGTGTTCGATTGGTACCAACTCGCCGCTAACTCTCGGGACGCACATCATAGTACAATAAACAGTAATTCACACACGACAAGAAGTATGTAAACATATCCACAAGTATAACCGGATGCATAGCTCCGGATCCAACACGTGCAACACACGTATCCAAAATTAGTATGATGATATACACGTATAACGCACGTGTAGAGATATCAAACCTTAATTTTTGTGAAGAAAATTTAAGTAATTAAAATGCATCAAGGGATTAAATACACATTAAAGAACTATTTGAACCCCGATGCTTTGTAGATATTTATGTTTTGTTTGATTTAAATACATCTACATGAGATTTAAATTAAATACCATCAAGAATATATATACTAGTCCAATCAATCTAACTATTCTTAGAATATTTTATATCTTAAAAGTAAATTTACATTGCAATAAATATTATGAGACCATTAAATTAAATTATCACACACACACACACACACACACACACACACACACACACACACACACACACACACATATATATATATATATATTTTTAGGTAACTAACAATTTTATTAATCACCAATAAACATTACAAAGCATAGCTAAACTACCACAATCTAGCTTTAATTTAAAACTTGTCTCTTATACCCCAATAAACTAGCTATCCTCCTTAACTACTTAGTCTACTCCTATTTCAAAAACTCCATGAATACACTAAGTTTTGAGTTCTGCTAGGTGCTCGAATAGAACAAATGTAAGCCACTTCCTTTGCTAAGTGATTTGGCTCCTTGCATCTCTGTTCAAACCTCCTTTGGTTACGCTCCATCCAGATTGCATAACATGTCTCTGCAAATACTAACCGAAGTACTTGAGCAGCAATAGACTTTCCCTTACTATTGATGATTATCCATTGAAGTATATGAGTCCAAGTAGCAACTACATTACATTTCCTTCCCATCCACTGCGTTATTATACCCCAAATTGTTTGTGTAAATATGCAATCTGCAAATATATGATCTCTTGTCTCTACTTTGCTCCTGCATAATACACAAACTAAATCAATCTGAATCCCCCAGTGAACCAATCTTTCAGTCGTTAACAGTCGATTTTGTAAGGCCAGACACATTGTGAAGATGGCCTTTGGTCTAGCTGCACTCTGGAACATCAAAGCTTTCCATGGTTTCCTAGGCAGATTCCCCAAAAGTTGCAAGTATAATCCTCTAGTGAAGCTTTTCCTGCCATGTACACCTTGAGGTTGATGTTGTCTCCACAAACTCCTTGCCTCCATGATATTTCGAACCATCCAACTAGCTTGTTGTGGGATGCCCATGCTATCAAAATTCTTCCCATTAATGTAATATGAATGAATCCATCTAATCCATAATACATCTGCTTTGTGAGCTAAGTCCCAACAACTCTTGGCTATGGCTGCTTTGTTCCATAACTTTATATTGATATGATTAAGCCCTCCAAAAGATTTTGGTGTACACACTCTATTTCATGCTACTAAAGCCTTTGAATTAATGGTATTCACCCCTGACCACAAATAGCTCCGGCAATAAGCTTCAATAGTCTTCAACACTTTTGCAGGTAAAGAAACATTTGTGCCCAATATGCTTGTATACCAAAAGTTATTGCCTGCACCATCTGAGTTCGACCTGCATATGATAATATCCTAGATATCCATGATGTTATTCTGCTTACTATTTTCTCAATAAGAGGTTGCCATTGTAAAATAGTTAACTTTTTAGACGAAAGTGGAATGCCCAGATACTTGAATGGAAGTTCCCCTAGCGTATATCCAAGGTGCTACAATATGACTGCTTGATCTGCCTGAGTGACTCCTTCAAACTAAATGAGACTTTTATCTAAATTTTCTTGCAAACCTGAAGCTTGAGAGAAAGCATTAAAACACTTACTTATAGTTTTCACTGACTCCAACTCACCTCTAAGAAAAAGTAGTAGATCATCAGCAAAGCAAAGGTGAGTGAGTTGAAGTCGAGAACATCTTGGATGGTATTTGAAATGATTTCCTTGCTTGAGCTCTCGCAGACTCCTACTTAGATACTCCATGGATATGGCAAATAGATAAGGAGACAGTGGGTCTCCCTGCCTCAGCCCTTTAGCAGCATTAAAAGGAGGAGAAGATTCACCATTAATGAGAATTGAATAGTTTACTGTCTGGACACACTCAAATATCCAATCAATAAACTTTCCAGGAAACTTGAGTTCCTCTATAACCTGCTTCAAAAAACCCATTCGACTGAATCATAAGCCTTCCTCAAGTCTATTTTTGATCATACACCTAGGAGAGATATGTCTCCTATTATAAGCCTTCACCAGCTCATGAGCAATAATAATGTTGTCTGTTATCTTCCACTCAGGTATGAAACCTTCCTGAGCCTCATTAATTATCTTAGGCATAACTACTTGCAGCCTAGTAGTTAGTACTTTGGAGATGATTTGTGTAAGACAATATAGCAAGCTATTGGCCGAAACTCCTTTATTGTAGTAGGATGGCTGGTTTTTGGAACTAATGTCACTGAAGTGCATTTGACAGCTCTGTATAATCTGCTCTTGTTAATGAAAATCCATGATAGCAGCAATGATATCCTCTTTAACTATATGCCATGTCTTCTTAAAAAAAGTGCATTATATCCATCAACTCCTGGTGATTTGTCATCTCCTATACTCCTCAATGCCTCCCATATCTCATGCTCTGTGAAATTAACACAGAGATCTTGTTGTTGTTCATGAGTTAGCACAGGTCCATTTCTCATAGTGATCTGGTTGACTGCAGGTAAGGAAGTAGCAGCAGTACCCAGCAATCCCTTATAGAAATGAATAATTTCCTCCTTTATAGTTCCATTATCAGTCAGCTTGCTACCTGTTAGGTTTGTGAGCTCAATGATCTGTTTTCTATGTTGCTTCTCTTTCATCACTGAAGAGAAATATTTAGTATTGGAGTCTCCTAACTTGATCCATTTGTCTCTAGCCTTTTGCTTCATAATACTCTCCTCCAAGAGGTCCCATTTTTCTAGTTGTTCCAATGCATTTTTCTCCCTAGTAGCCAAATCATCAGCGAATTGCCTTACAAGCTGAGTTTGAATCTGTCTCAACTCTATTCTGGCTTGCTTTATTCTCATTGTTATCCCTCTAAATTCATAATTATTCAATTTCTTCAAATAAGGTTTCAGTTTTTCAAATTTTCAGTTTCAACCATACATTCCTCATTGGCCAAGAATCAAGATTTTGTGACCAAACTTCATTAACAAGCTTAAGAAAATCCTGATGATCATCCCAAATATTAAAGAATCGAAAAGGACTCTTAATAATCATGTGATGATCCCTTATGTTTAAAGCCATAGTACAATGATCAGACACATTATGAACACCATATTCTATTACTACTTGTCCCAAGAAAACATCCAATCATCATTACCAAAAGTTCTGTCTATCCTGCTATAAATCCTGCTTCCCTCTTGTTGCTTGTTGGTCCATGTGTAATAATCCCCTTTCTATGATAGCTCAATAAATTTCATCTTGTGAATGCAATCTAAAAAGTCTTTGATCTCGGCCATTGTTATAGGATTTCCATGTTGTCTATCTTGCAAATATAACACAGCATTAAAATCTCCACATACTAACCAAGCTTTACAAGTAGATTTTGAGATTAAGAGCAAGGCATCCCACAGCTCCTTCCTTTGTTCTATTGTATTAAAACCATACACCACAGTTAATAACCATTCAGTGTCATCCTGTTTATCAACAATTAAGCAGTGAATCAGCTGAGCTTCTACTCTAATTGGTGTAATGTTATACAGTCTGCTATCCCATAATACCTATATCCTACCATTTGCAGCATGTTGATAATTTTGTAAACTCATACACCCCGGCATTAGATTCTGCATTATTCTCTGAGCATTAGGCTGCTTTACTCTAGTTTCCACAAGGCCAGCTACTTTTACATTCCTAACCTTTATATATTATTTCAGCTCCTTCTGTTTGTACCACTTATTGGAGCCTCTTACATTCCAAAATAACCAGGTCATCGAAAAAGCAGTATCTCTAAGAGTGGAACTACTTGGACTATATTTCCTCTTATTTGTCTCCGACCTACTTCTCAGGTTGGCTGAGCTCAATACAGGAAATTCATGTTCATTGAACATATTATAAATTTCCTTTATACATCTAGATTTATCAGGGCTAATTATCTGCACATCAGTAGCCTTAGCTGGATTGCTGTTAGAAGGTTCTTTCTCAGCATTACTTATATCCACCACTTTAGCATTTTGCATATCACCAATGATAGGCTGAGTAATTTTACCCTTATACTGCCACTCTTGAGTTACCTTGGTAGGCCTCCTTCTTTTTCTTCGAGGTTGTGCAGGCTGCTGTGGCTTCTCTGGTAGCTCCTCACAAATGTGGCCAATCTTCAAACACTTAGAGTAGAATTGTGGTTTTCAATCGTAATCCACTTCTTGTTCATACTCTTTACCACTTGGATCCTTTACCAATACTCTGTTAGGTAGTGGTTTGGTCACATTCACTTCGATAAGTATCCTAGCAAAGGAAATTCGTGTCTGCTTCGATGTACACTCATCAGCAAATAGAGGATTTCCTATAGCACTGGTAATGCGACTTAGAGAATCACAACTTCATCCAGTCATAGGAAGTCTAGGAAATATAACCCAGGGGGAATCTCAGTGAGAAAATCCTTGTTAAAATTCAACTCTGCCGACCATTGCTTCAAGATAAGTGGCCTATAGTTGATTGTATATGGTCCTCCCCGCAAAATCGAATACATGTCCACCCGTGACTGGAATCTGACTATATAATACGCATCATCATGTAAATAAATGATAGGAGGAGCCACTTTAGTCCAGTTCTGTTTGATATATTTATTCATAGCATTGAATCCTGGTGTTTCCCCAATCAAATACACTACTACAGCACACTCCCATTTAGCAGCCTCCTTTTCAATTTCAGTCTTATCTAACTGCACCACCACATTTCCATTTTCAATTACAGGGGGGATGTAAGTAAGAGTCATACCATTCTCAACTGAACGATTACCACTAAAAAGATTAGACCAAGGTACATCTCGCTCCTTAATCTGATCTAAAGTTGGAGGTATGACCTGTTGCGTACTCCTCTCTATTGTTCCAAGCTCCAAGATCTATTTCACTGTTCCATTGCCATGCCGCCCTAGATTTGTAACATTAAATGCTTCTTCTTCTACATCCTCCAGTATATGACCACCCGATGTTTTAGATCCATGTACTAATGGAGTATCCGGGTCTAGCTCCATAGCTATTCCAGCTGAATCCATCACCGCCACTACTTTATTAGTTCTTTGGGGTTTACTCAGTTGGTGCTCCTGAGTTCTATTAGAGCTTCATGATCTCAGTACTAGTATTTTCCATGGTCGTCCTTGTCCCTTTCCTTTCCCTTTAGTCATGGCTGACCAGTTGGCGGACGTTTAACTAATGTGTGCCATTGCCATCACAAGAGGGAATTAATTTTATATATTTTCACACACATACACACACATATATTTATTATTTATAATATTAAACTTTTCACATTTCATCTTTCATATAGTTGTAACTTATTTTTTGCATTAATCATTAATTTAGCTAATTTATATTCATTAGTTAGAAAAAAATCTGCAGAATTTGAAGAGTTGCATTATATAATAAAATATAAATCATATTATTATAAAAGTGGGAAGCCCTCAAATTAAAAGTTGGATTACCATTTTGCCCTTCAATCTAAAACTATTTCAATAATATTTTATGTACTAAAAAGTAAATATACATTACAGTAAATATTATTAAACTATTAAATTAAAAAAGAAATCTATAATTGCCATAATAGAGAATTAATGTTTTCATTTAATTTACGTTATACCACATTATTACTATTTAATTATAATAATTCATCGTCATCTTCATCAAAATGTAAAAAAAACTCAAAGCCATAGTATTATGGTTATTTCTTTCATTTAATATTTTTTTTGTTATTTCTTTTAAAGATTTTATCTATATTTTCTACTAAAATATTTTGAAATACTATTTGGTTGAAAGGTAAAAATATCATTTAATATTTGGATATTTTAGTCATTTATTTTTTATTTCGTGACTTTTCACTTTTATAATTTAATAACTGTATTGAAATATGAATATTGTAACTCATTATTTAACTTCTCTTTTGTTTTAAAAAAAAAATCAAATATCTTTTAGTATAGTCAGTTATTATTCACTTATATATATATATATATATATATATATATATATATTGGTACAAAAAGTATTATGAGAATATTATTTATAAGTAGGCAAAATGATCGTTCAATATTTGATGGACTGGTACATGAGACTTTCCACTTTTAGTATAATATGATATGATATGATTCAAATATTATTATTTAATTTAGTTTTGGTTCAATAAATAATAAAATATTATTATTTAATTAAATATTTAAATATGATATGATATATATGATTTAAATATTACTATAGTAATAGATATTGAATATAGTTTTGATTCAATGAATGATAAAATATTATCATTTTATTAGATATTTAATTTGATTTTGATTCAATGGATGGTAAAATATTATTATTTAATTAGATATTTTATTATATTTTAATTTATTGTAGATGCAAAACGATAATCCAACTTTTAAGATAGGAACTTTCCGCTTTTAGTATAATTTGATGATATATAGCTTCAACGAGAGTTAAAGAGAATATTATTTTTCTCATTGCTATAATAAATTTATATTAATGACTATTTGATAAAATATTTCCAGCTAAATGACAATTATATAAGAAACTAATATAATTTGTTTGGGTGCATATCAAAAAGTAATACCTTGAATTTCTATTAATTTTCATTATTATAAATTGCATTTATCATCTGTCAGCAATAATATATTGTTCTACTTATATCATCTAACAAATCTGCACAAGCTTACATGAGACATGCACGTGTCCAGGACTAATTAATCTATAATTACTAAATACATGCCTACCTTTAAAGTTGAATTACAATTTCACCCCTACAATAAACTAAAATCAAATTAATTTAATTACATAAATATTAAATAATTAAAAAGTTGAATAGCATGAATTTAATTCTTCATAATTTAATTCTCCCAAAAATTATTCACTCATTATGTTCTGAAATTTTCCATTCATTCTTTTTTGTTTGCTTCATATTCAGCATAACCTTTTTCCTAGCCTCTTACTTCTTTATTTATGGCAATGTAAATTTTCCTGATTATTACTGATTATTTCTATTTTTCATCTTTTCTGATGTAAACCTTTTCTTTCTCAATCTTTTCATATTCTTATATCACCTTATAAACATTCATGATTAAATGTTTGTCACATTATTTGGGACACACATGCAATGCACATATTCAAAACTAGTATGACGATATACACCTGCACATAAATGCGAAAATATCAACCCTTATTTTTGTGAAAAAAATTGAATAATTTAAATGCACCAAGGTTTAACACACACTAAAGAACTATTGAAGCTCCCTATGTGTTTTTGCCATTTAAGTTTAATTTGATTTAAATTTCAAATATAAGAGATTTGAATTAACTACCATCAAGAATATACTAGTCCAATTAAATGTGATGGTCCAATATAGTTGGATTAATTATGTAAATCTAATCATATCTACAATTTAATAATAAAGGTCGACTTCATTTTGGTAAGAATAAACTAGTCTAATTAAATGTAATGGTCCAACAAATGGTACATATTTATCTTTTTTGCTAATGAAAAATTCTAAAATTGCATTTCTCATTCCAAAATTACCAAGTGAATTTAAAAAATTACCTCATCTATTTTTTAATTCCTCCAAACCCAACTCAGACCTGATCCAAATGAAAAATCTAATTATTTTCCTATTCTGTCATAAAATTGGTTTGGATCGGGTCTGAATAAAAGAGGGATTGAATTTTTTTTAATTGGATTGGGTCAAGAGGGGTAAGGTAAATGGGTAAGTTAATTGTTTAAAGTCATGTTATATTTTTTATATAAAAAAATTAAAAAAAATTTAAAGTCATGTTATATTACATAATTTTTAAAAGAGAACTCCTTTGTTAAACAACAAAGATATTATATATATATATATATACTATTTGTTAAACAATAATATTATATATATATATATATAAGCATATTTTTTAATAAAAAATACATTCACCCTAAATTAAATTTGAAGATATATTTGTCTCTTTCCCCTAAAAAAGAAAAAAAAAATAGAGCTAAATACTCAATCTACCATAATCACTGCCAAATTATATTTAACAAACTACCTTGGATATATCCTCGGACATAACAAACCACTTTTGTCATCTAGCTAATATCTACCTGTACACATACACCTTTAAAACTCAAATCAAACCAGCTTTAAATTTGTGAGTCCATTTTTCTGGGACAAAGTCTATTTGTATCTTTTATCTTTAAATTTGTGTCACGTATTACCCAAGTAAATTAAGGGATTTAACTAGATTTTAACGTTTATTTAATGATATGACAAGTAAAATTAAATCAAACGACCAATAAAAGCATGTCAAGGGTATAAATAATATAGTATGACCAATCAAATATGATTTTGTCACGAATCTGATTGATACTTTAATTGAACTAATCATATTTAAAATAAAGTTATTCTAATCATAACTCATCTAAAACATAATTATAAATCGAGGATAACTTTTTAACAAGTCTATACAAGTTCATTCTAACACATTTACGCAAGTTCATTCTAACACGTGCAATGCACGTACTCAAAATTAATATGATGATATACACGTGTGATACACGTGCAAAGATATCAAACCTAGTTCGTATATATTTTTTCTTTGTAGATATTTTTTAAAAAAAAAAAATGATGGACGTCCGTCTTTTTATTTTGTTCAAAAATGCACGAAAACTATTAAAAAAATCTTTTTATAATTATATTTAAAGAAAATCAAAGGAGTTCCTTAGTTTTATTACTTTTTATGAAAATAGAAGGATTCTGTCGATTTTCGAAATGTAAAATTACAGTTAAAGAGTATAAATAAAATAATGAAATTATTTCATCAAAAAGCATATGTGGTCGAATGGTAGAATTGTCCAATATAATTGTAAATATTTGAATTTGGTTCCAAATAATTACATTTTTCTTTTGTATATTTCTGAAAAACCCACAAAGTCCCTCGATTTTTTTAAAAATTTCTATGTCGCTTTTAATTTATTGAAACTAACAGACTCCTCAGTTTTGAGGGATCCTTTTTGCCGATTTCGTGAAACTTACCCAGGCCAAACCGATGATGTACAATCCATCAGTTTGGCGTTGATTTTTTCCTTCAAAAATCGCGAGAATTCGTCGGTTTTTCCACTGTTTTCGGTAGTGAAAATTAGCAGTACTTTACCATATTGGGGAATGAATCCTCCAATTTTCATTCACTTTGATATAATTTTTCTTGCTGGTGTAGTAGCTAGGTACTTTGAACACTTGTAATTGTAACAAGAGTGATTATAATGCACCTTAATTTGTACCATATATAATTACGTCATAGCATGGCTTCAACAATACCATTTATATAACTGAGTAATGATATATTTGTACATTTCATTTGATTCCTAATTAGACCTTAAGGGTGCAAATTATTAGTAGATGATCTTGTAGTGAGAGAAGGCCTCATTTGCACAATATGTTCTTCGTCAACACCAATTTTCTGGGCAGCAAATCCAGCTTCAAAGAAGCGTTTTACGGCGTCTTCCATGTAAGCTTTCCCTTGCCTTACAGTCATGCCTTTGCCTATCTTCTCCGGGTAGCTTGTTAGAAGATGATCGCCTTTTAGAACCGCGGCGAGTTGCACTAGCTCTTGCTGGAATTCACTTATGTTTGCATCTTCATTAGCTTCTCCCTGTCTGATCTTTGTTGGAGTTGGAAGTTTCTCTGTGAAAATTTCAAAGAGAGCATTACACAATTTTAGGGTACATAATGTTTTGAGGAACAAAGAAGAGAGAAAAGAACATAGGTGATCAATAGTACTCTTTTCGTTTCAATTTATGGGGCATACTCTTTTCGTTTCAATTTATGGGGCATACTTTTAATATAAGCATAATACGTAAATAGACATTTAAACTTGGTCTCAGCTAGTTTGTAAACACTTCAACCTTGAGTACGCATATCTAGACACCTCAACTCGTCTCCATTGTGTCGGTACTCCAACTTACAAAATGATCATCTAAATGCCTCTCAAATTTATGTGTCGCGTGAGCATTGGGTGTCCACGAGATACAGTAGGGATGAATTGGAGTGTTTAGTTGCCAATTGAGACCAAGTTGAGATGTCTAGATGTGTACTCTCAAAGTTGGAGTACTTACTTACCAGCTTAGGCCAAGTTTGATGTATGTTTATGTATTATGCCAATTGAAAGGCATAATACATAAGTAGGCACTCAAACTTGGCCTCAACTGGCATTTAAGCATTCAAACTTTGAGAGTGCACATCTAGGCAACCCAACTTGTAACTGTGTCAGTTGAGCACTCTAATTTACAAAATGATCATCTAGACACTTTCAAAATTTATGTGTCACGTCAGCATCTGGTGTCTATGAGACGTAATGAGGACTAGTTGGAGTGTTTAGTTGTCAGATGAAACCAAGTTGAGGTGTCTAGATGTGCACTCTTAAAGTTTGAGTGCTTAATTGTCAGTTGAGATCAAGTTTGAGCGTTTATTTATGTATTTAGGGAGTAGGTGATAAGAAATGGCTCGAATGAAACATATGAATCGGCTCCATCCATAAGGGGCGCTAGTTAGCTCATCAGCTTGTCCTCCTCCTAAACCCTATCTATAACATATAAATATCTTTATTGGTGTTGGATAATAGACAAAAGTTTTCACCATATATGATCAGGGCTAGGGTTTACAAAGAAACGCTAGGACATCTAGGCTGTGGACAAAAGAAATCTATCCACTTCCTGAGGATTATCGGTGACACGAAATGTGATTGTTATAGATCTGTATTCTACTGAAAAGAAGCTCCCAAATCTCTTAAAATTGTATTTTCGCTCAAATACTATAGTCTTGAGATACCTGTATCGAATAGGTACACCATTATTTATAGAGTACTATTTTGCACCCGTGCGACTTCACAATAAGTGTGGATTCATTGTAATTCGATTATTATGGTTCGAATTCATGACGTGCTCTTACCGCAACATTATTTGTTGCGCGCCTACATACTATATCCGCTACTGAATTTAAAATATTTTACTTGTACAAAAACTATAATATCTCAATATTATTGATTCTGAAATTAAATGTTTTAAGTATTTGAAGTTGAAATGACTAACCAGGGCAATCAGTTCTGGGCTCCTTTCTAGTCTGTAGAATGTGTTCAAAAGTGCCAGCCCATGCATCCCTTTTAGTAAGAAAAGGTGATGGCAAATCAAAGATCTTCTTCACCGTTGCCGGAATCGATGAATGTTCGTATTCCGATGTCGGAAACGGAGAGCCATTCGGACCATGAACAACTGCCAAATAAAAAAAAATTTAGCCGAAACAAACGATGTTGTTATAGAGATGTTTGATAGCACATAATTTATTGTGTACAAATTATAAGCCGCACATTAGGATCTTGGTTTGTTTTGTTCACCTAATTCTTGAATCAATCCTTTTCAAATGAAAGCTAATGTATTTCTTCAAAGAAGATTGCACAATATTATTATATTTTCTCCGTTTTAAAATAAGTGATGTTTTTAACTTGAGCATATCCCTTAGGAAAATAACTTATTCCTAGATAAAAATATATATTTTTACCTACTTACCTCTAATAAATATCTTGAAAAAGATGTAACTCTTTAATATTTTCTTGATTATGTAAAACTCTCTCCACTTAAATAAGGGTAAAATTAGAAGAACATCATTAATGTCTTCTTGATTATGTAAATACCACTTATTTTGAAATAAAATCAAAAGGCTAAAATATCATTTATTTTAAAACGGAGGGAGTAATTTTTTTTTTTAAAAAAAAGGTAATTCTCAAGGATAAATTAATTAAATATTTTTCATTTTACCCTTAGTATGATTTTTCTTGAAAACTATAAAATCCTTAATTATTGAGTAAACATTTAATAATGAGAAATTATTATGTAAATATAACTAAGCTTAAATTAATCAACAACTCCTAATTAATATTTTTTAAGAGGCGTGTAAAGAAAAAAGAATATACATCATACTCCATCTATTTGAAAATAAGTGGTGTTTTGGCATTTTAATTTATTTTAAAATAAATGGTGGTTTACATAATTAAGAATACGTTAGTGATGTTCTTCCAATTTTATCTTTATTTTAATGGAAAAAGTTTTACATAACTAAAAAAATACTAAAGAGTTGCATCTTTTTCAAGATATTAATTAAGAAAAAATTAATAAAAATACATTTTACTTTTTAAAATTGAATAATTTTCTTAAAACGTATGCACAAGCTAAAACTACCCATTATTTTAAACAAATGGAGTAATTTGAGAAGGAGGGGGTACTGTTATACCTGTTAGGTTATGAAAACTAGAAAATAATAATTTTGACATTAAAAAAAATTGATTGGACATTAAAAAAAAAAAGACAATTCAAGGAAAAAAGCAACATTGTTGTCCTCTTTCTTGTGTGAAAAGGACCCACTTTTGCACACATCTTTTTCCTAAAAAATTCCATCATTTGGTGTCTTCACATGTTAACATCACATGAGATGGGATGTAGGGGCACATTAACTTTGGATTTAAAAGCATATTTAAGTTTTTTCTTTTTTTTTTTTGGTCCAAAACCAGAACCACCAACACTAACAAGTGATGTCTGACTTCTTGACACATAGATAAGCATTCATTTATTGACAAATATTCTATTATATATAGAGTACTCCACAATAAAATGGCGTAGTGAGTTGAATAACATCATTTCACCCGTAAATAAAAGATTTCATAATAGAGTGATTTATAATAGAAAATGTTTTTTTTCTTAAATAAATCCTACAAATAGTTCAAAAGATAATTACAGGTACCGCTCATGAGAGATGAAATTAGTAATATGAAAAATAAAATAAATTTTATATATGTTAAATTCCTCAATTACTTATTATGAAGTAGTACTATTTACATGTTGGATGATGCAAATGGGAACAAAGTGACTTCTTATATATATATATATATATATATATATATATATATATATATATATATATATTTTTTTTTTCTTATATATATATATAGGTGGTGAAATGGCCACGATAGTAATTGTAGGTGTTGATTAGGAATGATGTTATTGTGGGTAGTGGTTAGTGGTTATGGTGTCCGGCATTAATGATTGATTGCAGTGGTTACATTGGTGCTAGAGACTAATAGTTGTGATGAATGATGGTGATAACTAATGATGACGATGTTTTGACGATAAATAGTAGTGAGGGATAGTTAATTATGATAGTTGATAATAATAATTGTAAATAATAATTAATAATAATGATAGCAGCGGCGACGACGGCAAACAAACTACAGTAGTAGACTACTACGATATAGAGAGAGAGATAATGGATGGATAGATAGAGTGATTGTACCTGTGCCCTTTTCGATCCAAGGAGAGATCATAATAGTAGGAACTCTAACACCCAATCTATCAAATTTGAAATCAAACGGGTCGGGCCCCACAATTCCGTCTGGGCTAGGGACCCCACTGACAGGTGTAGGGACGTGATCGAAGAACCCACCATGCTCATCGTAGGTAATCACGAAAAGTGTTTGGTTCCACTGTGGGCTTGCCCTTAGGGTCTCGTACACCTCCTTTACGAATATCTGGCCTTGATAAACATCGTGCGATGGGTGATCATCGTTAGCCGGTTGTAACTTTGAGTCCATGTATCGCTGCTCCACCACCACATATCCTGGTAACAGGGACGTCACCTTTATATCAACGTAATTTTACAAGTGCAGCTTAAAAAATACAGTGTATACGCAATCTAATTTTTATTTTGTGATAAAAATTATTTTCAATAAATTTTTGTAATTTGATAAATATTTTAAATATATTTTTTATTATATTAATATAAGAAAAATTATAAGTATGTCCCGTGAATTGATAGGGTAAAATTTTAGCTTGAGTTGCACATTCGACATCCACACCTGGTAACTTTCCTGATTTAGCATCGTTTTTGAAGGTGAGATCATAAGGATGGAACTTTCCGACGTACTTGAGCTTTCTTAAATTCAGGTAAAACAGAGTCGCCGGAATATTCTGGTAATAGATTCCGAAGTTTATTCCGGCGTCATCGAGATTCTCGAAGATCGTTCTCTGTGGGTAACCTTTGGCTAAGAGCGAAGCGATGTTTGAGGTGGCGCCGTGAGATGTGCCGGAGTGAACGTAGAGTCGATTCGGCTGAGTCGACGCCGGCACCGAGGCGAACCACCGATCGAACACCGCAAATTCCGATACCAGCGTTTTGTATACTGCCACCTGAACAATGGTAAAAAGTTTTTCATTATGAATGATTTTTAATTTTTCTTCAGAGTTTAAAAAACATTTATGCAATCAATAACCTATTAGATAATTATAGGTAATTTTTTCGATAAATATTAATTAATAATTTGATAAAATGGCAATTAACCTATTATTAAGTTAAATTCACTAATAAAAATATGTCGGGGGTACATTATTAGTGAAAGAAAAAGTTAAAATTCACTAAACAACTCTAACCTTTTATTATTAACTTAGTAATTAATTTTAATAAAAACAACTGTCTTGTACATATTTGGTAGCTACTCATTCTAAAGTGACAATACACAAACATATTTATTATAAACTCAATAAAGAGAAAGATATAAACGTCAAAATCCCAAAGAATGTGTTCATATCTATCGAAACTTTTAGAAAATTACTTCCTATTACACTGAATTTTTTATTATTATCAGTGATTGTATCGTAATTTTTAACTGTAAAAATATAAGTTACTGATAATATATATCATCAGTAATAAATACAAGATTTTTACTCGAAAAATTTAAAAAATAAAAGTACAAAAACTAATAAAATCCCTTAAGAATCAAATTATGAACACCGGGGTGCATTTTGAATGCCGTGAACCGTTGAGCTAAACCTCTTTGCATGTTACTTAAGGAATTCAAAATTTATATATATATTATAAATTTTTTATCGAGAGGCTCGAATGAACCTCCTCCCACCTCACTAGATACACCCGGCATATCACCTAATAATAACTAAGCGGTAAAAATTTATATATATGACACTTATCTTGTATTTACATTGTAAATTAAAAATAAGAAACGTTCGTGGTAAAAACCTCTTTTAAAAGTATTTTTAAAAAAAATGTAATTAGAGAAAATCATTTACATCCTCAAATAATAAGAGTCGATTTTTTCATATCTAGAAGAATATCTAGTGAATTTTTCCTCTTTTTCTTTTTTATAGTTTTTTTTTCTTATTTCATATTTGATATTTATATTGAAGTTTCAAGTAATTTGAATTATATATTACAGGACTCATTACAATGATAACACTATCAACAAAAATTTTTCCATACCCGAGATTCAAACCAAAGAAATTTAATTATTACTTTTATTTGTCCGAAAATTAAATTTTTCAAAAAGAAAATCATAAATGAGTGAAAATTTCCGATAGATACAACTGACGTCAAAAAAAATTTAAACATAAAAAATGAGTGATAGTAGTGGGTATTGGGTAATTACCATATCAGGCTGGAACCCATTCATGACCTGATCAGGCATTTTGGCATCCATGGAAAGAGCTTGTTGAGCAAATCCATTCATCGGTGCTGGTTTTCTCGAACTGTCATTAGACCCAAATATCTGCTCCCGTATTGCTTGAAAGGAATGTCCCGGGTCAGGATCAACGTAATGAGACTGATCGCCGAAGAAAATCTGACGAGAGTTCGGGTCCGATGTTGAAATCGGGTTGGATTCGGAACCGTCGACGCCGTTGATTTCCGGGTTCAGCTTCTTCATCCAACCTAACATGTGGTCGAACGACCTGTTCTCCATCACGAGAACCACCACCGTCTTTATTGGGCTGCCCGCGGCAGCAGCAGCCCAGTTAAGGCGGTGGTTCCCGACCATTAGAATTAGGAAAATTAATAGTATTCCGGCGACGGTGGTCGGAGCCGGCGATTTAGCTGTGTGGTTTCTGGATGACATTGTGGGGTGGGGGGGGTGATTGGTGGAAGGGGGGGGGGGGTAGGAGACAGTGCAGTGGTTGTTAGCAGTGGTCCGTGAAACTGACTGAAAGTTGGAATTTATAGGAGAGGTGTGGGCGCGGAGTGGAGTGTGGGATTTGTATGTAGTAATAAATGATTGTTGCTTTGTTTGTTGGGAAATACAAATATCTTTCTTTAATGTAATCTCGCTAAATAGTGTGATTTGGATAGATATTATATTTTTATTCTTAATTTGACAAAATTATAATTAATTGAATCAAACAGTGTAAAGAAATGGATCTGCGTAAAAAAATTTTACTTTTCTTTTCTAAAGTGCGTCTAAAGGATAAAAAGAGCATGCTCAATAGTTATTAATATTTAATGTAATAGCAGTAAATGAGTCAATCAAGTATCTAAAGTCTAAAGAAAAATTATTATTGATGATCAAGAGAATTATTCAATGTCATATAAGAAGATTACTTATCTCTTTTTTATCTAATATAAGACTCTTCAATATCCGATCTCATATTCAAGACTGGACATCTGATGCGTGTGCAATTTAATATGAGGCCCAATATTAGTAGAACAGTCAATATGAACTTGGTCCATTGGGTCGGCTCAGTCCAACCCGTGATCAAGGACTGATGTAGTGTATCACCGGGCGGTTTCCGGGAACCCACTAACTTTTGCGCGAATCGTGTATTCGTATTAAAAATTTCAATAAATATATAAAAAGAAGTATAACTTGGGAACCCATTAAAAAGGGTGGTTGTTGGTTCAATGGTAGAAAAGAAGACTTAAGTTTTGTTGTCCTCTTGGTCAAGGGTTCAAATTCCCTAATCACCATGAAAGATTTATTTTCTCTCTTTTTAATCGGATTTGGGTGGGACAAACTTCAAATTCTGAATTCGCCTCTAGTGATATGATAGGATTAGATTAAGATTTTTGAAATCCATTTTAGAATAAGTTTTTTAGTCCGACCCGAGTAAGCTGTTTTGTGAGGTTTGATAAGGCTGGGCCAAGCCGATTTGTGGCCAAATAAAAAAACTAAATGAAAGTATAATATTAAAAGTACCGAGAGGAGTCCAAACTCAAAGTTTACTTATTATGATGGATAGAATAATGTCATTTTTTTTTTGTATTTTATTGTGAGATTGAAACAAAGCTATGTTAATATTTCTAGTTAGCTTATTGTATTATTACTCATTGACTGTTTAAGTAGTTTTTTTATTAATATTTTTATTTGATTCGAATGATATCGATTATTAATATGCATGTTAACGAGGTCAAAAGTTATTCTTTTTTTTTTTCATGTCCAACAAAATTTATTTTCTTGTAAAGTTAAATCTAAGATATTTTTATAAAATGATAGAAATTTTATATTGAAGTCATATAATCAAATCTTAAGTCTGAAATCAAAACTTAAATTAAAAATCATCAACCTTGTACTAAGACCATCATACCAGAAGACACAATGTGCAACTTCAATTTTACTGAAACTACCAAACCAACATGAAAATTCCCTACGTAGTATGCATTATTAGCGAAAGTTTTAAATAATTAGTACTTAATAAATATTATTATAATAATTTTATTTATGAATTTGAAACTTAATTAGCAAATAGCAATACCATTTAAATAAGTATTTATTTTAGTATTTTAAATTAAAATTTAAATTTTTAAAAATTATAAAAATTATTATTTCGAAAAAGTCGGTTGGCCCAATCTCACCCGACTCATAAGGTTGGGCTAGCTATTTCAGACCACATCAAAATGATGGGCTGATTTGAACCGTCAAATTTTAAAGCCTATATAAATTGAACAAGTCTGTATTAACAACTCTAAATATCAATAAATAATAATTAAGATGAGTTATGTTTTGATAGAAAATTTAAAGCTACTTTATGTACATAGTGACAAACTTTTCCATATAAGCAAAGAGAGAAAATTAGGCCAATGAAGAGGAAAAGGAAATTTATGAAAGCATGAGATGCTTCTGCGTGTCCTTTACTACCTAATCATAATTAATTATCTTTCTTTTCTAAGTTCATAAAGTATTTATCTTTCTTGTCAAATTCAAAATACTATTATATTTTAATAAAAATTAAATATTATATTTATTCAATACGACTTTCTGTTTCTTGAGTTAAGACTTTATGCTTTAAGTACTTAAAGAAATTAAATATTTTAAATTGGTCTCAAGATAATATTTGCATTTAAAATATGTTAAAAAAATATTTATCATTTTTATGAGAATATCTAGTAGATTTTATTGATAATATCCATTTTTAAATATTTATCTTTAAATTCAAATTTAAAATATTTTTATCACAATTTTAATAGATAATTCTCTAGATGTTTGAATCAATATATATATATATATATATATATGTGCAAAAATAAAACATATCTACCGAAAAATCCCTAAAATAAAATAAAATGCGGCATAGCATAAATATTTAGATAATATAACATTAAACCTTAGCAGTTTTATTTGGAAAAGCATTTTTGTATTGTATCTTTGGTTTAGATATAATATTTGTTTTGGTTGTTGCTTAAATTTCATTAAATGATATTATAAATTCATTATTACGTAATGACAAAAATACCTATTTTGTGTAACGATCAATTATTATCTCTCTTTTTTTCATATTTTGTTTACATTTATTATTTAATAATTCTATTTTATTCTTTATCCTACCTTTTTTATAGTAACTCTATTTCATATCCTACTTTTTTGATAGGCTTATACTTCAAATTATTGATGTGTGACATTATATAATGATGGAAAATGATGTGAGTTGTCCAAACCATTATATTCATTAAAACAATACAGTATGACCTAATACCGTTCAATACAATACATATGATACATTATGAAATAATATATAACAATTATCCAAACAGAGTGTGAGTTGGTATAATAACAATCATGCAGACTCATCTAATCTCTCTCTTTATGGGGTCGTTTGGTAGGGGAAAAAATAATTTTGGAATAACTAATCCCGAGTTGAAATAACCCGGCATTGTTATCCTATTTTTAATGAGGGAATAAGAAATAAATAGTCACGAGATTAATTTTTTTATAGTTTATCTCTCGTTTGGTAGGGATAGAATCTCCGGATAAGCTATTCCGAGATTAGTTATCCCGAGATTATAGTGTTATTTTTATCCCACCCTCAATGTGGGATAACTAATCGCGAGATAATTAATTTCGGGATTAGTTATCCCGAGATTTTATTCCAACCAAATGTGGGATAAACCATTCAAAAATTAAATCCGGGACTATTTATTCATTATTCCTCATTGAAGCTAAGATATCAATCCCGAGTTATTCCAAACCGAAATTAATTACCCCAAGATTATTTATTTCCCTACCAAACGACCCCTAACAGATCCAAATCTCATAAGGTTAGTTGAGTAAATAAAGGATTCAGCTTTCCAGTTTAAACAACCACCTGTAATAGCAACTGAAATTTAATTCTTTCTCCGTTTTAATTTATTTGTCTTTTATTTTCCTTTTAAATTCATTTAAAAAAGAATATTTTTTTGGACAACTTTTTTATTTTAACTTTCCACATAATATGTTTAATATCACATATTAAAAATCTTTTAATCTAATATATTCTATATATCTTTACTTTAAAATTACAAAATTCAAAAATCTTCTTTATTTTCTTAAATTTCGTGTCAAATAAAAATCATATAACAAACTGAAACAAGAGGAGTAATATTAGCATGTTATTTAGAAAGACAAAAGGGAAAAGCTTCTTTATGCAGTGCAACTGATGCCATTCTTTTTAGTGTAATGCTATATGACATATAAAGAGCATATGGGAGGTTTGAACATCTGCCCAAAAAAGTACTTGTAAATTTTCTATAAAAAATATAAGGATTTCATATCCAAACTCACGTTCAAAATTTAAAAAGTTTAATCCTCAAAATTCTAACAATAGTGTCGCATAAATTGAGACAGAAATAATAATTATTTCTATGATTATTTTTTTTAATCGAACGAATACATTTTATTAAAAACATTCGAAGCTCAAAAATAATCTTAGCTAAACTCCACAATTCTATCAATTCATTCTTTTATCATATCTCTTTCATTTTCTTTGTTGCCTTTTAAAAGGAAAGTCCGTCCATCAAATCTATAAAGCTCAGTCGATACTATCTTGTTTGGAAATTTCCAATGCTCTTCTTGTATAATTCCATTCTCTATCTTTAGAATGGTTTTTCCTACTCAAGATGTCAAAAATTTCTTTAACTTTGCACTCTTAGTTGAATTTTCTTTGTAAAGAGTCTTAGATCTGGACACCAGCTGGTTCCATAAGGCCACATTCCTGACCCACCATATATGGTAAACTGTTGTTATCAGTGTCCAAAGAGTGAAGGGTCAAAAAACACATATAAAGTATCTTGTTTTTGAGTTTCATATCTGAACTATCAGGTGTGCGAAATATGAAATTCAACAAACCGTAACATTTTAAATATATTTTTCACCCTTCACTCCTGTCCAAATGAATCCTCTGCTTATCCTACAAGTAGCTTTTCTTGCAGTCCTGCTCCACATCCCTTCTGAATTCTGTGTTAGTCACCTTACAGTTTATCCATTCCAATAGTTCTTTTAAGCATGTTGTAGCAATGTTATGATAAGAAATGTATCATCATGTACATGTAATTCAAGTGCCAATGTAGGAGAGATTAAATTGACATTTACACTGAGGCAGGGTTATAGTTAAAGCTCAGAAAAGAATTCTAACAAAACAGTGACACATAAACACCACAATGTACACTTGATGCAAAGTCAATTGAGAATAATGTACAAGCGATGGAGTAGCAACACAACTAACTATATCGTAACGGAGTTCTGGAGTTCCTTTCATTTCCAATGTCATATACAGCTATCTTATCTATGGCACTATGGAATAGACTACACAATCTTCACCTTTCAAAAATGCAGATTGCAGCTGCTTCTGTTTCCAAAATGAATAGGTGCGCGCGATTGTTCACATGCCTACTTTTGTAACCATATGAAACGGTCTTTCAAGCATTTTGCAGGTTCCATGACACCACTGAGCCATCCAAATCCAAAAGATAACTGCTTAGATTGTAAGCTAACAAGTTGGTGTCTGTAAGGTATCAATATGTTCCTGAGGCCTGCATTTAAAACAAATGGAGTTACCAAATCAGTCATCAATAGTTGAGAACAACTTGAATACAGAATAATTTCTATGAAGCAATTCTTTGCACCTGATATGCACATAGTCTTGTAAAGCAGAGCTACATGAGGATCTCCTCGTGTACTCATGTTTGGCTTCTCCAAGCACTCGAGGAATGCGAGGTCTGCCTTGAGAAGTTCAGCCTGATCATGAGTATCATAGCCCATGTCGTGACAATAGCAGCAAAAATCCAACCAATCAATGGGTCTTCTGTCCCAAATTGGTGACCCTCCATCCTTCCCACTTGACCAGTTTGGTCCACAATAATGACCATATCGAGGGAAAAATTGAGAAAGAAAAGCTCTTGGACCTGTATGCCATGGAACTTTAGAAACATATGGTCTAAAGCGTATGGTTGATGTGCGAGCTAGAGATTCTACACTTTCACGAGATGGACTGCGCCTTTTCAGCTTCTTGTTGACAGTTGTTGGCATCTGAATATTACCCTCAGCTCCTTTAGCCCAAGGAACAAATGAAAACACGGTCCACTTCCAAAGTTTAGCATCAAACTGAGCCTTTTCTTTAGGTGTTTTCATTAGGGTACTAGTAGATACAACTGTTGATGCCATATCATTTGCAGAGTGGGGTTTGAACCACAGGAAATTACTGAGAAATGAAAAATCCATTGCTAGATGATGGAAGACACTGCCGATACGAAACTTCAGCCACCAGAACTTGTAAGATCAGAGGACCTATATCCACAGACAGTTGCATCAAAGGCAGCAATAATTTCCAGTTACAATTTTCAATAAGAATGGACCTGGATGCTATTTACCATCTACAATAAGAAACTACAAGAAAATATCTTTCCAACCAAAAAAAAAAGGGGGAGGTTGTTCCTGCTCATATGGAAACGAGACATTGTTTTTTTCTTTCTTCTTTTTCTCTCTTTGGTTGGAGAGGAAAGATTGTTACTATTTTCGTAATACATCATTTGTCCCTTCTTGCAGACTAGTATAAAGAAGATAATTTGCCATTGCATTGACCAAGGAAATTCTAAAAGTCAGAAGTATTAGGTAACTAGTACTGTCCATTTCATTGTAGACAATTTATCTATATTTTGTGCATTAAAATCATACTATAATAGCACTTGCACACAGCACATATACAGTGCAATCCTCACTCTATGGCTCATGCTCAAGTCATGGAAATTGGAGATGAGATAACCAATGCTCCATAGTTGATTATATATTCAACTTAACCAAATAACCCTTTAGCCGAATTACGCATCCAGTATTACAACTGAATCATTTGCTCATTAACACAAAAGCAATTGATCTTTGCACACGAGTTTTCAACTAATGATATTTTAAATGCCCGATGTGTAGAATAGCAACCCTGAGGCATTCACCAATATACGAAGACAATTCCAAAAGCTGTCCAGTCATAATAGAAAGATTAGCTGCTGGGATCACACAACCTCCAGTAGCTTTGCAGCTTCCATAAAATATTAGCTACTGAGCATAGAGCTGTTAGACTAAAGAGTTTGTTGAAGAAATTTTCATGCTTTCCTTTCTTTTAAGACTGCAAAGAAACTTGTTAAAGAGCAACATAGGGGTGCCAACGTACATGGACACTAAAAAGGCTAAAAGTGTAGTAACTCAACAGCTTAAAGCTCCTCCAAACAACCAGCAAAAGCTAAAGCTCACCGCATGTTTTCATTTGACCCCTCAAACAAATGTACACAGAAAAGCTTAATAAACTGATGTATGGTCATACAAGCTTCATTAGAACTCAAGGAAATAGTACGATCCTGTAGAACAACTTCTGTGCAAGTAAGGTTCAGACAGAAAAGGTTAATAAACTGGCGTATGGTCATACAATCTTCATTAGAACTCAAGGAAACAGTGCGAGCCTATAGAACAACTTCTGTGCAAGTAAGGTCGTTATGTTCATACTTCATACAAGATTCTTGAAACATTCTTATGTTCCTTCCCCTCCATTTGCACAAAAATAAGCAACAGGGGACCATGCCCCACATACTCCTCCCTTTGTTTACCCTGTTCCAAAAGTCCAGCCTAGCAGTAGTTCCTTCACCTCATGCTTTCTTCTATCTTTCATATTTCTTTCCAACTGTACAATTTCTAAATCTTTTTCTTTTCGACCAAAATTATTTCATATTCTTCAGATTGTCTCCAAAATAAATAAATAAACAATTCTGAAACTAAAATGCCACTGACATGGCTTCATTTCTAAATATACCTTCCTGTAGAACAGAATACAACTGTTCAAATGTCAGTTTCTTTGGAAGAAGAGAGTGCACAAAACTGGGAGGTCAGAAAATGAGTCCAAATACCACCTAATTCATTGGCAACCAGTAACCAATCAAAGGGGAAAAACAAAGCCTGTACAGGGAGGAGGGGCCTAGGTGTATCTTGAGTAACCACCTTGAAAAGTGGATTACAGCTTCCAAGAGATGAAAGTTTTGCTTAAGTTGTCTTTTTTAGGTAATGTAATGAGCAATGTTAGTCTATGAAAGTTTAAACACATGTCATATGTGGGAGTATGAATCTCACACATGTAAACTGCATCTTCGTGTAGAAAGGACCATAATCTTATTAAGAAAATCAATGATCGGTTATGAAAACATCTCATCTGTGACACTAATGAATGTCAATGGAGCATTGTAGGTAAGACCCCCACTACTTGGTCCTTGGTGAGTCTCCAAAACTTGTCTCCCAGAGTGATTCTTCTGAATGACAAATACTAAAAAGGGGACACCGACTATGTAATTCCGTCGGACAGGAAGGTAAAAGATAAAAAGATAAATTTTAAATTGGTCATCCTATAGAATAAGTGACGAGGTGTATAACTAAGAACATGACAGTAAAGCCAATAAGTTTAAGCCGGAACATAGCGTCCAATTTACGTTTTCATCAGATTTTTGCAGGCCTTTACATTACCATCTCCATCTGGTAGAAGCTTTTTCAGAGACATTGAGAAATATTAGAGTTCTTGCTGTGAGAATAACGCTTTAACTTTGGTTGACTTTAAACTTCTTAAGAACTTACTTTTGGTTAGCCCCAGGGATTTGATTCAATAACATGACCGTATAGCACGAGATGTGTGGTAGGTGCACGTCTTAAATCCTGCCTGGTTCATAAGTGTAGTATTTAAGTGGAAAATGGTAAAGGGGAAAACCAATTATCCATCAAGTTTCTAGTCTAGGTACAACAGTCTTCTTGGTTATTCGAGAAAAGGAAAAAAAAAAAACATACTTAATGTCATGTAAAATGATTAGATGATCAATTACTCTTAAATCCCAAATTACTTGGGATAGGAATATGAATACTCCATGTCCGCTCTACTTAAAGGAAAAAGAAAATCCTCCATATCCATTCCGCTCTGCTACTTAGGTGCGCACATATTGATGTATTCACCATTTAGAGGATCATCACAATTAGATTATTTTTATACTAATAAAACAACCCTCATCTTTTATTTAGGCTTGGGGAACTGGGTATACTTTGAGAAAATCACATATAAGAAGGTTGATTGTGCAAATTGATGATATAACAAAAGTTTTGACCCTTCCTCTAACATGATCGCCTAAAACATCTCACATATTCCATAACGTTTTTCAGTTAAGTAGATATTGATTAATAAGCATCATGCAAGTAAAGATGCCCGAGCAGACCACTGCTGAGTTCATATAATAGTCAAGACATGCAAAGTTATCAAGGTTGGGGGGTGGTTCTGCACAGTAGCAGATGTGGTAGTAGATGCAAAATAGCCACTGAAGGAAAGGGTGGTTTTCTCCTATCTTAACCTGAAGTCTCGAGGTCGAATCTGGGAATGAAGTCCCTCCCTTCAGCTGGGAGCATTTTACCGGTTTACGAGTTGGTTTCGCTTACTAAATGCTAAAAAAAAGGATGCCAAGCACAAATGGAAGTATCCTATTCCCTAGGAAAGTGAAAGAGGAAAAAAACACTACCTAAACCAAAAACAGATACCCTTAAAAGGGTTTCTATATCCTATTTGCTCCAGATTTTACTATTTCATAAAAAGAAATAAACAGCAGACTTCATATCTGTTTCCTTCTCAATTTCCTTTCTTCCCCTCCCCACAACCCAGGAAACCCCCAGAAGTGTGACCAAGATGCAATTTACCTGTATCTATGTTCTTGTATTTCTATTATCTAAATTGTGAAAGAAAAAAAAAAGGGTATCTTTTTCGCATTTGTCTTCTTCTCCTTCTACCCCACTACTCACCGCCAATCAAAAATCAGTAAAACCCACATGCCAAAAGAGCATACAAATTCAATAACAGAACAAATAGAAACATATAAAATTGAATACTATAAGACACAGGATTTGCAGTGAAACTGAACCGTAATCCATAAAGCAAGAACCTTTACAATTTTAATACCCAAAAAAAAGTATGTTAATTGTTAACTAAAGAAAACAAGAACCAGTCTTACTTGAGAAAGAGACAGAGAAAAGTACCTAAGAATCTTCATTGATTAGCACAAAAATCACTTCATGTGTGTGCGCAACACACAGAGAGAGAGAAGAGAAAGGGAAAGGGCCTTTTTCTGTTTTTGAGGATTCTTTCGTTGGAATTTGTGGGTGTGTTACGGGGAAACATGTGACGCTTAAGATGAGATTTTGAAGCTTCTAGCTAGTTAACACGTGTCCCCCGGGTCCCACTAAAGATCTCTACCCGCATACTTAATCGGATTCGCCGTTTACTTTTTCTAACCAGTATATGCTAATTATATATATATTTGGCTATTTTAGATTTTTTTCCAATTAAATGGATAGCTATTCAGATAAATTCTTTTATTTATTAAAATTATTTTGTATATGATATTCATTAATTCGAGAAATTAAAGTTTTATTCACTAATTCATAATTTTTTTTAATTTTTCACTATTTTTATTCATTTTAAAAATAATACAAAGAATTACTCCTTTATAATTCAATTTATTTATGATACAAAGTTTTTTTAAAAAAAATAAATTAAATCTTATAGTTTTAAGTTAAAGATATGTGGAATGTACTGAAATATCTTTTAATATGAAATCTTAAATTTATCATATGAAAAATCAAAATTAAGAAATTGCTATAAAAAATATATATTCTTTTTAAAACGGATTAAAAAGAAAAATATCATGAACAAATAAAAAAAAGAATGATCTAAAATCGAAATATTTCTATTATGTCAATGCCAATTAAATCAATGTTATTAGCTGTGAATTCGAACTTTTTGATATTTTCTGTTTCTTCAGATGATATGATGGGTCAATCATTTGCTTCATTGGTTCAAACAGTGGCAGCTGCAGAATCTGCTATTGGGTTAGCTATTTTAATTATTACTTTCCGAGTCCGAGGAACTATTGCTGTAGAATCTATTAATAGCATTCAAGGTTAAAGATGACTCCTAGAGAGTTTTACAGCACCTCTTTGAAAGTTTGAATTTAAAATATTTTTCTTAAAAAGTTAAAAGTTGATGTCCAAAGAGTCATACTTTAAATTTACTCTTCAAAGTTAAAAAATGCATGTTCTTCCTTTAAGGACTGTAGGTCAAGTTTTGGGTCAAGTCCAAGCTTTAAACTAAGGAAAAATCAGAATATATAAATAAATAAAATCTATATTTACAAAATATATCAGTATTTTTTATTATTTACATAAGTTAGTATTTAATTATAAAAAAATATCGGATTAAAAAAATTTAATTTTTTATCATTCGTGGATAGTGCAGCATCTTTTTTGTATTTTTTTACAAAAATATCGGTTATCATGTAAACAACGTCCTTTATTTTTTTTTCATTGAATGAAAACAATATCTAATTTAATTTTTTTACATTTGTGATAGTTGTTTAATTTTCTTTGAATGAAAACGGTATATAATTTGATTTATTTACATTTGTGATACTTATTTGTTTTTCTTTGAATGAAAACAATATATAATTTAATTTTTTTTATATTTTTAATAGCAGAGAATTACTTGTGAAGTGTTTAAAAATAGTAGTTAGAGAAAGAATCGGTATTAATCAAGAAGATCCATTTTGTCTTATTCAACACTTTCTAAGGACAAAAAATGAGGGTTTTTTTTTTTTTATACTTTTAAAGCAAAACACTAAATCAACGTTTGAACTAAAAGTTTTAAGCACAAATAATCACCATACAAACTGTTTTAACAAATAATCAAACCATTAACTTCGAACTTTCATCCCCTAAACAAGGATTTCAAGCTTCCAAAATTGAAGTACTATACAATGTAATCGCGTATTAAACCGTGGAAAGGTGTAAACCTCTACTCAAGATCATCGTAGAAATCCTGAATCCGCCTCTGGTAATACGGAAATTTAGATGGAATATGTTTTCACAAATCTCTACCAAGAAAACTACAGGTGGAAGAAACTTGATTTCTTCATGGCCTGCATTCTCAGGACAACGGAAATTGATGCCATAATATCTTAAAACAGCAGAGAATTCCAGCAAACAAGATCAAAACAGCAGGAACAAAACAATGGCAGAACACCAAACCAAATCGTAAAATGGACTTAAACCTGGAATCAAACCCAACTCGACGTGAACTTTAGTGAGCCAAATCTGATGGAAAGACTGAATGTAAGGTAAACTGTCAACATGAGACAGCAATGAATCGACGAAAACAAATGGAAGTATCACATATAGAAGCTTAAGCTATGGACAGTTTTGTCCAAAGAGTAGCTGAGTTTCAATTAGCGGTCTGAGAAGTGTCGATTTGGCAATTTCTTACAATTAAAACTGGTAGGAACATTGACACAATTATCTTGAGTTTCGAAGTCCCAAATTTACATGACATGCCTCAAAAAGTAACTAACATCAAATATTCATGAAAATATTCCAACTGCATGCGGCAAGGTGCATTGTCTACTAGACGACACAATAATATACATTTATTATCAGTGTGGAATTTCAGAATTAATGAGTTAACTAAGAAGACAGAGATATCATCAATACAACGAAAAGAAAGGGCAAAGGTAAGAACAATAAAGATACCTCAAAGTATACAGTACTTGAGAAACCTATAGGCTATAATACACGGAGGATATACAAATGATGGGAGCTTTGCACTTTCACTTTGCAATCTTCTTTCAGTTCCATGGAGGAGATGAAGGTTTGTACATAGGTTGATGAGATGTTGATCCATAGTTTAGGTCAAGGTTATGGAGTTGCTCCATCAGCTGAGAGCGTCTTTCCTTGAAGAAGTCAAGACGCGTCGTTAATTCGACCAAAGTAGAAGATGCAGCCGAAGGATGTCGTGTATAATCCATCACCTGCTAAAATCATGGTCAAAAGCCAACACAAAATGGCACTAAACTTCTAAATAGCCATAAATTGGACTTACCATATAAGCAAATGATCTAACTTGATCTTAAAAGAAGTGCTAACTCTATGGTGTATAATTCCACTATTCTCATACGGCTATATTGAAAAGTGATACAAGCAAACCGGGGTCCAAATCTAGCTAACGTGACACTTAAGGGTGTAAACCATGGGAAACCAGGATCCAAATTCCAAAAGAAACAAAAAACACTTATGTGATTTCTTTCCATCTACCTAAACCTTGGTGAACAAAATAACTCGATACTTATACTAGTGAGGGGTAGCAGATACCCTATGGAACAGTAGAGTCGAGGTGCGCACAAGCTGACTTGGATACCACCTACAGCAAAGATCTAGCTAAATTGTGATGTATTATCTCTACATCAGTGGGGTCATCCACATGCACTGACGTGTTGGAGCCTTTGGGTGCCCCCTCGTGCGTGAATTTGAGTAAGAATAAAAACATGAAGTTTTCACTTGTTACCTCAGTGGCCTTTGAAGTGGGATGCAGGGGGGAAGAATCAACAGCACCGCATTCACCCACAGACAGACTGGTTGATGCTTCAGTACTCTTAGAATCACTTAAGCTTGTCTCTCGGAGTTGTTTCCGAGCAGGCTGCCTAATACCAGACGCAGATGTCAGTATTTGTCCTTTCATATTCCTCAGATCTGAACCCAGCAATTCCTGCATTGTTTCGGAAGGTTCACCATATAAGAAAATTCTATAAACTATAAACATAGCATCTACAAATCAATTTACAACTCACAACCTAGAATGTGGAATGGTTTGCATTTAATTCTCTTTATAAGTAAAAGAAAATCTTGCAACTTCCAGCATCTAAAACATCATGATTTGAGTCTAATTCTCTTTTTATGAGTAAGGAAATTAGTCAGAAAAACATTCACAAGTTTCTTGTCCGTAGAGTTCAGCCATAACAACTCTGTTTCAATATCTTAAAACCCTTTCAGTTTTCTCCAAATTCCTAATGAAAAAATAAGAAATGAAATCTCAGACAAATTTTATAGCATGCTCCCTGGACTAATACGTCATATAGGTAGAAGCCTGAAAATCAGAGAAAATATTAGTTAATATTTTTTCAGCTTTTAATATCAGATAATGTACCGGCCCATATTCTTTCAGCGCGATATGATTGATAGAACCAAATGTCAAATATTGACATGAAATTAACAAACTGAAAATAGAAAGAAGTTGATCCAACTATTTAGTAATATATATCGTAGCAATTGAATAGATAGTAGCTACATCTTCTACAAAGGAAAAAAAACACAAAGTGGTACGGACTCAAATGACTATGGACGAGGTTGAAGAATGCATTCATTTTCATAAATTTCATCTTCATTTTATCTTCTGATAGACACCACGTTTAGCGCTAAAAGCATTAAACTTGTAAAATATCAGGGGAAGATCTTTTAAATTAGCACACTTGTTATATAAAGTATGTGAGATAAAGGGCAAAGGAATCTATTCACAAATAGCAGTCTCTTCACCCCAGACTACTTCAACAAACCATAGTCTTGAAACTCGATATTCAGACAATGGCACTTGACCACCAGTAGAACAAAACAAAATAAAGACCAGCATAACAGGGAGAGGAGAAAGACAAAGGAGCCATTCAGGGGTACACAGTATGAAAAATACAGTAATACGCTACTTAATAGCTCAAAAACACATCATTGACAGCATGACCGAGAATGTGCAAAACCAGAGAGGATGCGGCTAGTTTGACTTTTATCACGAAGAAATAATTCGAGAAGAATGTGTGCAAGGCCTAAATCATTCATACAAGATGCATGACCACCTATATGCTTATATAAACCCAATATATACAGGAGAACAAAATCACCTCATTTCTTTGTCTTCTTTCATGATTACAGTAAGCGAGTGTCGTGTCAAAATCTTGCTGGTAATATTTCCTACAGACAAAATACACTTGGTGAGTATAGGAAAAACTTTATCAAAATATGTATATTCAAAGAAACGGAAGTCCAAGCAATGCTCCACCTCGGATCACTTCCCTCACTCTCTTTGGAAAGAGAACATACAGTGCATCTGTGTACTCTTAACATGAATGCAGCACATTAACTGAAAGAACAAAAAATTACTAACGAAAAAACAGATGCTAAATAAAATCTGCGTACACTCTACCCTCCTTAAACCCCACTTGTGGGATTACACTGGGTAAGTAGTTGTTGTTCTCCAAGCGGTGGTGAGAAACATCCGCAAAAGAGAATACAGTCAGCGTCACTATGCCTCAATTTCTGACGACTTCCTACGGTTGTTCTGCATCACCTTCTTTTCCTTTGGTGTTGTGCGAAAATCAACATTACCACAAGATCCATCATTATTCGGCCAAACCCCAGCCAGATTCTCCAACAGCTTACCCTGCACGAGCCGTCAGCAACTAGGGTTCTGGCGAGCTAATAACTCCACGCATCGGCCCATGAAGTCATTTTCAATATTGTTCGAGTCAGATTCTTCTTATGAGCTAGTCGCATACTTATTCCAACTTTACCCACGGGGATTTAATGGGATAAAAGTCGTTGGAACAGTATTTTCGGATCTTACAGCTGACTTTTTGTCCTTTCTTCATTGTTATCAGCCAGTTTTCTCCTGATTCTTCACTATTTTCAGCCATTTTTTTGTTAAACCTCTCTTCAATCTAACATGTCTTTAGAGTTGAATGTTTTTGGTTCCAAAAACACGAGAATTGAAAATTCAAGATGATTACTTCAGAAACCTTAACTGGAAGTTCAAACTATTTGGCTTGCGCTTCCTCGATTAAGTTACGGTGCAAACGTCAAGGTGTTCAGGATCAATTAACCAAAAGGACTATTGAGGAAGATGACAAGGCTTGTGCATAGTAGGGAAAGGTTGATGCTCAATTATATGGTTACATGTGGCTATCTATTGATTCCAAGTTGATGTCCATATTCCGTCCCTTTCAGACATGTTATACACTAATGACATATCTCATTTTAATGATATGATATCTCGGATGACAAACTTGAAGAAACAAGAATAGGATAGTACATGCAGCCATGAAGGAATTTGAAAAGTTGATACTGGCAGTGTTGAAAAACAAAAAGAGCAACGACTGACGAGGTTCCTAGCTCTTACACTAGTTGAACTTACTAATGACCTTGATTCGGTGTATGACCAGCTTTTGGCTAGTCGTACTATTCCTATAGTTGATGAACTATTTTCTCGACTACATCGCCTTGCCACCCAACCCAATCACGCAGTGGTCTCACCACCAACCATCGACTCATCTGTTCTCACGTCCTAGACAGTGTCAAACAGACCATCTCAGATTATGGAGAATTGACGAGGAGTTCATTTTGAAAAATCTCGATCCAAGTGTAGTTATTATGACAGATTTGGTGTTGAATACATACGCAAACAGTTAAACTTGTCAACAATTTTCATTTAGACACCTTAAATGTTACCCATTGTAACACTTAATGTTAGATGCAAATGTATCTATTGAAACCCCTCGCTAACACTCAATAAAAAAATATCAAACGCATGAGGTTCATATGCCAAAGACATGGCAATGTAGCAAATCAAATTTTGACGCATCAATAAACAAAAAGAGGAAAAGACTCCCCAGGCGCTACTGCTTCTTCTTCATGGTCATTCTTCATTCACAACTCTGTTCTTCGATAAATCAAATCAAAATCTAAGCTTTAAGAAGGATGCCCTCAAGTTCTCGAAAGTTCCCTTTAGCTCCAAAGAATAAACTCCAGCCTCCACCAGCACCACATACTACTTCTATGCATACCAACAATACAGAGGCGTATGTCAATACCTTGCACAACTCTGGTCCCAAATTTGTTGCCAGAAACCATACCTTCCCAGTTGGTCCCATCCGATCCGCCATGATCCAGCAAATCTCAGCCTTCATCTCCATTGTATGGTGCGTCGTCAACCGCATTGACAACCCCAAGCATACAAGCACTTCATCAAGAGCTAGCTAGACCGTAGATAATGAGGATATTGGGTCCGTGTCCATGTCATTTTAATCTTCACGCCCATTTTAGTTTTCCTTCTTAACAATATTTTTACAACAAAACAGAGAAGTTATAACACCCATTTGAGTCTTCCTTCTTAAAACTATTTTAATTTTACAAAACCCATCAGAAACTGCCAACTTCCTTCAATACTAATCCATTCTTTTAACCCATCTCTCAATTCTTCTTCTAAGGAACAAATCATGCACAATAATAGAAAAGGGAAGGAAAAGCATGCATTCTTCTTTTCTGGAACAAGGCGACACTCATGTTCTTGCCCGTGAGCAATGCGAAGGAAGAGCAAAAAGTGGGGAGAGAGATAGAGAATGTTGTAAGTACCGTCTTTTTTTTTGTATTTGACTTGCTCAATCTTATGTGAGATGCACACATTGTTCCACATTAGCATTGGGTGTTCCATAGACACATTTTCAACAAACTTCAAGTGTTCGAAATTTTTTTGACAAGTTAAAGTGTGTGCGTATGTATTCAACTTAGATTTGGACACACTCCTGTAGTATGCTATTCTCTGCATAACCGACCACTCAAAAATGTTCATGTTGCTTAGACTAATACGGCAAGTAATCGGGAATATTCTTTGTCTGGAGGGGAATATAATGAGTTCCTTCTGTATTGAGCAAGTAAGCAAACCTCGGTTACTCAGACTAATACTTTTGTTGCTGGTAATTTTATTGCTTGAGTTTCACACAGTGTTGTCAAAGGCGCGCTTCAGTGTCGTCATCAAGGTTCTAAGGCATACTTTTCCATGCCAATGAGCCTTTTCTGAAGAGGTGACACTAAACAATTGATATATAACTTTATGGTAATTCCTTTTTCAATTTCTTTGTTCATATATTTGTCATTCATGCTTATAATTATTAGTCTTGGACTAAACATATATATTTGTATTTTATTCCTCCCTTTGCGCCTTTTTTCACTAAAGCCCGCGTTTTATTTGCACTTTGCGCTTAAAGCCCCAACGGACCATAGAGTTTTTTTGCGCTTTTTTGCTTTTGATAACATTGGTTTCATAGTATAATACTTTTGAACTGTGGTTCATGGATACTAGAGCTTCTGATCATATTTCTGGTAATAAATCCCTTTTGTCTAATATTATGTATTCACAGTCTCTTTCCAATGTTACTTTAGCCAATAGATTCCAAACAAAAGTACAAGTAGTTGGACAAGCTAATTCACTATTCTCGGTCACTCCAAATTCCATCTTTTATGTCCCTAGTTCCCTTTTAATCTAGCATTTGTCATTCGTTTGACTCGCATAATGAATTGTTCCATAACATGTTTTAATCATTTTGTTGTCATGCAGGACTGCAGTACAGGGCAAACGATTGGCAAAGGGCGTGAATCACAAGATCTTTACTACCTTTATCTCTCCCAATTCCAGCACAACATGTCCTAATATAGATCCCTCTAGATTTAATTCACATAAGTTGGGACATCTGAGTTTATCTAAGCTTTAGAAGATGGTGTCAACTTTGTTTACATTAGATTGTGAGTCGTGCCATATTTCGAAAACATACATGCACCACCTTTCCACGTAGTGTGGAGAGTCATGGTGACTATTTTTTCAGCAGTTCATTAAAATTTTGGGTCTTATTAGAGTTAGTAAAGCCCTAGGATTTTGTTTTTTATTAGTTTCATTGATTATTATTCAAGATGTATTTTGATTTTCTTAATAAAAGATTGTTCAAAATTGTTTTCTATGTTCAAGAGTTTTTTTGTTGAAATACATAATCAATTTGGTGTTTCTATTCATACTTTTCGTAGTTATAATGCCTCAGAATACTTATCCTCCCCATTTCAGCAGTTTATGACTTCTCAAGAAATCGTACATCAAACATCTTATTCGTATACCCCTCAGCAAAATCGGGTAACAGAGCGAAAGAATAGGCACCTCATTGAGATTGCTCACACTCCTCTCGTTCAATCCCATATTCTGTTGCGTTTTTAGGTGATGTAGTTCTCACATTTTGCATATTAACTAATGAGGTGTCTTCATCTTCCATTTGAAATTAGATTCCACATTCAGTATTGTATCCTCAGTCACCATTTATACTCTCCTCCCCCTCGTGTTTTTGGGAGCACATGTTTTGTTCACAACTTAGCCTTTGAGAAGGATAACTTAGTTCCTCGAGTTCTCAAGTCTATCTTCCTTAGTTATTCTCAAGCTCAAAAGTGGTACCGATGCTACTTACCTAAACGACATCTTATGTCAGTCAATGTCACATTTTTCAAAGTGAACCTTACTTTACATCTTCTGATCATCCTAATATCTCTGAGGTCTTACCTATACCAACTTTTGAGGAATCTACTATTACTCCTACATCCCCACCACAATGCCACTACTCCTAACTTATCATCATCGTCTGCGTCCGGTATCAAGCCTGAACGACTCACGTTCTACACCAGATCCTACACTTATTACGAATTTGTCTCCTCCTGGTCAAGTGATTGCACTTCGAAAAGGTATACGGTCTACTGGTAATACTAACCCCCATTATACATTTTAAGTTATTATCGTCTATCATCACCCCATTATGCTTTTGTATCATTTTTATCTTCTGTTTCCATCCTTAAATCTACAAGTGAAGCACTTTCTCATCGAGCACAGTACTTTAGGAGTTTAGCATGACTCATACTGAAGCTAATCACTTTGTCTTTTATCAGCATTCTGCTTCACATCTCTGTATTTATTTGGTGGTTTATGGTGACAATATTGTTATCATAGGCAATGGTCAGGATGGTATTACTAATTTAAAGCAACATCTCTTTCAGCACTTCCAAACTAAAGATCTCAGCACTAACTAAAGATCACGGGCAGATTGAAGTATTTTCTAGGTATGAGCTTGAAGTATTTTCTGGATAATATGTTTCCGTAAGAGGTAATTTGGAGTTTTGTAACAACAAGAAATAGAATGTGGTTGCTCGATCTAGTGCAAAAACAAAATAAAGAGCAATGGCTATAGCAACTTGTAAGTTATTTTGGATCAAACAGTTGCTTATAGAATTAAACTTTGGAGAAATCAGTAAGATGAAAATTGTGTGATAATCAAGTGTCCCTTCATATTGCCCCAAATTCGGTATTCCAAAAGAGGACTAAACACATTGAGATTGATTGTTACTTCGTGCAAGAAATGATGCTCTCGAGAGATATTGTTACAATTTGTGAAGTCAAATGATCAACTTGCAGATAATTTCATCAAGTCCAATAGTCCTCGTATTAGTTACAACTATAACAAGCTCGGCACATGACTTATATGCACCAACTTGAGGGGGAGTGTTAGATAGTTGGTGTATATCTATGCTTAGTGTCCCACACTATAAAATAGGTATTTACTAATGTGTAAATTATGTATATAAATAGGGCTTAGTGTAAGGCAGTTATGTTACGCATCTTAGTAATATTCTCTCGAGACTTGATTTCTCACAGGGACAAATTGATTCTTTATTTCTATGCCCTAAAAATATCTTTTTCTTATCCTTTTTCTACTACTTTACCAAGAGCTATCATGACAATCAATTTTAAAATTAGAAGCATCACTAATCGTTGCTGCGGTTCAAGTGGTTTTCTGGTTATAACAAGGAATAGGAAAGATATCATTAGCTTCGGCAAACACTTGGTACAGGACTTAAAATTCGTTTTGTACTTTAGATAGTCATGTTGATGATGATAAAATAGAATAGCCCATGATCAAAATGGAATCTCTTCCAGTCAGCTATAAACAACAATAGCATTCTCAATTATTGCATTTCTTTTACTTTCTTATTATTGCATGTCACTGAGAGGCACTTGAAAAAATAAAAAAATAAATGAAATTAAACTCACGACTGAGAATTATGGTTTGGTCCATTTTGATAACGATCACAAGTGTCAGCTAATGAGCCATAATGATGCTGCCGTTGCTGATTAAGTTGATTGTGCAACTCAGCAACCTTTTGCTTTAATCTAGCCACATCTGCTTCGGCAAGGGCTATTTCTTCAAGCTCAGCCCTAGTCTAATAAAAGTAAAATACCTATTAGAAATAGTGCAAATCAACGGGAGGAAAATGACAACAGTTACTCAATCATCAATACAACCTTGGAATCCATAGCACGAGAACCTGACAACTGTCCAGAAGACATGCTCAAACCAACTTCCAGTGCAGCTCTCAAGTCTCTCTCAGCTTGTAACTGTTCTTGTAGTCTAGCCACCTTCATAAATGTTACACGTGGATTAGTAATTTTCCATGAAAATTGTCAGTTTGTGGGTGCAAAAACTTCAGCCTACAAAGTGCAGAACACATCTTAAAAAGAACTAGGAATCACACTAGAGTAGCAAAACTAGCTATATTTTCAATTGTGACCAAAAGATGAAGAAAACTTGGATAAAGTAGAGAAGAAACGGATGATTGGTGGGGAAATTAGTCAACAGCAGCCAACTAACCACATAAAAGATGTTGAAAAGTACAAGTTATATGCATATATAACAAGGAAAGAAGCAAAAGGTTACCAAGAATCATGCTATGCAATTGAGTTTTGCAGTTGCTACATTATTGAAGAGTAACCAACAAGCAAAAATAAATAAATTAGCTAAAATGGACAACACTTTGTGGTCTTATCAGGGATTAATTACTCTCATACATCTTGTTCAAGGGCCAAGCGACGCTCGTGCAAAGCTTGCTTTCGTCTCTCCAGGCTTGCTTGCAGAATCGCATTTCCTCTTGCCTAACACAGGTTAAAACTCAATGGACAAAGCAAAGAAGAGCCTGAAGTCATGAATTATAAAATAGAACACAAACTAAGATGTATACCTCCTTCGCAATCCTATGGCGTAAGTCATTTTTTGTTATCTCAAGTCTCTGTATTGCAAGCCTGTTGACATGTCAAAAAAGGCCCATCTTACAGATGTTGAATGATATAAGGATCAAACAAGGGTTAACTTAACTAATTTTGCCCAAAAATTTCATTCATAGAGGCATCTTCTAAAGTTTATATCCCACAAACAAGCTTTGAAACAGGAAATTTAGTGTCACTCCAGCTTACCTGAAGCATTGTCTCTTCCAGTGTTGAGTTACAGAAAGGATTTGAATCAACAGAACACAAAATATAATTTAAAAGGCACTGAAAAATAAATGAGCATTGAATAACTTAAAGATCAATGCGGAAATTTTGAGCTAGCAGGATACAAGTATTAACATGCGTATTTGCAAAAAATTTCTTCAAATATAGCAGGTATTGACATCAGATGGCATTTGGCCACTGACAAACATAGCAATTTCCAAATAGCAAGACACAAGAAGTAGCACAAACATTTCATTCAAATAAAAGAATTTTAATCGCATAATGTCCCCCTCCTTTTGTTTCATTAGATTAGAGATCATAATTTTTTTATAGGAAGAAAACCTTAAACCTCCCTAAACTTGGAACATTTTATTCGGTGCACACCAAAACTTTGTGTTGTCGTAATTACCCCCCACCCCACCCCAAACATGACTATTTATTATCATTTACTCATCTGACCAGTCTCACCTGATATAAGAGAGATGCATGCACTGCCACGTGAATATTTTTGTCCATGTGGCATTTTTGAATAAACTTTTTTTTACCTTTTTAAATTCATTAATTTTTTGGATCATTCTTTTTTGGGCCAAGGTTGTAGAAATATGGCTGGAAATTCATTATATAGGCTAAAAGATTTCATTTGACTAAAATAATGGAGTTTCTACCTTTTTTTACAAATTTGGCCAAAAAGAAAACATAGTTAAAATAAACAAACATTACATCTAAAGAGAAAATAAAAACAAAGTTAAAATAAGATTATTTTGGCTAAACAAATTGTGTTTGGATAAAATTAGTGGAGTTTCAGCCCAAAAAAATTCAGATATGACCTTAAAAAGAACAGTTGGAATAAGTAATCATTGCATAGAAAAGAAGAAACAAAAAGTACACATTTAAAACTCCACTATTTTGGCTAAACCTTTCTTATTTGGCTGAAAATAATGGAGTTGCAACCATTTTTTGACATATTTCTCCCAAAAAAATATATTTGGCTAAAATAATTTAGTTGCAACCAAGTTGTTTTAAACACAATTGGCTTGAAAAAGCAAAGTTGAAACCAATAGCCATTGCATCTAAAGAAGAAATAAAATGAAATACAAACTACAAAGTTGGGGGTAAAATGTGCACTGTATATCAAGGAGAAGCAAGAAGGACTACAAAATTGGAACAAATAAACTATTGTATATGATTAACAAACTTGTACTAGTTGTTTTGGCAATAGTTTGTCAGCGAGATTTTGGTAGCAACTCTCTATCTTTTTAAGATAAGCGCATTCAAGTACATTTCCCACTTTGAATTCGATGAATTTGTTAAGAGTATCAAGAGAAAAATGTGATTATAGGTTAGAATTGTCTAGATTAAGTGCTAAAAGGACTGGTATGAAAGTGTGAAACTTAATATCTTCCCTTTACTAGTCTTAGTTGAAGGACAAAAGACTCATCTAAATTTCCTCAAGAAAAAAAGACTGGTCTAAGTTCAGCTACACCGCTATTAAAGGTAACATCATTTGTTACTACTTGACCAATCTATTGCTCCCACATCACAGAAGCTTGTCTTTCTCCCAACTTTGACCAAACACAAGATATACAATTTATCGATATTAAAACCATCTAGATAGAAAAGAAATTGGATTTGGTACCATAAAAGCACCCATTCGCAATTCTTCTTCCTCAATGGAGTCATATTCAATTAACTAAAAGTCTAAAATAAGTTTCTCCAAATACCAGGAGAGAGAAGAAGCCTTACTCTTCCTCTCCAGAGGAATCAATTGATTCTGTTGATGGAGTACTTCTACCCTGTGCAAAAGTAACAATCAGAGGATCAGATTCCTTATTCAGCAACCATCATGAACATCTATTGAAGCAGACAAGTTTTCCTATTTATTTTTGTTTTAATAGATACCGAAGCAGATGTACATATAAAATCAAATATTCAATGATTTTATCAAATTTAATCTCAATTCTTCACAGATGACGATGGTACTGTTGTTTTTGCGACAGATAATAATGTTTATGAATGACAATCCCATCTCAATCAGCAAGCACATTTAGCTGTGATCACAATTAGTTCTGCAAGAAATGAATACAGGTATGCTTACCCATCTTACATATCCTAATCACCAGTTCTATAATAATGAAGTCACGGACCAAATTTTGTAGGATCCAGGGTATCTATTCTAGACACGAGAAAATCTGTGAACTTTTCACATCAATCCTAGCATGAGTAAAACGACACCTGCTACCTGAATGTTTTATGTAACAGAAATCAACATTCTAATTGCAATCATGGAATTAATGTCTCATCGTTTGCACTAAGAACATTGGGTATTCATCAGAAAATAAAGTTCACAAATAAATGCTAACACTCACATTGCTTCTCCCCCAAAACGATGACCTTTTGGCAATGTGATTTGAAGGTGTTAGCTTGCCGCTCGGTTTCTCTATGCCTGAATCAGGTCCAGGGACACTGAGGGGTGGCCCAGGATCCATAGATGAGAGTATCTCACCCATAGATCGCTGAGACTCAGCAACAGCTAATTCACGAAAAGCATTTATCTCATTTCCACGTCTTTCCAGTTGTTCATTCAATGGGACATTAGAAGCTGCAAGTGGCTGAGAGTCCACTTTTGGTTTCAATTTCACTCCTTGTAAACAACCATCTCTCGGAGATCCAACATCTGAGTCATTCCCTCCAAACCCCTGTGCAGAAAATCAATGCAATCCAAATAAAAACTCACAAAACTGAGCAAACAGAGGCTATGGGGGTTCTAAATTCCTCATAGTCCATCTAAGAAATTTAACAATTATAAGGCCAGATGACACAAAATATTGAAGTAACTTTCTCTGAGTTTCTCCCAGCTTATTATGGAGATATTTCTCATGCATACATGACTAAGGAGAAATAATGGACAAACTGCCACTACATTTTCTTCAGATTGTCGCCCTTTGAAATATATGCAACCTATCTGATAACAAAATTGAGATCTTCACACATCTAAAAGGAAACAGGAATGAAAACTAAAAAATTCTTCCGAGGTGTAGCATTCACAACATACGATTATCAGGATGTCAAAAACCAAAAATTAGACTTACATACTCAAAATACTATTCACGAGGTCCATGAAAAATCTCAAAACTTTACCTATAGTGAATTGGTCATCATTTTGAGGGAGTTGGTGATATAGTAGGCAACTTACTAGTAATCAGATATAGCTATTCAGATGGAAATGTAAGCGATAAATTCTCTCAGGTTATAAAGAGAGCAAAGTCACTTAAAAACCTTGTCAGGTTGAACCACATTAAATAGTTTTCTGCTGACTACAAGAGAGTGTTGAGGATTCAATAGCTTGTGGTTCTATAACCCTAGAGGTTCTGTACAATTTCTGCCGACATACACATCTTTAAAGTCTAAACAGACTAAAAAGACTTCTGAACAGTAGGAACATAATTTAAGTGGACAGAGGATTGGGTGACTTTTGGAGAGAACCATCTTTTGTAGATTCCTCCTTTTTGGTATATGGCCAAGTTGGCCTTCTTGTTATCAATGGAAACTTTTTACTTGATCCAAAAAAAAAAAAAGTGTACCATCTTGACTAAAGCCTCATTTATTTGCACTTTATGAAGGTCTAAATCTGAAAGGTTCAGATCTTAGGCCATTAAGTGCGTTTGTTTTCATTAAGATTTAAGCACTTATTTGGTCTGAATAGGTCTTAACCATTAAGATCCGGAACAAAGTCTTAATATCATTAAGAGGTATTTCACTGTCCACAACAATCAGCTACCACCATTAGTCACCTCTAACATCACAACCACCACCACCATTACCATCACCAAACACCAGCCACCGCCGCCACTATCAACAACCACCTCTGCCAACTAATGTCAACCACCACTACCATCGCCAACCACCACTACCGTCGCCACATCCACTGGCAACCACCACTACTACTAACTACTATTGTTAGTCATTACTATACATACCACTTCAATCATTATAACTATATGTACTATCGCTGCCATTACTACCACCACTACAACTCACTACCACCACTGCGACTAATTTCTACTATCAACCATCTTCACCATCACAAATAGCACTGCCACCAACTACTACTAACACATCGTCAACCATCATATATTCTTCAGTCACTATCATCAACACGGTTAACTACTTACATCAATTAACTTAACCATCACAACCACCACTACTAACCGTCACCATCACGTCAATCACTACAACACCTACCATCCCCATCATCATAACCACCACCACCACCAATACTTAACTATTACCACCCTAATTACTGGCTACTAATATTAATCATTATCACGACCACTACTACAAACCATCTCTACCATAACTAGCAAACATAAATATTTTTTTATCAGATAATAAATTTATTTTATTAAATTAATACTTTTTTAATATTTAATTATTCTCTTATTTAAATCGTATATTTAATATATATTTACAAATAAATAAAGTATGCACATTCAGATGTTGAAAACCAAACAGTCTTAATCATTCAGTGTTCAGATCTAGAGACAACATCTTAATCATTCAGATGTGTATTCAGATTCAGACGACTTAATCTTAATGAAAACAAATGAGGCCTAAGCCTTAATTCCAACTAGTTTGTATTGCCTATATGGATCTTTTGCTTCCATTGTCTTTATTTTCACAAAATCTTCATGAATGAGATTGTAACAATTATTTTTGTAAGTAAATAAACTATTACCAATAAGAGAGCACTAAGAGTGCTGATGACAAAATTACAAAAGATACCAAAGTGTCGGTCACTGATAAAAATTGCAAGGAAAAACAAAATCCATCTATCAAGTGCAATTTTTTAGTAACACCAAAAATGCTCAAAGTTATAACCAGAAGTCTTCAAAACTATGTAAGGGCTTCCTGATGCTTATATCTTTGGTTTCTTTGCCAAGTGCCAAACCTAGTTAAGCTTTCTACTTCCTAAACCTGACAATTCATTCTTCTTTCTTCTACATTGAGCAATGATAGCTTCAGGATTAAATTTAAAAGTAGATGAGTCAGAATATTCCTCAACTTATAATGCTTTTCAACCCAAGAGATTATTCACTATATATGCACCATCAATGTCCGTCCACCCCGTTCGGCATCAATAACCTTTCCTCATAGCAGATATTGTGCTTGATTATGTCTTTCCAGCCATTTGAATAAGAAGTTTTTATTAAGTAATCTCAAATTCCATACCCCAGAACATTTCTTAGTTTGTAAAGTGATTTTCTATTTTAACAAATGGCACTTCCTCTCCAAAATTTTACTGTACAAAGAAAATCCTGATTATTATATCAAGCTTTCTCTGTCATTTGCTTCTCAAAGTTTATACGCAAATGGCAGGGAACAGGTAGATCAATTGGTGGTTGCTGGTTGAAACAACTCAGATACATGTTAAAAACAATGTTACACAATCCAAATTTAGCATATAACATAACTTCAGAGACCGACTAAATGTATGAGGAATATGAAATAAGAGCCTGTTTGGCCAAACTTCCAAAATTGCTTATTTTGAGAAGACCTTATCAAAATAGCTTTTCAGAGAAGTACTTCAAGAGAGTAGCAGGAATGTAGCAATTTGTGTTTGGCCGATTCATTTGAGAAGAGCTTTTTTCAGTATTTCATAAAGATTGTGTTTGGCTAATCTCTTCAAAGACTGCTTTTGGGTGTCAAATTATGAAAAAAGACCTTACCAAGATCCATTTACAATTAATCATATTTTATGGACGCATCATTTCAAATATTTATTATGAAAGACTATAATTAAGTTTTTTGTTTTTATTTAATTAAAATATAAAACATAAACTACAAACTATATGTTAAATGTTTTAACCAAATATAAATATAATTAAACCAAAGAGGAGAGAAGAGAAGAGGAGAAGATGGATGTATTAATAATTGAGAGACATATGGTTTAAATTGAAGAGCAATAGTTTTGTAAATTTTAAAATTATTGGCAAGGATATTTTGATCTTGAAAAAATTAATTTCCTGTTTCTGCTTGTGTTGTATTGCTTCTGCTGCTACTCAAAAGCTGTTTTCCTTTTTGGTCAAACACCTCAAATTCAACAAAAGAAGTGTTCTTTAATATTTGAAAAAATACTAAAGCTTGGCCAAACAGGCTATAAGACTAAAAAGGGAAAATAGGAATACGACAAATGGAAGACACAGAACCTTTATTCATAAGAACGGAGGGAACAAGAGAAAGAACCTTATAATCATAAAGATCACTGGCAGCGGAACCACTGCTTTCACTTAATTTACCACTCAATATGCGATCACAATCATCATCGGTATCTGGGTCAACCTCATTTTCAGCATCATGATAACCATTGTCCCTCACATCCAGATTTTCATTATATGATGATTCTTCACTCCCACTATGTCCAATTTGAGAATCCGCTGAAATAGAGCACCTATGTAGATTATCATCCTGTAAGAAAACACAACGAATAGCTAAGCACGTCCACCGATGTAAATTCAGCAGAGGACAAGCTAGTACTACAATTATATATTGTTGTAGGGTTGACCAAGCTAAAACCAACATAAGTAAATCAGGGTAAAAAATGAAAGAGAATCACACCTCAAAAGCAAATTTTAGACTCCGAAGATATAAAATCTTAAATGATTTTCACTGTTTTCCTTGTCAAGGATTGAGCAACTTACATCGAAAATATTCTCATACTCCTCAAGAAGGGTTGTAATGATAGCCTGGGCATTATTGGCTGCATTAGCAGCAGCAAGAAGCTGAGCAGAATTATCACCATTGACGTCAAAATCATCCTCCAACTCACATTCACCAGCTAAAAGAGGCCTTAAAAGTAATGGCGCCATACAAGCAGCAACAGCAGATGGTGTCATCCGATTTTCAGATTCATGTGAAGAAATTGTATACATCATCTTCAGAATTCTGCACCAGCAACTTCACAGGTTAGGTTGGCAAAATGATAGGTTTCATTTAGTTAGACAAATGAAAAATATTTATATTAGCCTACAAAGTTCATCTTCCTCAAATTAAGACACAAGAAAACTAAAACAATGTACATATCTAAAGTGCATTACTAGAAAATTGAAGATTTAAAGAGTGTCTCCTTCTCTCATAACTAATCTTTTTGCTTCAAAAGTTTGCAGAATGGAAGTGCAACAACATGGCAATAAAAAGAAACATCTAAAATTGGCCAGAATACCCCCGGGGTTAAACCACCCCTCATCAGGATAATTGCTAATAGAGACAGACAGAAGTCCAGCATAAACCAGCAAGGTGTATTAAATGGGTGATACCATTTGGAGAAAAGGGGAAAGGGCAGGGTTATAGTTGCACAGCGTCCAACATGGATGTATCATAACTCCACACCAAGTTGTTCTGGGTAATTAATTTTCTACCATCATAACAAGCAAACTACAAACAGAACATGATATCAAGTAGATCAAATTTTCCGTTTGAGATCACTAATAGTCAACTAGATGAACTTCAACCACCATTTAGCTCTTTTGAAGAACATAGATATTCCTCACTCAGTTCACAATAGAACACTGTAATCCTATTCAATTTTTGAAAGAATAGATGACCAATTGTACTTCACTTAATTTGGCCTACCATTTTGTATCATAATTTGGAGTACTTATTATTTTATAAACCTCTGGAAAGATGTTCATCAATATATTTAATACTGTGCCTTTTGGCTCCTTTCATCTGCTCCTCTAGAATTCAATTCCATTCAGTTAGCCACTTTCTCCAATTAAGTTTCAGACAAATAAAGTTTATTTTAAACAAAAAGAACTAATAGATCATTACAATGGTGCATCACTTGAATTTGGTACTACACATCAAACTGTTGAATGAAAGAAAGTTTTTGGTCCACCCACAGAAATTAACATATGGAAGCAAATCAAGGGCCTGAAATGCAGATCCTTCTTTGTTTCCATTTACCTTCTGGACTTTTTTGCAATGATTAAACTAATGTCTCAACAAAAACTTAATGGACAGGCGAGGAAATCATTGTCCAGAAAAACCCATAACGATCTAAAATCCAGATTATATACAGTCTTGTCTCAATAAAAAGTTAGTGGACAACAGGCAGAAACAATTGTCCAGCAAACCATACTGCTATATTTAGATGAATAATTTGTTTCCTGCAACATTTTCAAATCAGTAAGATTTTCCAAGGATATATTTGGCCAACAAGTCGGGGAATTACAGATGATCCACCCAGAAATACACATTTTTTATCACTGTTCCACTAAAATAAGGAGTTCATAAGCATTCAATTGCCAAAACAGATTCAGTACCCATCATTAACAACTTGTCACCTAGAAAAAACATCACCACCCCTATAAAAGATTGTAACAAAAACTGAAAACACAGGATCAAAACAGAAATACACAGCCATATCAGCATACAAAAAAAGAGTATACCTCTGTAATAAGCGCCTATTTGGATCAGGAAATGTTTCAAGAATGGCAGAGCGCATAGCATTAACTCGAGCTTCCTTTCGATCAATTTCTTTAGGCCAAAAAAGAGAAACAACTAGAAGTTAAAAAACTATTTGTTTAAGTTTTAACAAACTAAACTGAAGAATGCAACTAAATAAAAGCAAGTAGTACATGTAACCATAATGAAAAGAAATAGTTCCAGTGACCAACAAATGGACCAACAGATAGTTTCATATCCAGAGACTTTATACAACTTACAAAGAAAGATATGAATCAATTCCCTCCCAACATTCCAAAAACTTTAGTAAAATCTTAAATTACTCATACTTCAAAGCCTTCAGCATTTGATAATTGGAAGCACAAAATATTTGCGAGAAAATCTGCCTTTGAATTTTTTCTTTCTCTACTTTCAAAAATTTTATTTAGCTGTCTTTTTACCTTTGAAGTGCCTCAACGTGACACAAGTATGAGCACGGTTCAAGAATCAAACTTCTTATTTACAAGGGGCTAAAATCATTTATCTAGATTTTAACCCCAGTTTCTTGAAATTGCTACTCCCTTTATCCCAATTTATATGACACGCTTTCATTTTTAATCTACACAAAAGAATCATACCTTTCTTTTTATGGAAACTATTTAATTCTAGCATCACCATTTTACTCTTAATGATATGACTTGTTGAGACACTCACCACCACTCATTTACACAAAAAGGCATGTGAAACTCTCACCACCATTCATTTAAAGGGTAATTTTGGTGTTTTGAATATATTTGGCTTACATGTCAAATGTCTTCTTTAATTTCTTAAACTCCATACAAGTCAAATGAGGGAGTAATTTTTTTTCAGAACTTGAATGAGAGAAGTAAATCTCACAATTTTTCAACATCTCCCTACTAGAATTATAAATGAATTCTTGAAACATTTCCTGATCCAAATAGGCGTTAAAATCTAGATAAGTGATCTTGGATCACTTATCTAAATTTTAACAAACAATATCTTGGCTGGTTTTAGTGTGAACAAGGCTTTTCCATTAAATATTACCGTTAATATGTTACATAATTTTATACACAAATGATTTTGATGAGGTAAATAATTATATTGATAGCAGAAAATTCTCCATATACTAAAGGTATATCAAAAGTTAGAGAACCAACAAAACAATATGCTTCTCTACCAAAAACACAAACTTCTATACAAACTGGAATCTATTAGTGCACCAAAAAAGAAACTGGAAGTGAGAGGCTATCATCAAATGTTCATACACATTCTCTATCCATTTAAAAGCTCTCCACTTTCTCTCCTTCTAAGACCTACACGAGTGCTAGTAGGTTAACACAACATACCCTTCTTCACTTCACTCTTCTAAACACTCAACTGAAAAGACAGCCTACTTCTTTTGTCTGATATTGTTCATTGTGGCCCTACCATCAGTCAAAACTGAGTTTTCACCTGAAAAAATAAAGGAGATGATCCACGTATTTGCCAGATTTTTTTGCACATAACTTAAAACACCAGTTGACGTATGTAATCCTCCTCTTTCATGATCTCTCCCCTCGTTTCTATATGGGCGCATTAATATATTGTTCAAAAACATAACACAAACTGAGCTTAAGCTTACACAACCCAGGCTCTTATAACACACAGTCAAGGTTGAATTGGGCTAGGTTCATACTCAATAAACAGCTCAAGCTTACTCACGTTGAGCTAAGCTTTATACACATATAACTCAATTCATTTATAACTCTATTAGGGAGATGTCCAAAAGTAGTGAAATTATTTACTTCTTTCTCATTCAAGTTTTAAAAAAAAAAAGTACTCTCACGTTTGACTAGCATGGAGTTTGGGGCAGAGTGTTGGCCGGTAAAAAACTCGCACGTCCACGAAATGAAAGTAGCAGAAATGAAGATGTTGAGATGGATGTGTGGCATTCTAGGAGAGATAGGATTAGGAACGAGGATATTCCGGATAAGGTGAGAATGGCCTCCGTGGTGGATAAGATTAGGGAAGCGAGGTTGAGATGATTCGGGCATGTGATGAGAAGATGCACAGATGCTCCAGTGAGAAGGTGTAAGAGGTAGGCTATAGTGGGCTTGAGGATAGGCAGAGATAGACCTAAGAAGTATTGGGGAGAGGTGATTAGACAGGACATGACACACTTGCAGCTTACCAAGAAAATGACCATAGATAGGAAGATATGGAGGTCAAGAATTAGGGCAGAAGGTAAGTAGGTGGTCGTGATTAAAAGGCCACGTTTGATCCAATTCATGAATTAGCCCACTATGAATCTACTACATTCGTCGCCTAGTTTCCCATATCAGTATTACTATTATTTTTTCTCCTACTTTCTTATTCTTCAATCTTATTATTACTTTTTGTTTGCTTTGCTTTAGTTATCATATTATTTGTTGTTGCTACTGTTCTTATCCCCAGTATTTTCAACATGGCTTCTTTTCTACTGCAGTTCTGTAGTACCTATTTTGATATGCTTTATTTGAGTCGAGGGTCTATCTGAAATAGCTCTCTACCTTCACAAGGTAGGGGAAGGCTGCGTACACACCATCCTACTTGGACCCCACTTATGGAATTTCAGTGGGTATGTTGTTGTTGTTGTTGTTGTTGTATTGACATGTAAGCCAAATATATGGAAAGTGTCAAATTACCATTTAAACCAGTGGTGATGAGAGTTTCACATGTCTTTTTGTGTTAAAATTAGATAGTTTCCAGAAAAAGAAGGTATATTCTTCTGGGGATAGAAAGATAATTTCCAAAAAAAAAAAAAGCATCATTCTTTTTGGGATGGACTATAAATGAAAGTGTCACATAAACTGGGATGGAGGGAGCAACAATTTCAAGAAACGAAGGAATCTTGCAACAACAAAAGATATATAAGCATTGTGGTGTGGAGAAAGGGAAATTTCCAACTCAAGGGTCTCTAAAAACTAAATGAACAAATCATATAAACAGATGCAAGAATAATGGAACGCAACTTTTCAGATGAACTATTTTTAGTGACATTGTTTGAGCGAGACCTTGCACACAAGTAAACTAATCCACTAGACAATCACAACTCGCAAGAAAAGGTATCATGTAAATCTACCCTCCAAGATAGGAGAAAATGGACTCCTACCGGGTGTTGTAGTAGGGACTCTAATTGGGATCTCTAGATTGTTATCGCTGAACCTCAACCAGTCATCCATCCCCTTGGAGATCTAGTGAACTAAGCTTTGATGTGCTTTAACATATTTGTAGTACTATTCTTTGCATCAAACCCACTCTTCCAGAGGCGTCATTAGCTTCTCATCAGCCTAAGCTGAAATTTGGTCTTTTTCATTATCAGCACAAACATCTCTAAACTAGAGAACTGTTCCATCCAACCCTGTCAAGGTTATGTGTCATCTTTCCTTTGCATTTGAGCTCACTGGCAGACTGACTTATCCTCTTTGAGCCTTGATATAAGTTACTCCCTAGGGAGTTCTTTGATGTACATTATCAGGATAAGACAAGGTGGACCATGGACACATAGTTGCATATTCAACATTTTTATGCATATAGTGTGCTTCTAATCATGTTGGTATTATCAAAGTTATGCTGATCAAATGTATGTTCCAATGGCAGACCAAATTGTTCAGTTGTTTACATTAACTGTAGAAATTAAAAAATAATGCACACCCAAAACACAGTAAGTAATGAAACAGAGATTTGGGGCTTCAATTGTAAAATCCATGAATCAACACATTTAGTTTGCTAAAACATTCCAAGGCAAGAGAAAATTACATCTTTAACAGGCAAAGATTATACAATACAAGAAAATCTAGCACGGTAGAAAGTGAGAATGATCTCGTCTTTCCTACACATCTCTTATAGATAGAAGGAAGTCGGTCATACTAGCATTTACATTCTGCAAACTTTCTAATTCATAAGAAGCCTGCTTGAAGATATGTAAGCTTTGATTAAATCAAACAAGCAGTTTTAATTGAGGATCAGAGGGTAGAAACACACAAAAACAGTAAACGCTCCGGAGCTTTAATTAACGTTACGGTAGACAAAACATTCCAGTACTTTTGAACAAGCCCAAATGAGGATCCTATTTGAATTTGAACTATTTATTAAGGAACTCTATTCATCGGATCTACACAGTAGACAATAAGAAAACAAACCGAATTGTGAAAAAAAAACTAAGAGAAGCAGAAGGAGGGAGCTATTATGATTGTTAGAAATAACCGAAAAGTAACAAGTACTTAAATACTCCGAGAAATAATTGTAAAAATATCTCAACAAATGTTGGCAAGTTTACTTACTGTAAGCTTCCAGCAGAGCAGTACAGCAGGAAGCAGGAACAGGAGATGAGGGCAGCTCACGAAGCACATGCTGCGAAAAGGGTAGCTCGGATCATAGTTGAAGAGAATTAAGATATTCAACAGCAGAATGAGATGACAGGGTCAAACAAGTAATAAGTTCATCAGACGAATACCTTAACACAGTCACCAATTACATGAGCATCCTCTCCAGGGCCAAATTCAGTATTGCCTTCGAACAGTTTGACATAGGTTAGCAATGGAAAATATCTAACTCTGAAACGATGGAGCACATAATAAACCCCTACAAATTCTTAGTTCATGTTCTCCAACATTGTGGCAGTTAGCTAGACCATATTTCTAAAACACCAAAGACAGAATATGAAAAGAAAGGCAAGAAAAGGATAGTAAGTGAATCACACTTTAATGTCTATCGCAAGTCAGCATAAATCCATAAACAATATGCATGAAATTTAAAAAAAAAGAGAGAGAGAGAGAGGAAAAATGGTACGAAGAATCAAATCAACTTCGGTCTCTCTGACTCTCTTGTGGCTTGCTATCAACCAAAAGGAAAGCTGCTAGAAAGATTTCTTTTTCCTCCTTATGTGAAGCTAAGCTTAAACTAGATCAACATTTAACCGTGAGAGAGCAGAAATGGACATGAAGAACAAACAAAAGTTTGTTTTCCTAATACACATATTTTAAACTAGGAAAGAAATCAACACTACATAATTACAACATCTGCCTAATTCTAATTGATTCCAACTTCTTTTAAAAACTGGTAACTTGTATTCCTCAGCTACCTTGTGTGCTGGCCACCTCTAAAAAATGAGCTTACAAGGAGAATACTAATTGCAAACTCCTAGGAAGTCCACGTACTTCATCTTCTATACATTGCTCTTTACGCCAAGAACATAAAGTTGTGATACAATTCTATTTGATCTTTTGTATGAAACTAGATCTGCCTTCAAAAAGAATTTCATTTCTCTCCTTGCATATGTTCTACCAAATACAGGTTGGTAATGTTCTCCGACACCTTTTTTTACTCTTTACTCCCACCTCTTCCTATCCAGCAGCTTAGTAAATCTGCAGTGTGCTCTGGCATTGTCCATTCCTCTCTAGCCAAACAGATAAAAAGTGCCCAAACTTGTGCAGTAATCTTACAATGAAGGAACAGGTGACTACTAAATTCTGCTGCCTCCATACATAAAGGGCATCTAGAACCTATTTGAATTTTCCTATTCTGAAGGGCCTCATAGGTGAGGCATGCTTTCTTCACCACTAGCCATGTAAAACATTTCACCTTTGTTGGTGTCATGCTTTTCGAAGTAGCTTTTTGTGGACCCTTGCGACCTCCTGCGATCTCAGATTGACTTCTCTTGTAAACTTTATTCACTGAGAATTGTCCATCTTCATTGTGTTATGTCTAGTTCAGTGGTTGTCCCAGTGAAATTTTCCACTCTTCCTAACAACTCAGCCACCCTTTCCACTTCCCACTCATTCAACGGTCTTCTGAAGACTAGATTCCAGCCTTGTGTTGTCCATATCTCTTAAATTGTGATGTATGCAGTTGTGCAAATAGCAACTAGATAAGGGAAAGTTTCCTGCATTGAACCTTGCCCAGTCCAATTGTCTTTCCAGAAGAATATCTTTCTACTATTACCCACATGGTAGCTTATATTCCTACTTAGGGGAGCCCATAAGGACCTAATAGCTCTCCAAACTCCAACTCCAAAAATGTCTGTGGCGAATGTGGCTTTATCAGTGCACACCCTTGGCCTCTTTGTTGTCATGTCATCAAAAGTTTCTTCTCAATCTGTCTAGAGCTTTGATTACCTTATTTGGCATGGGAAATAATGATAACACATATGCTGGTAAAGAGTTCAAAACGGAGTTGATTAAAATCCTAAAGAGAGATGCTGAAACTTCCACAATATCAGCTTCTTTTCGGTCTTCTCAATAATACCATCCCAGATTTCAAATGCTTTGTGTTGGAGCCCAAAGGCATCCCAAGATATACAGTAGGCAGCTTTTCCAATCCACAGCCCAAAATGTTTGCCAACACCTGAATCTGTGCAACATCATTGATGGGAAAAATGTTAGTTTTCCTCCTCTTCACTTTCAATCCTGATGTAGCTTGGAGAATGATTAGCATCATCCTGAGACAACTTATTTGCTCAGGCTTAGCATCACAGATAACTACTCTGCCATCTGCACATAGTTGGTGGCAGATTTCCAGTGTTTCATCAACCCTGTTTTCAATTCTGAAGCCTTGTACATCTATTTTCTGTCGCAATCTTCATGTTGTTGAAACTCTCCACGGCTATGATAAATAGAAAGGGGGACCAAGGATCTCCCTGTCTGAATCCCCTCTCTGCTGGAAAAGATATCAACTGGTTCTCCATTAACCAAAATTAAGAACCTAGTAATTTTGACACAGAATTCTATCCATTTCAATCATTTGTTGCCAAATCACATTTGATTGAGGATATTGAGTAGGAATTTCCAATTGAGATGATCATACGCCTTCTCAATATCCAGTTTGCACACTACTCTAGGCTCTACACCCCTCTGCCTAGTGTCAACATATTCACTTGCTATCAAGGTTGCATCCATACTTTGTCTTCCATTTATGGAAGTCATCTGATGAGTTCTGATCAGCTTGTCAATCACCTTCTTTAGTCTTTCTACCAACACTTCAGCGATGATTCTGTACATTCAGGTTATGAGGTTGATGGGTCTGAAATCCATCAATTCAGTCGCTCCCACCTTTTTGGAATCAAAGCCACAAAGGTTGCATTAACACACTTCTCAAAAATCTGTTGGGGATTAAAATTCTCTAGTGTTTGAAGTATATCATCCTTCAATATCTCTCCCAGAAGGCTTGAAAAAAGGACATTAGGAAGCATCTGGTCCAGATGCTTTGTCAACTGCACATAATTTGTTACCATTTAATATCTCCGCTTCTCCACACTTCCTTTCAAGCCAACCTCACTCTTCTAAGGTAATATAGCAATATTTCCTTAAATGTTGAATCTGGCCTCCAGTTCTTTGGTTCCCTCGTTCCTTGTAGAGATCTTGATAAAAGTTCATTATGGAGTTCCTGATGCCATCAAGATTAGTGATTTATTCTATCTCTACCTTCAGAACATCAATTGTGTTGAACCTCTTGTGAGCAGTGGCCACTCTATGGAAATGTTTAGTGTTTTTATCTCCATGTTTTATCCATTGGAACCTTGATCTTTGCCTCCAAACTTTTTCTTCATTTCTTGTCACCTCTTCAAACTCCATAGCAAAGTATGTTTTTTGCAGCTGTTCATCCTCATTCAGAATTCTTTGGTCTTGGATAGTGTCCAGGTTCTAACTTGTGACAAAATCTGGTTCTTTCTTTCTCTCTAGTCATTTCTGTTGTTCCTACTCCATCCTTTAAATTTACCTTTTAGAAGGCTGAGCTTAGTAGCCAGTTGGAAATCTAGTCTTCCAAACACAATGAAAGAGGACCACCAATTCTCCACATTACTCTTTAAGCCACAATTTCCAAATTTAAAGTAGGATTTCTTGAAATTCCAGTCCCACAAGTTAGCATAATGGGATTGTGGTCTGATATCTGTTGTGACAACACACTTTGGTTGATTTGTGAAAAACTTTCATCGAGCAAAGAATAGAAATATGTCTATTCTTGATGCACATCTGTGATTTTGCTCTCACCCCCAAGTATAAGATCCTTCAAATAAAGGAGGATCTAATAGCTCCAGATCATTTATGCACTCAAAGAAATCAACCATAGCTCTAGTGATTTTATTGCAGTCAGTCCTCTCATAAGAAAGTTTGGTGATGTCACCACACCAGCCATGGGCCCTCACAAATCCCTCTGATTGCTGACTTTTCCCACATAGCTCCTCCTTATCCCACTATCACATTTTGCATAAACAGCAGCTAAGTACCAAGTCGGATCTTGGTTGACCCAGAATATACAAGTAAGCATTAGGTCACCACTATCTATAAACACCGCATTCCATAATCTTTTATCCCATAAAAGATTGATACCCCCCTTCTTCCTATGGAATCAATCACAAGCCCCTCCTACCCATCTATTTCCCCACATCGGTTGAAAGTACTTTCCCACCCCCCATCCCCGAGCTTTATTAAAACAAAAACATAAATGTTATCCCCCATTGTTGCACCAAGGATTTTACTTCCCTCCTTTTGCTATCTCTGTTCAGCACCCGTACACTCCATTAATATAATTTTTATCTTCATGATTCCATAATGGTTGTGATTTTCCGCTACTCCTTGATTCATTTTTTGGTTCCCCATCCTTATATTTTATGTCAAAAAATAAATTTCTAATCTCCTTTGGTATCAGTTGCTTATCATTATTGGACTCTTTGATAATTGTCAAAGTCTTCTCTTTCCCCCTCCTTTGGTCCAGCTTCATAAACAAGGCCTCCGCCTATTTTTTGCATCCTTCAAACAAAGCTCCAAATTTCTTACTTAGTTCAATGATGTTATTTTGAATCCATGATGTTGCTCTTCCTCCTCTTCCTTAGTGCAATCACTTGAATCAAATTGAATTGGTTGAGGCTCCACATAATCCAGTAGTTGGGTATTGAAGCTTTCCCCTATTTTTTCCTTCTCTTTAATCGCGATGAAAGAGTCTATGAGAGACCCAATCATCTTGACTTCAGAGATTGTTGCACGATCAGCTTTGATGATTTTCACACTTCTTCAAAACCATGCAAAAATCCCATTCTCCCCTGTGTTCGAAGACGCTGGAAGGAGTCGACATTATTAAGTTAATGTCTTTGACAAAAGGCTCCTGGGGGTGTTTCTACTTGGGATTTCTATAAGTCTCATTTAAAAGGCCCAAATCCCCTATGTTATCTTTCAACTGAGGAGGCACATAACTTAAGTCTTCCAATTCAAAATCTGGAGGATCCACCACCTCGTGATGTTAGCACATGGTCACGTGCAATGCCACCTTTCCCGTTTCATCATTATAGCTAGGCTTAGTTCGATCTTTGAGACACATCCTGCTACTTTCCCCCTTCAAGTCCTTGTCACATCCCTGTCCTTCGTCCCTGAGCGAATCAAGTTGTACCTCTCCTTGAGAATCAGCCTCCTTTCTCTTGCCTGTTGAGAAACTGCCTCCCTTTTCCATTTTCTGGTAGGTTGCTGGAGCTTCTAGCCAGAGTGGAATCGTGAATATCAGCTCACTATCAGCTATGTCGATACTTGTCAGAATCTTCTTCATCGGATCTTTGACACGAACTCAAGCCCATCTAAGATGAACTTTCAGCTCAGTTTCCTCCATTTCCAACCACCCACAACATCTTTCCCCTATCTCCTTCAAGATTGAATCTGTCCATAGGTATAGAGGTAGCCCTACTGCGCGAACCCAGAACCATTCAAATTTCTGATGACTTGAGAAAAGTTTCGGCCAATGGAAACCACAACTGAAGCTTCAGTTGCCTGCCTTGCCTTTGCCAATCTCCCATCAAGAAATGTTCAGTTGCTGCTCTGGATTGGAACTCAAAGAGGAATTGAAATCCATTCATGTCATATACTTGAATCCCGTTAGCATGCTTGCAAGTCTCTTGTGCCCATCTCCTTACATCATTGCGAGTGGGAGTGTCCTCTTCTCCGGCGTACTTCCCAACCAAGCACCTGTCCAGACGATCTCTTATGACCAGTTTTAAGTACGTTCTTATTGAATAACCTCTGGGTCCATTTGTTCTTATGTAACATTTCCTTGCAACTCCGCTCCCCCAACTATTGGAAAGTTGTTTGCATCCACTGAAGATTCCCTAAACTTTTGTATTGTAATATTTCTGTTAATGAAACATTCAATCTTTGTTACCTGATCTTTCCATCCTTCATTGTAGGCGTTTTCTGGTAATATGATCACTGCTCTATCTCTTCCTTTGACAGAGATGATGGAAAGAAATCTGCCATATTGGTTAAATCTCTGGGACAGATAAATATTTGTCGAGTAGTCTCTGCAACGCCAAGATTTGAAAGACTTACCCCTATTTTCTGATGCCTCCTTGATTCTCTTGCATACTCAAACAAGAGCTCCCTTGCTCAGCACCATTCTACTCATGTGATATTTTGCACTTCCAATCCAGTCGAACCAAATCTGTGCCAATGATTTAGACACTGCATGTCGTAGGATTTCCCCCCTAATCGAAAATAAATCTTGATATCCATAGAGAAGGAAAAAGGTAGTCTAAGGTTGATGAAATAAGGGATGAAGAGCGAAAGCTCCGATGGAAGAAGTCCGACGGAAAGAAGGGTACTGAGGCCCAGAAGGAACTCGATTAGCTATCTTGGGAAGTGTGCCTGAGAGCATTATCAAATAGTTTTGTTTTTCCAAAAAAAAAATGATTTTGCATTACACCGTCCAATAGATTTTTGACTAATTGATTCTAACTAGTATACAAAATTTTATTTTATTTTTTTAATGTAAAGGATATTCATTAAAAAGCATCAAGGAGATGCAGAAAATCATAATTTACAAAAGAGAGATTGTCTGCTCTTATGCAGAAGTTAGACTATATAACTAGAACACACAATATTCTAAACAGGAGGAATAGAACCAAGATGCATTGGGTACAATCTTCCATCTAAACATGCAAACCCATTAATATACTTCAATTCTTCCCATGTGAAAAAGATAGCATCAGATAACATTCCCAATGTTTCAATATAAAAGAAAGATGTCATCCATCAAACAGAAAATGTACCTTCTTCATATTCTTTTACCCTCCGCTCCACTTCCTCGACATCTGCAGACTGTCGTAATATACCTTCGACCTTGGTACCTGAGGAAACAAAAAATTTGTAGCCAGCTTCAATTAAAAAAGAATCTAATCATCTCTGAACCCATTCAGCATTTTCAGCAAGGACACAACGCACACACCATACTGCAGAGGGAGATTTCTGAACAAATTCAATACGATTCTAACATCATCCACCTTTTCATCAGTTAAAAAATTTGTCCTTGGAGCATTCTTCTTTCTTCCTAATTAAAAAGCTTTCTTACGATAAAAAGGAAGCTCGACCAGAAAAGTAACAGTAATTGAAGAAAACTAGCCATGTCCAGGAAGACAGAGATGGGTGTTCTGCTTAAATGATACTAAAATAACCAAAAAAGTCACACAACAATGTCACTGTATAACCCAGATCAAAGGGCTTCTAAACATTATTATTGCACGATGCCATTTCCAGGGGATCAAGGGTGGGCTTACCATACTTCTCAAGAAATTTGAGTGCCTTCTCAAGAAAGGAAGGGCCTCCATCTATATCTTCTAAGGCGAGAAGAATCGGTCTCCCAACAACAAAAGATTTAATAGGGCGTTTATCCTTCCCTGAATGAAAAGCAAACTGCTTAAAAAATAATGAAATTGGAACAGATCAATGTTCATCTGCACATTGAAGATGAAACTCAACAAGTCTTGGCAGATAACAGTAAAGAGTGCACTAACATTGATGGAAAGACCCTTCAAATGAATCACTAGTGTCATTCCGGAAAATGCCATCGTGACCCATCACCAAAGCAGCACTAGGCGCTTGTGCAAGAGCATGCTCAAGGGCAGTCTTCCACTCATACAAATCTTCTGATGTCTCTGCCTGCGTAGAAAGCTTGGGGCTTAATAGAGAAATTTCAATAGATGTATGACCTAAGCACGTGTATAAAGACTACAAGATTGCATTTATTTTGGCGGCAGCAGGGTTCCACATACACTTATAAGTGGAACAATTCTACACACACAAAATGAGTTATTTGTCAATCTAAGAAGATAGGATGCCTCTGCAATTACTTATTAAAAAGAAAAAAAAAAGGATGCCTATTTAAAAAGATGCCTCGTCAAAAATAGTTTCGGAAGAACAATTATTTAACACTATCATGGCAGCACTTATGATTAGCAAATTCAATACGCGAAGATTATAAAGTATGGAATACAAGACATACTAATAAAAAATTACCCATAGAGGCTTATAAAAAACTCGAATGTATAGAAAGATACAATGAGAGACCTACTTTGTTAGCAACTGGTCAAGTGGTTCACTTCTAAGATATATCACAAGTTCTAAGAACATTTTGAATGTAGAACTGTGCGTTTGGTGGTGGTGTGTGTGTGTGTGGGGGGGGGGGGGGGGGTTATCAAGGAGAGATAGAGAGCACCTTAAGTGTAAAAGCTCGTCCATCGCGTCCATCTGGAAACAGTACAGTCAATAGCTTTTTATCTTCTCTGACAACAACACTGAACAGCATGCAGTTGTTAGCAGAAGGATACAGAAAATTACATGGCCAGAATATGATGTGTGAATTACCTCCCAGAATTATTTAAGTCAATTCCACCCAAAGTTAGATTCACTTCACCACCTCGCTGAGGAAGTGTGCTCTGCATGAGGAGCATTATTAACTGTAAGCATCTTTGTACAGAAATTCAAACTTGACATCTGTAATTAGTAGAGACTTGATAATTAAGTACACATAATAAGACATGGTAACTAACCACTAAAAGTATAAGAGAGTCTCGACACGTTAAAAGTGAATATATCAATAGAGAAAAAATTAGATGACATGCAAGTAAAACCAAAAACTCGACTACTAGTTGACAAATCAAGCGTGATCCTTCAGCATATTGTATCTCCTATCTCGACACTTTTTTGGCTATCCGTGTTTTCTGGATATCCAATTGATAGATTGACAATGATAAAGAGATGCTATGGCTTCAATATGTCAAGGTCACTCACATCCACAAGAGAGGACAACTACATTAAAATGGAACTATTCAGATGGATTGGTATTTGAACTTGTATTACTTGATTCCGAGAGAGAAAGGAAAAAAGAAGCCAAGACGATCTCTGCCACAAACTATATAAAAGACGGCCAACTGAATATAAGGAAAGGAAGACAAATCGAAGCAAATATTTACAAATAATTTGCATTGAACAAGTTCATTTTCAAAGCTCAACGGCAACATAAAAGAATGTGGCTAAACTCCAGCAACCAAATGAAGGAGCTAAAAAGTATTCAGCTTTCTCAAAATTGGTTAGGATATTTTACTTCTGTACCGTAATTTTGGAACTACTCAACAGTCATATAGGCAAGGGATCTCTCAAAGAGCTAAACGCCATATAACTTTTCTTTGTTACTGTGTTGTTAAGAGTTCTGTTTTTGGATAAATCAAGACAATTTTATCAAATAGCAAACCAAGACGGTGTCAAAACTAATTACAGTATTATCGTCTATAAAATTAACCAAGAGATCATTACATGCTAAAATCTTCTCTTTACACCAAAAATACAAGTTAAAAAAAACGTCCTTAAACAAATTCATAACCTCTCACTATCATGGAATAATCTCCTGTTCCCCTAATTTCAAGATTAACCAGAAAATACATAATGGCACGGGCCTCTTTATTACCTTGTTCTCCTTACCGGTCCTATGCAATCTCACACTAGTGATTGTCTCCAGCATTGACCTTGGCTCTACCAAGACACATCAAATGAAGAAATTGTGAGATTTCACAGCTGTATAGTGAACTGGCAACATTGTAAGACATGGTCTATGTCTTTCTCCCATTAATTATAAAGGATATATCAATCTATCACTACCCTCCTCCTCCCCCTTGGCTCACAGTTCTTCCAAACCTTCCCCTCCTATGACGTGACAGGTTAGCTCCCTGTAATAAGACCTCACAGTTTGATCCTCCTCCCTCCACAGCATTCCATCATCCCTTCCACCTCAAGTGAGAAGTTCCTCCCTCATATATATATCCTATGAGAAGTTCCTTGCTCATATATCCTATGAGAAGTCCTCAATCTCCTCCCATTTCCAATCATGTATAGCCCTCCTAAAAGAAATGCCCCAAGAAATTCCTTCTCTCCTTTTCTTTTTGAAGTAATCATTGGTCTTCTATCCTTAGTGGTCAAATAACATAGTATTCCTATTATTTATCACTCTACACCAAGCGGATATGATTCCCTGTGATTAACCAGTCTTAAACACCAAAAGGAAATGTTCCTCTAGAGTTGTTTCTCACGGAAATTGAATTCTCCTACCAGTACCCATACTGAATACCTTGTATTGTGAAAAATTACCTTATCCCTTCATAATATTCTTCCATAAACTAACTTCAAAAGGATTCATCACCTCTTTTGAGACAACCATCTATGCTAATCCATATTAAGAAGTTATCCTTCTTGGTAATGGTAATACATTCTCCTCATAGGAAAATCTTCGTAACTATTTCCTACATGGCGCCAAGTCGAATGTCGACAATTGTCAAATTCCCAGCACTCATTCATTCATTGAGGCCTCTATTTTCTTCCAATGAACCAAATGATACTACTTTTTATTCCCTTCCTCTCCACCGCACAAGAAGTACCTCATCATCTAACCAACCAAGTGATACTTTTATTTCCTTCCTTTCATCCCCCAAGAAGTGCCTCATCGATTTCTCCAACCTATTTGTTAGTGCTTCGGATACAGAATAGGAATCATGTAATAAGTTGATATTTAGGTAAAATGGATTTCACAAAAATAATTCTCACCCCTGGACAAATATGGCATATTTCATCCACTCAGCCCTTTTTCCACCTTGACAGGTGATTCATAAATCTCTATCTTTAACCTTTCTCACAAACAATTATTCTAAGTAGGTCATTGGTAAAGTAGTCATCTATAGCTTTGTTCTTACAACTAGAAGAGGACTATGTCCCTTAATGGCTTGTGCAAGAATAATCATTCCACAACTATCAGAAACAAAATCAGGAAGAAATAATTTCCATCATTTCTTTACAAGAATTTTATATTTTAAGTCAATTATCAAAGTTGTTTTTTCAATTAGACAAGATCTTCTTGATGCCTCGTGAAGTAAGTAATTTTTCAGCTATAATAAGGAGAAAAACAAAACAAAAAGGAGACATCTGGAAATCCTTGAACTAATTCAATCCTACTTCACGTTATCTACTCTACGGATTAATTTATAAACATTCTTATTGTTACTCTTTTAAAAGCAATACCTACTGTGGTACAAAAAGAAACCATCTCTAGAAAGATGATTGAAGAAATAAATCAAGTGTCCCCATCAATGTTGGAAACACCAACTGTTTATATATATTTCTTTGATCAACTACGCTGCAATCCCAAGCTGATATTTTATAAATTAATACATTTTATTGATCTAAATGGGGTATCCCGTACATAAAATTAGAGAATTTCACACAAAAATATGATTCTCCACTAACTGGCATACTAACCATCTATAATAATTGGAATCTCATAGGTAACAAATGGTCGAAGATATTAACATCATAGAACAAAAGTCACTCTAACTTCCACAGCTGTCTGTGTACAAACTTTGAACGAGGTAGTAAAGAGTAAGTTCTATGTGGTTTACATCAAATAAAAGTCAGTATCGGGATAAAAGATACTAACAGGATCATTCTTGAAGAAGACCAATGATGTGCGTGTAAGGATGAACCAGCGCTTTTTCCAAGACTTCCAACCTAGTCCTGCAGGAAGTTAAAAAAATCCACTTTACACCGTCAACAGACCAACATTATAAACTTCCTCAAAAATTTAGTTGCTCTTCGGGTTTTCTTATGTTGGGATAGGAGTCTAAAGAACAAAAGAAAATTCATACTGAAAAAATTGAATAAGAGCACAGAAGAATGCTATCAATTACTTCGTGGATCAGAAAGTTGTAGAGCATGCGACATACCTTTGCCCAAATTAAAGGGAAGCCAAAAGACCAATCTATCACAAGCACAGAGGGGAATATAATGGCCTTGAAGATTCAAAATCTTCATATAACCCAAAAACAGATAACCATTACAAAAGATGTTTTTTTGCTTTTTACTTTTAATGCAAAGAGTATCAGCAATGTGGATAACTACTGCTCGAGGACAATAAATAGATTAATCGGAAAAGGGTCAAAAATGCCCTTCTTCCATCCATTATTTCAAAATTTGCCCCTCCCTCTATCTATTGGATCAAAAATGCCCTCAATGTAATAGAAATGGGTTAAAAAAAACCTCTTTTCACCTATAGAATCAAATTTACCCCAAAATTAGAGATTTTTTTAATATAATATCCCTATTATTTAATATTATTCACATAATTAACATTACTTTTCTTTTCTTTTTTTGAAACTAGCAATTTTATTTTTCACATTTTTGGCAGATTATTTGCTTAGTGGAAAACATGTTTAAAAATTAAATTAAATCATAATTATGTTAATCTTTTGAACAAAAAACATGATTGTTCTTTTTAATGGCATAAAAGAATATAAAAATCATCTAATGGTATAATTCAATGTATCTAATATATATTTTAGTTTATTCACATTATATTACCAGTATATTCATATTACTAATTGGATTGAATTTCCGTTAATTTAATCCCATGTGTTTGGGGGGGTTGCCTTTTGCGGATTTTGTTTCATAAAATTGATCCCTTAATTATAGTTTAATTTAATTCTTTTTCCCATTTTTATTCAACATATAATCTGCTAAAAGTGTATTAAAAGATCTGTTAGCTTTAAGAAAAATAAAAAGTAATATAATTATGTGAATAATATTAAATAATAGAGGTACTACACAAAAAATCTTTAATTTGGGGGGAATTTAATTCAATTGGTGGAAGGATGGATTTTTAATCCATTTCTATTACATTGAAGGCATTTTTGATCCAAGAGGTAGAAGGAGGGGCAAATTTGATCCAATAGATGGAAGGAGGAGAATTTTGAACCATTTCTAATACGTTTAGGACAGTTTTGATCCTTTTCCGTAAATTAATAGCTTGTTTGGTCAAGTTTCTAAAATCAACTTATTTTAAGAAGTGCTCTTTTCAAAAGTGCTTATCAAAAAAGTACTTTTGGTGCAAAGCAATATGTGTTTGGCCAATAAATTTAAAAAGTACTTTTGAGCAGCAATTAGTGTTTGGCCAAACTTATTAAAAGTGCTTCTAACTATATTTTTCTCAAAAAGTGCTTTTCAAAAATAAGTTATTCTGGGGAGAAACTACTTTTTTTAGCTTCTGCTACTCCCTAAAAGCACTTATTTGCTCCCAAAAACTTGGTCAAACATCTCATTTTTTTAAATAAGCACTTTTTATTAAAAATAAGCATTTTTGGCCTCCCAAAGGCTTGGTCAAACATGCTATAAGTAAACCAATGACGCCACCCAATCCACCACCAGTTGGTGGGCACCAGATTTGAGTCATTTGACTATAGGGAAAAGAGAAAAAGGAAGACCCTGTATTTTTGGCCTTGTCTTTTTGTATCAATAATGACAATGACATTAAGCATTTGTCCAATATGGACAACTTTCCTGAGGATTATGACACCACAAACGATGTCACACAAATAAAGGAAAATGTGCAAACCATAATATAAACATAAGAGGACTCGTACGTGAATAACTTCTTCAAAGCAAGAGGATGGCAAAGCTAACATGTGTTATCCTTTTGCTCCTTAGGTCCTCGGCTAAAAGGCTAACATCTAGCTCCTAGCCAGCTAAAACAATTCTTTCTCAGTGCCCTAGTATCCTTACTTCTTTTAGAAAAATAATCTACTCATCTAGTAACTTCTGATAGAACGTTTTAACCAAGAATATTTTTAATAAGGTAAAGATATTATTTATATGCATGGGAAATGTAGAAAACTATAGAAAAAACTAATTCTCTAGAAAAAAATACCTAATCGCCGATACTAACTACAACATCGCAAATAGAAACAGAACCATGTTTTTATCTATACAAAAAGTGTTCATTGCCCCTTAAAAAGTCCTATCTTTTCTATCATATCACCCACATATGTGCCACAACTAAGCATGCCTTTGATTGTCGCTAAGGTTACGAAGTAAGGTCAGCTGGTTAAGGAAAGCTCAAGTTATGAAATCGCTTAGCCGTTAATTAATTTCAAAATGAAACCAAAATGATCGACCACTATGCACTATATATGTATTCAGCATAGTCCATACTCCATAGTCACTGACATGCTACCCAATAGTAGCGCAGTAAGTAGTCAACATCTTCTTGTGCTTTGCACATAAAACACCAGCTATCATATGTGATCCACTTCTTTCGCACATTCTCCATTGCAAAGATCACCTAGTCTTAACTGAGAATATCCACCTAGTTTTTCAATCCACTTCCAAGTATCCTACTCAGTTGGTGAAATGTTTAGCTTGTATAATAGCGAGGAGGTTTTGGATTCTGACGCTCGATCCCGTAAATTTCTGGTAAATCTTATGTCCCCAAGAGCTCCATTTAGCCCGATCTGTACACTTGCACAATGATGATAGATTTTTGGAGAGAACTAATAGAAATGTTTGGGAAGAAATTACACAATGTATTGTCCATGCACTATATATATTCCAAAAACTGGTCTTATTCTCACAATGATGACAGATTTTAGGCTAGATATATTTTAAAGGTGGTAAAAGAATTGCACAATGCATCGTCCATGCAACATTTATATTCTAAAACTAATCATATTTCCACGATCCACTGCCGCTTAGATATTTTCACCAGAGCTGTCCCCCGCTCTTTCATTGTGTTTCCCATAAGTTTCTCTCTTGATGCATGACAACATTACTTGTTCTCCATTTCCCATATTGTTTGTCATCCTATTTTGCTATAACTTTTCTCCAAATGACCGGGTTCTTTGGTGAATCTCAACAGCCACTTGTTCTTTTTTATTGTTAATACAACCACTTCCTCACAATGATCTATTAAAGTCTCTCAAGATTGTACTTCAAGCCTTGTCATTATCAAGTTGTAACTACCTTCCATTATAACAAGTGATTACCTCATTTGCATCCCAAGAAGTTGCTTTAGAGCCTGACCAATTCCAGTCATGGCAATTGGTGTTTGCACAACGGACATATAGCACCGATGTACTCGGGAACAATATCTCATTTTCTCCTATGATAGATACCATTTTTGCCACCCACTAACTATTTCTTAATAGTTTATCTGATTCTTTACTGCAATTTTGTTCGGTGAAGAGCATAAAGGAAACCCAAGTTGTGGGAGTGAAGTAACATGCATTTGAAAACATGAGCAATTTGATTAATTTTTTGATCCACTCCTCCAACTGAAGATGTCAAAGTACTTTAAATTGATCATCAATATTCATTCCTTAAATTGCTTCAAAGTCGAAACCATTGTTATTCCTGCATTAAATATTCTAGTTAAGCCACTTCAACATCACCAACCACCAAAGAACCATACATAAACAACAAATAGAAAACCCTCACGCCTTTCTACCTTCTTGCATTAGCTCTAGACCACCTTGTCCAACCTCTTATAACATTTGTATCCAACATCTTATTTAAAGCTTCCATTACCCAGATGAGTAGACTATAAGATAGGCATTCCCTTACTTGACTCTTGGGAGCTACCCAAAAACCTTAGGATTTCATCCGTCAAATGGGAAAATTCCACCATTAGTATGTAAAATCAAATCCACTTCCTCCATAGTCCATACTTCTACAACACATTTTTTCATCACAAACTCCAATAAGTCCTACTAAATGTGATTGTATGTATTCTCCACATCGATTTGCATAGGATCCCTCAAGTCCCTCTGAGGAATTTTTTTCCAAGCAAATCTTCATCTGTTTCCCTATCTAACTGCACTCCGTTCCATCTAACGTTCTAATTCAGTTCTTTATTATACGTGTGAAGAAACTTGCAACTACCCCCCACTCATCCACTGTTCCCTTTCCCCCTATAATGCTTCGAAAAACAAATTCCAACTTCGTTGAATAAACTGAAAATCTTTGTCCTTTCTCAGATTTGAAAGTAGCAAAAACAATTCCAAAGTTTGGTACTAAAACAAAGTTTGAAAACCTAAAATATCAAAAAAAATTCCAAACAAACACCTTGCGATCCCCCTCTTCCAACAACAATGCTTTAGAATATTTTGCTCCGACTAGTTTATATGTTATTGTCATCAGTGTTATCTCCCCTTTCACTTCCTTCATTTCTATTATTTCCCCCTTCTCTAAGTCTAACTCTAACTCTTTCTCTCTCTCTTCCTCCACCCTCTCTAGATTTTCCAACTTATCCATTAACTCCTCATCTTGACTTCTACTTTTCCAAAGACTTCCTTGTTTCATTGTCTTAGGTTCTTTTTCAAACTTTTCGACTTCTCTACAAGACAAAAGAAAGTTACTTTGAACCCGGTAGCTCCTCCAACATCACCTCACTCTTTCCCCAAAGTATGCCACCTTTACCAGCGTCCTTTCAAAACCTAATAATGTTTGAAGTCGTCCCCAATCTGATTAGTCTAACATTACAAGCAATTGGTTTGACGCAAGTTTGGTAAGCTCGAGCAATATTCTTACCAATTCCCTACCTACAAAAGGAAGACCAACAAGATCATAATAGTTAAAAAACTCGGGGGAATTATGTCATTGTGGGATGTGAGGAAGTCGGAAATAGTGGATCCCAAAGGAGAGTTTTTTTAATGAAAGAAGGGAGAGTTTATTCCACAGGTATGAGAAGTAATGTTGAGTAGGGTTTGGAGGAATGTAAGGGTTGTTGTGGGAAAGGTCAAAGGAGGAGTTGTGGAAGGAATTTGCTTTTGTTTATATGATAACATGATATACCTTAGGCATTTTTGGGGGGAGACACTAAGTACAATTTTTTTATAACATAAGATTTGGAGACACTTTAATACAGTAAGGTTCCCAAAGTAGAGGGCGGAATGTGAAGCATTCACTACGGCAATGGAAGAGTGCATTTCCCATTGATGCGATCACCTTGTATTTCACCAGCCTCCCTTTGTGTATATTCCTAATTATTGCATCACATATTGCTTCCATTTTGGTTTCTTAAAAGGAAAATCAAATCTGTCAACCATTCCTTCAACTTTACTTTGTGCATGTACCATTTGCTTAAATCATTCATCGCTCTCACATTTCAAGATTTTTCTTGATGAAATAAAACAATTCTATTAATTGAATAATTTCCATATACAAGTACATCAAAATTTAAGATAATGTTTTAGATCCGCGAAAAACTTTCTTGCCTACGTACCCCTTCCCTTTCAAACTCCCCCCGTCTCTTTCATTTGCCTCTCATGCACTACTATATTCTCTTTTGTTTTTACCCTTAAACCTCCTCATATTCTAATTGTCACTACTCGCCACCATCCATTTTTGTTAATCTCAATCAACAAGTCACTAGTCTATCCATAAAACCTTCCTTGGGTGCCGCTAGAAATTCCCCAATCTCAAGTATTTTAATGCCCATCCACTATGTTGCCTCTCATATTGTCTATTTAAGTTGCATTTGTTGAGATCATCAGAACCTATGTTGGATCCAAAAGAGATGGGGCAAACAAAAAAAAGAAATGCCCTTTATTTAATCTAAAACTCCAGTCTAGCAAGTAGAAGCTTGACACTGTTTTAAGTTACTTGTGTAAGATAGAGCATGTCAAATCATCAGGGACCAGCATAATATCCAATTATATGAAGGTATTAAGGAAACTAAAACATCTTTACTGACCTTTGGAAGAGATGAATAGTGGTCCACTCTTGAAAACCTGCAGATTATTACATAATTTAAAACTTCAAGGGCAAGAAAATTAATCGTAAAGCAAAATTAGAAGCATTTGCAGTTAACATACTTTTTGGAGAAAATATGGGTAGAGACCATGAACAATAAAGGAGGCATTACGTTTATAGGCTTCAATAATGACACTTCGTGGTGAAGTTCATCATAATGTAGGAAATCCTAGATCTAAGTAGAAGTAATTCTTTTGCTCCAATTTGTTTCTAGATGAATCCGTTACGTACAAGAGATACTTGTGACCACAAGAGGAAAGATCCTAATATTGCAGAGGATAGAGTGATTGGGTTTACTATCCCCAAGTTTCTAAACTAAACAATGCATTTCTCGGTCATTAAAAAAATATATTGTATCCCATCAAGAATAAAGACAACTATGAGAATAACAATAAAATAAGCAACAATAGAAGAATAACAACATGAATAAACAATAGAAGCCCGTAATGCACGAGTCCGTACAACCAAAGACTTAGCTTGATAACCATAAACAAAGATAAGAACTTGGTAATAAAACGAAGAATTCAACTACAGAATTGCTGAAACAAAAAGATTTCATCTCTATAGTTGTTTAGCTACAATGCCCGCATGAGCACAAACCTTTCTCTCAAGAAAGTCATAGAAATAGCAAAGGCACTGCATATCACTAGTCAAATTCTCCGTCCTTGTTACCAGTAACACAATCAAATCTTCTGAAAGCATGGGTGATCTATGACAAGGGGATCCATGTTTATATGAGGTAGAATAGTAGCCAACATAGGTATATGAGATTCACAACCAGAAGATATACACAAGATGGTGTAGAGGTATACCTTTTATTATTATAAACAACGCACAAGGATCATATGAAACCTAAGTGGATGAGCTCCAATACTAGAAAGAATGGACCTTTTGTGGTTTTGACCAGTGTTAAGATTACAGATAAATCATTTTTTATCAAGTGTAATTTTATTGATAATGGGAAAGCTCTCACATACAAGAGGCGTACCAAAAAGTAGAGAAGCTACCATAAGATATCATTCTTTACAAAATAGAATAGGAATCTCATAAGTACACCAAAAAGACATTGAAAATTGATGTTATACATCATATACAAAATCAAGCTCTTTCCCTTCAAAAGCTCCGTTTCTCTTCCTCCATACTATCCACATAAGTGCTAATCAAGAAATATCCCACGCCCAGTGTCCTCTCTTACATCCTCTTCAGGACAATTAAATAGTACCTCCTTCATAGTACCCAACATGTACATTATATCCAGAACCATCTTAAAAGCTCCCACCACAAATGTTATTCCACCTAGCAATGTAATAAGAGATGATGCACATCCTCTACGGAGTGTTACGCATGAAGCACCAACTAAATATATGATCCTCCATTTCCTCAAGTTTCATCCATTAGAATTGCACCCCTAAACACCAATCAATCAAAGACAAACTTTTCTTGGCACCCTAGGGATCTAACCAATACAAGATGGAACCCCAATTTCCCTCTAATAGCAACTTATAGTGTAACTCTTTACTGAGAATCAACCACTACTTTCTAGCACACATCTCCAAGAATCCTGGCTCGATACTACGATTTGCACACCCCACCTCCCAGGACTTGGCCCAATCTGGTTGCCACATTGGCCACCTTGAATATGGAGGATCTCACACAATTTTTCAAAAAAAAAAAAGATTACAAAAAGTATTATGAGAAAGGTTGAGGGACTTGTGACTTAGGTCATCGGTTTCAAGTCCTATCGATGTGAACTAAGCTTGATATTTAAGTGGAGAAGGGTAAAGGGGCAGGCCCATTATCCCTGAGTTTCACAGGTTGCGGTTGGTCCCAAGGATTGGCCCCAGATGGATTTCTTAGTCATAGAAAAAAAAAAGGTTTCTCTCTACAAAGGGAGGGTGAAAGAGGAGAAGAGAGGAGCATTGATGGATTGAGAGATTGTGTGAAACAAGCATATCAAGATAATGTATAACCTTCAAGAGACTTTAACTGGCCGCTAATCATGAAGAGGACCATTTAAACCATGGTAACCAGAACTCAACTAACATCTTCACATATATCTCTTTAATAAGTTCAATTAAGATATTAAAAGAGAGAGAGAGTTGCTGCTACAGAAAACTTCCAATATGTTGGACATATTAACGGTAGGATATACCCCAAGTATTGTGAACTTTACCCTAGCCAATTATGAAAAACTGAGTCAAAAGGTGTTTTTGTCCACCACTCATCCATTACAGTGTGGGAAACCAACGATATTTCTCGCAAGTTTTAGCACTCCGCGCTAGATATAATTTTGGTACTGTAACCTAGTTGCTCAACCATAATAAACCACAAGCATACTTTCAGGCTCTAACAAAGATATAGGTCCATAACTTTCAGTCCTAATAGGAATTACTTATAACAAAAAAAGACAAATGTAGACAAGGTGTAGATTAAAAAAAAAACAAATCCGACCGTGTTATCTCTCTCCAGTGTTTGGTGTATAAAAAATGCAAAATGAAAATGACATCTTCATCATAGTTAGTCACCAATTTGCCTTAAAAGACAAATTTCTTAAGTACTGACATGAGATGGGCCCAAATGGAGCAGACTGGATATTTAGGATTCATGTAATCCATCCCCAATTAGTCTGAGATTGAGATATAGTAACCTATTAATCACAGTTCGACCAAGATACAATCTTTTAGGTAAAACTAGTATAACCCAAAACAAAAGAACTAAACTTTCTGAATGAAAAATCATTTGACTACCATTGACTCAAACTTCCCCTTTCTTAATCTTCCTATTGGATTAAACAAGTGCATCTCCAATAAAAGAACATTCTTTTTCTCCTGAAGGATACTCATTTGACTTCACAATGACCCCAAAATTCCTCTTGTTTTTTTTTTCAAACTTCTTACATTTCCAACAAACAAAACTCAGCAAAAACAAGCAAGACAAATAAGTAGTGGCAAAAAAGAAAAGAACTTTACCGTATTTGAAGAACCAATTCTTGGACGCTCAAATGCAGCAAGTGAAGCCGACATTTCCTTCTGGGGTTCAATAAACTAAAGCAAAGAATATAGACATTGCAGCAAAGAAAGGAAGAACACAGTGGAAACAAGAAACTGCGGTTGACTCAGATCAAGAATCAGAAGAGATCTGAAAGGGAAGGGGAAAAAAAAGTTTAGGGTTTTGCCATGAGAAACAACAGCGACTGAACACAAAAAGAAAACCAAAGAAAAGGGCTCCTATTGCTCCTCTGTACTGTTGTGTCTGGTGGCTTTTGTTTTCTTCTTCATGTGTGTTGTGTTGGGGTTGGGTGGATTTGATTTTAAGTGGCGTAGATTGTAATAGTAGTAAAGTACATGTAGGAAGTTAATTATTTTATGGAAACTGCTACTAATTTTAGGTAAATTTGGGGGAATTTATTAGATTTATTTGTTTGCTTTTCACCTACTTTTGGCCGTGACTTGCTCTGTGTATTGATTACAGAGAGAGATAGAGAGAGAGAGAGGAGGAGGGGGGGGGTGGAGGGAAAATGTGAGTGAACAGAGGAAGGTGGGGTATGTTGGGGGGTGGGGGTGGGGGGAGTGGAGACCACGTTTGTTCCTTTGGTGGTTTAAGGTGGGGGTTTGAGTGAAGGTTATCTTGTTACCTAATTAACGAGGACTAAGAAAATCTTAAACTTTCTTAAAATTTTGACATTAAAAACTTGAATAATGTCATCCTTAAACCGTCAAATACAGGTTAGCTCTATTAAGCTACTGAAACTTAGGTTTCAAGATATAAGGTTATGATAGTGAATTTTTACCCCGAGGCAGAATCTGTCTAAACTTATGTCTTGAAGTATAATTTGTGTCAAAACTTATATTTTTTTCTTTGCCTTGCGAATTTTATTTTTTTTTTGTTGTTATGGGCATTTTCGATATTTTTTTATTACTTAAATTACAATAAAATAAGAATATTTATGCCAATGACCCTTATTTGATTTGTGAATATAATTAAGCAGAGATTATAATATTGATTTGCGAATAAAATTAAGCAGAGATAATAGTTGTGCAATGGCGATTTCTAACGGTGATTGTGGAGATGATGGTTGCAAAAGGTTATCTTTACAAACCTCTCAATAATTAGAAGAAGATTTTGTTCGAGATCTAAACGATGGAAATATATTTTGATCCATTTAGTAATTAAACCTTTTAAATTAAAAATAAAAAATTGGTCTCATCCATTTAAATTAGACCTCTATTAAATATAAATAAATGAAATCTAAAACTCTTTTAAATATTATATATCAAGTAGTTGTAATTTATTTATTATAATATATTATTCACCTAAAAATATTATATATCTTCTTTTTTTTTCAATTCATTATCATCAAATGATTCTCTTCATTTCTTTGACGAGATAAGTCGAACTCAAAAAAAAGTTTGAATATTAGTATCCAAATATATCCTAATTGAACTGAATCTTACATTTGTATTTTCTAATATGTCAATTTTTTATATTTTATTTATTCGTAAAATTTCAAATATATAAAGAGGAAAATGTAATGGTAATCCTCGTCAACTTTGACTAAAACCAAACATTCAGTCATGTAGCACATTGCTTCTTTGTGTCAACTACAATTTTTTAAAATAAACTAAAATATAAATTGATTTTGAAAAACATAATGACATATTAAATTCTTAAATAAAATAACATTAGAAAAGAAAAAAATATTCAATTTATTTATTTATTATATGAAATATTTTAACTGTATTGTATTATACTTTAGAGTTATCCATACCTTTTGTCATCAGTAAATTCTCACATTTTTTGACCACTTACCAAAAGACTTTTAGGGGAAAAAAAATTAAATTTATCTATTTATTTTTATTTATGATTCCTCCATCCAAAATAAAGGTTTTCTATTGTCATTTTTCCTTTAGGAATTTAATATTAAAGTAAATAGTATAAGGTTTAAAGTAACCGGTAAAGTTGTTGTCATATGATCAAAACTAAGGTTACGGATTTAATCCGTGAAAACAGTTTTTTGTGGAAATATAAGATAAGGTTGCATACACTATGATCCGATTTTTTTTCAAATTCTACATATAGCGAAAATTTTAATATAGCGAAAATTTTAATGTATCGGACTGTTCTAATGTGAGGTTTGAGGTGGAGTGGGGATGGGAGTGGGGGGCCCTGTGGTCCACAAAGTGGAACTGACATTGACTGTTGTTTGGCATATTGACTCATGGTTTATTCTTCTATGGTAAGCTTTATTTCCTCTCACAAATCCAACTCAAATGTGGAATTTTAAGGTTGCTTTATATTTTTTTGACATAAAAAAGTTTAATAGTTTAATAATAAAAGTGTATATATATATATATAATATATATATATATATATATATATATATATATTCTATATGCTCTCTTTTTAATATTCTTTTTATTGCATTATTATTATGTCATATTTAGTTGACTAGTATGATCCAATATTAATTTAAATAATTCCACCTTCATCATGCCACAAAGCTTCATTTATTATATTATTTTTTATTTTAAAATAAGTGATGTTTTACATAATTAAAAAAATATTAATAATTTTTTTTAATTTTATACTTATTTAAATAATGAGATTTTTACATAATTAAAAAAAATTATTAAAGAGTTACATCTTTGTTAAGATATCTATTAAAGGTAAGTTAAAGTTATTAAAAATACATTTTACTTTTTAAAAAACAGATAAATTCAAATTAAAAATAATATTTATTTTAAAATAGTGGGAGTAGTCAAATAAAAAAAAATTGCTACAGCTTGTGCTTTGGTTGTTACTATTGCTCAATTAATTACACATTTAGTAGACCATTTATGTTAATTTTGACTAATATAAAGTCATAAAGTCGTTATCCACCTACATTGATTTGAAAAGTTTCACATATTGATTCTTTCTTAAACCATTTCCTTTTTTTTTTGCTTTGCACGTTTATCTTCTATTTCTACGTAAAATTTGTATAGACCTAATTTCATATTATTAATTATTTATCACATAATATTTATATAAATGTGGTTGATCTTATATTAATTAATGTGTTTATATATAGAGTATATTTTGCAGCTCAAAAAAAAAATGAAAAGAATGATTTAAATATAATTTTGTATGTTAAAATATCTTCTACTAAATATATGTTTTTCTATACAAATACAACGAATGTCTTTAAGAAATTATAGTGTTCTTTTTTTAGCTACATACAGATAAAAAATTATAGTAGAATGAAAGTAATATTTTATATAAGTTGTACAGAAATTTGATCGACATATGTCTTCCTTATGATGGCTAGTAACTCATTATGAATTTTAGGGTATACATAAACAAAGAAGTACATAATAGTTATTTGCGATAAAAATATTTAAAACAATCCATAATTCATGTGAAAGATCCGTAGCACCACTTAATTTTGTTTTTAGAAAAAAAAGTAAAAAGATAAAAGAAAATAATTGTATAACCATTAAAATTAACAATGTCAGGGTTAGTTCACTTGCAATAAAATTACTTTGAAAGCAAATATGAAGAATAATATCATATTCGTGTTTCATATTACATAAATTTAGCTATAAATAGTTAAAAGATAATTAAAAAAAGCTATAGAATTCTAAAATGAACACTAATACCTTTATATCTTACTATGTCCACCAATTCATCCCTCGAGTTTATGTAGTTTAAGGAATTTGCATGAATGAAACATATTAAAAAACTTTAGAAAAACTCTATTTATAAGTGGGAAGTTCCATTACACGTTTATTTCAAAAGTATATGACTCAGAATATTGAAGGCCAAATGTAAAAAATAAAAATAAAATAAATAGATTAAAACGTTCAGGAATAATAAAATACTATAGATATTATCTTTAAAATATAAAAAGAGTGCATGAGAATTTAAAGATATTCATCTTAAAATGTTATTGCAATAAATTGCTTACAATTAAAGATTAATATAATAAAATTTAATATTTCGAGATAAATTTTCTAATATATAAAATTAATATGGAGTAATATTTAAGGGAAAAATGATTGTTTAATTTTTAATGAATATTTCAGTAAATTGAAGTTTCAACTCAAGAATTTTCTATTTTTTGCAAGAGGTCAGTAGATTGGTCTCATAAAAAATTAATATTTTTGTTGAAAGCAATTAAAATAGTTCAATTAATTCAAGTCTATTTACAAAAGCAAACATTTGATCAAAAATAAATTGAGTATCTAATAGGGTTTTACAATAGATGAGACAATTTCATAATTCATTAATATTTTAATTGTGTATATGTTGGTTTTACCTGGACTGAACGGATAACTCGCTATTACATGCATGGTCATTGTTTTGTTTGAATACCAAATGCTTTAATTATTACAACTTTTAAAGTTATAATTATAAATGTAGTAAAGCTTAATCGTTATTCATTACTCAAATAAATTGCTCTAAAGCTTAGATTATTTTTGGAAAAACCAAAAGCCTCCCTAAAGCTAATCATCTTAATGTTTTCACATTTTATTTTCTTAATAATTTAATTAGAATTAATTAGAGTTACATTTCTGTTTGATTGAAGGAGAAAAATGTCATTCAACTTTGTTAAGATTATAAGAATAGTCTAGATTGAAGGGTAAAATCATTGTTCAATATTTAATGAGTAATTTAGTCTTTCAACTTTCAACTATAGGTCGGGGCTTCCTACTTTTAGAATAATATAGATATATGATATTTTAATAATTAAATATTTAATAAGAGGCTATTACTAATTCATATTTAATTAATTGGATATTTATAACATTTTAATTTATAATAGGGGTAAAATTATAATTCAACTTTTCACTATTAATTAAATATTTAATAAGAGGATATTACTAATTAATTAGATATTTTATAATATTTTAATTTATAACAGGGGTAAAATCGTAATTCAATTTTTCACTTTTGTCTTCCCACTTATATAATAATATGATTTTACTAATTCTTTAACATATATTCTCCTGTTTTAAATAAGTGGTGTTTTAGCTTTTTAATTTTATTTCAAAATAAGTGTGTTTTACATAATCAAGAAGACAATAATGATGTTCTTTTAATTTTACACTTCTTTAAATGGAGAGAGTTTTACATAATCAAGAAAATATTAAAGAGCTACATCTTTTTCAAGATATTTACTAGAGGTAAGTGGGTAAAAATACATTTCTCTTTGTAGGAATGAATAGTTTTCTTAATGGGTGTGCCTAAGCTAAAAGCATCATTTATTTTGAAATGGAGGGAGTACTCTCTCCGTCTCAAATTATCTATCTTGATTTCTAAAAATAGTTATTTCAAATTATTTGTCTTTTTAGAAATTCAAGATAAAAAAATTTTCATTTTACTTTTCGTAATAATTATTCTTGAAAACTACAAACACTTCAATAAAGTGTATATTTAAAGATAGTTATATCTTAAGAGTTAAAGACATACAAAATGAGAGTAAAATATGCCCAAAGAAAAAGATTCTTCTTATTAATATTTTCTTAAAAAACATTAAAAAAATATGACAGATAATTTAAGACGGTGCATGAATTAAAACAACCAAAGTGAAATTTGACACGTTATATACAAGGATCAAGCAAGCTTCAACACCTTGAATGGAATAAGTCAATGCATTGTTTCATCAATTGTAATAATCAATCCTTTGAAATGTCAGTTTGAGAAACAATTGAGTTAATTCACATTAACGATTTAAATTTTAAAATGCCACTAAAAATTATGTGAAGCGGATGATATAATTATTGCAGTCATTTTCAAGTAAATATTTTTCGAGTAAGAATTTTACAATCTAACATAAGCTCATAGTTGTGAATTTGAATATCAAAAAGAGGAGAAAGAAGATAGCTATATATGACCAGCTAAGGATTAGATGGGAAGACTTGACTAATGTTAACTCCCAAGGAGCTTGGGAAGAGGTTTGTGGCTACGAGGGCTTGGGGGAGCAATAGGACATCGACAGTATGTGGACTAGGACATCAGGTTGAATTAGAGAAACAGTTAGAGAGGAATTAGAGGTCTCGAGGAGTAACATAAGTGGACATAAAAGGGATTGGTAGTTGAATAATTAAAGAGGTCCAAGAAAAAGCGGAAGCCAATAAGATTGCTTATAGGGTGGTCTGTGGTAGTGAAAAGTATAGACAAGGAAGACAAGTAGAAGAATACGGAGAAAAATAAGATGGTAAAGTAGCCAATTTAGCTGTTATAACGTCTAAATGATAGTCCAAGAGTCGTATGAAATTTTTGTATTGTAGGTGCATGAAGTCTGGGAAGGTTAAGGGGGCACTCATAGGATGAGGAGGGAGCAACCAGGCCAGATGATATCCCAATAAAATTTTGAAAAAATATAGACGAAGTAGGTTTGGAGCGGCTAACTGGACTGTTTAATGTCATTCTTATGACGATTAGAATGTCTGATAAGTGGAGAAGAAGTACAATGATTAATCGGTTGTACAAGAATAAGGGGGATATTCCAAAATTCTAACAACTGTAGGGGTATCAAGCTACTAAGCCATACTATAAAAGTTTGGGAGAGGGTAGTCGAGATGAGGATGGGGAGGGGTGTGTCTATCTTCGAGAACCAATTGGATTCATGTTGGGGTGATCAATTACAGAAGTCGTTCATCTCGTAAGGAAATTATTGTAGTAGTGTAGGAATAAGAAGAGAGACTTACATATGGTGTTCATTGACCTCAAAAAGATATATGATAAAGTTCCTACTTCCTAGGGAGGTTTTATATGGAGATGTTTGGAGTCTAGGGGTGTACCTGTGACTTACATTAGAGTTGACATGTATGATATGGAGTCAAGACAGAGGTAAAAATAGTGAGAGGTGATTCAAACCACTTCCTAATAATGATGAGGTTGCATCAAAGAACAACCTTTAACCCGTTTCTATTTGCTAACTGATGGACGAAATAATGCGACATATTCAACAACCTTTTTCCTTTTTTAACAACATTCTTAGTACCAAGAATTACCTTTTTTCTTGCTATATATATATATATATGTATATATATGTTTTTTTTTTTTACATCAACAACCTTTTTTTCTCTCTAAAGCATGATAACTAATCATCAAATGTCCCAACATCTTGCAATATTTGCAATACATGGGAATTCCTTCTTAATCTAATTTCTGAATATATAGCCTCTCTCGAGAGTGATTTATTGTTTTTCTATCTAACCCAAACTATTTCACCTTCACATTTGTCATATTTGGCTAATTCGTTCTTCCTTTACTGGAAATATTCATTTCCAATATTATCGTAATCAAACTCACAAGCTGTTTGACATAATTATATGTGATAAAAAAATAAATATGGAAGTAACAGTTATAACGGAGTAATAGGAAGATCCTCTTCTGACTTAAAATTCGAAGATCGCTTTTGAAGCTACATTTGAAGGTCATCAATGACATTAGGTATCCGTTGGAAAACTTTTTGTACAGAAAAAAACCTGTTGAATGTACAATTTCGAGTGTGTGTGTTTTCCCCTTCTTCATCTTAATATCATACTCTATATACAAAGAACATTTTTTAATTTGTAAATCTCATGAATGGTTCATGAAATTTTGCTAGGTGCTAACAATTTGGTCTTTCTTCACAACAAAGACACCATTGTCTTTTTGATTTTTTTTGCACACATTTTTCATTGATGATGACATTTTAATTAACTTTCTGCTACAAATGCATCCCTTCTTTTTCTTGGGTTCATTGTTGCTGCCTCTGCATTTCCTTTCTTCATCATTGCTACAAATTCATCATAGTTGATCCTACCATCCTGCAAAAACCAAAGAATGATAATACTTGTGATTAATTTTCTTAATTATTAAAAAAAAAAAGAAGGTAACTATAAATTCAAAATTATGAACAATAATTTTTGTATGAATATATGTGTATTAGCATGAGTATGTTTAGTTATTTTGACTTACATGATCAGTGTCGACTTCAGAAATGATTTCCTTCAAATCATTTTCGTCACTCATACCAAATTCTCGAAGAGCTTGCTCTAACTCTTCTCTTGATATATATCTAAGAAAAGAAGAAAAGAAGAAGAAAAAAAATTATATAATGATATTCGTGTATATTATTTTTTATCCTATAAAAATATCCAATATAAATCCAACCCTTTACTAAATAACAAGTACGCAATAGAATAATTAAAGTTTGAGTAGTTGACACCAATACTAAACACTAAAATAATTTTAAAAAAAGTTATCTGATACGTTAAGCTCCTGCTATGCATAGAATTCGAGCAACTTACCCGCTGTGATCCTTGTCAAAATATTGGAATGCAGTGTAAAGATGTTCTTCCCTGTCCATTTTGTTCATGTGCATTGTTGCTGTGATGAATTCTTCATAGTCTATGGTTCCATTTCCATCAGCATCAGCCTATTTTTTTTCAGTAAATAAAAAGAAAAATTAGCATTTATACAATAAACTTACAAAAACATATTAAAATACTATGTCATGGTAACTATTTTTAGGTTTCAAAATTTTGAAGGAAAGTTTTTTTTTTTCTTTTTTTTGAGAATATCATTATTGAATATGTACATGTTTTCTTTAAAAAAGAATTGTTTTTATTACATAGGGGTTGGGGAAAGGGGAATGAGCGAGGGAATTATAAGGTGAGAATCGAACCCTTATCAACAAGGGTAGAAATTTTAAGTAGTCAACCAACCGAACTATTAAGATTTCCCTATGTACATGTATTATATATATTTCAAGACAACCGTTATATCAATTGAGCATGAATTTTTTTTTTAATATTTAAAAAAGTCCTTACATTATTGATTATTTCATAGTTGAGGTCAGCTATATGTATCATCTCTATTCGTTCCTTTATTAATTTTTTTTAAAAAAATTATTTCTTTTAGCTAAAAAAAAATTAATAAACCCATAATTTAGAAAGAATTTCGAATTTATGAAGTCTTAGTTCGGATCTTAAATTAAAAAATAATAATAAAAAACCCATAATTCATAAAGAATTCTAAATTATTCGTGAGTTTTTTTTTTTTTAAAAAAAAATGAGATTTGTAGTTGTGTAAGCTTTATCAAATCATCAGAGATGAAAAAGAAGACTTGAAATTTTATGAATAAAATTCAAAAAGGACTTTACGACTGAGGGGAATATTGAACAACTCGAGAAAATTCGTTTTCGTTCAGAGAAAATAAATATGAAAGCCGAGCAAATTCGAGTGAATGAATACTCCAAGCTAGACAAAAAAATAAATTAATTGAAAAAATTAAGATCGTAAAACTTACAGCTTCCATTAATTGTTTAATCTCAAAATCAGATAATTTTGTCCCTTGTTTGGCCAATCCTTGCTTTAACTCCTCAAGTGTTATTGTTCCACTGTTATCAGTATCCATATTTTTGAACATCTGCTTCAATCCCATAATTTCTTCTTCTGACAGACATCCTGCAATAACCTGAGAAACTCCCAAAGTAGTGAGTACTTAATTTAATCTACTTTTAAAATTTAAACCTCTTTATAACAACATCGTTTGTTTCGGTAGTTTTTAATTGTTCTAACGAAATATTGAGATAGAAATCACATAACATAACATAACGTGAGAGATTGATTTCACGAAAAAAAAACATGTTATAGAGGACGACTATAACAGAGAGATTTGACTATATTCAGCATGATATGTAATCCTTAAGAATATTTATGAATCTTAAAATGCTAAACATAGCTATTACAGTGACATGTTGTTATAGAGGAGGATCATAATAGAGAGGTCTGACTATACTAAGTATGGATATGCATGTAATCTTAAGAATATTTACGAATGTTGGAATGCTACATTCTCTACGTGAAAAGCTTAATTATTATAATGACATGTTATAGAGGATGAATGTAATAGAAAGGTCTGGCTATACTCAGCATGATATGTAATTCATAAGAATATTTATGAATTAATCTTAAAATGCTACACTCACCGCAGGAAAACACAATTGTTATAGTGACATGTTATAGAGGAGGACTGTAATAAAGAGGTCTGACTATATTTGGCATGATATGTAATCCATAAGAATATTTATATTGCACAAAAAATATGACTGTTATAGCGACAACTTATAGAGAATGATTGTAATAGAAAAGTTCAATCATACTCGGCATTATATGTAATCCATAAGAATATTTATGAATCTTGAAATGCTACATTCACTACACTAAAAACATGACTGTTATAATGACATGTTATAAAATGAGGATTGTAATAGAGAGGTTTGACTATACTTAACATAATATGTAATCCATAAAGAATATTTATGAATCTTGAAATGCTGCATTAATCACTACACGAAAAACATGTTGTAACATTGACATGTTATATAGTAGGAATGAAATAGAGAGGTCTGACTATACTCAAAATGATATATAATCCATAAAAATATTTATGAATCTTGAAATGCTATATTCACTACGCAATAAATAGCTAATAGCAAACGGAAAAAATTAATCTTTAAAAATCTAATTCTATCCTTTAAAAGTCAATAGTGATCGAAAAAAGTTGAATGTCACACGTCATTATAAGCTCTGCCACTAAAAATCAGTATATTGACTTAACTTTTTATATTCACAAGGTTACATGCATGTTCTTACTAATTTTTTTTTTAAAGATTTATTTAAAAGTTAAATAAACAAGAAAATTCAGTAAATAACAATTTTGATTGAAATTAAAAAGTAAAAGAACTTATAATTAATTACCCTAAGAGCAACTTTCTTGAATTTGTTCATAGCTCTGAATTGTTTGAGCCTATGTAATACAGCATTGTCAAGAGGTGTGTCTGGTGCTTCTCCATCCTCCTTGATCCATGAATGATCTTTTAATACACAACCAATTTGTTAGAGAACATGTGAGTTTTTCTGATCACAAAATGGGTTTTATAATGACATAAAACAACAATATTCTCTATGTAATCCCATAAATGATCAGGTCCGGAAGGATAGAATATACGCAGATCTTACGTATTTCAATTTTTGTGATACATAGAGAGACCATTTCTGATAAACCCTCTCCATGTGAAGCATAATATAGGAGTTCAAGGATTTATTACAATTTTCATTAAGAACTATACAATTCCGGAAAAAGAACCAAGTTTACCCTTCTACTTTCTTAAATAGTTTACATTTAATTTTCATTATACTTTGCGGATAAAAATACTCACGCCGTTAATAAACTTAAATCTATTACAAATTTTTTTAGAAATATTTGACATTTTAAAAAAATCAAGAAGTTATTTATCCTTTTTTTTTTCCAAACCTACCAGCATTGTTTCAATTGGTGGAATGTTAATTAAGCGAGACGTTTATGGAGAAATAAAGGATAGTTTAGACAAATATTTTTACGACTAAGGCTATCAAATAGTACTTTTTAAATGGTGTGCAAAAAAAAAAACTTTAAGAGGCAAACGATATGAATATCTTTTTTATTGTCTCTCAACCAATGCTTGATATCCCTTTGAGGTCCGACAATAGATTCACATCGAAAAATTCACTTCGAAAGATAGAGATTTTTTTATCAAAAACGACAACTTCATCCTAATAACTTAAATTCGAGATTTCTGATTAATTAACTTACTTAGGACTTGCATAGTTGTTAACCTCTGACTGGGGTCAACAGTCAACATCTTTCTGACAAGGTCCTTTGCTCCACTGGAAATTGAAGGCCATGGATCACTTGAAAAATCAACATGTCCTCTCAATATTGCACTGAAAATTCCATTTTCATTTTCTGAAAAAAGAGAAACAAATTCAATTGTTCAATGAATTTAACCTAGCTATTTTCTTTTAGGCTTAGATATATAACCGATCACTTAAACTTATCAGGATATTTCATTTAGGTATTCGAACTAAGCATTATTTCAATCGAACATCTCTAACTTATTTTCAATTCAAATTATATGCATTCGCCTTAATAAACTGTAAAACCTCATACATTTTTTACTTGAGGTTGATACGTATAACTAAAGGAGATGACATATTTTACTTGGTTAGCTTAACTATCTAATAGTCGAATGAAAATACACAGAATTTCTTTTTCAAAATTTGAATCGAAAATGTCTAATTGGATCACTTTATTAAGAGTTGAGGCGTTCAATTGAAACAAGACTTAATTCGAGTATCTAAATGAAATGTTCCAATAAATTTAAGGGACCGACTATATATTAAGCCTTATTTGAATCATATATACAAAGAATTACAGTTTTGTCTGTTTCATCACGCGTGTGAATTTTTTACCTGCCCAAAATGGAGGAACTCCACAAAGAAGAATATATAACATAACTCCAATACTCCAAATATCAACTTCTGGTCCATATCTTCTTTTCAATACTTCAGGTGCAATGTAATATGCACTACCTACAATGTCCTTAAATACATCTCCTGCCCAAACAGAAATATGTGACTATTAATCAAAGATTATAGACAAAAAAATATTTAATAGTACTAATTATAAATAATGCTTGACTAATTGTCTTGTTTGATCAAGTTTCTGAGAGGTCAAAAATACTTATTTTTTTTTAAAAAAAAGAGGTGTTTGACCAAGTTTCTAGGAGAAAATAAGTGCTTCTGGGGTGTAGCAGAAGTTATTTTTCGGAAACTAAAAAAAATAGTTTTTCCTCAAAATTACTTTTCTGAAAAAAGCACTTAGAAATACTTTTAATTTGGCTGGTCAAACACTAATTGCTGCTCAAAAATACTTTTAAAATTTATTGGTCAAACCCAAACAGGTCATAAATTACCCTTAAATCTTTATCAATGGAATAATTACTATATAAGCCTTCTTGGAGTAAATAGGGTAGAATTGCAAAAACAAAACAAAACAAAACAAAACAAAACAAAAAATTAACGTCTATTTAGCTTTTTAAAATGATAAATATTTTAAAACAAAATACTTTTCCCTGACGCATGTTGGATGATCATCTTGAATTTGAACCAGAGACCTCGCCAGTTCAACCAACTAGAAGAGAATCTAATTTGAATTTAAACTAGAGACCTCGTCGGTTCAATTAATCTGGAGAGAATCTAATTTTGACTAAAGGGACAAATAAAAAGGATAGAAGGATTAATATCCTAGTCCTCTTCCTTTGGAGTAGAGATCTCGAATACAAATTCTTTCTCCCATACTATGCTAGGTTTTCTTCTTAGTGAATCTTTGCTAGTTTCTGTACTCTTAATTTTATACTAAAAAGAGCTTGTTAAATCTTGAGGATATAATTATGTCACAGACATGTCTCGAGCTATAAAAAATTCTCCACAGATTATGTGACTAAGTATTTTTCGTAAGACTTCCAACACCAATCGAAAGAGAGAATCTAATTTTGACTAAAGTGACAGATAAAAAGGGCAGAAGGAATAATAAGTACCTTGCTTGTAGAACACAGAAAGACCAAAATCTGTAGCCTTAAGAGGTGCATTCTCATCCTTATTAAGAAGTAGAAAATTCTCAGGCTTAAGATCTCTATGAATAACTCCCATTGAATGACAAGTATGAACAATTTGCACAATTGTTCTTAACAATGATGCTGCTGCACGTTCTGTGTAGTGTCCTTTGGCGATAATTCGATCGAATAATTCACCTCCAGCACACAACTCCATGACCAAATGCACAGAATGTTTGTCCTCATAAGCCCCTTTGAGTTCCACAATGTTTGGTTGTCCTGCCAAGTGATGCATTATTTGTACTTCCCTTCTAACATCTTCAATATCTTCTTTGTTCACTAATTTCCTCTTAGCTATTGTTTTGCATGCAAATTGGTCCCCTGTTTGCTTATGTGTACACAAATGTGTTACACCAAATTGTCCCCTACCAAGTTCTTTTCCTATGGTATATGTTGTCCTAACATCTTCCATTGGTCTGCCTAATACTGGCCCTATTGGTGATTGTTTTGAAGGTTTTGATGATGATGGGCTAAGGGATGTTGGAGGAGGGGTTGTTTTTGTTGGTGTTGAGGAACTTTGATTGTCAAGATTATGTGTAGATGAATTATTTTCTCCACTTTTGGGGTTTGTGCTTTGTTCATTTCCATTTTCATTGTTGTTGGTAGTTCCATTAGGTGATTGTTCTTCTCCACCAGAGCAACAATTCCCCATTTTTTAAAAAAATTGGGGACAAAATTGCTAAGAAATGAAGGTGGTGAAGAAATTACACAATCAGCAACGACGTAACGACAATAATTATTATGCAATAGGAGAGAAGAAAATTAGAACAAACAGAAATGCAAAGAAATGAAGGTGAAGAAATTACCCAATAATGGAAGAGAATCAGCGACGGCGTAATGATAATAATTATTACGCCTCAACCTCAAATAGAGAAGAAAATTAGAACAAATAGAAATGCAAAGAAATGAAGGTGAAGAAATAACGTACGCAATAATGAGAGAGAATCAGCAACGACGTAATGACGATAATTATTACGCCTCAATTTCAAACAAAGAGAGAAAGAAATTAGAACAAACAAAAATACAAAAAAATACAAAGATGAAGAAGTTGCACAATAATGAAAGAGAATCAACGATGACGTAACATAACGATAATAATAATTATGCCTCAATCTCAAACAGTGGAGGTGAGAAGAAAATTAGACCAAGCAAAAGTGTATATTAGAATGAAATGAGTGAGAAAAAGGGTGGCATGATGGACAACATGCATGATGGGGTTCAGGAAAAGAAATAATTATTGTTTAAAGAGAGAATATTCATCATGAATTATATAGTGTTTTTCCAATGCAAGAGAAAGTTTAGAGGTAAAGAAAGGGATGATTCAATGTTGGAAATATGGAGTTTATTGCTTAAGATTGATTGTAGGAGGAAAAATTCATGTCTTCTTTTATTCTTTTCAATTTTTTTGGTTCTGTTTCTTCTTTTCAAAAATTAAATGAACTTCATAGCTAGTACTCCTAATTTGTTTTGTAGATAGATGAAAAAAATGTCTTTTTTAGTGTGGAAGGTTTAGAGTGCTTTTCAAAGGATACTATTTTTAGTCATTGTTAGTTCTAGTGCAACCTAGTAAAGATAATTTTATAAGTTTTATTGTTACAGTGAGTAAAATTTAATAACTATATATAAAGTTAACTATAAAAATCTCGATTGAAAGACTATTAAGTTTTAAAAAGTTATAATTTTTTCTAGTAATGCTCAAACCCGTTATACGAGGCTCTGCAACAACATATAGCCAGTAGAAGAGTGCAAAATGATACATATGCCTTTGCTACTATGGAACCAATGGAAGAACCTAAGAATAGTGAAAAGGTTCCAAAGAAAGAAGTGATACTTCTGCTTGAAAACAAAGATATATTGTTGAAAGAAGATATTTGGGAGATAACCCAAAAATATTTGATAGAAAAATTATATTTTCCGGGTGAGTCATACAAAACCCGAAATTACTATGAAAGTATTCTTCTGAGTACAGGAAGTGTAGAGATATCTCACTTCAAGGATAGCAGAGATGAGACAGTTTATAACTTCTCAAAATTGATTATAAAGAATATTATATCTATGGAAGAATGGGGAATATCCTCCCTAAAGGAAAGACAAGTGATACTTGGAAACGGCAGAATGAATTTCACTTATTGGGGATTCAATAGAACCCATAAGAGATTGTCTAAAATTAAGATTTCTAGCATCTCTTAAAGCAGCCATAAAAGATTCAGGTAACCCTTTAAGGGTTAAAGGCTTAAAAGCAATTTGAACTAAGCCTATATGCATGAAGCTATACTTCTTTTTATAAAGCATAATATCACGTTCATTCATGGTTACCTGAATCTTTTATGGCTGCTTTAAGAGATGCTAGAAATCTTAATTTTAGACAATCTCTTATGGGTTCTATTGAATCCCCAATAAGTGAAATTCATTCTGCCGTTTCCAAGTATCACTTGTCTTTCCTTTAGGGTGGATATTCCCCATTCTTCCATAGATATAATAAAGAGAATTATATCTATGGAAGAATGGGGAATATCCACCCTAAAGGAAAGACAAGTGATACTTGGAAACGGCAGAATGAATTTCACTTATTGGGATTATATCCAGGCATGTTTTATGAGATTTAAAGTAAGATGGGATTCAACATAGATGTTTAATTGATATGAATATTGGAGAAAGCAGTGTTAAAAACTCTAGACTGGAAGAGGTAGATATACCTCAAGATCTTGATTTGTTAAACAAATGGACTATTCCACAAGTCCCTATTCATAAGATTTATGATTATGGCTTTTTTGATAAAATATCTTCTAAACAATTGATAAAAACAAATGAGCAGTCTCTTGCTTTGAATTCTTCTGAACAAACTGTTCGTTTATTGAATGAACGTGATATTATGCTTTATAAAAAGAAGTATAGTTTCATGCATATAGGCTTAGTTCAAATTGCTTTTAAGCCTTTAACCCTTAAAGGGTTACCTGAATCTTTTATGGCTGCTTTAAGAGATGCTAGAAATCTTAATTTTAGACAATCTCTTATGGGTTCTATTGAATCTACGGTGGCGTATGGTCCCGTATATTTCAATACTCAACCTAATTTACAGTTATCTTTATCTGACGTCAATATTCTTGATGCATTAACATTAAATGTTAAAACTCATGGTTATAATTATGCTCCTGGATCTGAACTTATATGTTTATCTTATAGAATTTATTATAAATTCTTATCCACTCTTACTCCTCGATGCAAATTGACAGATATGTCAAACGAGACTATGATATTTGAAACAAATTTTGCTAAATCCAAAGTCACCACTAGGAGACTTATTGGATGGGATGAGATTAATTTTCCCTCTACTTGGATTTTAGACTCTGTTATATCTTCGAGTCAACAATCTGAGGAAATTACTAATCATGATTATTCGCATATAAGCCAAACCCCTGAAGGCAGCATTTGCATTCAATTTGAGGATAATAAATCCTTAGTGCCTTATAGGCATTCTCATACTGGTAGTAGAAGATTATCTACTTCTGCAGGTCATTCATATATTGACCCTATTGAACCGATCTATGGTCCGGCCAGATTAAATCGTGCCGCTTCTCTTCATACGATTGACACGACCGATGGTAATAGGCGTGTTGACCGTATAAAGGTTTCTAATAATATTGTTAAAGATGATAATTCTGATAAGGATATTCCTACTGCATCCGATATGGATTTTGATTTTAATAAAACTTAAATGATTAAGTTTCAAATTGATTTTAGTCCGGGTTCACCGGCAAGACAACATATTTTAAAAGAATTTTGTCAGGACAAATGGAAAAGTTTTAAAAACTGATACACTGAGTTTTATAACAGTGATGATAAGAGAAATATTTCTCAAGAGTTTTATGAAACTTGTGCTTTGCATAACCAAATTATATATTTTGCTCCTTGGTTTATAACCACTTACATGCCCTTATATATCAAAGTTCTTGAAAGAATTTATCAAGAAAGTAATGGTAATACCATTACAAGTATTTATCCTCCTCAAAATCCTTTTGTTTTACCAAATAATACTGGTATTACTTTTGCTGCTTTTCAAAAATTTATTGAAGATGATGTCGCCAGCAACGGTATAAAGGAAATTAATAATTTGATTTCTCAAAATAATTATTTGTCTTTATATGTTAAAGTTTTGGGAGAACATATTAGTTCACTCGATTCTAAACTTGATTATTTAACTGAGTTGGTGAAGAAGATTGGTATTCCTTCTTCTGACATGTCTATGGTTGTTCACTCTGCTCATGTTATACACAGCAAGCCTGAAACTTCTACAAGGCTAGAACCTTCTATACAGAGACCTCCAGAGATTACTGGATTTAAGATCAAATCTAGGGAAGATTTGGAAAAGCTAGTTAATGACAAACTAGCAGAGTTAAATCTTAAGCCTTTGGAGCTAGCCTCTGAATTTGCAGAGAATATTCTCGATCCGTCCAAAGATTATAAGGAAGAGACCCGATCTGAACTTAATAAACTCAGAAAGTTGGGAAAAAGATATGGTGATATGCCAAGAATGGATACATATTACTATCCTAGACCGACTCCCCAAGATGTTTTGGTGGAAGAAAGGGATTGGAACCAAACCAACACCAGTTATAACGGTGACGCCATCTATGAATGGAATTTAGATGGTTTAACAGACAGACATATAAGTATTTTGGTACATAGGATGTTGATGTACTCGACAATCTGCAAAGCTACTTCGGATAAAAATACGAAAACAGTAATTTGCAGAATGATAGTTGCAGGTTTCACCGGCCAATTAAGAGGTTGGTGGGATAATTTTATGACTGCTGAAGATAGAGCAGCAATCTATAATGCTGTTAAGTCAGAACCTGGAGTTGATAACCTAGGAAGAGCTCTAGTAGCAGGAAGACAAGATTGTGTCTACACTTTGGTACTTACCATTATTGAACATTTTAGTGGTAGATTCACCAACCCATCTTACTTTAAATCTCATAAAACAATTCCTAGGCTCTGATACCATCGTGAACAGGATCTACGTCGGCGGTAGTCCGCCGGCGGTGATAGACCTTATTCGGATAATATCCTTGTCTTCGAACAAGAATCAAAACAAGGAGGAATTATTATATGAACTGTGTAAAGCCTTGGTATATAGATTACTAGCTGTATGGTAAACTTTTACCGAAGCACGGGACCTGTCTGGACAAAATACTGCCGGATCTTGAGACCATGTGTATAGGATACCTTTTTAGGGGCTCCCCGGGATAACAACGACCCTTAACAACTCCAAATAACGGGCCTTTTCACCGGGCAACTGTACGTAGCCACAAAGGCAAATCCAAGATCTACAGTATTCGTCGACTGTACCACCATCTCCGAACCAAGCCCATCGTGAACAGGATCTACGTCGGCGGTAGTCCGCCGACGGTGATAGACCTTATTCGGATAATATCCTTGTCTTCGAACAAGAATCAAAACAAGGAGGAATTATTATATGAACTGTGTAACGCCTTGGTATATAGATTACTAGCTGTATGGTAAACTTTTACCGAAGCACGGGGCCTGTCTGGACAAAATACTGCCGGATCTTGAGACCATGTGTACAGGATACCTTTTTAGGGGCTCCCCGGGATAACAACGGCCCTTAACAACTCCAAATAACGGGCCTTTTCACCGGGCAACTGTACGGAGCCACAAAGGCAAATCCAAGATCTACAGTATTCGCCGATTGTACCACCATCTCCGAACCAAGCTAATCAATCTTTATACTAAGTCTTTTCAGTTCTTATAATAAAATCTCCCGATTTTAATAAAGTCTAGTTCATTTTTTATGAGGATTCAAGTAGAACGGAGATTCAACATAGATAGATTTTTAGCCGGCTATAAGCACGGCCATCGGAGAAGAAGTATAAAAACAAAAACTTAAAAATAAATACCTTGACACCGGAAGTTGTGCCCAAACTTGGACGATTTTTGATTTTCTCTATACAAAAGAAAAGATTACAACTTTACAAAAGCTTTGCTTTCTTAGAGAGAAGGCAGAGCGAAAATCTAGAGAGAGAGAGAAAAACTAAAAATTCTGATGATCTACAAATGAGGCGAAGGCCTCTTTAAATAGAAAAATTCCTATCTACAGTGACTTTGTACAGTAGTGCTCTATTATTGCACTTCAGACAGCTATCTCTGTCGGTGGGGTCCTCAGGGGCCTACAAGGGCTCAGATTTTCTTCTTCCCTTGTGCATTCAACATCCTCTGTACGAATTCTTCTGTGCTATCTCCTTCCTCAAGCTTATCTTCTTGTAGGAGCTTTTCTGCTTCTCGTAGAACATCTTCAGTGTCTACTTCTTCATCCATTTGTGAATCCTCGTAATTTGAGAGACTCTTCATTGATGTATCTGATTTACTTGAAATTTGATCAAAAGATTCCATTAAATTCTTTTTGACCAAATTTAGATAATCTTCAATCTGACGGGTCTTATCTCCCGGTTGGTAAGCAATCTTCCTTGCGATATGCCTTAAAGGACTGTTTTTAATTACATCTTTTTCTTCTTTTTCTTTATAAATTTTTAAGGCTTTATGAATGTCATCAATTGTTTCTTGCCCAAAAATCTTTTGGGTATTTGGGTCTATTTTCATCATCTTGTCCCAAAAATTGTTGTAGTAGGTCCGATAAATACACGGAATCTGGTCTTCGGTATAACCGAATTCAGGGATCCATTTATGAATCCAAGGGATGGAAAATTCTATGAAGAACATAATCTGGCTGATATTTTCAGGAGAACTTATATGTTCTTCTTTGTATAATTTGTCCAAATCTGGAGATAATTGCATCCATGAGTCATATAACTCTTTTAATTTTTCAGGTAATATCCTGATGGATGGGCCGTGGAATGTCCACCATTGAATAAACCAATTCGGTATTGTTCTTTGGAATACCTTTGAACATACCTTGATAAACCAAGTATGCTTGTGTTTATCATTATTATAATATAATACATATGAAAACGCCTGGATATAATCCCAATAAGTGAAATTCATTCTGCCGTTTCCAAGTATCACTTGTCTTTCCTTTAGGGTGGATATTCCCCATTCTTCCATAGATATAATTCTCTTTATAATCAATTTTGAGAAGTTATAAACTGTCTCATCTCTACTATCCTTGAAGTGAGATATCTCTACACTTCCTGTACTCAGAAGAATACTTTCATAGTAATTTCGGGTTTTGTATGACTCACCCGGAAAATATAATTTTTCTATCAAATATTTTTGGGTTATCTCCCAAATATCTTCTTTCAACAATATATCTTTGTTTTCAAGCAGAAGTATCACTTCTTTCTTTGGAACCTTTTCACTATTCTTAGGTTCTTCCATTGGTTCCATAGTAGCAGAGGCATATGTATCATTTTGCACTCTTCTACTGGCTATATGTTGTTGCAGAGCCTCGTATAACGGGCAGTCTCTTGGAATATCTTCCAAGTTGATAGAAGAAGGATTTTCATTTTCTCTTCTTTGAGAAATATTCTCATTTGTTAGAGTCAGATTTCCTCTCCTAATAACTGTATTTCTGGAAGTATTACTTCCTGAATTTGATGTTGCAGAAGTATAACTTCTGTTACTTGAACTTGAACTCCCTCGGGTATATCCTCCAGGAGTACCTCTTCCTCGACCTCTCCCATGGGGGAAGGGCCATTGCGGCCTCATCCTACAACAAAAACAGATTTTGTTAGTTTTCATTTAAAAATTCTCTTGTTAGGAAATCTGGTAGTGAATTATCACTTCCTTTTTTATATTCTATCTCAAAATCAAACGGCGCTAATTGGGCCTGCCATCTTGCAAATATAATTTTTGAGGCATCATGTTTAAAATCCTTATTAAACATAAATTTGACTGCATTATTATCAGTCCTAATTAAAAAATTTTTGTTATAAAGATCGTCTTGAAATTTTAAGACACATTTAACAATACAAAGCATTTCATGGGCCACCGTAGCATATTTTTGCTGGGCCTCAGTCCATTTACCCGAATGATAACGAACTAAATACTCCCTTTTATCATGGGGGTTAAACTGCTTCAGAATTCCACCGAAACCTATATTAGAGGCATCGGTTTCAATAATTTTTTGCCAGTTAGGATTGGCAAGGGTTAAACATGGTAAAGAGCTTACCTTCTCTTTTACCTTTTTAACAATATTAGTATGTAAATCAGACCATGGCAAATTATAACCCTTTTTAAGCCTTTCAAACAAAGGGGCCAGATCTGTAGATAAATCTTTGATAAAGGGAGAAATATAATTTAAACTCCCAAGAAATCTCTGCAACTGCGTCCTGTCATTGATAACATCAGGAAATTTTGCAGCAAAATCAATAGATCTTTGAATGGGAACTATTTTTCCCTGACAAATACAGTGACCAAGAAATCTGACATTTGTCTGAAAAAGACTCATTTTAGGTTTAGAGATTACCAACCCATTTTGAATAATTATCTTTTTGAAAATGTCTAGATGTTTATAATGCATTTCCAAAGTTTTTGAAAATACCAAAATATCATCGATATAGACAATGATGAAATCCATATATGGATTAAAAATATCATTCATAATTTTCTGAAATTCAGAAGGAGCATTTTTTAAACCAAAAGGCATAACATTCCATTCGTACTGTCCGAATGGGACATTGAATGTCGTCCTATAAGTGTGCTCTTTAAAAAGCTGAATTTGCCAATATCCGGATTTTAAATCAAATTTTGAAAATATATTGGCATCATATAATCTTGATAAAAGATCTCTTTTATTAGGGATCGGATATCTGATCCATTTTAAAACTTTATTCAAAGGTTTATAATTAATTACCAATCTAGGTACACCACGTTCCTTTTCAGCAGCATTAATGACATAAAAAGCTGTACAAGACCATGGTGACTTTGATGGTTTTATAAGACCTTTTTGCAAAAGATTATCAATCTCCTTTTTGCAGATTTCAAGCAATTCTAAATTCATCTGGCAGGGCCGAGATTTAGTAGGAATATTTTCCTCAGAGAAAGAATCTTCATATGGAAGAGAAACTACATGCCTTTTTCGATTCCAAAAGGCGCTGGGATGATCAGCACATATAGAAACAGCAAATTGTTCAGAAATCAATTTAATCTTTTCCTGAACTTTGGAGGATTGTAAAACAGTATCAATAGACATGCTATAAATTTCATGTTGTAAAGATTTCATATGAAAAATCTTTTTATCAATCAAAGAATTTATGTTTCTAGTAAGAGATTCAGTTATAAACTGAAAAGAAATTTTTCTACCATTATAAGTAGAATGAAAACCTGTGTTATCAACATAGGTAAGGGGATAAATAGCTTGAATAAAAGGAGTTCCAAGTATAATAGGAGGGAACATTTTATCTTTAACAAGAATGAAAAAATGAGGAATGCAAACTTTATCTTTGCAAATATAGGCCTTAGGCAATTTATAATCAATTTTCATTTTATCAGCAGATGCAGAGCTAATCTTATGAGAAGTTTTTTGATAATATCTGGTTGGGATTATCCCTTCTTGAATGCAACTCATATCTGCTCCACTATCAATAAGAGCAGTTTCAGTAATGGAAAAATTATCGTCAATTAAAATAGTACACTTACCATCTATGAGAAGTTACTATTTGCATCATTCCTATGAATAAATCATCATTTGGGGAAGAAATAGCCCTTTTTGCAAAATCAGAAATTTCTTTTGAATAATTTGACTCATTTAAAACTTCTTTTCCTTTATCATGACCCATAGTACGTTCCATTTGGCTCATACGATGGTCGAAAATCATTTGATTTTGTTTAAGAGATTTAATCTCATTTTTTAATTTTTCAACTTCAGATTTTAAATCGTCCATTGAAGAAGAATAACTGGGAAAACTCATATTTTGTGGCGAGTTCTTTTGCAAAAGTCTTTTTTGAACTTCTGCCATAGAATATGGAGTTTCCTCTAAAAAGTCTTTCTTTTGAACAGGCTTATCAGCCGGTTTTGAAATAGAAGCCATACTGATAATTTTTTCTCTCAAATCGTTATCAGTAACTTCTTTTAATAATTCTAAAATATTATCAGAAGTAATAGGTTTAAGTTCAAAATTATTTTGAAACTGGGATTGTAATTTATAAAAATCCAAATTATCACAAAAACAATTACCTGTATCACAATTATCACAAGTATTATCATCAGGTAAATCAAATAATTTAATAGAGGCTTCAGATTCAGAAGAAGAAGTATAATCACTCTCACTGACTGAAGTTTCATCCATGATCTTCATAATTTGTTCTTTGAACTTATCATCTAAATCCATAGCTAAAGTCTTGATCCGCTCTTTCTTACAGTTTGGGGCAATATGACCGAACTGACCGCACCTATAACACTTAACATCTTTCAGATCTCTTCCAGATCTGTCTTTTACAAATCTTTTCTCTTTGCGGTGTTTTCTTCGGAAATATCTTTCCTCTTTTGATCGATGATGTCGTCTTTTACCTTTCCTTTGATAGTAATCATCCTGATTACCTTTTCTATTCTTCCCTTTTGATGAAGATGCTACAGTTCTTTCCATTCCGAACTGTTGACAGAAATCACCCAACTGGTTTCTTTCAGTTAGATTCTGCCTTTTAAGTTGTGCATTCAACTTTAATTCGTTACATAGGTTTAATCCTTCTTGGGTACAAACTCCAATAAGTCTCCCATATGTATAATTGTTATACATAATCTGGATGTTATTTCCTCTAAGAGCTTTCCTAACTCTTTCTGCAAATAGGTGAGGTAAACCATCTATAAATTTACCTTTCCAATGGTCACTGTTACTTTCGGGCAAATCCATTACCCGACTAAGGAAGGTGTCCTTATACCACCTGAATTCGCCTAAATGTTTACATCTAAGCCCATTTAACAAAGTACGAATATTTTCGTACATGTTGGTGAATCTACCACTAAAATGTTCAATAATGGTAAGTACCAAAGTGTAGACACAATCTTGTCTTCCTGCTACTAGAGCTCTTCCTAGGTTATCAACTCCAGGTTCTGACTTAACAGCATTATAGATTGCTGCTCTATCTTCAGCAGTCATAAAATTATCCCACCAACCTCTTAATTGGCCGGTGAAACCTGCAACTATCATTCTGCAAATTACTGTTTTCGTATTTTTATCCGAAGTAGCTTTGCAGATTGTCGAGTACATCAACATCCTATGTACCAAAATACTTATCTGTCTGTCTGTTAAACCATCTAAATTCCATTCATAGATGGCGTCACCGTTATAACTGGTGTTGGTTTGGTTCCAATCCCTTTCTTCCACCAAAACATCTTGGGGAGTCGGTCTAGGATAGTAATATGTATCCATTCTTGGCATATCACCATATCTTTTTCCCAACTTTCTGAGTTTATTAAGTTCAGATCGGGTCTCTTCCTTATAATCTTTGGACGGATCGAGAATATTCTCTGCAAATTCAGAGGCTAGCTCCAAAGGCTTAAGATTAATCGAGAAAATGTCCTTGCTTGTACTTCTCTTTATTTTTCGAGATTGGGTTGGTGTGTTAACTCTGCTAGTTTGTCATTAACTAGCTTTTCCAAATCTTCCCTAGATTTGATCTTAAATCCAGTAATCTCTGGAGGTCTCTGTATAGAAGGTTCTAGCCTTGTAGAAGTTTCAGGCTTGCTGTGTATAACATGAGCAGAGTGAACAACCATAGACATGTCAGAAGAAGGAATACCAATCTTCTTCACCAACTCAGTTAAATAATCAAGTTTAGAATCGAGTGAACTAATATGTTCTCCCAAAATTTTAACATATAAAGACAAATAATTATTTTGAGAAATCAAATTATTAATTTCCTTTATACCGTTGCTGGCGACATCATCTTCAATAAATTTTTGAAAAGCAGCAAAAGTAATACCAGTATCATTTATAAGGTATCAAGGTCAGGTCTATTCCCGTTTGGGCTCCTGATCCACGCTTCGGTCGGGCCTGGGTATGAAGGGGCAGAGAGAATGTTAGAGTGGATTAAAGTCCCACATTGGTTGGGGAATAGATTGGTGGTTTATTACATGGTCTTGGTCAATCCTCCCCTCATGAGCTAGCTTTTAGGGTTGAGTTAAGCCAGGTGTCATATCTTTACAAGTTCAGTCCTGCTTCTCAACTATCTATCAAACTAAGCGGTGGTCACAACTTTGCCACCTGGAACGCTCAGTTCTCTATATTTATGTATGACCACAACCTCTTCAGCCATCTCTATGGGACCACTCCGACTCCTAGTCTCATGATTGACCTTGGCATCAACATATCACTTACTTGGTTCCGTCAAGACCAACTCATCCAAAAAGCTCTCATGACTTCTATTGAAGACACCATTGCATCCATGGTTGCACCCGTCACCTCATCCAAATCAGCCTGGGACGCCCTGCACACTATGTATGCAAATATATAACAAACTCGAATATTCAGCCTTCGTGATCAAGTTGCCCACGTCACCAATAATGTAACTCTTGTTCCATCACATACTATCTTCATACCATTTGGTCTCTTTAAGATGAGTTAGCCTCTGTTGGCGCTCATGTGTCCAATTCAAAGCTCATCGTTAAAATACTTAGTGGTCTGGGTCCTGAGTTTCGCGAGATCTCTAATGCAATTCAGGCACGTGATACGTTGGTCTCCTATGAGGAATTATTTGAAAAACTGTTTGACCATGAACTCTTCCTTCGTTATGTAGATGCTAAGAAGCTGCCCAAGCCTCCCTTTGATTGCAATCTATTCAAGTTAGGCTTATTCGCCCATAGCGTAACTTGAAGGGGCGTATTGGCGCATACAACATAGAGTTGTACATTAGGATTGGTTTAGGACTCATATTGTGTGGCCTAATTAGGATTGGTTTAAGATTCATATCGTGTAGCCTGATTATATTTCTATCTCTGCTTTTAGTATTCAGTTAGGTTACTTCACTAATAGTTGGTTAGGAGTCTATCTTATTTCTTGTAACTTAATGTAAAGAGTTTATGTCGTCATTAATAAACTAAGCTTTTTATGGCTTCATTAAACATTTGTAGTAGGAACATAGTTCTCCTTGCGTTGATGCGGGTTGTTTGGACAGAGAGAAATATGAATGCTTTTGAGGGGGTATAATCGAGTTTCTCTCATTTGCGGAGTAGTCTCCACACACTTATTTTCTTTTGAATGCACCCTTAAAGTTCCTTGTTGTGTAGATGATTGGGTGTCAAAGCAACTGTAGTTCTCTCTCTTAAAAGTGTTGCGCTTGTTTCTTACTTTAGAGAAGGATGCTACCAAGTTGTTAAAGATATTTTTGCTGGGATCGAAATAGTTGGACGTCATGCGA